>CM076249.1:8932185-9532185 GCA_038380765.1 Odontothrips loti
TCATATATGACTATATATAAGCCATTTTTACCTGGGCACATTCAACAGGACAGGCGACTGTCATCTGTTTCCGCGCCGTTCTTTGAGCCCCTGCATTTATTATTCGTCACGGCTTAATGAGGCCGTGGGGGGGGGGGGGGCGAGGGCTCGATGGCGGAGCGGGGCCTGGGGGAGCCACCGAGTCCCTCTCTCTCTCTGTGAAGGGGACCACCTTCCTAGGAGAGCTGACCGGGGCTCCGTGGGCAGCCAGGCTGAGACCGGATCTGGTCTGAGCCTTAATCAGTCTAGGGAGACGAGACAGAGCAACCGCAGCGGGCTGCAGCCACAGAAAATCTGCGTTGAATTCGTTGCGTTCGGGAAGGAGCGGGAGAGAGCAGGAAACTCGACGGACATCGTCACCGAACTCGCCGCGCCTCACCCGCCAGGGTAGCTGTGCAAAGGCCCGTCCGAGGGCATCCATGTGGGGTATGCGGCCTGGGATGCTGTGTGTGTGTGTGTGCTGATGAGAAGCCGCCCCAGGACACCGACAGGACCTCCTCGGCTCGCCGCACCCCACCGACCCGGTCCGACCCCTTGTCGCAGTTGAAAGACTAAAGTGTACGCTCCCGCTGCAAATATTGACCCTGGGTGTGCTGCTATAGGCCATGGGGACCCATAGGGAAAGAGCCCCTCCCCCCCTCCCCCTCCCCCCCCCTCCCCCACCCCTCCCTGTCTCTTTGCCGAGGACCAAACAGCAGCCTCTGCCTCTCAGACGGCGACCCGGATAACGGAGCGTGTTGGCCTCGGCCCCGCCCCGCCCCGCCCCGCCCCGCCCCGCCCCGCCCCGCCCCGCCCCGCCCCGCCCCGCCGCGGCTCCGGCGGGAACGGCAACGTCTCACTCGGACACCGGCCGGCCGCCTGGTGGGTAGGCAACCTCCAGCTCCAGAACGCACGCACGCCGTGCGGGCTGCCTACCCCGGAGTCCGCGGGCGCTCCCCAGGTGTTATCTCTGGGTGGAGACGATTAGACCTGCTCTCTCAACATTTTACATACACGAGTACAAACATTGGTGCGTGTGCGCCTTACACACGAGGGCTGGTCCCTCGAGTGTTAGTCGAATCACCCAGACGTGCTAGTACTGATATTTTGGGATGTAGTAGCTGTTTAGTAATAGCTTGAAGTTCGGAATAGGTCACATTTTTCGAGAGTGGACGCCCCCTCGCTTACACATATTTTCAACAGAAGCATTACGTTCGTGACTTAGTTTGTAAGTTGCATACATTCATGTATGAAATAAGACTCTTGCCAAAAACAAATTAATTCATAGGCGTTCGTCATTTCCATTGAAGGTCCTTCGTGCCCCAGAGTGACACCAAAATCGGGTAGTTTCACTTCGTGCACTCGCCTTGTTTGGCTTGTCTCCCTTGCCCTCATTTGCCACTTGAACGGGACCGCGTCGCTCTGGCCGTCCGGTCCCTTGTGGGCCCCTTCCCCCGCGTCGCTCTGGCCGTCCGGTGCCTTGTGCCGTGCCGTGCCTGCCGTGCCCCGCCGTGCCGTGCCGTGCCGTGCCGTGCCGTGCCGTGCCGTGCCGTGCCGTGCCGTGCCGTGCCGTGCCGTGCCGTGCCGTGCCGTGCCGTGCCGTGCCGTGCCGTGCCGTGCCGTGCCGTGGCCGTGCCGTGCCGTGGCCGTGCCGTGGCCGTGCCGTGCCGTGCTCTCTGGTGGCCGCGTGCTCCGGCGCCGCCCCGCTGGTGCTGCCGGCCCAGGCCAAATGCACAATTTCCTGCTGCCGGTGGCGGAAACGAGGCCCCGAATGAAGATGCAGCGGAATTGTGTCCTCTGTCGCGGGCCGGGCGAAACGGCGGGACGCGGACCGCGCCCCCGTGACGTGGAGGAGGGGGAGGGGGGGGGGGGGGGGCTGCCGGCGGGGTCTCTGATTCGGTTTGCACGTAATTACGTGAGCTGGTGCACCGCAGTGGCAGTGCTGGCGCTGGCTGCACTCGATGGGGTGGTGGTGGTGGCTGTGGTGGTGGTGGCTGTGGTGGCGGTGGCGGCTGTGGTGGCGGTGGCGGCGGCTGTACCCGTGCCCACGTTCCCGCAGGGCCCCAGTTCTCGGTTAACCGAATTCTGACGTCGCCAATACGGCAAACAGTCACAAACCACGTCATCTCCATTTTCCCGAGTTCCATGTCCCCTCAGTACTGGGAGAGCAAACTGTTTGCACTGGGGGGAGGCTTTAAATCGAAATCAAATTATTTCAATGACCCCGTCGCGTGTTTTGTGGATCATTCACTCCATCTCGGCCAGCACCACCCAGCACCCAGAGTCGGAGGCGGCCAGAGTTCAGGTCGCTGCTAACGCGGCTCCGAACCCTCCGGTCCAGAAAACGATCCAGCGATTGCGGATTACAACGGGATGAAAAATAAAGCAGAGCACCGGGGAAGAGGGGAGGGGGCGAAGGGAGGCGCGGGTCGTGTGATTGATAGATTGCGATTGGGATTGTCATGGCTGTGATGCGTGCGTCGTCGAGTGTTTGCCTTGGGGACTCCCAGTCTGAATGCTCGCCCTCTCCCCAGCTTCCGCTTTACTCCCCTCTCTTCCGGACATAACGCGTCGCTTTCCTCGGGTTCCGTTGAGGGCCGCTGCCCGCCCCAGCCCCAGATATGGCCTCCTACGTGTACTGAGTGTTTGCGTTCGCCCTCCGCCTCTCCAACGCGAGCACCGGCGATCGGTTTCGGGCGGACCGCCTCGATCGCCTGGCTAGGATCGCCTCGTACCGCATCCTTCTGGGCCGGGCGATCGACACCTGTTCGGCACCCAGCTACACCTGTCTCACTCGCACAAGCGAGTCTGAGCAGGCGATCGAGCCTCCAAGGCAGGCGATCAGAGACGGATCGCTTCGACCGACAGCCCGCAGACCTCTGGCACCGGGGCACTGGGCCACTCGAACGCTGCCGCCCTGGCGGCCCCTGGTGGCCCCTGGCCCCTGGTGGCCCCTCCCTCCTAAATGGAGGTCGAGATATTTCCGGCCGCCGTGGCTCCTCCTCGCGAAATTCAAATGATTTAAACGCTGCGAGAGAAATAGCGCAGTTTTATGAGAAAGTTGTGGTGGTCTTCTGTTTGCTGCCGCATCCGTCATCGTCATGAGCGGCGCACAGCGGCTCGGCGCTCGGCTCGGCGCTCGGCTCGGCGCTCGGCTCGGCACTCGGCTCGGCTCGGCTCGGCGCTCGGCTCGGCACTCGGCTCGGCGCTCGGCTCGGCGCTCGGCTCGGCAGCTCTTGCCTCCGAAATGGCGGAATGATAATGAACCTCCTTTGCGAAATGAAAGCCGATCGATCACAATCTATGCGCTGAATTTGAAAAGTCGCGCAGAGCCGCTGCCGTCGCGTGACGTAAGCGCCAGGATGAAAGAACTAGCAGTGTAGAACTACACGCTGAATACTGGAGAGGAAAGGGGAGGAGAGGGAAAGAGAGGGGAGGAGAGGGGGGGGGGGAGGAGCCCTCGTTTGAGTTAATATCAGAACCATGCATCACGACAGCGGCCGCCGCCCCTCTGACATGAGCCGAAATATCCCTGCGGCGGACAAGGCGGCGTGCGCGCTGCATTGCACTCGCCTCACTACATCATGCCGCAAAACGGGGGAATATAACTCTAATGTTCGCCGCGGGCCGTAAAGTGTACGCGGTGCACCGCGTGTCTGCGGACCAGACCGCTTTGCGACCGCAGCGCTCCTGGCGGCGAAAAACGCGGACCCGAGATGTCTAGCCTAGCTGAACGGTGTCTACCATCCTACCTAACTAGATCTATGTACGCAATCCTTAAATAAATAAATAAATCTAAATCTAAATCTAACTCCCGGCGACCAAATTTTGGTTAAAACGTCTGATCTTTGCGGCTTAATCGACCAATAATGCCCAGTCATATCGATATTTATAGTCAATTTGATTCTTCTTATTCGCGGGGAGTGTTTATCTCTGCTGCATGCAGCAGAGATATGATCGCGGACGCTAAAGTGGTGTGTACCAACGCCTAGGCGGAGCGGGCGTGGTGTGGTTTGGCGTGGCGTGGCGTGGCGTGTTGGGGTTGGCAGGAAGGCCCGCGGCCAAACTGTGTGCAGCATCCCTTCCCTGGTCCATTGTGGTAGGCCTCATGCAGTCATCGCAGCCCCGCGAGGCAGACGGTGGCGGGGGAGGGGGGAGTTCCGACCGGGAGGACGGCAGCGAGGCGGGGAGGGGAACCTGTTCCGCCGTGCCCCGCCCCTTTTGAGCTCACTCCACAGCTAGGACTGCGGCGCCTTGCCTTATCCGATCTCTGGATCCGATCTCTGATCTGCCCCGTCCTGCTTTAACCCCTACTTATTTAGCCCCCAGAATCGCGTTTTCGTCAAATTTTTCCTCTTATTTTTCCACTTATTTTTCAAACCGTCCAACTTTGAGCCCGGATGAAAAAAGTGGTATAAAAAATAATTGCATTGAAATAATAATAATGTAGTCCTCTTTGGAGACAGACGATGCGTCGGCAGATGACGCTTCGGTCTGTGTGCATCGTAGAGATTAGATTGGCGTATTTTGCGGACCGCGGCGGTCCGGCAGCGGCACCGGGCTGATCGCGTGAGACGCCTGGGTGGTCGTGGTGGTAGTGGTGGTGGTGGTGGTGGCGGGAAAAGCTTTCAAGCTCTCAAGCAGGCGAACAACACACTGCCACACTGGCCGGCAGGGCGCGCTGTACACTCAATAGCTCTGTGTGGTGTGTGTGTGGGGGGGGGGGGGCTGTCGGGCACAGCCCCGGGCGTTTGCTTCCGAGCGACATGCTGTTGCAGCTCTGCAGCTGCTGCAGCACACGGCGGCAGAAATGTTTCCCTCTCCTCGACACGGTCACGGTGGTGCGCTGCTGAAAGCTGAAAGGATGACGGCGGCGGGGCGTTGAAATGAATCCACCGGGAGGCCGAAGGCTGGAGGCTGGAGGCTGGAGGCTGGAGGCTGGAGGCTGGAGGCTGGAGGCTGGAGGCTGGAGGCTGGAGGCTGGTGGCTGGAGGCTGGAGGCTGGAGGCTGGAGGCTGGAGGCTGGAGGCTGGAGGCTGGAGGCTGGAGGCTGGAGGCTGGAGGCTGGAGGCTGGAGGCTGGAGGCTGGAGGCTGGAGGCTGGAGGCTGGAGGCTGGAGGCTGGAGGCTGGAGGCTGGAGGCCGGAGGCCGGAGGAGGACGTCCTGGCCGTCGTGTGGCGCTGCAGCAGCAGTACGACTGGACTTGGCCGAGGCCGGGAGGGTGTGCCTCGGGGGACGTCGGGGGCCTCTGTGCCGCCCCGCCCCCCGGCCGTCCCCGCCGCCCCATTGTCGGGATTTGGTTCGCCACCCTCCGCTCCGCCCGCGGCCTCTGCTACCAGCCGGCGGCAAGTCCCGTCTCACTTGGCGTGGCGAGGACGGCGAGGCCTACAAGTGGGCGAGCAGCACAGTGAGCACAGCGAGCGCGGCGGAAAATCGTCAAGCCCTTCTTGCCTTGAGCTTGCTTTCCAATCCCAACCCTGCCGAGCCCAAGCCGGGGCCCAGGCCGGGGCCTATGCGAGCGCGCAGTGGTAGTGGTGGCGAAGGGGGTGAGTGGAGTGAGTGGGCACACAGAGAAAGCCCCGCGGCAGTGCGAGCCCCCCACCCCGCCCCGCCCCGCCACGCCCCGCCCCGCCACGCTCCGCCCCGCCACGCCCTGCCACGTCTCGGCCCGCGGGCAGCCTTGCTGAGCCTCCACTGCTCTGTGTCTGGCAGGGCATGGAAATGAGCACCACCATAGCATGAGGATGAGGAGAGGGAGAGAGGGAGAGAGGAAGCGGGGGGAAGGGAGCGCTCTGCTGCGATTAATGGGGTAGCATTCATCGGATAAAGTCCTCGATCGAGTCAACGCCGTAACACCGAAGCAGTGCGGGTAAAGATGCGAGTACCACAGTGTTGACCGAACGATGTGTGTTAGTAGCAGTACCGTGGCTAGGTTAGGTTAGGTAAGGTTTGGTTAGATTCAGTTAGGTTAGGTTGTTTTAGGTTAGGTTCGATTAGGTTACATACGTGTGACACAATTTTTTCACGGGTAATGCTGCTTACTCTCATTTTAAATAAAAACAAACAACCGAATTAAATGAACGTGTGTGCGCATTTTGATTTAGCCTAACTTTCAAAAACTCCTGAAAATTTCGAGAGCCTTCAACGTCTTAATTAGTCCGAAAATTTTCGGATGAAGCTGACAGGCAGTGCATGCATTTTTATTCCCACTTTCTGTTGTTGCATAACGGTGTGCCGAATGATGGGGGCGACGGCGCGGCAAAGCGCTGGCGATGACACCACCCCCGGCACGCGATGGCACGCGACGACACGCATACTGCCACGCGCCAACATTACCCGCCTAGTCCCTCTGACACCCGGCGCGTCGTCAGCGGCTGACGCGTGAAAAGTCTCGTTCTCGTCAGCCCGGTCTGACGTGTGACGTCACGTGACGTGGCTCTCTGCCCGCCGGTCTTGTCGCATCGCTCATCGCCAATGCCGCTTGCAAATGCGGTGCAAATTACGGGTTCGAGGTATCCGTTGGCGCGGCGTGGCGTGACGTGACTAGTCTCCTCTTGGCGCCAATCAGACAACGTGTGAATACGTAATGCCGCACTCGTTGTCGCCCGGCCGGGGGGGGGGGGGGGGGGGGAGCACCTGACAGTACCGCTTTCAATAGAGTTCTACGAAATGCGAGATAAATCACTCCAACGAATCACATACATTCTTCAAACGCTCTTCTTCTTCATTACGACTTCTTACTGCCGTTCCGAAGCTCTCTATTATCGCGAAGAAGGCGGGTGAAACCGCGCGCCCGGATGTTTACAACTACTGGCGGGAGATTCAATCAGGCGTCTTTCAGTGCGGAGTAGTAGGGTTATGGTCGGGCAGAGACGAAAGCAGTCCTCTTACAGCTCTACGTTGGCTTTATTTAACATAACGGGTATCACATCACATCGCTTCCAGCAGCAGCAGCAGCAGCAGCCAGTCACAGCCCTCGGGCTGTGTCTCTCGATCACGGAACCAGTGTCGGCCACATCACGCCGGCGTCGCGTCACTCCGGCCGCCACGTCGGCAACGGCTCGCCATGGGGGGCGCCGCGCTGCGCCATGCGCTGCCATCATCGGCCGCGCGGGTTCGGGTTCGAACCCCGGCGGCGGCGACGGTTTTTCAGCGCCGCAAGTGGGCGGCGTACGCGGCGCGCTGCAGCAGCAGGGCGGCCAGGGTGATGGGCGAGAATAGCAGCACCAGCACCTCGACGCTAGTCCAGGCGAACACGATGCAGAACATGGCCATCGCCATGCTGTCCGCGGCCGTGAGTGCGGGCGGGCACCGACTGCGGCACCTGCGGCACCTGCGGAGCACCGCGCAGCTACCGCAGCCCGAGGCAGGTACAGTCAGTGCGACGCGGCAAGGAATCGCACGCGCTCGGCTCGACTCGGCTCGACTCGGCTCGACTCGGCTCGACTCGGTACCGTCCGAGCTTGGGGCAACGGGGTACCGTAGCGTGGTGCACAATTAACTTGCTCAGATTGATATTGCATTTATTCTCCGGATGAAGGATGAAACAATGCACGATGTGCGCCAAGCAACGTACTTCTCGGCTCTCCCTTCAGACACGCACCGGAACCAAGGGGCTGACCAGACTCTGAGGTTTCTGCTCTCTGCGGGACAACAGTGGCTAAAGTATCAATAGCGCGCTGCCCCCCTCCGCCATAGCCCCGTAGCGTAGTGGGCTAGCGGACCGGTCGACGACCGCAAGGTTCGGGGTTCAACTCTTTTCCGGAGTAAAAATTTTTCTGAAGTCTGCCGACCGAGGATGGTGGGTAAAATATACCAAAAGAACGTGTTCAAAGTGTGTTGTCTGAGTGACCGCGGACGTTGGGCCGCGGACATTCCCCGGAGGTTGAATACACTCGTTGACTCAGTGGTTCGACGCCCGAGCAGGGGAATGGTGCTTGCCAAGACTCGGCAGAAGTTAAATGTAGAGGCCTAGGGTTCGGCCTTCTACATTTTTCAAGCGTAAGGCCTCGGAATCTGGAGTATTCGGGCAACACCTACTTGGATACATGGCGTAGAAGAGTAGAGTACAATCGGCTTCGGCCGTGTACGATCTGGGCATCCTACCTCCCTCTCAATCCGCGAGGGAGTGGCCTCACGGCCACAGACCAACTGGCTGGTCGAAGGGGGTTGACTCCTGAAATCTAGTCAGCGGAAGGGGCGATGTTGGCCGTTGCGGAAGCCTGCCTACCAAGGTGGCTGCGTCGTGCCTGTGTCTTAGCGGCGGTCAACTCCTGGTACACCGGTTCCCATCCGAACACCGAAGTTAAGCAGGAACGGTTCCGGACGGAAGTCTGGGACGAGGTAGGACCCACCCATTTTTGCCGTTTTTTTGTTGTTGTTGTATTTTTTATTTGCAGGGTCTGAATCTTGAGGATTCAATATACTTTTGAATTTAAAAAAAATTATTGAAATGAAACGCTTTCTACCAATTAATAGAGAAAAGAGGAAAACCGCGAAAAAACAAATTCGACCAACAGTGCATGAGTGTATCGTCATTTTAAAAAAAAATCAAAACTTTTCATCATTTGAACACAAATACAGTTCAATTTGCTGCGCCTCTCTGTGCACAAATTTGCACAAATTCCAGAAGCATTTCGTCAGGGTAAAAATTATCCGACTGAGTTGAAACATTTTTGGGGGTGGTTTTCAGGGTAGTGGAACAACGTGAGTAAGCGAAAACCCCAGTTTCCAAAAAGAAAAAATAGTTTACATATGATCACCCTGGGGTTCCCTCCGCGGCGTCTGCTCCTGGGTACTCCGGGTCCTCCAGTCTCCGGTTCCCCCCGCGGTTTGCGGAGACAACTTTGTGCACCCGCAGCCCGGCTCCATACCGGCTGCGCAGGCATAGGCAGAGGACTCCCAGACCGCACGAAAGTTGATGTGCGCCGGCAGCGAAGGTGGCGCCATGGGCACGGCACCGCGCGCGTCGGAAGCTAATACGAGGGGGGGGGGGGGACCGCCGTAAAAAGCGATGCGTGAACCGAGCCGGTGTGGTGTGGTGTGCCGCTCGCTGTGTGTCGCTGTGCGTGCTCCCAGGCGTGCCGGCGGCCACGCGCCGCCACCCGCCTCTTTGGACCTCGACGATACCACGGCAGCCTTGAGGGCGGCCCGGCCCGGCCCGGCCCCGGCCGTGTTCTCGACTGGCGCGACCGCCGTTCCAGGCAGCACTTTCTTCAGCCGCCAAGGGCGAAACTGCCGTTGTGCGGCGCTACGCCGCGCACCTGGCCGGCATCACCGCAGCGTGCGGCAGCGCCGGCATTTTAACTTTCGGAAGATACGGCGCTCTGCAAAGGTTGTGGCTGCGCCGGCTGCGCTGCCTACGCGCCCCTCCACAGACCCCCCCAGGACCAAGCCTCTGACCGCCCCTGCCGCGGGCCAGTGACGCCAGCGCAAACACACGTAGCGGACCGCTCTACAATCACAGAGTTAAAACAAACGATCGGAATCTATTCTCTTTGTCAGTATGCATTTCCCTAAGTGATGCCGCAGAGTGTGAGGCGGGAAGGGGGCGGGGGCGGGGGCGGGGGCGGCACGCGAAACGAAAGGCAAACACAGCAGGCGATTTTCGGACGCCACCCTCGTAGCCGTGGGGCGTGCCAGCGCCGTGCGAGCAATCAGCGAGGGTGCTGGCAATGGGCTCGACTGGGATGGTATTTGCCAAATCTACACAATGTCCGAAACCTTTAGTTCTCAGATTTGGTCACAATGTTAAAAATCCACTTAGAACATGCCAAAGCCCCGAATCTCAAAAGGGTTTTGAAAGATGTTGAATGGTTTGGGTTTGGCAGATTTGACGTACACCACGTCATTTCTTTGGCGTGTTCATAATATGACTTGCTGGAGCGACGCCTGGAGCTCTCGGCGGGTCGGAAACTGCACCGACTGGAGACTTGAGGTGAGCCAGGCCCGCTGGCCGCGGCCCGGCTGCCGTGTCGGGCCGAGAGCCGCCGGTGAGACGTTCGCCATAAAATATTCGCTCTATTAGCACAACCGCGTGGGGAACTGGCTTCGTCAGCGAATAATAAAGTTTGAACTCACTGCGGGGGCAGAGGTGGCTGGAGCGGGGACGTAGAAGGGACTGGTCTGAGGGCATCGCCGGCACCGCAGGGCTGGGCCTGAGCAGGGCCACAAGAGGGCTTAAATCTCAGCGGAGCTCGCTGATTTTTACGTTAATTGATATTTATGTCGTCTCACAAATTTTCCTCACTGAGGGATCATACTCAAAGTATGTCCATGATAAAGTCGCAAGTGTCACTTCGCCCAGTCTTCAGCGCGGACATAGCGCCCGGTGGGTAGGCAACTGCGACTTGGGCGTGCATGCGTGTTTTGCGGGCTGGCCTACCCCAGCACTCGCAGGCGCTCGGTGACACCGTTCGCACGCTGCCCCGGCTACGAGCGAATTCAGACCCGGTTTATGGACGACGGTGGCGCGTTACTGCTGGGTGACTACACTCGTCGCGCGGTGCGATGTCTCGTCTGGATCCGGCCGTGGATGGACCCTCCTGCGACAATATTGGCAACTCCGCTGCGGAAGGGAGGGATTTGTCGCCACATTCCTTCCCTCTGACAGAGGAGGTTTTGTCGACGCGTTGCAAACAGCAGGAGAATTGGGAAAGTCGCCGAGTAAGGCGAGAGGGCGGGGGGGGGGGGGGTGCATGGAGAGAAATTTTAATGCATGAGATGCCTTCTCACGCCACCGGTGCGTGCGCGCGTCCTTGTGTGTATGTGTGAGAGAGAGAGAGAGAGAGAGAGAGAGAGAGAGAGAGAGAGAGAGAGAGAGAGAGAGAGGGGGGGGGGAGGAGAGAGAGAGAGAGAGAGAGAGTGTGTGTGTGTGTGTGTGATCGATGCCCCGTCACTCACCGACGAGGTTACTCCTGACGGGCCTGCAAGGGGTTGCCAACTCTGGGGACATTGTGCGAGGCCTCCTCGCAACGGCGGAGCGTTGCGCGAACGCACACACTGTAATCGGCACGGAACTATCCCTACACTCACAAATGGAAGGTAGAATCGCACCCTGTTTGCCAGCAGTGGCTTTGGAAATTTCTCTCTTTTCCCTTTTTGGTCTCCATATGACGCCGGTGCTGCGGACTTCTCCTGCGGCTGTATGAATTCAGCAGACCGCATACAAAGTTGCTCACCGAATACGGCACGTCGCGAACTCCGTGATGTGGATGTGTGTGTGTGTGTGTGTGTGTGTGTGTGTGTAGGTGCAGCATCGACACCAAAGTCGGTGTGAGCGATCGGTAAAGTCCCTGAGCCAACTTCTGTATACCCGTCCGTCTCCGGTCTATCACCCCGCTGCCGCCTTTGCAGGTGCGCTCGCTCGATTGCCGCACGGTTGCAGCACGACACATTCACCCTCTGCTCCTGCAGACTGCTGCCCTGCGCTCGGCCGTCCCCTCTGCCTGTGGCTTGTTGATCTCAACATATACTGAGCCCGAAACCAAAACACGAATTTCATTTTTCACGTCAACGCTGTGCAGTTTGGAGGGCCAGGTAAGGTTAGGTTTTTGTGACGCCCTCGTCGCCGTCCCTGTCCACTCCCCGTCCGCGCCGCATCTTCCGCCTCTCGTTCTACAGGCTAAGGAGACTATGTTTTTACCCCGAAACATCCGATATTACAAACTTTCATAATTAAAACTTGGCCTTCACAAACAAAATGCAAATTGAAAGGGTGTGTGTACACAGCGCGCGGTGAGGCGTTGGTTTCGAGGGACCCGGAGGAGGACGGAGGGGGGGGAGGGGGGGGGGGGGGGGGAGGAGAGGGCAGCCGCGTCATGTTTAGCGCGGTGCTTGGGGCCCGGCTTTGAGGTGCATAGCACGGCACCAAGCCAGACAGGAATGCAGCGACGCTGCTTGGTTACCCTGTCTGTCCGATTACTTTGACAAATCTGTAAAAACAAAAATCTCGTGCATCAGACGCTATCAGACTCACGCAAATATGGCTTATGGTGCCAATGGCAACCCTATATTTGGGTGAAATGAGGCCACCAGGAAGTCTCATCAGCCCGTGTCATCTTCCTCAAAATGGCTGTCCAGATGTACCCGGTTGCGCTGCTCTCAGACGCAGAGGGCGTGTTTGTGTCTGTGTGACGCACCGTCTGTGTGAGTTGAATTAGTCACCTGGATGCTGGAGCCGTGCAGGAGCCAGGCGGAAGGGATGAGCAAACACACATGCTCGGTGCTCGGCAGGGGGCGTTGCGGGTTGCGGCGCGGTGCGGCAGTCGTGGTCTGGGCTGATAAGTCCTCACAGCGCTGTTGGTTCACTACCCAAGGCACCAGTGATTACGCGGTGTTGGCACGCGTGACCACATTCCGCCACACGAACGTCACGGCAGGCCGGATGTTTTCGCAGCGAGAGGGCCACCCTTTGTTGTTGACTCATCGGGGGCGGAAATGTTGGAGAGTGTACGCGCGTGTTCGCACTGTGCCACTGGATATGTGTGTTTGCTCCAGGCAACAAATGCCAAACGCCCTTCATGAAAGGATTTTGAATTTATGAAAAACAAAAAAAGACACTGGCGGTACGAAAGGAAAATTTAATAACACAGTTTCATCACTGGTTCAACAATCTTTATTTCGTTGATAAAGGAGTCACTTAAATAAACGGTAACGAAAACGGTGAACAACGTAAGATTCAAATAACACCTGGAAGAAATCAAATGGTAGCTTACAATTTAAAATGTGTTGGTGGATGGCGGACAAAGCGGTTCTTTTTCCTCTTTCCCCGAGGCATTACATCTCCTTCACACAATTTCGCACTCTTTCACTCACGTTCTCTCTCACGCATCCGTGATCTTACATTCGTGTCTAGTCTAGCAGCACAACGGTTCGATGCGGCCCTAGGATGTGGATTGGGCTCATAATCAGACATCATACGGCCGCACCAAACTGTAATTGTAGCAATAAGGTCCCTCTTAGAACGAAAATAAAACAAAAGAACAACGACAACCTCTTACAGACTCACACATGAAACAGGTAAGCGTACAAACACACGTTCAGAACTAGTCTGACCTACCATACTGGGGACAGAAACCCCATAGACGCACAGCAATAAGTTAGAATCCTGGGGATATACCTGGATTACGTGAACAAACACATATATTATTATCCATTTCTTTACATCAGTTCATGTAATTGGTACGTCTTCACAGGGTATGAATAGCCATGCTAAGGCTCTTAGAACATAATTCGTATTGTCTTTACGTTATTGAGTCATATGATAAGTATAAACTGACTTTTAAGTATTCGCAATGCGCTATTTTGCAAATTTTAAAATATCCGTTTGCCTAAATTTGGCATTTGGCTAAAACTTATTACCAAGAACCACAAAATTTTGATTTCTGATTTCTAAAAAAAACAACAACAAACAAACTCTAAGTTAGTGTCGCATGTCTGATGATAGAAGGGGACGAGAGAAAAAGAAAAGAAATATCATGAAAATATTTCCGACTGCGTTCTACAGACAAGCCTGTGTTTGCTGAGAAGGATTGGGTGCAGTCAACAGGATGGAACCTCTAGTGTCAGAAGTCTTTGAGAAATTACAACAGTACAAAAAGAAGACAAACGAAATTAGGTGCTCTGGGAAAGTGTGGATACGCGGGAAGTAAGGCTTTTGGCTGATGAGGGCGCTACTGACGTAGGCTCTGTGACATACGTGTCTAAAGCGGACTGAGTCACGGGGCACTCTGTTAAACGTAATTAGTATTATTATCGTTAAAATTAGTATTATTATTGTCTACTAAGTCACGGATTGCCCTGACATATTTTCTCATTCAAAATATCGCACACTATCTTACACTATGGATCAACCATAATTAGCAACAAAACTACGGTAATCAATTCATGCATCGCTGACGTGGCTAGCACGCCCTTATCATATCGCTCTCTCCTAAGTAAAACGATTGAAAAAGCTTATTAAACATATGTACAGATTGAGAACACTTAACAAAAATATCATTCATTTCCACATTTGATTACTTTTCCGATGGTTTCGGTAAATGCAAAATATCCTAAATATCCTTAAAATTAGATGCACAGTAACAATTTGAATGCTTTGTACAAATTGATCATTACACAAACCTTGACAGACGCGAGTGTCTGCAAAAACAAAACAATAAACAAAGCATCTGGCAATGATTGAAGCATAACAACATACGCAGCACATAGAGTATGGGAGGGGGATACGACTAGAGACGTCCAAGGGAGATGACTAGAAATTACATATCGTGAGCGTCCATTTAGGCCTGGCTTTGTCCCTCTTTACGTCACGTGGAAGTCGCCCTTGAGCAGCCGCGTGAAAGTCTTTTTGAACTGCTGGTTGGCGAGCGCGTAGCAGAAGGGGTTCATGGGGCTGTTGGCGTAGCACAGGAAGTACGAGAACATGTAGAGGTGCTCGTTGGTGCAGGGCGGGTTGGCGCAGAAGCCCTCGACCAGGGCGAGCACGTGGTACGGCGTCCAGCAGGCCACGAAGGCGCCCAGGATGAAGGAGATGGTGCGGAAGGCCTTGCGTGCCCGGTTCTCCGACTTGGACTTCTGGCGGCCCTGGGCGGCGCCATCCTTGCGCTTCCGTTTGCCCTTGAGTCGCTTGCCGAGGTTCTTGACAAGGTCGCGGCGGGAGCCCCGCGGGTTGGGACCACTGGGGCCGCTGAGGGCCCCGTCCGGGGCGCTGGCCGTCGCCGACCCGGAGTCGTGGTCGTGGGACGAAGACGTGCCGAGCTGCGAGCCGTGCTGCGACGCGGGCCCCACCGAGTTGGACGTGGTCGAGTAGTTGGTGGCCGGGGTCGCCATCATGAGCGGCTCCCTCTCGCGCTCCTGGCTCACAACCTGCGTCTGCGCCACCGGCCGCCGGCCAACCAGGCTCACCTCGGTGTCCACCTTGGTGACCGGGTGTCCGTACTGTGGCGTGCTGCTCACGGACAAGGTCGTCATGGTGTGCGTTGGCGCGGGTGACGGCGGCCCCTGCTGTGTCTGCTGTGTCTGCTGTGTCTGCTGTGTCTGCTGTATCTGCTGGGGCTGCTGCACCGCCCGGCTCGGGGGAGGCGGCGGCAGGCTTGATTGCTGCTGCTGCTGCTGCTGCTGCTGCTGCTGCTGCTGCTGCTGCTGCTGCTGCTGCTGCTGCTGCTGCTGCTGCTGCTGCTGCTGCTGCTGCTGCTGTGCCGCCGCCCGGATTAGCGCGGCCTGCAGCAGTGACGTGTTGGCGGCCTGCTGCGTCTGCTGCGCCAGCGCCTGGGCCTGCTGCTGCTGCTGCGGCGACGCGGTGGTGGTGCGATCGCTGGATGTGGACGCGGACACAGCCGAGCCGGGAGAGGGCGGCGCCGTCGAGTCCTTAGGCAGGGAGACGGCGAGCGAGGGTGGGCTCTCGATGGTGGGGGACGGCACGATGATGGAGCTCTCGTCCATGTAGCGGAGGTCGGCCGTGTCCAGCCCGACCAGCACGTCGTACGTGGTCCCGGCCACGCCCTGCACGATGTGCAAGCTGCGGGGCCGGCCGCTGCTCGAGGACGGCGACGACCCCGAGCCCGCGGGGCTGTTCTGGAAGCCGGATGGCGGCGGGATGATGGTCTGCGACTGCGTTAGCCGCAGCGGCACGCGGTACATGGCGCTCTCCGAGATGGAGCGGTCACTGGCCGCGTCCCAGCCGGCCTGCGGCTCCCGCTGGAGCTCCGGCTGGGGCTGGTCACCGCCGGCCGCTGGACCCGAGCCTGGGCACGGCCAGGGCGTCAGCGTCTCCGTCGACGCGGTCGTCTCACACGGGTTGTCCGTGTCGAGCAGCGACGGCAGCGGCGCGGGCTGCTCGGGGATGTTAGACAGCGCATGTCCTGGGGACACCTCAGACGACGGCGTGGGGGCCGGTGTTGGGAAGCAGGCGGCCGTCGGGGACGGCTCCGGAGATCGTAACGGCACCGTACCGTTGACGCGCGCGATGCTGCAGCTCAACACCTGCAGAGTGTTGGGGTGCGCCACCATACCCGCCACCGAGGCCCTCTTCTTGGTCAGCTCGCGCTGCGTGGGCTGCTGCTGTTGCTCGTGATGGTGCGTCTGCTTCGCCTGCTTGCGCGGCGGTGGCTGCTGCTGCTGTGCCGGGGTCGTGCTGTCCTCGTCGCTCTCGAAGGCCGGGCTGGATGAGCGTTCGCTCTTCTCATTCTCGCCGCTGCCGCCCGTGGCCACCGTGTTGCTGCTGAGCTCACCCCGCCTATCCGGGCCCGCTGCGTCCGCCGCCGTCGTCATGGTGATGGCCGTCGTCACCTTGGCCGAGGAGGACGAGTCCGTGGTGAGCGTGGGCGCGGCGGCGGACATCATGCTCTTGGCGTTGTCCGCCGGCCCCTTGTTCAGCCCGATGCCCGCCGCACGGCCCGCCATACCTGACATGGCCCCCGCCGACAGCGCCACCATGGACTGCATCTTGCGCTGCTTGGCCTCGGACTTCTTCTGCATGTCGTACGCCGTCTTGTAGATGCCGCCGTACAGGATGAAGAGCACGACGAGCGTGGTCCAGTAGTAGCCGATGATGAGCGCCGTGTTGAACACGGGGTCCTTGAGGAACTGGACGGCGCACTGGCCGGGCAGCAGGTCACGGTAGCCCACGAAGTGCTCCCAGCCGAAGATGGAGATGAAGAACAGCAGTGCGGGGATGATCCACGTGACCGTCACCATCCAGATGACGCGGTTCTTGGTGCGCCAGGACCGGTAACGGGCCGCGATCTTAACCGAGCAGAAGCGGTCGATGGTGATGAGCAGCACGGTGTACTGCGACACGAGGCAGACGGTGTAGTCCACGGACAGCCACAGGTCGCAGAGGATCGGCCCCAGGTCCCAGTAGCCCATCAGGACGTACACGGTGTAGAACGGCATGGAGACCGTGCCTGCGGACACAAAGCACGCCGTTAATACACACGGAGGGCGTTTCTCTTACGGGCTGGGAGGTGCTGGGAGGTGGAGGGAAGGATTACCCGCCTAAGTAGCAGACAGACGGCTGGACCCGGCCCGCCCCGAGGCATTACACAGACACGGACACGATATGCCGACCGGCCGGCAGGGGGATCTTTCACACATGCCCACTTTACAATTCAACGCCGCTCAGCCGTCTCATTCAAATTATTCAATCCGATTAGCCGCACGCGGGGCACGGGGGGACTGTCTGCGCTGTTTTTACCGCTCCTGCCCTTTTTCTCACTTCTTGCCTCCCCAAGCCGTGCCCACGACTCAATTCTTAAAGCCCCGAGACGAGAAAGAGGCAATAGTCCCGAATGGGCCCAGGGGCGGCGTGGGGTGGGCCGGGGGCGGACCGGGGGCGGACCGGGGGTGGCACCTGCCTCATTAAAGCGCCAGGCACCCTCATCTCTAATCTCCGGAGTCGGCTCGGGGCGGCGGGGCCGGGGCCCGGCGCGGTGCCCGGCAGCCTGGGCTGCTGTAGGCCGGTAGGACGGCGGGGCGGGGCGGCGCAGGTACGGGGGCATCGCGATGGGCCTCCAGCTCCTCCTCTGCCCCCAGACGGGCTCATTAAATTTTCATTAATTTCTCCAGATTCCCCTCTTCATAATGTTTCACGATGTGACCTCTGCCCCTCAATAGCTCTACCCCGGCCCCGCCCCTCCCTCAACCATTCCCCCCCCTTTCCCCCAGCACGCCCCCTAACAATGCGCACTACATACTACACACCCTAAGCGACGTCGACTATTCGCACCGAGTTAAGATATGTAAAAGAGGACAATTGTCAGCATAACCAACTTAAGGGACGGGAGGCTCTTTAGAGGGGAGGGCAGGGGGGGGGGGGGAAGGGGGGTGGTGGGGGTGGTGGAACGGAGCTGTCTGCCCATAAGGATGGATGGCGCGTCTTGCTCCCCCCCCCCCGCCTCCCCCTTCCTTCTCGCCACACCCTCCAAACTCGCCTCGTGGCACAAACGCGCGTCTATTGACATGCTCTCCAGAAGCATATCCCGGCTCCGGAGTAAAGGGCGGGAGAAAGTCAAACGGAACTTCAAAAGAGAGACTGACTGCGCGCCGTCGTGAGTAGAGTCCCTCCCCGCGGCCCCCTATCCCTCCCCCCCTCCACTTCTCCCTGTTGCCTCCCCCTCCCCTTCCCTCCCCACCCCCATTCCTCCCTTCCCTTGTCGTCCGTACCATTATTTCTTTTCCGTGCAGCGCCTGGCCTGATCTCGACCGCTAGAATCTTCCCGGCGTGTCAACAATGACGCTCTGTCCGAATGTACGCGCCATGCCTCTGGTGTTTACCTGCGGGGGTGGGGGTGGGGGGGGGGGTGATTACTTGCGCTGCTGCCCGCCAGTCTGCGGTCCTTTTTATATCCCTGGGAACAATGATGGATGAATTGAAATTAAGGAGAATGGAAAAGGATCTCGCAGAGATTGAAGGAAAACGCGACATTTCAAATCCAACAGAGTGTGAGGGTGTTCTGATCCTGATACTGTATTTCCGAGGATGGAGTCAATCTATTGACGCGTTCGGCGTCGTTATTCCGAAGACGTTAGAAAATCAACTGGGGTTCATACCCATCCAAAAGTGCACCACGCCGCAGCGGACATATTGAGGTCGGTAGCCATGGTCCAGGTGACCCAGAATTGATTTTCTACCCATGAGGCCTGATTGTAGGCCTTACCGATGAGCATGTCGGTGGCGGCGAGCGAGGCGATGAAGTAGTTGCTGGGCTGCCGGATGGTGCGGTCCACGATGAAGGCGAGCAGGACGAGGATGTTGCCTAGGACCGTGAGCAGGATGCACATGGCCAGGCATATCGCGATGAGGACCGTCTGCCACGGCGCGAACGGCGGCAGCACCGGCGCTAGACTCTCCGTGCCGTTGCTGGTCACGTTCCTGCGGGACACACGTCAGAGGGTACTCAGAACGAACGTTCGAAAAGTCGAAATGTAATCAATAGAAATGTCAATATTGACCCAAAACTGTCATGATAATTTTTTTTTCTGCACGGCCCAAATCAGTCACTTTCCTTTGATTTTTTTTTTAATTTTCATTCAAATTCTGTCTTTTCATCTCTAGTGACCACAGTGGCATGGGTGCGCCATTGTTGGGGCACCCATGCTACTGCTGTAAAAATGTGCGTCGATTAGGCCAAATGACAAACAAGAAATCAAATTATTATTCCTGAACACAAAAAGCGGCCCAACGAAACAAACGCATTGAAAACACCCTTTCTCCTTCCAAATTCAAGGGAAAATTTATTGTGTCAAAATTGAAAGTGTATTTCCTTCACATTGAACCACTCGGTAGGTGGCGTACGGTGGTTTTTCCATTGGAGGACGTTCATATACTACGTCACCGATTTTAGGCTACTTTTTGACTTCCCCCCCTTTTACAGAGGCTAACCTAACCTTACCATTAAGGATAGGATCGAGACCATAGGCTGACCCCCCCCTCAAATTTTTCACATAATTTATGAACGTCCGCTTGGGCCTACCCCGGCCGGAAGGCTGAGGCTTTCGCAAGGCCTTCCTTGCCTGCCCCACTCTCTACCACTTACCGGTACCAATCCAGGCTGGCGTAGTCTTCCGTCGGGGTGGTCCAAGAGTCCAAGTCCCACTGGGCCCGGGCGGAGGAGGCGGCGGAGGTGTTAAGTAGCTCGCACCCCCCGAGCAGCTTCTGGTACGCGTACCGGCACAGCCGCTCCTGCTGCCGCTGGTGCTTCCTGCAACAGCCCGCCGGCGCGCACTTGGCTTTGGTAACTTGTTCGCTCACTCCACCAGGCCCGGCGCCGAGATCCTCCCAGCCCCTCCCAGCCCCTCCCAGCCCCTCCCAGCCCCTCCCAGCCCCTCCCAGCCCCTCCCAGCCCCTCCCAGCCCCTCCCAGCCCCTCCCAGCCCCTCCCAGCCCCTCCCGGCCCCTCCAGGCCCCTCCCAGCCCCTCCCAACCCTTCCCACATCAGCAGGCGCCTCAATGCACCGCCCCAAGGGTGAGGGAGGGCCGGCGGCCGGTGGGGAGTAGGCCGACTGGCAGACCAGCACAGGGGTGCGGCGGCAGCGGCGGCAGCGGCGGCAGCGGCGGCAGCGGCGGCAGCGGCGGCAGCGGCGGCAGCGGCGGCAGCGGCGGCAGCGGCGGCAGCGGCGGCAGCGGCGGCAGCGGCGGCAGCGGCGGCAGCGGCGGCAGCGGCGGCCACGCGGCCACGCCCACCGCCCCGCCGGGGCCGCCGGGGCCGCCACGGGTACATATCAGCGGTTTGATAACAGTATGATAGCCGCACTCCCAGTCCGGCGGTGCGGATCGCGGTTGTGTTCGCTACCAATCAGCACACACGCCACGCGGCGAATCACGGCTCGAAATCACAGCCGAAAACTGGTTGCCGACGAAATGCAAGCACAGTTAATTAAACCCGCTTGCCGCTCGGACGGATGTCCGTAACTCTCAAACACACGCGCCATTTGTCCCGGGCTGGGACGGGAGCCCTCGGGGGCCATCGGGGGGCCGCGGCGCGTCACGGGGCTGCGGAGGCTCGCCTTGCGCGCCCCCAACGCTCTTTGGTCGGGTTCTCCGCAAAAACCACAAAGAAAAGGCCAGTTACACATTAACTCGTATCGTGAGCTGTATTTCAGATCGCTACAGTCTTCGAAGATGTAGAAAAAAAAACAGAAAAAAAAGAACTACTTACTGCCTTTTTCATCGAAGAAATCCCTTGGAGAAAATACAGAGCCCATCACCAAGCGGAGGAATTTCCTTATTATTTAGGTCCAGAGTTTTCAGCCGTCCGCACGCGCCCCGCATCAGGGGCAGATACACGGCAGCCCCCGGCCACCCCCGCAGTCCGAGGCCACGGCCACCACCGCCACCACCGCTACCCACCACCCCCACCACAAACGGTAGCGCGCGGCTCTTCACAATCAATTTAACCAGAACATTAAATCACGGACAATTCACGCCAATTATCGCGTCCGACGAGCGTCCCGTCGCGGCCAGTGCGGCGCACCGCGGGGCGGGGCGGGGCGGAGCGGGAGGGTGTGCTGTTAGCGTAGGCCGTTCAAAATTTTTCCTCTTTTTTTTCGGCAGTTTGAAGGGAAGGCCAGGCCGCTGTTCCGCTGCCAGCCACGAGCCACGACCCAGTCCCGTTCCCACTTGAGCCTATCGGTGCCCAAACTTGCTTTTCTCGTAATTTATTTTTTGGCACTGACTTTTTAGAGTCTTTTCTCAGATTAAAAAATCATGCGGCTGTACGCCGTTTTCTTTTTCCTTCAAGTGAAGACCCCCTCGGGCTTGGGACTCGGGAGCGAGTGACTCGTGGCCGTCTCGGGGCCGGCGGCGAGGGTGCCGTGCCGCTGCTGAGGATGTAGCGGGTCTTGTGCAGCGCCCGGCGGGGCGGGGCGGGGCTGGATGCGCTCCTGCAGTTCCTGTGTCAACTTTCACCCGCCCGCCCGCCGCCACCAACTTTTTATTGGCGGTTCACTCGACGGAGGCAAAAGTTTTGGGACGAGAGGAGGACAAGCGGCAGCCGCCGGCGGGGCGCCCTGTGGCAGCCTGGCAGCGCTGGCAGCCCGCCGCCTGCTGCCTGCCGCCGGGCCGGGCCGGGCCGGATCTGGAGGGAGCGCGCCGAGCGCCGGCAGCGGTTTGTTCTTCCTGCAGCTGAGAGGCGGTGTCGGTAGAGCGAGGCCGTTTGAATAAAGCGCGCCTCCGTAGGACGAACTAACGATATTCGCAGAGGCCTAAAAGTGCAAACGCTGCGCTCTCCGGTCGGGAGCGGGAGGCGCAGACGAAACGCGACAGACGCGTCGGGGCCTCGGGCAGAGCAACACCATTCGGATTCCGTGAGTACTTGGTGGTCAGAATAGTGTATACCCCAATCCCTTGTGTGTACCTTTCTACCAACCCCCTTGAGCTACACTCAGCCGGATGTCGCGTATCTACGGGTAGAGCAGTACGTATCTCTACGAATACACACCCCATATGCGTGGCGTCCGACATGGTGGAGGTGCGGGGCCGTAACTACTCAAACGATTAGTTACGGGGTATTCCTTTTCCAAGACCGTCTCCCCACGAACAACTTTCCTTAAATCCTTTAGGGTTCGCCAGTAGTGGGTAAGGAGTAGATAGAGTTAGCAGCTCAAAATATCAGCTCCACACGTGTTGTGTTTTTCACACGTGTACCGCCGAGGGTCCAAATTTTTTTTGTGTAGACCACTAATTCTTAGTACCGTTTAGGCATGTTGGGCGTCGATCCCATGTGTCATTCGTGTGTCTAGTTTAGTGTTTCAAGCAAGGTGAGTGAGTGTGTGAAGAGAGTGTGTGAAGTGCGTGTGTGAAGTATTGTTTTTAAATTTTCCAGTGTGTGGTTTTTTTTTGTACGTTTTAATCTCTTGCCATGATTGAATTAGCTGTAAGCGTAGCTTGTAAGGTTAAGATAGTCTTTTTGTATTAGTCGTAGTTATTTCGCACGGTAGCGAGCCAGGCGGCGGCGTGGGTCAACGACATGCACGCCATGCAAAATTTCCGCCCGGCTAAGCCGAGACTGGCTGTGCCGCAGTACGCGCGGGAGTCTAATTTGTCGGATTTCCTAGAGCAGTTTGAGAGTAGGATGGACTACTTCGGGGCCTCGGACGAGGAACGTATCCACTACTTGGAGGAGGCCGTCCGGAGCACCGAGGTAGCAGGGTGGTTGCAGGACTATGTCCGGCAGCGGGGGCATAACGTCCCATGGCCGTACGTACGACAGGCTCTAATGGACACCTTCTCAGGCATTGCAGAAAGGCTCGCAGCACGGGGCATGCTGCGGAAGCGGCGGAAAAGTCCCGATGAAACGATGCTACAGTATTTCCATGATATGCTTTCACTAATGCGCCGAGCGCACACCACGTTCGATCCTCAAGAACTGTACTTAGAGGTGCTGGTGGGTTTGCCGGATTCCCTAAAATACAGGATGCCAGTGGGCCCGTTCCGGTCTGTAGACGAGTTCAAGCAGACACTGATGCTGCTAGAGTGTCTAGATTCGTCGGACAAAGCTAAGTCACCAGCTGTTCAATTCCAGACAGGCGCTCATAAAGGGCTACGGGAAGCCTGGAGAGAGGAGAGAACGAGAAGAGAGGAAGACGACCGATGTCGACATAGGAGAAGAGAGAGCACGAGTAGGAGAGAGACAGATAGTTGGGACAGTGAGAGAGAAGACGGCCGAAGTCAGCGTAGCAGAGAGGGAACGAATAGAAGAGAGAGAGATAGCTCAGGCAGTGAGAGTGAGGAAGACAGCAGGAATCGACCGCAGAGAGAGGAAGAAAAGTCACCGTACACTTCGAGCGCTCCATTCTTTGAACTAATTGAGATGGTGCATGACGGGAATGATTTGTTTCGGTGTGTGAGTTACGCTATGTTTGGCAGACAGGGTGATTTTCCAGAAATTAAATTCAAAATTGTGAAGCATATTTGTCAAAATTGGGACAGGTATCAAGATTTCGCACTTGACAGTGAAGGCAAAACTTTCAATACCAGGTCTGCGTACAAGAAGTACGCTGTTGTCAAAAACAGACAAGGAGACTTTTGTGATGTGGTAGCCGTGTCCGAGTTGTATGAGTGCCCTGTGACAGTGTACAAAGGAAAGGAAATTACTATGATTGGCCAGGATAAGCAGGGAAAGTCGATCAATTTGCTCTTTTCTGGAGGGGACAGCAACAGCATTTATGATTTTTTGGAAGTGAGGGAAGGCACGGCACAGAACTGTCGCAGTTACGCTGACGTCGCACGGACACCGGTGGCAGCCGGACAGACCGCTGTCGCGTGCTCGTCACCGCATGCGTTTGGGTTTCAGCGGATGCGTCCGAAACGCCTCCCAGAAGGGTCGCGTTCGCAGTCGCGTTCCGCGCGCTCGCGGGAAAACGCTGAGGGCAGTAGCAAAGGCGGTGGCCCGACGCCGCACAGGAGAGACAGTGGTGCCGGCGCGAAATTCAAACCGATCGGCAAACAGGACACGGTGCCGTAGCGCAGCAGGGAAAAGTCAAGCAGCAGTGTGCAAGGAATGGGAGCGTAAAAGCAACACATTCTGTGATTACTTTACAAAATAGATTTCAATTGTTGACTGAAACGCCTCAAGATGGTGAGACATTGTTGGTCACATGCAGCAATGAGGGAGGAAAATTTAAAACAAAAGTTAAAACAAAATTAACAGGACAAAAATCTTGCAAGTCATCTAGAAGACATAAGAGCTTATCCGAAGAAGATTTCATTCACCTTCATGAAGATGAAACAAAATTTTTATCAGTAAATTCACCGCAATTAATGGATAATGATGAGGTTGAAGTTGAAGTTCAATCATTGATCACTTTATGCATCATAAATTCAAAAATCGAGGCATTAGTGGATACGGGTGCAAGTGTAAATTTAATTGATTATGATATGCTCAGAAATATTGTTCCTCATGTTCAACTGATTAAAACCCAGAAGAGTGTGAGAACTGCAAATAACCAGAAAATGAAGATGTTGGGTATTTGGAAAGGAACATTTACCATTGGTAAAAAGGAGTTTCAGGCCAAATTCTTTGTTTCAAAAGGAGTTTGTGCTAAAATGATCTTGGGTAATACATTTTTGGTTCGATCTAAAGCCAAAATAGATTACGATAAAATGCAAGTTTCGTTCAGTGACAAGAAAACTAGAACGTCAGTTCCCTTTGGTATTTTCTATACGCCAATAAATCTATTAAGTGTTTTTGAGGACATGGATGCCGAAGCATTGTATTCGGGTCCACAGTTTTTGAGAAGCAAGGACAATGTAATTATCCCACCAAAAACAGTAAAATGGGTAAAAGTTGAGGTGTCGCCCCACAAATTGGAGAAAGATACTGTCTTTGTAGGCAGTCCACACCTTTTCCAACACTACAAGGTAACTGTTTCGGATTTCATACTTCACAAAGATGGACCACACTACATACAAGTAACCAATACAAGCAATCAAACTCAAAGAATCACATCTGCATTAAATCTGGCTGTTGATGAAGAGCATGAAGATGTTTTCTTTGGCTCAACACAGAATATCAATTCGATTACAGAAGAGAAGAAACCAAAAGAAGAATTTAGCATTAATCCAGATCTGACCTCAGAACAAAGGGAAAAGGCAATCAAACTACTGAGTAAATACAGAGATGTTTTTGTGTCAGACGTTTCGGAGCTCCGTCGATGCAAGTATCCTCCTATCAGGATAGCATATGATAAAAGTAGGACAGTTCGTCAGAGAAATTACAGGATGAGTCCAGATGAAAAGGATTTTGTAGAAAAATATATCCAAAAACTTCTTGATGCTGATTTAATAGAATACTGTACGTCCGTTTATTGTTCACCAATTCTAGTCGTACCAAAGCAGTCTACTGATCCAAATGTCAAAAACTACAGGGTAGTGCAAGATTTCAGAAAAATAAACCGCATTTTGACGGATATTAAATATCCGATACCCGACCAACAAGAACTTCTCGATAGTTTCTTTGGGAAGTACTGGCATTCAGTTACAGACAACTGTTCAGGCTATACTCAATTGACAATGCATCCTTCATGTAGAGATATAACTGCATTTGATTCACCTTCAGGATCTAGACTACGTTGGAAATCCTTAGCCCAAGGTCTAAGCGTTGCTCCAGCTATTTACGCGCTAGCAATGGACCACTTGTTACTGAAAATGAAGAAGGATAAGAAAATAGTCAATTATTTTGATGATACGCATTTAGGAACTTCAACATTTGAGGAACATTTGAAAGCGTTGGAAGAGTATTTCAGACTTTTGAGAGAAAAAGGAATAAAATTAAACATTAAGAAGAGTACGTTTTTCCAGAGAAAGGTTAACTTTTTAGGATTGGAGTTGGATGGAAAAGAAATCAATGTCGCTCAAAAACGAGTAAAAGCTATAAGAAACATGAAACGTCCATCAAATAAAGACGAACTTCGTTCGACTTTAGGAGTGTTCTCCTACAATCGACGTTTTGTTAAAAATTTCTCAACAATAGCGCATCCACTGCATAATTTATTAAAAGACAATGTTGACTTTATTTGGGAATCGGAACATCAACACGCATTCGATACTTTGAAAAATATTTTATCTAACCCACCTGCATTGAGAATTTACAACCCAAATAGCAACAACAGAGTCTGTTGTGATGCTTCATATAAAGGATTGGGAGTTGCATTGTATCAGCAAGATCCAGTGACTAAAAGATTCCACCCGGTGGCATTTGCCAGCAGAAAACTGAAGAATTCAGAAACCAAGTTACCTATTTATTATTTGGAATGTTTGGCTCTAGTATTTTCTTTTGTTTCATTCCGTTGTTACTTGCAAAATCGCAATGTGGAGACTGAAGTTCTTACCGACCATCAGTCATTACAAGCTCTAATCAAGACTCCGAAACCGGAAGGTACGATAGCCAAGCATATTATGTATTTGTCTCAATTTAAATTCACTATCAAGTATCGACCAGGAAAATAAATGTCGATGCTGATTCATTGAGTCGTTCACCTATTGATGGTAATCACCAAACAGTCGATGAAATGGTTGACGATGTTTTCCCGGACCGAGTGGAGAAATCGCTTTGCAACGCGGTCATAACTCGAGCACAAGCAGCGAAGGAACAGGCAGACAAGCAAAAAGCACAGGATTTGGATCAGGATAACGAAGAACATACTCCAGACATTAAAAATATTTTGAGCAACAATCCACTTTATCTGAAATACCTGCAACAACAGGATCCTTTCATCACAGGCATTATGGAAGACATTGAAAAGAACTTATGCCAAAGTTCTATGAAACAGTACGTTATAAAAGAGAACCTATTGTATAAGATCCATAATAGCAAACATCTACTAGTGGTCCCTAAAGAGTGCCGAAAGTTTATCCTTCATGAGTTTCACGACAGTAGGGGTCACAGAGCGACCAAGCATTTAATTAAGAACATAACGATGTATGTTTGGTGGCCTTCCATTTCAGCTGATTGTCGTACTTACGTTCAGAGTTGTCACTACTGCATGATGCATAAGGAAAACAAGCGTGACAAACCAGGATTTTTGGCACCTACTATATCAAAGCGTCCATTTGCTAATATCGCATGTGATTTTGTTGGTAAACTACATTTGACAAGCAGAAAAAATCAACATTTTTGCATTATCGTTGATTACTATACCAAATTTATGTGGACAAGAGCAGTAAAGGAAGCGGATTCTCAGACTGCTATTAACTGTCTTGCATCATTTACTATGCAGTATGGTCTTTGTGAGTCATACACCACGGATAGTGCCTCGTATTTCACATCATTCGCGTTTGAGAAAATCTTAGAAAAATGGGATATATTCCATCATGCTTTCCGTCGAGTTCCGCACTGTAATGGACAAGTTGAACGTTCAGTAGCAAGCATTAAGTCAGTGCTGGAATCATTACTTCTGCAGTTTGGCGACGAATGGGATAACTACTTGGAATTAGCAACATTTTTGTACAACATAAACTATCATGATACCATCCAGTGCAGTCCATTTTACGCTGTACACGGATTTAATCCGTGCACACCGGGCATACTTCAGTTATTGCCAGCAGAAGATGTAGCGATCAACGATAAATTAAAATGCCATAAAGATTTGCTTAAAAGCCTAAGACTAAGAATCAAGCATTCACAAGAAAGAAACAAGAAATATTATGACAAAAATAGAAAACAGGTTTCATACAGAAACAACCAAAGTGTTCGAATCAGAAATGAGTGTGACGAGTTGGGATGGCCACAGAAGAAAATCTTATGGAAAGGCCCTTACAAAGTTGTTGGGAAAAAGTCGGACCGATTTTATTTCGTACTCATCAAAACGAGAACGGCTACGGGAAAGTTAAAGCATGTTGCCAAGCTGTACCATGTCAGGAACATTCGTCCCTATGTCAAGAGACCGAAGGAATTAAGACATAATGTAAGAATGATTTCGAGTTTGAGTGGTCATAACGCCAAATTTGCGGATGACCCAGTAGTGCTGACGCATGTAAACGGTAATGTCTTCAATGCCCCATTTGAAGTACCGATAGCACATTGTATCTCAGCTGATATTGCACTTAAAGATGGCATCGCCAGGCGAGTGGAGAAATATTTCCAGGTTAAAGATATTCTTCAACAACGTGACTGTAACGTAGGAGAAGCTTTAAGTGTCAGATCACAAGGTAGAAAAATTTATAATTTGATAACAAAACAGTACTACTACAGTAAACCAACATATAAAAGTTTAGAGGATTCATTGCAATCATTGAAATTAGAGATGATAGAAGAGCGAGAAAATAGGATTGCTATGCCAAAGATAGCTTGTGGTCTGGATAAATTGATTCTTCATAGAGTAATTGAAATTATTGACAAAGTATTCCAAAATTCAGGCATTGAAATTACAATGTATCACAATGATAACAGCAATGAACGGATGATAACAGATTTCCGAGAGGATTTTGCTTTTCTGTCATGTGAATTTGTTGCACCAATTATTATTGATGGAGTGATGTTTCCTTCCGTCGAACACGTTTACCATTCGAAGAAGGCTACTTGTCAAGCAGACAGAGATTGGATCATGGCATCAGAAAGTCCAAGGATGGCCCGTGAAAGAGCAAGAGATATTAAGGTTCGATGTGATTGGCAAGATATTAGAAAGGACCATATGACTTACTGTGTTACACAAAAATTCCAGCAAAATCCTGAATTGGCAGTACTACTTCTGAATACTGGTGACCAGTTCATCATTTTTGAAAATTATGATCACGATCAGTACTATGGTTCATGTGTATGCGACAGACACTATGATTGGCCAGCTTCAAACTATTTAGGGAGAATTCTGATGAAACTTAGACAGACGTTAAGAGAAAGCATTGCTCGCACCGGTTCTAAATAGCCTAATAGCATTAGTTAGGTTAAGTTAGTGATAATATAGAGTAATAAAATTAGTAATAAGGAGAACAGTATGTATAAGAAATTTTAGACACTTAAGACGTTAGCCTTCCGCATTAACGCATTTCATAGCTTAAGAGTGGCGAATTCCTTCCCTTTCCCTCTCTTCTGACTATCAAGGAATACGTGTAAATCGTCGTTGCAGAGGTCCCACCGTCCGGAGCAACCCTGCCCCGAGCAGGCAAGGCTCACCTTGGTCTTGTTTTCGCTGTACTTGCATTGTACCGTCGCATAAGTGCCAATTGTCACCTGGACACTTGCACAGACCAGCCAGCGCAAGTCCGTTTGCTTTGTCTCGCATTCGGACTTCCGTAAATTCGTACGGGTTGACAAGTCCCCTTGGAGGCGTCACAGCTGCAGCATCTGAGATGCATTCCAATCAGCGCAGCTGCCCTTCGCCGAGTCCCTTTCGGGAGGAGGCACCGGACGAGCGAGTAGGCGTTCGGCGCAATCGACTCCAGCCGAAGGGACCCACATCCGTTACGCCGGAGCGTTACATCCATCAAGCACCTCGCGGTATCGCGGTAGCATCGCGCAGGCGCGCTCAAAGCGATCGAGTGGCCAAGTCAGTGTACAGAGGCGGCCGAGCTGCTTCAACAGGAATGCTTTGGGCATTAGCAGCTTCCCCATGCTGAGTCCTACGGGAGGAGGCCGGACGAGTTAGAAGGCGTTTGGCGCACTACTCTAGCCGAGGGGACACGAACCACGATCCACTGCAATAGAGGCGTCACCGCAACGAGCCGCGGCCATCCAAGAGTAACAACATACCACCGTTGTTCTGGGTTCGAAATCGGCCAGAGCTGCTAAGTCCGCAAGGAGGAGGCACGGCTGCACCGCAGTCGCCCACAGCCAAGTCCGTAAGGAGGAGGTCTTTCCATGCGACGGGGGCTCGAAACTCGTCTAAGACCGCGATGATGAAAAAATGCTTCCAGCTGTACCAACTTTGCCAGCAAGAAATCAACAGCGGACAGCGTCCCGGAAGACCCGCTGCATCGAGGGACAAAATTACCCTTCAAGAGATTCGTCGGTGTCGGGGTCACCTTATCCGAATAAACATCGATTCGACAAAGATCACGTTGAAATTCAGTACTCTAGTTGGCGATCTCTAATGGGGATCAAATGAGGACATTTTTCTCTTCAAGGGGGGAAACGGGTAGAAATAAGTCGTATTAGCTATAAAAATTAGTTGTAACGATAGATTTAAGTTCAAATTAGATGTAAGTGTTTTCAGCAAGCAGAAAAAAAAAACGGTATTGAGATTTATCAATAAATCGTGTTCTGATCAACAAGTACAGTAGAGAGTTAATGTAATTAGTTGAGTCAATCAAAATTTTAGGAAATGAAAACATAAATTAAAATCGCTATTTCGCCCTACGTAAATTTCAGTTAAGATCGAGACGCTCTTCTCCTCAAGGGGGGAGATGTCGGTAGAGCGAGGCCGTTTGAATAAAGCGCGCCTCCGTAGGACGAACTAACGATATTCGCAGAGGCCTAAAAGTGCAAACGCTGCGCTCTCCGGTCGGGAGCGAGGCGCAGACGAAACGCGACAGACGCGTCGGGGCCTCGGGCAGAGCAACACCATTCGGATTCCGTGAGTACTTGGTGGTCAGAATAGTGTATACCCCAATCCCTTGTGTGTACCTTTCTACCAACCCCTTGAGCTACACTCAGCCGGATGTCGCGTATCTACGGGTAGAGCAGTACGTATCTCTACGAATACACACCCCATATGCGTGGCGCCCGACAGGCGGTGATGGATTGCATAAGGGTAGGCAGAAGCGGGCAAGAGATAATATCCGGAGAAGACTTGATTCAGGCCCAACAAACAGCAGCCACCAGTCTGGCGGCCGTGGCTCGGCCGTGGCACTGTTTGCGTTGCCATTCGCTGAGGAAGCGGCGCTGCACAGAACCGCCACCCTTTCCGCCTCCACTTTCACAGAGGCTGGTTTCGTTTGCTTGAGCGCTGCGCTTCGCTGCTCTTTGACGCCGCCGTCCGCACCGCCGGCACCAGGGCCCTGGGCTTATGACGACGATACACAAACTAAGGTGCACGGTATACAATGAGGCACCCAAAGGTGCCCGGAGGTACCCGGAGGTACCCGGAGTTACCCCTATGAAGCATTAGCGAGAGCCTAATCCGTCCTCTGCTCTACATCTGCCACGGGACTCGGGCTCCGGCTCGGCCCGGTTGGGCTCGGCTCGGCTTGGCTCGGCTTGGCTCGGCTCCTCGTCATCAGGGCATCTCCTGCCCTCTTGAGGGGGGCCGGCCGCCCCCAAGGCCCGGCGGCCCGACGGCCCGGGAACGCCTTTTTTCCCTTTGCCCCCTTTCGCACAAAAGTTCCCTGTCGTCGCGGCACTGCTTGATTTCCTCCCCGCTCCGCCTCCCACCCCCCGCGCCCAATCATCCCCCACCCTCTACAAATCTCATCCCGTCCCTTCCTTTATTCAGAGCCCCCCCCTCTCTCCCACAGGTCCTTCTCTCATCGTCTCTTCATGCTCGTTTTTATTATGAAACAGCCGAATAGCCTATTTCGTCGGAATCGCCATGGAAATTTCCGCTTAGTGCTCAGCAGAGAAAGAAAAAAAAAGAAAAGAAAAGATTGGTGGCGTGTTGATGGCGAGGAAAGGCCATATCGGTGGAGGATATGGTGCGCACTGCCGGCTCCATGGGGGGTCCGCGGGGGGTAGCGGGGGCCTCAGTGGGCTGCGGGGGGGGGGGGGGGGCACGGGCCGGCGTGCACCTGCATTACTAATTGCACGTGAACGCCGGTCGTCGACGCCCATATTTTTATTCGTAATGATCAAACTTCAGCGGAGCGCGAAAAAAAAAACGCGAGCCGATGGGGCGTGTTGCAGCGGCCGGTGGATGTGTGCTGGGTGCTGGCAGTGGGGCTGCCAGGCGGGCCGCTGCGCCAGCCACCTCCCCGAGCCCCTCCCACTGCCAGCACCCGTTTGCGGAGGTCGGTACAAGGCAAACAGACTGATGCATTCCCTTGTCCCATTCCACCGACACGCCAGCACGCACGCACACATGCACACACACACACACGCACACCCTCACAAATGGCTCCACTACTATAGTTCAGCCGGAAAATCACACGCCGCTTTGCTTGGAAGGGGCGCGCCTGTGTGTGTGTGTGTGTGTGTGTGTGTGTGTGTGTGTGTGTGTGTTTGTGTGTGAGCTCCAACTGCCTCCATAACCCCCCCCCCCCTCCCCACAACGGCGTGTCTCCAGCTGGTGCCCGCCTCTCTCTCTCTCTCTCTCTCTCTCTCTCTCTCTCTCTCTCTCTCTCTATTCCTCTCTCTATTCCTCTCTCTGCTCTGCCAGACCGGCTGCATGGCCATCACTGCTGGAATATCGAATATCCGATCCGTCCCGTGGCAAGGCGCGGGCACGGCACGGCACGACACGGCAACGAATGTCACGGCCGGCAGGAGCCACTTGCGGCGCATGGCAGGCCCGGCTGGCTGGCTGGATGTAGTGTTCTTGCGCCGCGTTCCTCGGCCGCGCGCACGATGCTGGAGTCTGTGCTGGAGTCTGTGCTGGAGGCTGTGCTGGAGGCTGTGCTGGAGGCTGTGCTGGAGGGCTGTTGCCATGTCTCTGGCGTCGACGGCCTCGCATCGCCCACCACCCGATGCACTGCCTTCACACTACTTCCAGCTCACAGAGCAGCAGCTCAATTGCGACGATACGGCACAAGCTCAAAGGATGCGGTGCGGGGCCCTCCAAAGCGGACGGATGATTAAATGTTTAAAACGCTGGCGGCTTCATGAGAGGCTCCGAGGCTCCGCGGGGTGCCGGTGCCGGGCTAGGCGGCAGAGGCTCGGCGTGCGTCGTCTGCTCCCCCGCCTGGCCACACCCCTTCCCCACTTTTTCTCATCTTTTTCCCCCACCCTGTGCCTCGCGCTCCGTCTTGCTTCCACTCGTTAAGCGTACTATTCTAGCGCCAATGTTGTCGCTCGACAAGCACGAGAGAGAGAGAGAGAGAGAGAGAGAGAGAGAGAGAGAGAGAGAGAGAGAGAGAGAGAGAGAGAGAGAGAGAGAGTTAGGGATGATACCGCTCTCCCCACGGAAGGCCTTCTCCCGTGCGCAAACACTTGGGCTGGACAATGAGGGCTGAACCCACGGCACTCACGGTACCTGCAAGCACCCCCCCCCCCCATCTCCCTTACCCCCTCCGGGGTAGACTCTCATGATTTTACAAGCCCACAGGTCTGCATGTTCTTTGGACCAGGTCTTCGCTCACGCACGACAGAACCCCTACATTCACACCACGCACGACACACTACCAGAGAGGAGACCGACAAGGTTTTTCTTTCTCTGTCTCTCTGTATCTGTTCCTCTCTCACGCATATATGTTCAAGACGCACGCACAGAGCGAGGAAGAAGGGGTTTGTTCTGACGGAAAGAGAAAGTCGGCTGCTCCAAAGGAATAAAAAATACACAAGGAGAGGCTGCCTATTATTATTCCCTAGCCGATCACTCCACTTTCCGCTGGAGGACGCGGGGAGAGGCAGAGAGTGCGAGGGAGAAAGCGAGGAACAGAGAGAGCGAAAGAGAGAGGGGGGAGGGGGGGGAGAGGGAGGTGGCCCGACGGAGACACACAGCGTGTGAGTGAGAGGAAAGGAGAGGAGGTAATGTGCATGCATAAACAAGGGTGCTTTATTTGCCGAGTGGAGACAAAGCATTCTCGTTTCAGCCGCGTTATACCCCACAACGTGCGACGGGTCGCAGGTGCCAGGCTTATTCTTCTTCTGCTTCTTCTTCTTCTTCTTCTTCTTCCTCCGATGTTTTTACAAATTCCAGTGGGTTTTCCGAAGTTTAGATTTTATTTTTCAAAGTTACTACCACTCCCGGGCTACCTGCGCGCATCCCCCCCCCCCCCGTCCACCATCGCATTTCGCCCATCCGGTCAGGCACGGGGACCGTTTGTTCAGGCCGGAGATGAGGTCGGCTGGTCTGGGTGCGTGGCTATTTCAGCCTTGGCGTAGACCAGTGCCTGTCAGGTTAAGGGTAATCCAGCCGGGCAACAGGAGAGGCCACTGCCTATCCTGCTGCACCCTATGAACGCCTGCCAAGTCGAGGGTAGGCCACCCGGCCAGCAGGAAAGCCCAGCGGCACTGCCTACCCTGCACCCTGAACGCCTGCCAAGTCGAGGGTAGGCCACCCGGGCAACAGGAGGAGCCGGCGGGACAGGCCACCCCTTCCGCTGCAGGGGCCCGGCCTGGCCCGGCCCTCTCCGTCCATCCTTCCTCCCCCGGTCCGGCGGCGACGGCCTGCTCAAACAAGCGCCCTCGCTGACGAGGCCGGGGCGGTGGGCGGCGGGCGGCGGGCGCGTGACGAGAGCGTGTTCCCTCTGGAGGACCCACACGACGTGCAAAACGTCCCCCCAGCTTCGGCCAATCCGGCAGCGGCTAGCATCGGAAACGCGGACGAAACGGACGATCCGAAATGGCGAACAGCATTGGGTACCGGACCCCTAGCGGACCCCTGCCGCCTCCGCACCGTACCCGTACCGGACCGGGGCCGCGCTGCGCTGATAGAGTCCCGTGCATACCGATGGCCGCTAGCCGGGCTCCCCGGCGCCGGAGGGTCTGGGGATGGATGGTGTGTGTGTGTGTGTGCGTGTGTTTGTGTGTGTGTGTGTGTGTGTGCGTGCGTGCGGTGTCCTTGGCGGTTGAATGGCCTGGCCGAGGGCCTGCTGGCTGCCTGCTGGCTGCCTGCTGGCCGCCTGCTGCCCCTGCGCCGGCCGAACCGTCCTGATCTATGTGGGAACTCGTACAAGTGGAACGGTCCTGGCCGGCTCCAGGCCCCATACGTCCCCGGAGGCCCGAGGAGCCTGGGTCTGGGGCGGTGCGGGGGGCGGCTGGGGGCGGCGGGGGGCGGCGGGGACGGTCGTGAAACCAGCCCCGGTCCGCTTTGGATGGCCGGGACGAGCCGCGGGGCGTGGCTACCACGCAGTCGTCGGTCCAATTCCTTTTGATGAGCTTTTGGGGGCGGCCGGGGGCGGCCGGGGGCGGCGCTGACGATGACCGCGTGGCGGCTGCTCGGCACGACTCATCGTCATCATCATGATGGTCATCACCATCACCACCGCCAGGTGACGCATGTGTACGCGAACACCGCGAACCACGCGGCAGTCTGACGCCCTGCGGCCTTGCCGCGGGCCGCCTGGTTGCCGCCTGTAAGGATTGGAAGGCAAACAGACAAGAGACTCCCCCGGACTCCCCCCGTTCTAAGGGTCTGAAGTGCCACACGGCCGAGTGGCGGGGAAGAGGGGGGGGGGGAGGATTTCGACCCGACCGCTGTCGCGGAGCAGCGAGCAGCAGCAGCAGCGACCGTCGCGAGAATCAAACGAAATGTATTTCACACCTGCGTCCTGCAATGGTCCTTCTTAGGGCCGCCGCGTGTGCCGCAGTGCTGCCGTTGGCGGGCTGGCGGGGCGGGACGTCTCTACCCACCCCTCTGCTGGCTATACGACGCCCCTCGAAATTACTTTCTTTGAAGGGTGCGCCCGGGACGTTCCGACGTTCCGGTGTCGGCGCCGTCATCAGAGACGTGTGTTAGAGGCTGCGGAGCTGCGGAGAGGGCGACGGGCGACACAGGGCGCAGACGATGAAAGGGACGGGGTGGCCATCGGGCAGGGAGGGGGAAACTACATCACGATGGACACAGACGTGAAAGAAAAAATACATAAAAATACATGCGTGCGCAATCATGTCCCTCTCTTCACCGTGGTCTAACTGGAAGAGGATTTAGATGGGAAGGGGGGGGGGGGGGGTGGTAACACTGTAAACACAAAAAAATGTAGCTTGTCAAAATCATTGGAGAAATTTCTACCCGGCGAACATATCCTAATACACAAAAACATATTACGTTTTCTTTGTTTACGTTGCAGGAAAGGAATGCTACGAACCCAACATCGCATTTTTTCAGTTCTTGAAATAATACCGCAAAGGTTTGGGAAAGTTCTGACAAATTTCGAGCCCAAGCTCATTAGGATTTTCAATATTGTGTTGTTGGTGTTACAGTGAAAAGGATGGAGAAGAGGAGCGGAAAAGTGGTGTGCTGCCCGTAGGTGCACGAACACCGCCGGACATCCCGAGGCAGAAGGGGAAGGGGAGGAGAGAGGGGGGGGGGGCGTAGTGGGGTCAGCGGAAGGCGCACAAGATGTGTTCTACTGCTGGACAAATAGTTGCTATCGGCGTTCCAGAAGAATGTCCGCAGGAATGCGACGCGGCGGGGGCTTGGGCTGGAGCCGGGGAGGCTGCTGGAGAGACAGTCGTGCCTCAGCGCGCCTATCCGCGGCACAACACTGAGACACGCGTGGTATTACAAACCCTTTGCAGTCGCTCTAAGAAAGAAGCCAGAGGAATGAGGGGGGGGGGGGGGAAGACTGTTCCGTACGCGGTCCACGTACTACACTCTCAGAAAAAGGACAACAACTAAGATAATTATAAGATGAAATATAATTTCGATTCGATTTGACCAAAATAAAGTCGAAATCGACTTACTTTTTTAAATCTCACCCCCCCCACTCAATATTTGAAGAATTGATATTTTCGTATCGGTGTTTAATACAACACTCGAACTCGCACCCCATTCCACTACCGTGCCGTGAACCGTTGACGCGCCGGACGGTCAGCGATTTGCGGGCTCATTTTGTTCCCCGGACTAAACCGGCCTGTTTTCCTCTTAGCAGTGAGCACACGTCGCGAAGGATAGCCCGGGCCCCGGGCCTCACCGGGCAGCGGGCACAGGATTAATTGCTGTCGCGTGCGGTGCGGACGGCGGTCGGTGTTGGGGGGGGGGGGGGGGGGGGGGGGGGCTTTGTAGGGATGGACCGATCCCACATTCCGCTGTGAACAAGCAGCAGCGGCCCTGGCCTGGAGGGCAGCGGTCCGGTCCGGCTAGCTGGAGCTCCCGGCCAGCGGAGACAGATGAGCCTCAGTATGGCCACTGATGTGTGTGTCTCTGGCCCACCACAGCCGCCACAGCCGCCACAGGCCGCCACAGGCTGACAAATACGGCAGCGTTACCACGCCGTTGTCCGGCGGGTAGTTTGGGGGCGCGATGCACAGGCACGGGCTCAGAACAGGAGCTGAGCACCAACTACTGGGCAGGAAATGCCGTAATGCATATAAAATTAAGCCGAAAAATTTCGCTAAAACTCGACATAGCTGGTGTCCCGCCACTTCTTAGTGCACAGTACATTTTGTCCGTTTTTTTTTTACGATTGTTTGGCTTTATTCAGGCACTTTTTACAGCAAGGTTTTATTGCCGACAACAAACAATACAGTCTTGTGCATTTCGACAGTAGGAGGTGTGCTTTGAGGAGCTCATCCCCTCTCCCTCTCTGACCGACCCAGCCTAGGCGGGGTTAGCTGAGGATGGCTGGGCACAGAGCGGAGTTCTTGTGGGGGAAACGACGGACGATTTCTGTGTCACCCGGATGGGGATTACCCCGGATACCTCGGATTACCCCGGATTACCCCGGATTACCTCGGATTACCCCGAATTACCCCGGATTACTCCAGGATTACTCCCGGATTACACTTAATAAAATTAATAAGGGGTACACAAAAACCGTAAACATTGGCCCGGATTACCCCGGATTACCTCGGATTACCCCGTATTGCCCCGAATTACCCCGGATTACCCCGGGTGAAAAATCGATGTCAGCCGGATTACCTCCGTCGTTTCCCCCTCGGGAGTTCTGCTCGTCCCTGGGTCCGGGTAGGGTGCTCCGGCCCTGCCCGGCCCCGGGCACTCCGCCTTGGCTCGCACTACTCCGATCACGTCTTGCCGTGCCAGTCTGTGGGGTGTGAGGGTCTCCCACAACAAATAGTGCGAGAGCGTGCCCGCCGGCGGGGATGGGAGTGGTCTGGGCCGGCGAACGCGTGGCCCGCTCGGACTTCAGCGGCAGCGAGTACACCTGCTTGTGGTGGTGGTGGTGGTGGTGGTGGTAGTGGGCAGGGGGGGGGGGGGTGAACACCAATCAAGGCGTATTGAACAATTCGGGAGCGGCGGTCGCACGACACGCTGCCCCCTTCCCCGCCTCGCGGTCCCTCCCCCCCTCATTCTTTTTCCGAAGCTCTGGTGTGAATTATTTAGCGTAGAGATGTGCGTTGCACTGCAGGCCGGCGCCGCCATAGCCTGCTGCCAGTGCTGCCACGCTGCCTCGGGGCGGGAACGGGTGTTCGACCTAACCTAACCTCCCCCATACACTGCGCACTGTGTCAACACTTTTAGATTAGTTTTCTGTCGTGTTCTATGCGAACGCCGGGCCGTTCTGGTCCAGAGGCTATGCCACGGCTGCGCCAGCGTAGCCGGGACAGGCTGGCCTTTCACCTCACCTCGCCGAGAGGAGCTTGTGTGCGACCCTCGAGACGGGCCCCGCCAGGCCCCGCCAGGCCCCGCCAGGCCCCGCCAGGCACTGGGCCCGCTCTGTAGTGAGCTGGCTCCATGGGGAGATCATCAGGAGACTCCATCCATCTCAGAGACCCTGGCTGGTCCGGCCCGGCCCTGCCCTGCCCTGCCCCCCCCCCCCCCCCCCGCCCCGCTGTGACGACATCCCTCTGAGGACCTAACGGGCCAGGCCAGGCCCAAAGCTTGGGGGCACACCAGTAAAAATGAGCTTCTTCAACCCCTACTTTTGCTCTGCCCTTCCGCTTGTGTTTGTGTTTGTGTTGTAAATGCACACCGAAAAAATTGTTCTTAAATCAACGGCACAACTGACTTTCACGAATCACACTGAGAATTAAAATGTTCCTGGCGCCCAGCTGAGTTTAACTCCGATCGCCAGTCTTCAACGTAATAGCAAGTTTTTAAAACAGCGCTAGATTACCTCTTCAAGTCCGTTATCGCCCAAAATGGACTCCTTCTTTCTCATACTGTCGCCGGCACAACTCTCACTCTAGGCTGCGCCTTCCGGGGCTAACTGCGACGACTTTCGATTGGATTTGCCTAGGCGCTGCGAGGCCAGGCCAGGCCAGTGCGGCCTCCCCCCCCCCCCCCCCCCCCCCCCCCGCCTCACCTCCGTCCAGTCTGCGAGTGAATGAATGCCTGATTGTCTCACGCTAGATGGTATCAGTCGAAAATGAATGGGCGCGAGGCTACGCGGGCGTCTTCGGCCCCGCCACACCCCGCCTCACTACACCCTCCTCACGGGAAGAGCGTGGCAGAGCGTGGCAGAGCGTGGCAGAGCGTGGCAGAGCGTGGCAGAGCGGAGCGCTGTTGGCAGGCGGGCGCCATCACAATAAGACCCTTTCTGCTTCTCGCAATCCGGCGGCCCGCTGAGGACAGGACAACGCGGGACCTCCCCAAGGACGTGCTGACCTCAGGCCCGCTGGCTTTGCCCACAGGCTTAGTCAGTCGGTGCCGACGTACCGCGTGCGCACCCCCCCCACCCCCACAGCCCGCGAGCCTGCAAAGTGCACACGTTCACTCTTTGCCTCATGCCTGATTCAGCGCCAATTGACCAAAGCGACTTCCCAGACCCAAAAAGGTCCAATCTATCGGTTACTGACCCGTTAGACCCTCTACGGCCCACAGTTTAGGCACCCCCACTGAAGTGGGCCGATCCGGAGGGGGGGGGGGGGGGGGGGGGGGGGGGGGCTCCCCCTAAAAAAATCTTCCAAATTTTTTTTGGAGTCAGGACCTTATAAAACGCATTTTTAGATAGGTGAAAATAACAAACATTCTGGGAGTTTCATATACATACCCTGCTTGCAGCTTTACTCAGAGATTTTGGTCTGAGGCGGTCATGTGTGTGTGTGTGTGTGTGTGTGTGTGTGTGTGTGTGTGTGTGTGTGTGTGTGTGTGTGTGTGTGTGTGTGTGTGTGTTCCCGGGGCTCCGCCCACGGGGCCTACGGGACCCGGGGGGGTTCAGCCTTGTTCCTTGTTCCGCACAGTGTCGGTCGGTCGATTGGCTCGTTGAATATTTCATAGTAGTGGCTGCCAGAACAGGGGGGGGGGGGGGACGAGACGAGACGCACCACGCGCGCGGTCGCGGCCGCGGCGCCACGCTCCGCCCCGCCCTGCCACGCCACGTCCCGCCACGCGCCGCCACGCGCCGCCACGCGCCGCCACGCGCCGCCCCGCCCAGTCTGACGCGTCCGGAATGCCTAGCCAACGCCCCCGCCGTGTTACGGGCAGTTACGGGATGGTATAGATTGACAGAATTAGTGCCCCGCTGACCAGAGGCCGCAGGCCGGGAGGCTCAGCGGTGCTCAGCGGTGCGCATCCCTCAACAGCAAAGCCGCCCGCACGTCGCCGTCACTCGCAAACACGCGCGGCTTCAACTCGTTTGTTAAAACATGGGACTGTCGGGCGAGGGAGTGGAAAGTTGCATGGACGGGAAGTGCAGCGCTAGACAACTCTGCGGTGCGCGCAGACAGACAGGGATTCAAGCCCGCGCCGCCGCCGCCGCCACCGCCGCCGCTCCGATGTCTCCAGGATGCACCGCCTCGCTGCATTCTGCATCGCCCGGCCCGGCGGCCCGGCCGGCACGTGCCGTGGAGTGCACTCAACGTGTCCGCACCGCCCCGCGCCTACCCCCGCAGGAGCACTGAGTCCCAGCTCGGCATTACCAGACAGCGGCGGCAGCAGCGGCAGAGGCAGCGGCAGCAGCGGCAGCAGCGGCAGCAGCGGCAGCCGGTCGGAAAGGACTCTCACCCGATGAGATTCTAATCGCGTAGCGTGTATAGGTGGGCGGCCTGAATAGTGATGAATACATCAAAGGCACGAGGAGCGGGCCGGCTCCTGCAGCAGCAGAAGTAGCAGCAGCAGCAGCCGCAGCAGCAGCAGCAGCAGCAGCAGCAGCAGCAGCAGCAGCAGCAGCAGCAGCAGCAGCAGCAGCAGCAGCGGCGGCAGCAGAGGCATGCCAGATAGGGGCACACAAACAATCTTCTGCCAATAAGCAACGTCCCCTACCCCCACCTCCATCTCTCACACACTCTATATTATACCCCCTCCCCCTCTCTCTCCCTCTCCCCACCCCTCCCTCTCTCTCTCTCTCTCTCTCTCTCTCTCTCTCTCTCTCTCTCTCTCTCTCTCTCGCGCGCGCGCGCGCGCACACACTCACATACACACTCTCCCTCAAAATCAGCGCCGAGAAAAAGAGTGAGACGAAGATAGAGATAGGGATAGTCAGCCTCTCCGGATCCAATATACTGTGTATTATACCCTCCCCCCCCACTCTCCACCCGGTCCCCCTCCACCCGTTTCTCTTTGCATCTGATACGATCGGAAAATAAATGGGTGCCGAAAAATGAACGCGAGGTCGTGCCGCTGGCGCCGCTGGTGCCACTGGTGCTACTGTGGTGCGGTGGTGGGCGCCGACAGGAAGCCACCCTCATGGCCCTTGCCACCCCCGCTGCTGCCCCTAATCAGATGATGGGAAACACACCTGACTACTCCCCGCTCCCCCGCTCCACCGCGTAAAGCGTCACACCATTTTATCTTCCTTCTTATGAGTCTTTAAGATTTTTTTTGAAGGTAGAAAAAAATTCAACATTTTTAAAAAATGATGAAAATCCTGCACACCGGAACGATATACGGCTTGTGAACCGACGAGTACCCGCATTGTACTGAAAAAGGGTTGTAATGAAGGTTTCCACAGCAGCGTGAGCTCGCGTACACAGTATGCCCACCCTCCCCTCCCCTTTCCTTCCTCTTCGCCCCTCGTGCGCCCGACGGGAGGTGCGGGGCGTGCCAGAGGATCAAATTATAAGCAGCAGCAGCAGCGGCGGCGGTCGCGGCGACGCGTTCTCCCACACTGCGTGGCCAATTCTTGCATGCGTGGTCACGTTGCATATATATATATCTCTCTCTCTCCGTCCTGCCCGAGCGATGTATGGGACCCGCTATGTGTTGTTCGTATGGTGGAAGGGAGGGGGGAATGTTGTTGAGGTAGCAGGGAGTTTGAGGCGAAGGTTTCTGGGAGGGACGGCGCGGTGGCAACTAAGGGAAGAATTTTAAAAAAGACTAAAGGAAAAGCAAAAAAATAAAATAAAAAATATCAATCCTGATTTTTTGATTAGCATACTATGGTAATTTTAATAATGGAAAAATCAGAACTGATAACAAATTTGGTGGTGTTTGAAAGTCAACATACTACGCACATATGCGGGGTGCTGGTGCGAAACTTACGCTCGTGTGACACGTGTGTTGATTCCAACTCTTATCAGTCAGGTCTGCGCGGTGCGATAGAACCCCTCCGGCACGCTCCATTATGCTCTCTGATAAAGTAAGACTTATGCCCCGACTTATGTCAGCACCGCTGTCACCGCCCTGGGCTCGGACGGGACCGGGGAAATAATTCGTGTCAGCAGAGATGCGCGCAGCAGCAGCCCCGCATTAAAGTGGTGTCAGCATTTCTTTGTTGCCTGGCGTTGCCTGGCGCTTCCTCCTGGTGTTGCCTCCATCGGTTGCCTCAGACCGCTAGGTTAGCAGCGGTAGCAGCGGTAGCAGCGGGAGCAGTGGTAGCAGCGGTAGCAGCGGTAGCAGCGGTAGCAGCGGTAGCAGCGGTAGCAGCGGTAGCAGCGGGAGCAGGCTAACTTGCGTGACCTCCAAAAGCCGTGCGCGAGTAGGGAGAGCAGAGCGCGGAGGCGCCGTTAAGATTTTGCATATTCAAGGGTAACGCACAGCGGGGCCGCGGCACCGCGCGGCGGTTTGCATTGTCTCTTTCTCTCGCTCTCTCGAGCGCTCAGTATCTCTCTTTCTCTCGCGCTCCAGCTCACAGCAGCAGCAGCAGCAGCAGCAGACGAAATAAACTCCTTTGTTCCTGCGAGCACCGCGCTCGCGTAGACCGCTCTGTTCTCCGCAGCCGCTGTGCCGGGCCGGGCCGGGCCCCGCTACCTCACCAGGCCAGGCCCGGCCCAGCGCGCCCTGACTACGCAGGCAGCCACAGCAGAAGGGAGATCCTGGGCGGAACTTGCGCATTCCATAGCAGATGTCGACAACATATAAAAAAAAAAATATTTAAAAAAAAATCTGTGCATATTAACACCCTCAAACATCGCGTTTTTTGCTTTGTTTTATTTTGAAAGGTCCTAATCAATTTCGTCCGGTCACAACCAACTCCACTGCTCCACTGTGCGCTCTGGACTGCAGGTCAGGGGTGTGCGTTCAAGTCCCCTGCAGATTTTATGGCTATGCCTCGGCACGTATCGATTTATCGATCCCATCGAGGTACATCAGACTCGACAGTTCGACAAGGTAAACCGAGATGACGAAAGCGTGACGCGCAGGCTGACACTGAGGCTAGACCCAACGGCAGGAACCTGAAGGCAAATGTACGGACCGCATATTTGACGTATTATTGACGTTAATTTTAACATTTTACTGTTCAAAAAACGCCCAACTTCCATCATATCAACGCCAAACGTGTTTGCCGTATGTCTGACGTTACTTTGACGTGGGCAGATGCCGTTCGATTGACGTATTTTTGACGTAAATAAGGTGTCTGAAATACTCCCGCGGCAGGACCCCTACAGGACACTTCCAGGACGCTACAGGAGCCGGCCCGCTGCAGCCCCCCTGCGCTGCAGTGCTCCCGCGCCGCTGTATCGAAGCCAACTCAATCAAAACTCACAAATACAATTGCAAACTTGGGACGGGTTCACCGCGGCGCTGCTGGAATTTGCGAATGGGCAGCGGATATAGGGCGGCGGTGGGCCGCGAGCTACGGTCTGCCCTGTCCACGCGTGTGTGTGTGTGTGTGAGCTAGAGAGAGAGAGAGGGAGGAGAGAGAGAGAGAGAGAGAGAGAGAGAGAGAGAGAGAGAGAGAGAGAGAGAGAGAGAGAGAGACAGACAGACAGACAGACAGACAGACAGACAGACAGACAGACAGACAGAGTGTATGTGTCTGTGTGTACGGAGGGCGATACAAGCACAAGGCTGACGACGGGGACGCGACAGGTGCATCGGGCTGTGAACGAGTCAGCATCTCCTTGGTCCTATGGCCCGTCGGCACGGCCCCCCCCCCCCCCCCCTCCCTCCCTGCTGTCACTTTTCCCTTCGCTCAGCGGTCCGACCAGGCCGTGGCTGTGGCCGGGAGCCGGGGGCTGCGGCTGCGGGCTGCGGGCTGCAGTGCGCAAAGGGGACAACACCGCTACCACCACCACTACCGCCACCGCCACCACCACCACCACCACCACCGCACCCACCACCACCACCGCGACACCTGCGCCACCTGGCCACCTCTTGCTAAACTAGTCGTTGATCTGCTTGCCGTTGAACACGGCAGCACCACCGCCGCCTACTACCCGCCCCGGCCCAGAGCTGACCGATCGTCAGAGTGACTCGGGTTCGAATACTGGGGTGCGAAGCGAATAAAAAAATCAGGCACACAAAAGAGTGTGTGTGGGGGGGGATCCCGAAGGGCAGGGCAGAAGGCTGTGAGTGCCCAGGACAGCCCAGGGTGCGCTGGCCGCGCTGGAAATGTCTGTGTCACGTTTCAATGCTTGGCCAGACGAAATGATCCCGGGGAGTAAGGGTGAAGGGTCCGTGCGCCCCCGGGCACCCCCGGGCACCCCCGGGCACCCCCAGGGCCCAGGGGACCCATAGACCCACAATCTCCGGGTCGGCGGCAGGGGCCCACGCCTGTGGGCGGGGGTGGGGCGCCTCCCCAAGTCGGGTCTGCTCTTGTTTTCTGCGACAGACAGGCATTGGAACGGCCTGCCCTGCCCTGCTCGTCTTGCATAAGCGATTTCACTCGCGGGCTTAGTATTCAAAATAGCATCGCAAGGCGCACCGCGAGCAACGCCGGGGCCGCTGCTGCTAATTTGTATTCAAATCTCCCGCTCGAAAGCGTCGCGTTGCGTCGCGCGCACCACTGTGTTGTTCGGGGTTTGCCGTGCGCGCTGCGGGCGGACAGGGGGGGGGGGATGCGTGTGACCTGCTGGGTAGGGGGAGAGGGGCGGGGCGGGGTGAACCTACGCTGCCGAATCACGTCAGCGTCTCCGCCCCCGACAGCCGCCCCCGGCAGCCGCCCCCGGCAGCCGCACTGAGCGTTCGGATCGGATCGACTCTGGGCTCCGCCTGCATAAAGAGCAGTGTCAGTCGGGGTGTTTGCAGCCGCCGCTGCTCCGCTGCTCCGCTGCTCGGCAGGCTGGGGCCCGCTGTCGTGATGCCTATGGATCAGGCTAGCGGCCTTCGCCGCCTCCGCCAGGTGCGGCCGCCGTCCTCGCATCAACCCTTATATCGCCACCCTGTCCTTGGGAGGGAGAGAGAGAGAGAGAGAGAGGGGGGGGGGGGGGGGGGGGGGGGCATCTTGTCCGCGACGGTGACGCGGCACTCCGGGACACGTGGTGCACCCGGCCAGGCGGCCATGGGCGATGGGGACTTTTATGATCTTGAGCTGCCATTATCGGAACGCGGGCTGCGAGGGACGGCGGCGCGTGGCGGCGCGTGGCGGCGCGTGGCGGCGCGTGGCGGCGTTGTGGCCGTGGTCGTCGTATCAGTTCAGCCCCACCCCCGGCCGAAGGGGTTCGAGGCTGGCTCTCTCCGCCGGCGTCGACCGAGTCTATATCTGTCTATACCCGGGGCGGGGCCCACGCGCGTTCTCGTTTGCCCGTCGTCGCAAAGTCTCGCAGTCCCCCCCCCCCTCGCCTCCCCCGCCTCCCCCGCCTCCCCCGCCCCTCCCTCTCCCCTACCCCTACACCGCCCCGGGCCGTGGGCGCCCGTCCGCTTTCCCGGAATCAAACAAACGGTGGGGTGGCGGTGCATGTTCAAGTGCTGACCCTCTCCTCGCTACCCCCGCCCCCCGCTGCCCCCGCCGACCCCGCACCACTTTGGTACAACCTTCAAGGGGGTGCTCTCCTGCTGCCTACCGTTCTGCCGCCGCGGCATCAGTGTGCGCCCAGAAGTCAAGGCAAGACGAGACAAAACGAGGAGAGAAGAGAAGAGGAGGAGGGAAGGGAGGGGAGGGGAGGGGAGAGGAGAGGAGAGGACGATAGGCGTATCGGCATATGACTCGCTCCGACTCCAAGCAGAGCTGCAGAGTGCGGCCCGCAGAGTAACGGTATCGGAGGCACGGCGGCCCGGGGTCTCCGGGCACGTCTCGTGCGTTCTGATGAGCTGGCCTGCTAATTTCGTCAACCCCCCCCCCCCTCCCGCCGCCAACGTTCCGGCGTCGGTCTCACGCTGGCTATTTATTAGTGAACTCCTGCGGGAGGGTTTGTAAGGCGATGAGCGCTCCCTGCGCCAGTGCAGCAGCCGGGCATCCCTGCCCCCCTCCTACCTCCCCAGGGCCCCTCCCCCCCTCCCTTAGCCTTAACGCTGGCGACTAGAGTCGCCCGAAATCTCAAAGTAATTGAGGAAAACACGCTCGGGCGGCCCCCTGCAGCCACGGGCCCGCTTTAAGCGGTATCGAGCTCGGTCAGGAACACGGTCATACAGCACTCTCTCTCTCTCTCTCTCTCTCTCTCTCTCTCTCTCTCTCTCTCTCTCTTGTTCTCCACCGCTGTTTCTCTCAGTGGAGCGATAGGCCGCCTTGCTCACGGTGATATGCGCTGGCAGCGGCAGCGGGGTGGTGCCAGCGGTCGGGGCTTTATCGATTTATATCTCATTTTCAACGAGAATTTACAAGTAGCCCAAGGGAAAGGGAGAGATAGGGAGAGGTGAGAGGTAGGGAGAGGTGAGAGGTAGGGAGAGAGAGAGAGAGAGAGAGAGAGAGAGAGAGAGAGAGAGAGAGAGAGAGAGAGAGAGAGAGAGAGAGAGAGAGAGAGAGAGAGAGAGAGAGCAGCGGGGGCAGTAGCAGAGGAGGCATCACTTTTAGTTCCCCGCTGAGAAAGTCCTGGCCTATGTGGCGCATGCAGGCAGGCAGGCCACAAGGCGGTCCCCCAGCCCCGGCCCGGCCCCGCGCCACCGCCGTCCCCTAGATATATTGCAGCCGCTGACGGCTTGCTTGGCTTTCTCGGCTCCCCCCCCCCCTCCCCCTTTCCCCCTCCCTCCCCCCGCCCCCTCCGGCCCCGGCTGGAGGCCTTTTGCACACACAGTCGTCGTCGCTGTCGCCGCAGTCGCGTCGCGAAAATTCCAGGCGAGAGCCGCCGACGGAATGCTGTGCGTGTGGCCCAGTGGGGCCTCCGCGGACAGACGACACCGATTCCAAGCATTTTCTACGTGCGAGTTCCACGCCTGAGGGGACAGCAGGGGGCTCGTCACAGCCTCTCTCTCTCTCTCTCTCTCTCTCTCTCTCTCTCTCTCTCTCTCTCTCTCTCTCTCTCTCTCTCTCTCTCTCTCTCTCTCTCTCTCTCTTTCCGTCCCACTTTCTCATTCACCACCGCCACCGAGGGGTGACGGTGTGAGAAATGAACGATTAGGGGTAGTTAGTACGAGGTAAGAAACCGGGCGAGCGAGCGAGTGACGCGAAGAAACAACAAAAAAAAAACAATAAATTCCAAACATAATAAACGACCACTAAAAATAGGAACCGGCGCACTTAATTAACTTCGACACTTCGCGCCGCGTACAGGCGCCGGGCCTTACTAGTTAGTAGTCGAGAAGGACAGCCCATCCAGCCCTTAGGAGCGCTCAATCAACGAGAGAGGCCCAGCCCGGCCGGGGAGCGCCGGCACCGGGCTGCCGGGTTCCACCCGCACCCGCTCTGCCTGTTGCCTAATGCTGCGTGTTTCACACGCAGTATGACCATGACCAACATCCACCACCCAGTTCGTCGGAATGTCCGGAAAACACAGACGCACGCACATCGCAGAACTAGAATAATTTTCAACAGAGAGAGTATCGTTTTTAACCCGGAGCACAGAGGTATAAGGACTTTCCGGGGGAAGGGGGCGGCCTTGGCATGCCTTTGGGCAGCAACAAGCATCGCGGGGATTTTCACTGTTTATCCCCGCTGACCAGTGGTGATGGTGGTGGTGGAGGGGGGGGGGCGTGCTAGGCAGCGTGGATAGGAGAACATAGGGCCGTTTGTTTGCGGCCCGGCAGGCCGCAAAGGGGAGTGGTGGTGGTGGTGGGGGATGAAGCCTGGCTTAGTAGAAATGATAAATGGCCGCGTTGAGCACAAGACGCGGCGTACGCGAGGTGACAATGATTGTTACCACATTGCGGCTTTACTGGGCGGCCGAAACAGGAGGAGGGCGGCTGGGACGGCTGCTGTAGCGGCGACACCAGCGCCAGCCGTGGTCCGAGGGAGGGAGGTCTCCACTGCCAACCCAAACATGAAGCAGCAGCAGAGCCGGGACAGAAACGCAGTATTTTTCACCGTACCGCATGCGGTGCCTTTTTATTTGATTTCTTTTTCATGCTGATATAGTTCTCTTTCTGGCTCCTATAGTTTTTATTTTGCTGCGTGCACACCAGCCCATGTCGTCGCTTGCTTCTCCCGACCGTTTGCGTGGCCGGTGACGGTATTTTCTGCGCGTTTTAGGTGACTGCTGAAAAAAAAATTAAATCCCTATTTACATAGGAAGCAGATGATACCAACTCTAAATGGCCGGCCCGCCTTATATTATTAGTTCACCGCATTCGCTACGCCTGTTCGACTTATCGGGAGTAAAAGCTAGCTGACACCTCAAACTAATGAGGTTTTGATTTTTAGCTTTAATGTTAGTGTTTTGAGGTACCATCTGCTAAGAAGTGGCGATGCCGAGCGCCTGCAAATGGCAAGGTAGGCCAGCCCGCACGGCACGCCTGCGTGCACAAGCTACGGCTGCCTACCCAGCAGGCGGTACCGCACCGGGCGGGGCCGAGCCGAGCGTCGATTGAAGATGCAGCGCGAGGGTGGCCTTGAAGGCCTTGCCGGGCCCCGGCCTCACATGAAAGTTAGTTCATGCAAGAGTCAGGGCGGGGAGAGGGGAGGGGAGAAGAGGGGAGGGGGGAGGGGAGAAGAGGGGGGGGGGAGGGGGCACCCGGGGAAGTTGTCATAAGCCGCTTCCGCGTGGTGCGCCGCGCCACACCCGGCCGCGCCACGGTTACAGCGGCCGGGTGTACGCAGACGAATACTGTACACAACGCCTCCTGCGTCGTCAATTCCACGCCCGCTCCCCTCCCCTCCTTTCCCCTCCCCTCCCTTCCCCTCCTCTCCTACTCTACCGTCCCGCCCTTACCCAGGCCGTGCCGCGCCGTCAAGCGAATACAAAGTTGATCCGACGTCTGTCTGACACAGACAGTGCATAGCGCTATAGTATTTTGTCCCAACAACTCAGTGTTCCCCCTCCGTTTCGCCAGTAAGGCTTCATCCTCCCTTCTCCGAGCGTGTGTGTGTGTGTGTTGTGTGTGTGTGTGTGTGTGTGTGTGTGCGTGCGCGTGTGCGCGTGCCCGCACGCAGCCGCGCAGACAGAGAGATTCAGAGCTCCACACTGTCTGTGGCTAAGCGACCGGATAATATTGAAAGCGCTTTGCCTTGATAGTGTGCGTTTTGGATCGAGCGCGCACATATACCCACCCACCCGCACACACACATACACACACACACACGCGCACGCGCGCGCTCGTGTGCGTTCCCACGCCCACGATACAGTTTCGGTATTCATAGCAAGGAGGCAGAGAGATTTAGAGGCACTGCAAAGGCTATTTTCCGTGAAGCTCTCTTTTTTTTTCGGGCTTTGCGTCCTATTTTCGTCATCCTTTTTTTTCATATCCTCCCTCCACCGTCAGACATCGTACTTGCCACCTCTCTCCCTCTCGTGACCGGACCTCAACGGGGGGTCAGGTCGTCTGCTAGACCCGCAGGCAGGCCGGCCCAGCGGATCAGATCTAGCTTTCTCCCCCCAGCCCGGCCGCACCCCCGGGGCCGGGGCCCCTACCCGCCCTCTGCCTCTGGCCCACCGGTTGCCGCCGCCTTGCGGCCGTCCTGCTCCAGGCATCTCCAGGGTCTCCAGCCGTCCTGCGGCCGTCCCCAGACGAGCTCCAGACACCCCGGGCGCCCATCGTCGTGGTGCCGGCGCCAGCAGCCCGATACGCTTAAAAGCTTAGAAGGCTAACGGCTCACTGAGAGAAAAGTTGAGGCAAATCTCTGGCGTTTGCGGCGAGCGGCGGTGCGGCGGTGGTGGCGGGGGCGGTGGTGGTGGCAGGCCTCGGGCAAGGAAAGGCCAGGCGTGAAGAGGACGGCTGAAATGGAGAGCCCCAGGGGTCAGAGAAGCAAGAGGGGGCTGGAGGAGCCAGAGCTAGCCGAGGGAGGGGGGGGGGGGGGCAGAGAGGTCACAGGGGCATGCTGGAGCTGACAACACGATAATAGTTCGGAGGCAACTAGCGTCCGCTAGTGACGCTGCGAGGGAGGCACCATTAAACTTTTCGGTCACTCCCGGATCGCCGCCTTGAGCAGCGCTGATCGGCAGGGCAGCCGCCTTCTAATGGAATCGCTAACGACCTCGGCACGGTCGATCACACTTGTGCCCGCGCCGCGTCACGCGACACTTTATCAGACTCGCTTAGCTCTCGGATATCTGCCATCCGCGACCACCCAGTGCCAGAAAAGTCAAATCAATTTGTCAGGTGGATTTGACTAATTTTTAGGTCACATTGTCTGAATTACATTGAAAACAATCTAATATTTGCCGCGTATCCCCCAGATCCTCTTCTGTTCTTTTGACAAAAAACAGTTGGTCTAGCCAAACAACTACATTTCAAAAACCTGTCAAATCGACCTGACAAATCGACTTGAGACAACTTCTCTGACAGCGCCGTTAGGGAAAAGTACTGTAGAGAGTTGGGCGGCGCTGATGTGCAGACCTCGCTGCCGCACCGCTGCCGCCAACCCGATCGGTTTACCTGCAATCAGAAAAGAGGGACAGTCAGTGTGGGCGGCGGTGTGGAAGCGCCAGCGGGTGCCAGCGGCCGGGCCGTGGCCACGGCGAGGCGGGGCGGCAAGGGCAGAGCGGAACTGCGAGCCACCTGACGCCTGCGGAGACCGGCCCGCAACGCGCGGCGGCTTAGCGGGTGGCCTATCCTCGATACGACAGGCGCTCTGGCGACAATAACACCCCCCGATCTGTTGTGGACGCGTCTCTCTCCGCTCGCCGCGCCGCTGTCAGCCATCGGCTCCCGATGAATCCTCTTATTCCTTATCTCGTATCACGGGTCCCCGGATCGAGGAGTTAAGTCGGAGGCGCGATTTGATGATGGCGCCAGCCGGCCGTCTAAACGAGATGAAGCAGGAGCCTGGCGGAGCCCGGATGGCGGTGGAACAAGGCCCGGGGACGGCGCGGGAGTTGGGCAAAGGCGATTTAGAAGTTTGTCGAGAACAGGGAGAGCCAGGTCGGGGGGGGGGGGGGGAGTCAGTCGACAACATCCGAGGGCTTTGCGAGCGCAACGGAGTGCTTCCAAGCGCCGTCCGGGGGATTTAAAAACGTTATTGCGGTCTGTTTAAAAACAAAAAAAAAATTAACAGCGTCTTTCCTGGGCAGAGAATCAATCTACGGTCGTTCATGAAGGTCGCACAAGCACACCCAAGCACGGGGGTGAGCATCGGCCGGTGTAACGGGACGGCCCCTTACATCGCCCATCAGCTTTGCAGCTACCGAGGCCGCCTAGCCCGAGGGCCTGGTGGCTGCCGAGTCGTATTTCAGGGATAACTGCTGGGCTGCGGACGCTGGCGGCCGGCGGACAGACGCACCCGTTGGCTGCCGTTGGCTTCCCCCTCGCGGCCGAGGCGAGCAGAACCGATACGCGCACAGCTATAATGAGCAGCAGCAGCAGCAGCAGCAGCAGCAGCAGCAGCAGCAGCAGCAGCAGCAGCAGCAGCAGCAGCAGCAGCAGCAGCAGCAGCAGCTTGGGTCGCGCTATCGTTAGGACCACCAGTCAAGCCATAAAAAATAGAAAGCAAAATTGAGGTGTTTCTCTGCCTTTTATATTTGTTTGGTTTCTCCTGCTGCTGCCGCGGCCGCCGGCAGTTTTACGGCCGCGGCTGCTGCCTGGCTGTTGCCTGGCTATTGCCTGGCTGCTGCCTGGCTGGCTGTTGCCAGTAATGTTGTTCCCGCTAATGCCACCTCGTTTGCGCGTGTGGTTGCAGCAGCAGGTTGCCGAGGTCCAAGAGCCTCCTCCCCCTCCCCCACCCTCCCCGCATGTCCGACCCATGACAAACGGAGGGAACAAATCACCGAGCGGCTGTGCGAAGCGAGCGGGCGACGCCCTCCGCGAGGCTAGGCTGCCGCGGCCACCACTGCCAGTCGGGCCAATCATCCTGACAGGGCAGGGCGGCAGCCAGGCGCAGCCAGGCGCAGCCAGTGGCAGCCCGGTCCCTTCGCAATTATGTTACACAGAGCGACGGAACAAAACGGGGGGACCTGCGGAGGCGAGAAGACACAAGACAAAAAAGAGAACAGAAAACAATAAAAAGGTAGGCAACGCCGCCGTGGTGCCAGGGGAGACAGAAAAACGGGAAGGAAAAGAGGAAAAGAGGCCAAAAAATGTTGAGCGGCTAGCTAGCCGCAGACATCCATGGTTATGTAGCAGACGACTCGGCGCGCCCCCCGTGGCCACGGGCCGCGCTCACTCGCCTTATAAATAAAACATGCAAAGTAATTGATTTGGAAGCGTTTCGCCGGGTGGCGGGGTGCCGTGGCACGCGCCGTGGCCCTGGGCCGGGGAGGCGAGGTGTGAAGACAGGGCAGGTGGGCAGGTGTGAGCGTGGGGGTCCGACACACCTGGCGGCACCTGGGGCCTGGGGGCACCTGGGGCCTGGGCCCGGCGGGGGGTGCGGCCTGGTCTGGCCGGCCGGTGACGGGACTCGCCTCAGAGGAGGCGCCGTGATCTGAAGCGGACAGAGAAAGGCTGTAGCTACCAAGTACATCGCTCGCTTTTCTAACGTTTTCACAAAAAAATTTTTCCAGATGCGAACACTTGCCCTGCTTGACCAAACCCCAGTCGCAAGTTCCAGGAAATGCTTAGGGAGCGTTCACAAACCACGTGAGCATTCTTCGAGCCGTTGGAGGTGCAGTTGCACCTTGATTAACCGAGGTTGTGGGAGTGGTACTGGATCAAACTGTCACTGGCGCGGGCTCGAGTCTCCCCGGACTCCACGCCTGGTGGGTTCGATTCCCACAGATGGTTCCAGGACTACCCCCCGCTTGTTTTTGACGTCCAAATTACACGGAGATAAAAGATTAGTAGTCGCAACTGAATTTTAAGTTGATTTTCCGACAAGCAGTGAATTTCGGTTCCAGGAACCAGAATTTTGGCTGGGGCAACTCATTTCTAAATTCAGGAGCAAAAATCAGGAAAAATATGTTTAGTGCCTGCAACGAACCTCTTGGCTGGAGCAGCTACCGTGTCGTTGGTGCAACTAAAAAAGAGCTCCCCCAACAAAGTTTTAGTTCTCAGAATTTTTTTTTACTGCTTGTCTTAAAAACAGCGACAAAATTATTTGCGATAACCAACCTTTTACGGTGTGTACCGAAGCAGCATGATCATGTGTCACGTGGTTCCTGAATCGCTTCCTTCTCTTTTATTGCTTGAGGGCGCTGCCGAGAGCCCTCCGCTCCGGCCTCTGGCCTCGTGCGCCGTGTTGTTGTGCGCCTCCGGGGCCTCACAGGCACCACGGCACGGGCCTCAAGGGCCTCAAGAGCCTCAAGGGCCTGACGGGGATCCGGACGTGGGGAATTTGAAATAGGACAGCAACTGCCGTGCGCGATGAACTGACCGCCCTCCGGGTGGCCCGGCCCCGCCCGCGCCCCGGACTCCGAGAACCCGGAATGAGTTTCCCCGCGCGCCGAATCCAGAGCCGGACCGGCAGAGGCAGGGTTGTGCCCAAGTTGTGCGGCTTCTCGTTGGCCTCGGACAGTCCCGGTCCCGGCCAGTCTCTGCTTCCGGTCCCATTACCACTTTTAGCTGCTTACGTACAGCCCGTTAGACCCGTTAGGCACCAGGCCGGACCCGGTCCGTCCGGCAGTCCGCGACAAAGCCCGCGCCAGCAGCGCTCCTCCGGGCTCCTCCGGGCTCCTCCGGGCTCCTCCGGGCTCCTCCGGGCTCCTCCGGGCTCCTCCGGGCTCCTCCGGGCTCCCCGGGCTCCTCCGGGCTCCTCCGGGCTCCTCCGGGCTCCTCCGGGCTCCCCCGGGCTCCCCCGGGCTCCCCCGGGCTCCTCCGGGCTCCTCCAGGCTCCTCCGGGCACCTCCAGGCCCAGGCTCCTCCGGGCTCCTCCGGGATCCTCCGGGCTCCTCCGGGGTATTGGGTACGGGAGCCGACCGCAGTCCCGGCAGTAATAATTGACGTGGCTCGCGGAGCCGCCAGGCGCCACACCCTCGCCTCGCCTCGGCTAGCTCCATCCCGTCGGTCCCGTCCCGCCCCGCCCCGCCCCGCCCCGCACCAAATTGATTAAGTGAGGTGCGGCCTGCGACCCGGAGTACCCGCTGCCGGCCGCTGCGGCGAGCGCGGAGCTTCTCAATTAACCGAAACTTTTGCGGGAATACATTAGAGTGCCGGGCCCGACCGGACCTGACCGGACACTGATGGTGGCTGGTGGCAGAGCCAGCGGGAGCCGCAGCGTCTGTTTTTATGTTTTTCTTTTTTTTTAAAAAAAAGCAGTCACCGTGACTCGATTTTTACAAGCGTTAGGTTGCTCAGGTTAATATAAGAAGGAATTTTCTGACTTGTTTAGGTTAGGCTGCTAGGGTTACGGTGAAAAGTACTTGTTTAATATAGGCAAAAAAAAAAAAACGGATTTTGGATTTTCTGCAAAATTTACTATTTGTCTCACCTTTACCTTATCGATCCTCATACTCGATCCCCACTACGAGTCAGTCCTAGAACGTACTAGCCTTATCTTTTCCTGTTTTTTTCCTGTGTGTGTGCACACGCGTGAGGAACGTAAAACAGGGCCATCGGGAATAGAAAATCCATCTTCGATGGGCTGATAGAAAATGCGAGAGAGGGAGAGAGAGAGAGAGAGAGAGAGAGAGAGAGAGAGAGAGAGAGAGAGAGAGAGAGAGAGAGAGAGAGAGAGAGAGAGAGAGAGAGGGAGAGAGAGAGAGCAGCGTCTATTTGCACGGGACGATTTGATCAGGAGGGCGAACGGGTGTCCCTCTTTGCAAAACAAACACACGTTTGGAGAGTGTCATAGGAGAGGGGGGCGGGGGGAGGTCGCTGTTTATGGGACGCAAGAAGGGAGTGATGTGTGTGGATTGCGAAGAGAGTGCACCACCGAAAACACACACACAGACATCCTCGCACACACACGCACACATGCACACACACGGTGTGCGCGCGCACTATCGCACACGCGCGTGGGCGTCCCGCTCTGCTACATCCGCCGCGTATTGAGGAGTGCGGTCGGGCATTCCTCCTCAGTGAGACGAATGCACACACCTCCAGCGGCACGTGCGACCTCTCATCCAGGCCGAATAAACCCTCCACGCAGCTCTTATTCCTTTAAATATCGGCGTGTTTCAAGTTTCAATTTTTTTTATTGCAAAATTTTGGAACTCTTTTTAAAAATAAAAGTGTTACGCTTCGATTCCATGACATTTAACTCTGAGACAAAATGTTCAGTTTGCAGGCCTTACGGTGAACGGTTTTGAGAAGAAGAAGGAGATGAGGAAGTGGTCTTGGTGTCTGAAGACCGCCCTTCTCACCACGTCTTCCCCCCAGGCCGGAGCCTCGGCCGGAGCACACCGAGCAGCAATAAGTGCTACTGGCCCGGCGGCTGAATGCCTGCCGCTGCCGCGCTACAACTAGAGGCGCTCTTCCGTGCCGGCGAGCTGAGGCGTCTAGACTCATGTGCCCCGCCAGCCCCTTGGTGCTCGAGAGAGCCCTGCCACCTTTTCTCTGCGTGTGTGTGTGTGTGTGTGTGTGTGTGTGTGTGTGTGTGCGTGCGCCCGCGCTATGCCACGCTGTAAAACAGCACAAAACGCTTCAACCGCGCACGGTAGGGTAGGGACGACTGAGCTTGCGCTAACTGAAAATAATGGATTTTTGTACGTTGCTAAATTATGAACGGATCTCCCTTCATAGTAATTTGGGGGTATTCACGAATTCACACTGTGTTTCTAGTAAACCCGGAATTCTTTTTTCAAAAATGCAAAATCTTGAAACTTTCTCAACTTTTTGCGGGGAGCTTGAACGAGGCACTCGAAAAAAAAACACTAAATTCGTTCCGTTGAAAGCTCGTCAGACTGTGCGGGAGCACACCGTGCGCGCTCGCCGAACCAGGAACCGGACAAGTCAAGTGTAGCGACGAGAAGCAGCTTGCGCGCGCCGGACAATGGGGGAAGAAAATCCCCTCATCGTTCGTCTCTCACAACTGAACCCTTTCCGGAGAGCTCCTCGGAGATTGGGGGACGAAATAAAAAATCAATTCCTCTTGGCCGGTCCACTTTTCCGCTCACGTGGCCCGGTTGGTGAACACTATGCACGAGGCCTTTCGGTGGCGTAAGGATCCACTTTGCCGACCAGGCATAGTGCCGACCTATATTTTCCCCTTTGCCGACCTAATGTTTTGGCTCCTGTTTATACGGGTAGGTTAGGTTAGGCAAGGTTAGGTTAGGTTATGCAAGGTTAGGAACCCACCAAAAAGGAGGTCGGCAATGAGAAAAATATAGGTCGGCACTATGCCTGGTCGGCAAAGTGGATTACACCCTTTCGGTGGGTGGACGCGGCGCGCGCGCGGCCCGGTGGCCCCGGCCAACCCCTGCGGCGTGCGGGGGCTGCGGGGGCATGTCCACGGCCTCCCGCAGCAGGGACTCCCGGGCCCACCCATGCCGGAGTGCACATGGCACATGCCTTTCAGCTTTCATCCCCAACCCCTCCCGCACGAGGCCCTGCCCGTATTATTCGGTTACGATATGCAATATGACATCCCCCCGCCCGCGAACGCACGGCCTCGCCCACGGTCCCAGGGGCTGCTGCTGCTGCTGCTGCTGCTTCGGCTTCAGCTTCAGCAGCAGCAGCAGCAGCAGCACTCTATCCAGTGTTCTCAATCGGGCCGGCAAGGGTCTTGCTCGGAAATCTTCTGTCTCTCTCTTCTCATAAGGCCGGCATATTAGTGTGACAGAGATAGAAGATGCTCTTGCCCCAGCTTGCCCGCCCGATTGAGAACACTGCTCTCTGCAGCAGTGGCGGCGCGGCCTTTGCTAGGGTTCAGTCCGCGGTGGCAGGATGCACGCGGGCACGCCGCCACAGGGATGGAGGTGGAATAAGATGCACCGGGAGCCGGCGGAGCCTGCTGCTTCTCTATGCTTCGGAGAAAAGCCGGCAAAGCTCCCGTGTGGCTTGGCCCGGGCAGTGGCAGCAGCGGCAGCAGCGGCGTTGTGCATTGTGGTGCATCTCCTGGTCCCGTCGGCCCCCGTCGGCCCCCGTCGGCCCCCGTCCGGCCCGTCCGCACCTTGGACACAATGCCGCCGCCACTGTCGGCCCTAATTCACTGCCATTATGGCCGCCGTGCATTAACGTGTTCTGGGTAGGTCGTGTGTGTGTCTGTGTAATGTGTGTTTGTGCGCGCGGGTGTGTGAGAGAGAAAGAAAGAGCGAGAGAGAGAGAGAGAGAGAGAGAGAGAGAGAGAGAGAGAGAGAGAGAGAGAGAGAGAGAGAGAGAGAGAGAGAGAGAGAGAGAGAGAGAGAGAGAGGCGGGTGGGGGAGGGGGTACGTGCGAGTGAGTGTGTGTGTGAGCGAGCGGGGGTCGGTTTGCGGGCCGTCCGATTGTCCATCCCTCACCCTTGCAGCCCCCGTCCGCATTCGAGGGATGGAATTTCCTCTCCTCGCTATTTCAAATTATGGCGCCCCTCAGGTTGCATCCATCAATGCGCGGTGAAAATGTGTACTTTCCAGTTGCACCGCTCGTCTCCGGCGTCTACGCAGAAAAATTATCAGTCGTCACAACGAATTAATTCCTTGATTTTCGAGACAACCAACATATTTAGTTGTAAAACTAAGATTTTCGTTAGGGCCACTAGTCAGTCGCGTCAGCAAGCAAAAAGGTTTTTTTTTTTTTTTTTTTTTTTTTTGCTGACGCACCTGACTTTCACTGGCCGTCAAGAAAATCTTAGTTCTACTACTAAATATGTCGGTTGTCTCGAAATCAACGAACAAATTCGTTGTGACAAGTAATCATTTTTCTGCGTGAGCGGCTGCGCTCCTGGCTTTCGGATAAAGGAGCGACCGACGCCCAGCCTCCGTGAAAAAACTTTATCAGTTGATAAATTACGTCTATCAATCAAGCCCGAGGCGTGAGGGGGGAAAGAAAGCGCAGGCTCGTTTGTTTTTTTTGCGGGGGTGTGAGGGGTGGTTGTTGATCTAGCATGCCAAGAAGTGAATCATACTTCAACTTTTCCTTCGCACATAAACACTTTCAATGCCCCTTCCCTCCCATCCATACCCTCTCCACCGCGTCGAGTCGAGTGGGGCGAGCTCTCTTTCTTTTCACTCTGCAGTATCGCAAGTTAAGAACTTAACAAAGAAGAAAACTCCCGGTTTATAAGTGGATGCCTCTCCGGGCGGGCGGCGAACGAGCTGCAGTCCGGTCTGCTAAATATCTGCGCCGGACTGGGGAGGGGGGGGATGAGCCGGGCCGGCTACCCCCCAGGCAGGTCAAGCAATAGAGGGAGGGTCCAGTAAAATCCGAACAGGACGGTGGTCGACGGTGGCCGGACTAAGGCGGACTAGCGACTAAGGACGCACACTGACGGACGGCAATCATCCCCAGATAATGATCGACAGCCCTGAGCCCTTTGGGACACCTTCCCTTGGCGCCCGCCAGCGCCCACCAGCGCCCACAAGCCCCCACCCGGTCGCGGGCCCCGGGGGCCCCAGGGTCTGCCCCCACCCCCGGCGTGAGTCCGAGTCCTGTGCCCCACCCGGACCTCCCTCGGACGCCTCGTCCGTGACGAAGAAACGAATGGCAAGAGGAAAAGGGGGAAAAATAGAAGAGGCGGAGAAGGCGATGTCGCGGTGGCGCTTGTCTCGTCCCCCTCTGTTGCTCTGTCTGTCTGTCTCTCTCTCTATCTCTCTACTGCTGTCAGGGAAAACCAGTCGATTTTTTGCACTGACAGAATGAAAAACTTGGTGGTGCTGACAGCATTAAAGAAGGGCGAGTTGGAGTGACGAGGGGTCGGAAGACGTGTGAGGAGTATCGAGGAGGCGTCGTGTGATGAGGGTGATAAGAGGATGGTTGGTCTCGCAAATGATCAGGTGGGCACCGGGAATGGGGGCGGTGGAGAAATCTCTGGCGAGGAAACGAAAGGGAACGGGAAGGAACAGAGGCAAGGACGAGAAGAAGAGGAGGTGGGAATCGCCATTCGGATGGCTGGACGGAAAAAGAATAGCACGGATGGCTGATTCGGCAATTGCTCGGCAGAGCGGCCTGTGGCGCGTCGCGTCGTGGGTCTGTAGCCCTGCCCCCGGCCCGGCCCCCGGCCCTGCCCCCAGCCCTGCCCCCGGCCCTGCCCCCAGCCCTGCCCCCAGCCCTGCCCCCGGCCCTGCCCCCAGCCCTGCCCCCGGCCCTGCCCCCGGCCCTGGCCCCTGGCCGATAGCTGGCCACCGGCCGCTGCCCCCGCCCCGAAGAAGCTGCCCCAGGTCACCGCGCAGTAATTTTTCAGGAATGGGTAATGAGGAAATGAATGATGGAGCGGCAGCGGCAATCACTGGCCGCTTCCTCCTGTCTCCCCTCCTTGAAATGGCATTAGGTGAAGGCGGGTGGGTCCACGAGTGGTGCTGGGCCGGGAAGGGCTGCCGGCGCGGCTGCCGGCCGGACTCGATTGCTCCGCCATTTTTCACACAACACTTTTTCACTGGCACCGCTGCCGCCGCTGCCGCCGCTGCCGCCGCTGCCGCCGCTGCCGCCGCTGCCGCCGCTGCTGCGTGCCGCCACCGCTGCCGCTGCCCGCCCTTGGCGAGGAAATGATGAGCTGAGCGATTGGACGGGCGCATCCGTCGCATGATTCGATCACACCGCAATATTTTTCATACCTCGCGTGCCGAAGCGGGGATGAATAATCCGGGAGTCGTGATCGGGCTTGGGGGGAGCTGCGATCAGCGAGGAGGAGGTGGTCGGCGACACGGGGGACACGGGGGAGGGCCGCGCCGTCTGCCAAGACCAACAGGTCCCGACTATCATAATCACAAGAACAACACATTCAGGCGGTGGCCGCTTGCCCTGTTGCCTCTCCACACCACGCGCCAACTCCTGCGAGCGCGACACCGAGCTCCCTGGCATGCGTACGCACCCGGCCAGGAATACACTGTCGAAATTGTACCAAATCACTATCGATGGTGCCGAAATTTTGTCGAAGCTCAATTGTTTCATCAATTATTTGTCGAATCGACAAAGAAAATCGACCTCCGGCACCATTTCGATATTGAATCGACAGTGGATTACATCGATTTTATTGAATTTGTAGATATCGAATCGACATCGGATCGATATCGTGTCGACAGTCTGATCCTGGCTGGGTAATGTCTGTGCGTTCCCGACATACCTCGCACCATATCTTATCAGAGAAGGGGATTATACGTAGAGTAGAAGTAAAAGACAGTGGACTTGACAAAGAACAATTTAAAAAGAAAACCCAAAGGACTAAAAACTAAAAGAGTAGCGACGGACGTCATGCGAAATGTCCGTGACACCGCCCGCCGCATGCTGGCCGCGGTACAATAGCTGTCTGACCCTCTCGAGGCACGGCCGAGGCCGAGGCCACGCGGCAAAGTGGTCGAGGCGGTGAACGGCGAGGTGACGGCGAGGCCCGGTGAAGCCGTAGGGAAAGGCCAGGGTCGCCGACGCTCTCTGTCGCCATGCTGCGCGTCCAAGCTCTCGTACTACGGACAAACAGCAAGCGCCGCCACGATTGGAAGTCCCGGTTAAGTCCCTCGGCTTGCACTTAGCGAGGGGCTCAGCGTGACCGCCGTGACCCCCTTCCCCCTCAACCGGACCGACTGGGACCGACCGCGGAGGTCGCCTCTGCCTGCTCCCCGCCTGCTGCTAAATCCAAATGAGTGGACAACTTTAGTCATTGGCTATGCACAGAAAGACAAGAGAGGTAGCAGGGAGGGGTGAGGGGGCGGCGGGGAGCACAAAACAAGAGGTTCTTTAATGAGGCGAGGCCATGGGAGGGCGCGGCCGCACCGCGGCGGGCGGAAGGGTCTGGCCGTGGCGGTGCTAGCGCGGCAGGGCCTTCAAAGCAGCCCTTCGACTCCCCTTCCCCCCCCCCCCTTTACGTCCTTCTCCTGGGCTTTCCGTGCCAAAGCTCCCTTCGGTGCCATCCAGCAAAGCTCAAAGAATGACAAGGGCAGAGGATAGAGAATTGATCCTGACTCGGCCGACAGGTTTGTTTGCCCGGTCCGACCACGCTCCAGGTAGCTGGCAAGGAGGGGGGGGGGGGGGGGCACCGGGCCGTGTCCAGTTTGGTTTGGTTAGGGCCTGGGAGAGGCCTATGTGCGCCCAGAGTCCCTCTCCAAAACAAACTCCAGTCGCAAAGAAAAACCGAACACCCTTAAAGTCGGGTCCAGTAGCGTCCCCCCCCCCCTTTTCCCCTACGACTCGCCACCGAGAACTGTCGGCGGACAAAGTTTGGCATTCTATCGCGTACAACAAGTGAGTAACGTACGTTCCCAAGTTAAATGGTGAACGTCTATTACGGTCCGGTAGATGCATCCCTGGTCCGTCGTAGCGGGCCGCTGTGCCGGCCAGGGCCAGCCACTATGCGGGGCCAGCCTCGCGCTGCCGCCATGGCGCCTGTGAATACGAGGGTAGGCAAACTGCGTGACCGTCGTGCTCGGCGGGTAGCCTACCCTGGTGACTGCAGGCGCTTGGAGGCACGGCAGGACTCGGGTGTGCGGGGATGCCGTTCGGGAGGAGATGGTGGAGACGATAATTTTATTTGGAACGCGGTCTGCAGCATGGGATAAGATACGAGGGAACTCTGCGGAAAGATAGGGAGAGAGCTAGAGAGAGAGGGAGCGAGAGAGAGAGGGGGTGGGGGCGACGGCTAGAGAGAGAGAGAGAGAGAGAGAGAGAGAGAGAGAGAGAGAGAGAGAGAGAGAGAGAGAGAGAGAGGAAGGGGAGGGAAGCGGGAGGGAGGCCGGAGAACTGGGTGGGAATCGCAAGCTGTCGGGTTCTCAAGAGGTGCTCCACCACGAGACGGCAAATAGCAGTCTAAGTAAGGGGCTCTACTCGGCGTGGCGGCCGGGCTGTGCACCTGCGGGGTTCTGTGTGGCGCCCAGGTGACGAGCCGACCAGGTGCCGCCTTCCGCAGTCGGCGCGGGGATTTGCCTATTCAGACGCCGAGGCGCCGCCAGAGGTCTGCGACGGCCCGGTGGCCCGCCCTGTGCGGAGTCCAGCACAGCCGCTCTGGTCTGGTGTCTCCGGCAGGTAATCCATCAATGCCAATGCCAATGGGCACGCGGCTTTGCCGCCCGGCTCCGCCCGGTGTGGGAGCAGCTCACTTCTGCGTACTGCGGGCTCGGCGGGCAGCACCCCCCCCCCCCCCCCCCCCCCCCGGCCCACTCATTCATCGTCGAGGAGCATTATAGGAGTTTCTGTGCGGCTTAGTCGGGGCGGACGGGATCAGGGAGGAGGGAGAAGGACGGACTACTGCTCCTCTCGCTTGCTCGCGCGCGCCGGCGGTCGTGGTGTTGCTGCAGGGAAAACACACGGCCCGGTTTCATCGATGCGGCCGGGAGTCGATGTAATCGGCCTACGCTGTGCGCGGATTGACGTAATCCTACACCGTGGGGTCGGGCATGGGCGCGCATCTCCAGCGAGCCGGAGAGAGAGAGAGAGAGAGAGAGAGAGAGAGAGAGAGAGAGAGAGAGAGAGAGAGAGAGAGAGAGAGAGGCAGAGAGACACAGAGAGTTTTGTACCATGTCTCCTCCGCCCCTTGTGTCGCCGGTTTGGCCAGGGCAGTGTATGAGCGGAAAAAAGCAACCAAAAATACATATAAACAAAACGGGGTCCGCCTGGGTAGCCATATACGGGCCGGCGGCAGCCGACTCTGCACACAACCTCCCGCAACGACGAAAAGCACTCGAAAAACACACCGCCCGCCTCGGTAGATTTTTGTTTGAAAAAAATCACTCTGTGGCGATTGCGTGCTCGTGCCATTCGGCACGGCCAGCTCACCCCGGGACGAGGCGCCCTCCCGGCCTCGGCCTCGGCTGGAACATCAAACACACATTTAAAAAAAAAAATACCCGCGCACAGACTGTTTGCCAACGCCCGAAACCGCAGCGGCAGCTTGCCTCCCTGCGGTACGCGGCGCGGCACGGTGCGGTACTTTGCAGCGGCCAGCAGGCCCCGCTGCTCCGCGCTCATTCTACAGCTCTCTGACTCTCATCCATCCTCCTCTTGCCAACTATCCGTTTGTCCAGAGGGTCTTCAGTGAGGAAGAAAAGAATGTTTCATTCATGTTTTGAGTCGACCCCCCCCCCCAAAAAAAAAAAAGGGACGGTAATAGTAATGCATTTTAATTCGAGCAACCAGTTATTTTTGCCTTCAGTGTCTTTAGGGATTAGTTGATGGGTATCTCTGCTTCACGTGATAAATCCGCAGCAAAACCGTAGTAAATTGCGTTTGATTTTATTTTGCAGGGCCCTGCGTCGGCTGGCGGCTGGAAGCTGCCCTGGAGTCTGCTCTGGAGGCCACCCTGGAGGCTGCTCTGGAGGCCACTCTGGAGGCTACCGTGCTGGGTTGGGGAAAGGGCCCAAGGACGGGGAAGAGGAGGGGGGAGGGGGGAGGCGTTCCGGCCTCGGCTTCAGTCCCCACCTACGGCCCCAGCTGACCCCCGGGGACTCCCACCTTGCAGTTTCCTCCGAGCCTGATGAATGGATCATCCCAGAGGGAATAATATTGGCTGAAGCAAAGCGGTTCGTAAGTGGTTCACGAACACGGATCCCATCCGAGCGGAAATGAAATGCCACGCAGAAACACGGAGGAAGGGAGGGGGGAGGGGGAGGGGGGGGGGAGCGAGCCCCAGAGTCTGAGCGACAGACCCGCGGGACACAACTTTCCGTCCTTTGACAAAACCCATGTGGCGGTCCCTTGGTCCTCAGCCGGGAGCATTCCAAGGCGCTTACCACGCCAAAAACACGACCGAAAACAGTTTTATTGAGAAAAACGGGGATGCGAAAATTATTTTTGAAACCGTCAGAACTGTACCAGAAGCGTCAGAAGCACAATTCTCTTGAGTACATCAGTAACACATTAAAGCCCCTACTCTCAGCGAGCTATGCGCAGCTGCCGCAGGGTGCTTATTTGCACGAACAGCGCTGGACCTGGGGCCGGGGCCCATGGGCCCTGGGCCGGCCGGTCTGGGTCTGGGGTCCCCCCTTCCTCTCCCCGGGAGATGGACAGATGCTATGCTGCTGCTGGTGTATCCCAAATAGCCGAGCATGTCACATGGTCACATATGCTCCTGACAGGTGTCACGCTCGTGTCACGGCCGCGATGCCTTATTGTCGTCCTACTGGACGGGAGTCGGGCACGGAGGAAAAAGATTCGTGTTCGCAAGTCATTTCTTAGTCGATTTCCTAACAAGCAATAAAATTTGGTTCTGAGAACAAAAATTTCTATGAGTTAGGTGAGCAAAAACTTTTGCTGCGGGGGAGCAAATCATTTACAGACTTTACGAAACTTTCACTAGCGCACCCAGGATATAGTTCACCCAACAAATTTTCCAAAATGTAGTATCGCCAGTCAGGATAGTAACTAAGAAATAAGTTGCGAACACAAACCTTTTTTCCCCCGTGGCTACGCGAGGCAAGGCTCGGGGTCCGCTGCCGACCGGGTGCGGGCGGTGCGGGCGGTGCGGCGGTGCGGCGGTGCGGCGGTGCGGTGAGCTCAGCGAGGCGATACACACCTCGGAAATAAGCTCCGAAGAGGCCGGAAGAGACAATATAACACACAATGCCGGCAGTCGATTCCTGCTCCTTTGTCGCCGCAGTGCCCGCCAGCAGCACTCGGCCACAGCAGGGCTGCGGTGGAGCGGCTGATGGTGGCGCGCGCAAACTTTAGCATGGCCTTTATGCCATCCTCCGGTCTCCCGGTCGCCGGGTCCCCCTGTCCTCCGCCGGGGACTTGTTGAGCGCCGACGGCTCGGCGCCCGACTAGGAGTGTGCGGCTATGGGGCAAATTGTGCCTCTCTACCCCCGCCAATGTGTGTGTGTGTGTGTGTGTGTGTGTGTGTGTGTGTGTGTGTTTGCACGGGCTTATGGGTGCGGGGACCGGGGACGTCACGTTTGCGTTGAAGTCGGAACACCAGATGCCGAGGCAGATGTCGAGTGGAGACGGCGAACAACGCAGCGGCAGCCGAGGCGGGGCCGGGCGGGCGAGCTGTCGTGCCTCCGCAGCTGTTGTTTTAAAACTCACCACATCACTAGCGTGGCGTTGTAATTGTTCTCGTTCCTCTCCTCCCTCATCCTAAAATTACTTTCGGCTGTCAACAAGAAAATCAACAAGAGAAAAAGAGAGGTGCGAGGGGGCGTGGCGGTGCGTTGCGGTTTATTTTCGGCCGCTTGCCCACCGGATGTAAATATAAACGTCAGCACGCTAACGGTGTCAGGCCGTTGGGGTGGCGTGGGGCGGCGGGGGCGGCGGGGGCAGTGGGGGCGGCGGTGCACGCATGCGCAGACGTCTGCCCGCTATTCCCGGAGCAGCTGTTGGCAGGGTCGGATTCGGATTGATGGGAGTGTCTAATTTTTTGGCCGGCGGTCGGGTTGCCCTCTCACTCACCACGTAGCGTCTCAGTGGTGCATAGTAGTTTGCGTGCTTGCTTGTGATGCCAGTGTGACGCATTAAATTAAATCCTTGCGTCGGTCTCTGATTTTTCTTTCCAAGGCGCTACTACGAAGCGAAAACTCACTCTGGAAATGTAATCACATGCAGGCAAAAGGTGGGGATTTTATCCTAAACTTGCTACTCTTTGGAGGGTGTACTTTTTTCATACCTGCTGCAATTTCTTTCCATTGTATTTTTTTTGGTATATCTTGACTCACCCTAATACAGTCTTTTGGCAATAATTACGTTTATCGACCCGGAGAAGTTCTGAGAAGCGTATCATTCAATTTCAGTTTTCGAGCTCCGTTGAAAACCTCTGACGTTCTTCCCTCTCCTGAGTTAGGGGCGATTAATTTCTTTTTCCGCGCATGAAGTGGCTTTACTCCCGCTCCAGAGGCCCGCTCCTCACCCTTACACTCCACTCCGTCCCCTCGCCAACCCCTCTCCCCCTCCCTGCACTGCACTATGCACTCCGTTCCACTCCCCGACGCACGACGGCTCAGCAGCTTGAGCAGCGCGGGCGGCGGCAGACGGTAGTGCAGCTCTCCCTCGCTCTCTCTCTCTCTCTCTCTCTCTCTCTCTCTCTCTCTCTCTCTCTCTCTCTCTCTCTCTCTCTCTCTCGCTCTCTTCCTTTCTCTTATTATAGGATTTTCTCCGCCACATTTCCGCGAGCGAGCCTCGGGCTGACTGGCTTTTATAGAGACGGAAGAGCCAAACAATGCACGAGACGCTATTGGGTGCATGCTTCCCCCCGCCCCCACCCCCACCCCCGCCCCCTCCCTATCGGCACTGATCCGGCGCAGACTACATGGGAACTGTTCCCGGCGCCGCTACGGAGAGGGCTGGACAGGGCCGGGAGCCGGAGGCAGATCAGATGCCGTTCCAGAAGCTCTTCGTCCAGACCGTATCTCACGCCGTTTCCAACGGGCGGCCGTTGCATCCAAGCGAGACGTCAGGTCACTTGAAGAGCTCCAGCGGGAGTGCGTTGTTTGTGCGTTTGTTTCACGCCCCTCGCAGCATCCTGAGTGGGCGCCTGACGGCGGCGACCCCAGCATCCGCATGGGGGGGTCCGGCGAGTGTTTCCGGTCCAGGAGCGCAGCATTCACAGCGTCGAGTATAATGTGTTGGTGAGCGTGGAGGGGGGGGGGGGGTGAAAACCGGGGTAGTGGTGGGGGTTGGGGCGGCACCGATCGACTGGGTCCGGCCGTCACTGCTGCTGCACGGCCCCACGCCCCGCCACGCCACGTGACCTGCACACACACACACACACACACACGCACGCACACGTACACACGCACACGCAACTCTTGAGGACGCCACCATGCGTGAACGAGTGAGTCCTTCAGCGCGTGCAATGCACTCCACCCGTAGCTCCGCAGCTTACACACACACACACACACACACACACACACACACACACACACATGCGCACAGAGAGGCCTCGGGCATTAGGCTTACTCTCGGCACTTGGCAGAGATTCAGCTCGCTCTTTCTCTGCACCTTCCGTTTTCATATTTCTTCTCTCCCTCTTCCCCCCCCCCCCCCCCGTGATCTCTACCCGTGGTGACCTTCCCCGCGGGCCCGCGGCTCATATAGCAAGCTTTTATTTCCTGGCAGTTTTGTTGTGTACGCTCCCCTCGCACTCCCTCCACTCACTCGCTCTCGTTCTGCCCCCGGCACATTGCTGCGCTGGGCCGGGCCTGGCGGGGCCTGGCGGGGCCTGGCGGGGCCTGGCGGGGCCTGGCGGGGCCTGGCGGGGCCTGGCGGGGCCTGGCGGGGCCTGGCGCTATTATGTACTGGCAATCGTGTGTGTGCCGGCTGTGTGACGATTCCTGCGGAGAGGGTGGGGGCTGACGCGGCTGACGCACAAGCCGAGCCCGGGAGCTAGGCGAGTCCTCTTTGTGCAGCGCTCTTTGCCAGACGTGCCGCTGTTGTTGAGGCCCACCAGGACAGACATTGCTGCTCGCCTGTCTGTCTGCGTCGCCCGCGCTCTCTGCAGCCCGCGAGCGTTTAACGCGTCACGCAGCGGGGGAAAGGGGAAAAGGGAGGGGGGGGGGGGGGGGGCACTTGAGGGCACGTGTTGGGCAGATGTTGGTGAGTGTGCACGGTGCTCACCACTTACTGCATAGTGATGTATGTCATAAGTGTTGAGTTTACCGTAGACACTCATTGCTACTCGGTTAATGAGGGTGACTCTCTCTCTCTCTCTCTCTCTCTCTCTCTCTCTCTCTCTCTCTCTCTCTCTCTCTCTCTCTCTCTCTCTCTCTCTCTCTCTCTCTCTCTCTCTCTCTCTCTCTCTCTCTCTCTCTCTCTCTCTCTCTCTCTCTCTCTCTCTCTCTCTCTCTCTCTCTCTCTCTGAGGGAGCCAGGGCGGGTGGCCTGCCGGACGCGGTGGCCAGATCAGGTGCCCGTCCGCCGTGCGTGTTAATTATACAGGCACCGGCACCACGGCAATCTTATCGTTATAAGGACTTGAGGAGGACGGCACGGAGGAAGCTGCGGAGACTTGGTCGGCGGCCTGTCGGCTCCTCCGGGTCCTCTGGGTCCTCCGGGTCCTCCGGGTAACGAGAGTCGTGATTATGGCCGGTCTAACAAGGCTGTATCGAGGCGATCAGCGCGTGCTGGCCATACGCCCTAGTCTGGGGCTGCTTTATTGGATTCGCATGATGACAAAAGAGCGAGACGGGGAAGCAGATACGAGGCGACACGACGCCACCCGGGCCGCTGCAGCCCTCGCCGAGCCGAGCCGAGCCCCTGTAGTGCGCCGTGGCGGTGATCTCCTCTCATTACCAAGGGATCACGGCGGGGCTAACTAGATCGAACGTGTTAACCGTGTACGAAGACGCTGTCGAGAGGAAGGGGAAAGGGGGAGGGCGACAAAAGGGAACCAATTACTGCATTAACCCGAGTGCCCGTTAAGACCTTGGGAGCAGGTCTTCCACACGTACCGCTGATGCCCGCCCTCGGCTCCACCTGTAGCCCCGTAGCGCCAGAAGAAAAATGACTCCCGACGTGTCACCACTTCGGTTTCCTTATCCTTCTGTCTCTCTCTCTCACACACAGCACATGATCACAACACCCGTTCTGTCTGTCTCTCTCTCTCTCTCTCTGTCTCTCTCTCTCTCTCTCTCTCTCTCTCTCTATCTATCTTTCTCTCTCTCCCCTACTCACTCTCTTTCTGTGGATTATTGTCTTCCCCTGGCGTCTTCAATCAAGATGTCAGGTGCGCAAACGAGGCTGGGAGACAGAGAGAAAGGACCGGAATAACGGTGAGAGACAAAGAGAGAAAGAGAGAGAGAGAGAGAGAGAGAGAGAGAGAGAGAGAGAGAGAGAGAGAGAGAGAGAGAGAGAGAGAGAGAGAGAGAGAGAGAGAGAGAGAGAGAGAGAGAGAGAGAGGGAAAGTCGCAGTGCGGCACATGGCAGCGCAAGGCGCTGGCGGCTTTGCGGAGGGAAACAGAGTCATTTCTTACCTTTAATTAAGGAGCTAGTCCCACCGCAGCAGCGGGCTGCCCCCCGCCGCCCCCCGCCGTGGAGCGCTCAACTCCCGGCTGGTTGGGCGCTGACGAGGTTACTCTGCCCCCCCCCTCCTCCCCTGCTCCGGATAACGGGCTTTGAAGCAGGCTACGTGGCAGCCCCCCCCCCCCCCCCCCCCCGCGCTGTTGAGGATGGGTGACAGCCGCTGACGCGCGGCTGCCAACCCATGAAACAGGCTCCGTAGCCTCTGCAGGCCGTGGCTGAGGGGCTGGCCTGGCCTCGCCTTGCCTCACCTGGAGTGAGACCCCGCCGTGCTGGATGTAGGCAGGCGCTGCCCCACCGCCTCCCGCTTTTGTTTCAACGCAGCTGACTTGAAAAATGTCACACGCGCGTATATACGGGGCGGCGAGGGGAACGGGCAAGGAAAATCGTTGGTTGTGTGTTTCGAGGGGTTTTCTGCAAGACTCATATCGCCAGGAAAAGTGAGGATGAAAACAGGCCGGGAGGAGCGGCACCGAGTACACTTGCTGCACAGTGGATGGTCCCGGGTCCGGGTCGGGGTAGTTGTTGGGGTTGGCGGGGTCGCGAGCGGCGCGCGTGCGGTGGCAGCGGCGTGCCGCCTGGGCCGCCAGGGCCCGAGTACCGGAGTGCCTCTTGCCTCCCGCTGTCTCTATACTACACTTGCCCCGGCCTGGCCCGGCCCGGCGAGCCCCGGCAAGCTGCTCAAGTTTCTGCGGCGCTGAATTCAATTACTTGCCAGAGAGAGCCTAGACAGAGCGGAGTGGTGGTGGTGGTGGTGGCGGTGGTGGTGGCGGTGGTGGTGGTGGTGGTGGTGGTGGTGGCGGCGGCGGCGGCGGCGGCGGCGGTGGCGGCGGCGGCTTGTGTTGAGGCTTGTGTGTCCGCCAGGCCACCAGCCTGCTGTGCATCGGCAGGCGGGGTGTCTGTTTAGATGGGCGGTCTCAGAGTGTACGCGTGGCATAGCCTTTTTATTTTTGTGAAATATACAAACACACAAAAAAAATAAAATACATGGACTCATCTGCACGCTACTTTGTGCACCACTTTAGAATCACATTGGCCGCTTTTAGTCTTGCGAGGCTTGCTCTGCACATTTTCTGCCCCCGGCTGCCCCGCACTGCCTGTGCAGAGGCTGAATAGAGGAGGCCGTGGCTTTTAGGGTCACTCCTTTATTGCCCTCTCCCTTGTTCAGCCAACGGCCCACTGCGTTCTGATTGCGCCGATATACGGGCCCTCGTAAAAAAAAAAAAAAAAAAAAAAAAAAAACAGGTAAGCCAAGGACGGGGAGCGTAAAGATATGGGTCGACATAAATGTCACGGCGCCGACCATCCAGTCATCCATCGGTTTCCTACTGGCCGGTGCCCTCCATGGCAAAGAGAGAAAAGGAAATTTGGTTGGAATCTTTTGAAAAATCTCGTCGCGATGGAAGATATGCCTCAGAGTCAACAACACCCGGATAGCGTCTTTCGGCATAGACACAAGGAGAGGAATGAATACAAATAAATAGCAACAACGGAATGGCATCTTCATGAATGAAATTGTGTTGTCAGTGTGATTGTAGAGCGGAGAGGACCGGTTGGCACGCGCCAGCTCTGTGCAGCGCGGCGCTCGATAGCTAGCATGCATAGGCCACCTCCTGGGGGCACGATTAGGACTGAGAATGCCTTGTGAGGGAGCGCAGAGAAGGAGAGGGAGAGATAAAGATAGAAAGGGAGAGAGAGATAGATAGATAGATAGAGAGAGAGAGAGGGGGGGGGGGAGAACGGGAGAGAGAGAGGGAGAGAATACGTGTGAGCGGCGAGGGGTGAGATGGGGCTACCCATAACCGTTTGCAGGTGGTTAACGCGGGTGGCGTGGATAAGGAACAGGTACTCTCTCTCGCACTCCTTGAACTCTGCGAAGGCGCGCGGCACTTGCAGCGGCACTGGAGTGCGGGGGGGGGGGGGGGGGGCATTACTCGGTAACGAGCCGCTGATTGTGGCGTGCTGCCACTTGATTCTCTCGGCTCGTTAAGTGCTTCCGACGTGTTGCACGCCGCGGGTTCGAGTAGGTACTCGCTGATGAGCGCCACCGATAAGGATGATGATAACGGCTCCTAGGAGTCGCGTCTTCAGGGAGAGGAGTGGCAGAAAGTCCCTCTTAGAAATCTTATATAGTTCGTTTAAAAAGAAAGCAAGCAGAAAATTTGCTGCGCATACACCTTCCTTAGGTATTGCTGAATGTGCCTTAATGCACCCGTTTAAAAAAAAAAAAAAATTCAACAAAACAACTAGAAACTTGCAGCCCCAAATTCTTTGGAATTAATTTAAAACAACACTTGTTATAGTTTTACCCGTTGCTCCCGTGTCCCCGTAGGCTGCCTGGCGCTGCCTGGCGCTGCCTGGTGTCCCGTGACATGTCGGCCTTCACACGCCGCGGAACACGCCGTGGCCCCGACCAGACCGAAAAGTCTGATGTGACACTTGAGCGACGCGGAGTCATCATGTCGGAAGTTGCCTCGCTGGGGTCGCGGGAGTCACCGGAAAACTCGTCGGGAAACAGGAGGCGTGATGCAGCGCCACCTATCGGCGGGCTAAACACATGCCAAACAACACACGCATGCCGACACCCGGCCCCACGGAGAGCTTCTCGAGCACCGTACAGTTTGCTCTTCGACCTGACGTGAGCTGCCAGGGTAATGCGCTCTCTCGATCCAGACCGTAGAGCCGAACTTGCAGGCCTCTCTCTCTCTCTCTCTCTCTCTCTCTCTCTCTCTCTCTCTCTCTCTCTCTCTCTCTCTCTCTCTCTCTCTCTCTCTCTTTAGCCAAGCCCTCACGGCACAGCGGCACAGCCCCCTTTCGGTTCAGCCACCAGGAGTCCATTCCCACGGCATTGCAAAGCAAGCCATTATGCCGTCAAGTCCATTCCCCGTGCCCTCTCTCTCTCTCTCTCTCTCTCTCTCTCTCTCTCTCTCTCTCTCTCTCTCTCCTCTGCCCGCTCCCCATCCCAGCCGACTTTCCATCACTTCGCCACGCTGCACTTTCCCCTCTCCTATATACTCTCCCGCACATTCAACAATCTTGCCTCTCAACGGGGTTTCGGAATCGTTTATGAAAATCGTAAACGTTCCCGTAGACATCAGCCAGATCGACGTGGCTTCTCTAAGCCTCCGTAAGAAACCCACGTGCGTACGGGCGGCAGGCTGCTCAGTCTACTGCGGGCCCTCCCCTCCCTCCCTTCCTCCCTCCCTCCCATAGGGTCGCGGTGACAACCTCGTTATAGCTTGCGCACAGCTGGGTCAAACTCATCGATTCCGTCAGCCGTACACTCAAGGTTATGTGTACACTGCCATCCAGGCGCGCGCTTCACGGACTGCCTCAGCGGGGAGGGGAGGGGGCAGACGGCGGTGGGGGGAGGGGGCTATCGAAGGTGCTGAAGTAGATTGGGTAAGGGCTGGAGAGGATTGGAGGGGGCTGGAAGGGGTGATCCGAAAGCGAAAGGCAGTAGCTAGTCGGCTGAGCACGCACCACTGCCGCCACAAAGCCCCTTCCCACGGGGCCTGTCTAGTCAAGATTCCTCCACACCTCTCACTCATCGCAGACATTTCATCCGACCCGAGCCGATCCTCCCAACCTAGCCGTCCTTTTGAGACGTGGCGGCCGCCTGGTGCTTCACTTCCTTTCAGGAGGCCACGCAACAGAGTGGCCACGAAGTCTCTCGTTTGACCCAAGGGGCGAATCACTAGCGTAATCATGTGTACAAAATTCTATAAATTTTTAAGAAGAAAGTGATAAAAATTGCGAATTTGAAGTTGGACTTGGACTTCATGCCGAAAAATAGTACCTAAGGCTGAAATGGCCAAAAAAGCAATAAAATTCCAAAATTAACGAAAACTACAGGGTGTAATCCGACGAAATCCTGAAATCTGTGTACACATTTTTAATGAGTGGTTGTCCCCTCGGATTGACCGGTGTCTGTGGTGCAGCGGCGGCCGGGTGCGGGTAGGCAACCATCGTGACTCCCGAATGCACGCGTGTCCTGCGGGCTGGCCTAACCTGGCGGCTGCAGGCGCTTCGTTGGCGCCTCCGTGCGCTGCGCCGCTTTAAGAAGGCAGTTGGCGGGAAATTCGGATGTACTTAATGGAGGACGGACGCCTTTGCCGGTCGCGCGGTGTCGCGCCGCCGGGGCGCGGGCCGGCGCTGGCCGGCGCTGCTGTTCGTGTCGAGCGCACTTATCGTGACGTGCGGAATGGCATTCAGACTTCAATGGAGCCCACGTACCGCATGCACGCCGGCCAGCCGCGGCCAGCCCATTCCAGGCAGATCTAGATCAAAGCACGGCGTTGGTCACCGCCCCACGCCTCGCCTCGCCACGCCACGCCACGCCACCAAAGCTGTGCGTGTCCGACTAATAATGTGTACTATACGCGGTACGCCTAGAGGACACACGAGCCAGTAGCTCTGCCGGCGACACGGGGGCCTGTTGGGTCTCATCCACTTCTTAATCCTCTTCCCCCCACCCCACGCACCCCTTTAAACCCCCTCCCCCATGTCGCTCTCTCTCGCTCCCTGCCTGCACGACAGCTACCGCGTGTTTACGTTCGGAAAATCACCGTAATTTCGTAACAGCGGACGCAGAAAATAGAGGAGAAAGACGGACTTTGGGACGAAAGGGTAAGGAGAGGAGGAGAGAGAGAGAGAGAGAGAGAGAGAGAGAGAGAGAGAGAGAGAGAGAGAGAGAGAGAGAGAGAGAGAGAGAGAGAGAGGGGGGGGGGGAGGAAAGTTCGGTGAGTAGGTTTGACGCAATTACAGCTGCCGCAGTGCAATGCCAAACGTTTACACCTGTGCACCTGCAAGAGGAGTTGACGGGAGTGATCGACCGGTGAAGCATATACCAGGTTAAGGCTCGTTAGCACTTTTCCATTTCACTTTTTTTTTTTTTTGGGGGGGGGGGGGGGTTCGACAGACAGAAAAGGGCACCTAACTGCAGTCCTCCTCGCAGACACGGTGTAGTCGATGGGGGTGCGGCCAGACTCTCGGCAGGGTGTTCCTGGACACGACACGGGCGGACTGCCGGACACATACCACACTCTCAAAAAATGAATACTTGAACTTACGCAAAATGTGCGTTAAATGAAGATTCTTGGCGGAGTTACTTAAATCAAAGTTCATGATGCTTGCTGCAAGCATATGAAGTTTGGCACCAGTATGGGTACACTTGACCCAAGCATAATACTCTTAAATCTTGCATAGTCATGCTTGGAACAAGCATATTATGCTTGCCGGAGAATTTGCGGTTCAAGCCTAAAAATTGCTTTGGATCAAGCATATTATGCTTGATTCAAGCATTCTTTTTTGAGAGTGCAGTCGGACAGACCGCTCGCTTTGCTGAGCCCAACGGCAACAAAGTTGCGAGGAAAAGGCGCTGTGCGGCGTATTACGCGCAGAAAAGGGAGCGAAAAAAACGGATTGGATTGGACAGAAGCAACTCGGCACGGCGCTGCACGACACGGGCAGAACCATTCGAAAAATGGGGACTCGACGCAGATGGAAAGGGAGGGGGGGGGGGGGCAGAGAGGGACGTGAGAAACGTGGCACAGTGTTTAGGGTGACAATGCTGTCACGCTTCAGGTTTCGGCCGCCACGACCGACAAAAGGGCCGGAACGGTTTAAAAAGAATATTCCGTTCCTGAAAAATACTAATTTGGGGTAAGTGCAGCAGAGAAAATAACGTGGGAAGAAAATCACACTGGGTAGGGGGTGGTCTGCCAGCCCGTGCTAAGCACAACTAGCCAACTAGCTAGACTGAACTGTCGCGCTGAGCTTAGCTCTATGTTTGGAAGGCCCCGGGTTCGAAAACTGACAGTGTCGTCGCGTCGGCCGTGATTTTCTTACCCGTGTTATTCCCTTCGCTGCGCTTACCATCCTGCTGCTGTTTGAAAGTAACTAGTAGATCTTCTCCTTACCATTGGCTGAGGAAGCCGGGTCCGATGGAGAAGATGCTGGACGATCGGTTGAAGTCGGTGACGTTGAGCCCAGACTCGGTGGTGTTGGCGACGATGTCCATGTTTTGCCCTGGCCTGGCCCTGTGCACCGGGTACCCCGGGTACCCCGGGTACCCCGGCCGGCGCCGGCCCGTGTGGGCCCTTGCCCGTCCTGGCCGTCTCGATCCCTAGCCCATGCTCAGCCCCTGACGCCTGGCGGGGCGCGCGGGGCCGGCGCGGTGGCGGGGCGGAGCGGGGCGGGGCGGAGCGGGGCGGCGGCGCGGTCACCCCCGCGAACACCCCCGCGCCGCGCGCCCCCTGACCGCCACGGGCTTCGCACAGGCGGCATGGCCGGGCCTGCAACAGAACACCATGCACATCACGAACAACATTCCTCGGCGTATAAAAACACACGCGGGGACCCGCTGGGCCGGAAATGGCCATGGGGACCAAATGGAGGCTGGGCGGGTACAGTGTTGTGATGCAGGCAGAGATGGATGCCGACATCAAAGGGACCTCAAAGATAAACTCCCCGTCCCCCTCCTTCCTCCCCTCCAGTGCTGGCGGAAGCGATTGGAAGACTCACAACCCTACAAAAAGAAGTAGGAAAAAAAAAACGGCCTGTGGCAGGCTGTGTCGGGTGTGCCGTCGTGTGGGTTCTGTCGATGCGTGCGCTGGCCGCCGTGTCCCGTACCTACCCCACAGGGCCCGCCACCCCTCCGTGCGCTGCCGGCACGTACCACGTGCACCAATCTATGTAAATACACATCAGCTCACGGTGCACACCCAGAAAATCCCTTCCTTCATTTAAAGACGCCGTCAAAGGGGGGACGGTGAAAAAGTTTATTTAATTTGAAAATTTTTCTCTATTGGAACGATAGAAAATTAACAACCTTACCTCGCCTCCATCGATAAAGGAAAAAAAATTTGCCCGCAAAGTTTTTTTTTTTAAATCAAGGAAACGATTCTATATGAGCCCAGCGTGCATTCGTTGCTGGTTCTTTTCTACGCGCGTTGGGTTATGCGTCGGTTCTGTTAACGATCTATATCATCCCACTTTTCATTCCCTCAACGCAAGACGGCGACGGTTCAGGGCTGCAAGTGGTGCCTGCGTACGCCACCTAGGCAAAACAGGCCCGTCCTGTGTCGAATTCATTTCCTGGATCCTCCGCTGACCCCCCCCCCCCAAATCCTCCCCTTCCTTCCCCTTGACGGCGACCCTTTCGCAACGAGCCAGCCAACCATCCAAGAGCCACGGATTTCTCACTTCATTTCGTTCTGGCATCCCATTTTCCGCTGAGCGCTGGAAATTCTTCCGCGAGGCGGAGGGAAAGGCGGCGAAGCAAGCAGACTGGACGAGACGAGGGGCGGGACGGGACGAGCGGGGGGGGGGGGAGGGGGGGGCTCTGGATGGGAGGGTGCGGTGCGTACGCTGCGGTGGGGCTGCGGTGGCGGCGGCCGCCTCCCCTGACGCCCCGCCGCCGCCGCCGCCGCCGCCGCCGCCGCCGCCGCCGCCGCCGCCGCCGCCGCCCTCCTCTGGAGCCCCGCGGGCTCCGCTGAAGCGCGGGCTCGTTTAGGGATTACCAGTTGTCATTTCGTCGGCTGCTCCCTTGCGTGCGGACCGGAAAAAAAGAAGAAAAAGAAACAGAAAGAAGGTGACGGACCGGAGGCACAGCAGGGGGTGTCGGGAGCCCCAGGGGGGAGTGGGCGGTGCCCTTCGCGTCCAATCATGAGGTGCGAAGCGTCCAGGAAACCGGGCAGGCGGGCGTGATTGAGCAACGCGCGTCTCCTACTCAGAGTTTTTTTTTTTTTTTTTTGTCGTGGAACCGAGGGGGCGACATCCACTCTCGAAAATCGCAACCCTACAAACTGCCTACGCGATGTTGTGTTAGGGAATATCAAACTTTCGATCGTTAATACGTCAAACCAGGTTGACGCATTTGACATATTTGTGTGGTGGCAACGGTGGCTTTTAAAAACCAGCGTACATTACAGTGCGATCATGCGGAATGTGAGGAGTGCCTGGGCGGAAAAGAGGGGAAGAGAACGCAACGGGGGAAATGAGAGATTCCGGTGCTGCAAGGCTTCCCGCGGTGTTTACCTGCCGTTGAGCGCTGTGTGTGTGTCTGTGTGTTCGTCTGTCAGCTCGCCAGGTGTCTATAGACGCGTCGGGCCCACACTGAGGGGACCGTGGGGCTGGCTGACAAGGCCGTTTCTTCAAATGTTTGCATGCCTCACGCTGTTTGTTGTTGCCCCCTCCCCATCCCCTTTCTCTTGGAGTCTTTTCTCCGCGCCTCGCTGCTCCTCACGGCCTCCTCCTGCCTCATGCCGTTCGGATTCCTCCTAAAGGCGTATCCTCCCGCCTTCCGGGACGAGAGTGAAGAGAAATCACTTCGCAGAATACCGGGCTTGATGAGATGACGAGTACACGGCGGTTGTTGAAGAAAGAAAAATAAAAACGTCGTCGAAACGAATTCCTTTGTTGATTTCGTGACAAAAAAAAAATACATTTGGTTCTGAGAACTAAAATTTCGTTTTGGGACATTATTATGTCGTGTGCGAAGTGAGCCAGTGAAAACGACAAACGCTCAGTCGGTAGGATACAAGCGAGACATCTTTCTCTGCTTATATTGTGGAATAAAATTGTATTGTGCAGAGCCAGAGGAATGTTTACAGTGTCCTGATACGGTGTGCATGGAGGCTTCTGAGTTCTCCGGGCCCGACCCAGCCGGGTCCCGTCCCACCGGAACCACAATGCGGAGCGCGATGGTGAGGAAGGTTTCGGCGGAGGAAACAACACAAATACACACCACGGCGCCCCTCCGCACGGAATAGCGTATAATTCCTGCTCGCTGCTGGAAATCTGCAGCGTAAATAAATTTTGGCCGGTCGCGTGGTTCCCATAGGCGGCTGTCGGAAGGCGCGGCAGCACCGGCAGCCCCGCCTCGCCCCGCCCTGGCTAGGCCTCGCCCGCCTTCGCCTCGGCGGCTTGTTGCAGCACCTCAGCCCAGCTGCCAGGCAGCGTGGGGTTGCCGGCGGTACGGTACGGCCCGAGCCTAGCGCCGCCCAGCCCAGCCCAGCCCCGGCACCCGGCACGCGCGGTCTGCGGTCGCTATTGCTTAAATTGCTCCACGGGAAGGCAAACGCGAAAGTGGCGAGGGGCTGAGGGGGCGGCGGGGGAGGGGATGAGGGAGGGTGTGTGCGGTTATTTGGGCCCGGCGGCTGCCTTTTGGAATTGCTACTTTCGCCCTGTTTGCTGCTTAATATCTCGGGGCTGGCAGCACTTGTGTCGCCTCCCTGGCGTCGCCTAATCGGCGTCCTATCTCCGCCGAGTCCCCCCTGACCTGACCTGCGGCCGCCAGCCTCTGTCGGCATATTTATGGCAGCCCCTGCCGCTGCAGTTTGTTTAGGCCACCAGAGCATTCGTCCTTATCTCACCTACCCGCACCCCCCAACAGCCTCATCTCCACACGCTTCAACATTTTCTTCGGTTGACAAACAACAAAACTCAGTCCAGTCCGCAGCCCAGTCTTTGGCCGTGCCACAGCTCAGGCTCTGTTCATGGCCGCTGTTATGAATGACGGACCATGGCCTTGCGCACGGAAAGGGGCGAAAGGAAAGGTATTGCGAGATGACCTTCTGGACTATATAGCAACCAGTAGTAAGTCCACCGACACTTTTACACCCCACTGACCTTTCTATTTCTGAGAGAGAGAGAGAGAGAGAGAGAGAGAGAGAGAGAGAGAGAGAGAGAGAGAGAGAGAGAGAGAGAGAGAGAGAGAGAGAGAGAGAGAGAGAGAGAGAGAGAGGACGGCGAGAAAGGGAGGAGAGAAGAGGAAAGCTGGTTAAGAACGCTTCGAAGGGCCCCAAAGGATCTCTGCTCTTTCCTGCTGAAATACGTTACTCGCTAAGTGGAATTCCGACGCCACATTGTAATGGATTCTCGGAACACGAACGAGATGCCTTTGATTTTTATTTACTGCTCTCTAACCGATTTTTCTTACATCTTGTCCGTAAGAGACCACACGGCGATGTAATTAGGCGCTCATGAATCAGCGGGTCGTTTACGGGAGGCACCTCTGCAATTATTCGTCCATTTGTCAGTGATTTACAGGGCAAAGGTGATTACAGAGTGCTTGGTCGCCTTGAGAAAACGGCGGTTGCGAGTACTCGTGCGGGCTTGTGACCTTAGCAGGCCATCAGCTGACGGCAAGCTCTAATTATTATATCATTTTCCTTTTTTACTTGTTCCTTGCATTCTCAACTATTATTTGTTGTCAAGCCTCTTGCTCTCCTGTTTTTATTGTTTTATTTTCCTGGCGCAAAATGTTCTCAGGGAGTTCCATATGTGTTTCCGTGACCCGCACACCACTACAACGAATGGTCGCTTGGCAACAGATGCTCTGGGTGGGGAGCTTACGCTTAGCGATCATCCCCCCCCCCCCCCCCATAACATTATTACAACACGAGCAGCATCTGCATCACCACCACTCGGTTCGTGTCTTTTTTCTCCCGATATTTCTTTTGTGGAACTCCAACAAATGCCCCGTCGTACACGGATAAAAAACATTAGTGGTCGATTAGTTAATTTTCAAACAAGCGGTATATTTTGGTTCTGAGACTTGTTATTTTTTTTTTTTTTTTTTTTTTGGGGGGGGGGGGGGCGGAACTGATTGTTAGTTGCAATAACAAACCGTTAGTTTCGGGCACTAAACAACCTTTTTTCCACGTTTTGCTCACGTACGGAACAAATTTCCCCCCCAACAAAATTGAAGTTTTCTGAACAAATATTCGCCGCTTGTCTGAAAATCAACTTTCAAATTGCTTGCGACCACTAATTCTTTTCTCTCCATGTACGCAGGATGCGGATCAGAAATTTTTTTTTTTTGTTTTATAGGAGGCGCGCGGGGGCTTTGGAACCGTGTGGCCTGCACTGCACACACCCAGCAGTGTGCGGAGTGGAGCCCGTGGCGGCACACCATGTGGCCAATGATAGCAGAGTGGAAACACCAGTCGATGGATGCAGACGTACCTCTCGCGGACGCAGCACCCCGCCCGCACCGCGGGAGAGAGAGAGAGACGGAGAAGACGGGGTTGGGAGGGAGGGAGAGAGGGCGAGAAGTGCCGAGGAACAACTTTTCCGACGTGCGCGCCTCTATCAAAGCGCACCGACCGGCGCCCTGCTGCTGTGCCTACAGGCCTCGCACAAGCTGCTCGCATCGTAGTAATAATAATCGTGTATACGCTCAGAACGAAGGGTACCCTCCCCCTCCCCCTCCCACTCCCTTCTCCTCTCTTCTCCCTCTAAGTCTCCGCCTTCCGCCAGCAAGGGAGCCGCCGCTGCCTATGTACGCCGATGCCGTGCCAAACCAAGTTTGTATCAATATGAGCCCCGTGTCACCCTGCATTATCTCGCCCACCTCCTTTCTTTTTACTCTCTCTCTCTCTCTCTCTCTCTCTCTCTCTCTCTCTCTCTCTCTCTCTCTCTCTCTCTCTCTCTCTCTCTCTCTCTCTCTCTTACTCACACACACACACACACACACTCCCTCCTCCCCCTTCTCCAGCTCCCCATCTCCACGCGCGGCCTCATCTCATTACAGTCCTCTGCTTGCTTTATATTCGGCCATGTATTTTCGGCGGAGGTGTGAAAGTTGTGGGAGCGCGCCACGGCACACTCTGGCGTCGTCAAGCTCCTTATGCGGCGTGCCGCCCTGATACTCGAGGGCCGTAGTTCATTCAGCCGTTTGGTGGCCTCCCATCGAAAATAACCCACAGCAAAAAAAAAAAAAAAAACGTACCACAGAAAAACAAAAAACAAAAAGAACATACACATATGTAAAGAAAGAAGAAGAAGCAGAAGAAGAAAAAGCAGAAGAAGAAGAAGAAGAAAAAGAAGAAGAAGAAGATTTGATCTGATTAAAAAGAAGAAGAAGGAAGAAACGCTCTGCCCTCTGTGCCCGTTCGCCGCACGGCTGAGCCGCCTGTCGGGTAGGCCTGCCCGCAACGCTCCCGTGCACTGCGGGTCTGCCTACCCTGCGGACTGCAGGCGCTCCCCACTGGCGGCTACGACCACGACAGCCGTTCAGCCATTACCTTTTGCTCATTGATGTATACATATTTACTATCCGCGCTAATTTTTGGAAGTAGAAAAAAACTCCTTCCCTCATTGAAGCTTTGAAAGAAAAATTTCGGACACTTAAAATCGTGGGTGGGGCGTGGTGCTGGGGGGCGTAGCGCGATGGCAGCCGTCACGCGAAGCCGAGGCACCGGGTGTGGCCGACCGGGGGCGCTGAGCGGGGGCGCTGAGCGGGGGCGCTGAGCAGGGGCGCTGAGCGGGGGCGCGCAGTGTCCAGGGTGTCCAGCGCGGAAGGCCTTCCGAGTCACAGATAAGGGGCCAGGGTCAGCGCGCCCCGCCGTACACAGAGAGAGAGAGAGAGAGAGAGAGAGAGAGAGAGAGAGAGAGAGAGAGAGAGAGAGAGAGAGAGAGAGAGAGAGAGAGAGAGAGAGAGAGAGAGAGAGAGAGAGAGAGAGAGAGAGAGAGAGAGAGAGAGAGAGAGAGAGGGGGGGCATAGAAAGGGGGCAGACTTAGCGATGTTCGGGTTCGGGCTTCCTCATCATGATTATTGATTCCAAGTTCCAGACCGCCCCGTAAAAGAAAATCCCCCCAAGTAACTTTATGGAGTTGATTTTGTGATGAGCAAAAAATTAGTTTGTGAGTACGAATACTTGGTTGATGAAACCATGTGTTTGCTGCGTCAGCGTCACGCAACAAACGTTTAACTGACCACGCCGATTGATAGCTGTGGCAGTCTGAAATGTATTTCTGGTCACGAAAATGAATTGACAAATTCGTTGACAACCTTTTTTCTTTTCACAGTTTTTGCAGAAGCCATTTTCGCGCCGAATTTTCTTTTCCGAGGCTAAACGCGCGTCAGTCTCCCGAGAGTAAAGAAGTGTTGGGGAGAAGATGCAGGGAAAGGGGGGGGGATGGCAGGTAAGGCAGAGAGGAGCCCGCTATACTATTGGTTTCCAGTAAAACGCTCAGACTCTCCTCTCGCGGGGACTCGATGGTGGACCGGAAGGCGGTAGGCCGAACGGCAAGGCGAGGGCCATCGGTCCGCTCCGTTACAACTGTGGCGTCATCGGTGCCGTCAGCGGGCAGCACCAGGACCAGGGCCGTCATGGAGGACACCACTGCAGGCCACGCCGCATACTGCTGCACAGAGCAACAAGTACAGCGGGGCTACACGCCACGCCATCAGCTCCCTGTGGCCGGACACTCGACTAGGCTGCATATCGATGGCGGGAGTCCTGGCTGTGTGTGTGTGTGTGTGTGTGTGTGTGTGTGCGTGTGTGTGCGTGTGTGTGCGTGTGTGCGTGTCAGTAAAGGGGACCCGATGTGAGGTGGGAGGGAAGGCGTGCCGGTTATCGCCGAAAGTGCCGGCCAGCAACCGATCATTACCTGCTGTCTAAAAATGCAGCAATCGCAGTCACCCCCTGAGCGGACGGAAATGGAAATTTTTGAGGAGAATGTATGGTATCGCGTTAGGTTTCGGAAATACGTCCTGTAACCTGAGAGCGGCCAGAACTGCAAAATTGTCACAACCCATGAAATTTTTTGATTTGCCTCCGATAAGTCTTCATTTTTCCACTGAAATGTAGTTTCAGTTCCTAATCGAAGTTTTAAATTTGCCGATGGAATTCTTGTTCTTTTGCCTCCGCAACTATGAACCAACAAGACCCTTCGCGCGTGCTCTGCACTGATACCAACGTTATCAATCTATTTTTATTCGCCCAACACCGCCCTCTTTTTTTGTGGTGAGGACTGAGCTCATTTTCGCCACCCAGGTGCAGAGGCACCCGACCGCCACCGCGTTGTCTGTCAGAAAATGGCGTTTTGATGGCGACGTCCCGGGACTCGGTGCGCTCGGCGGGGCTGCGCCGTTATCAGCGACCACGCGACCCGCGCACGCCGGAAACGAAGCGAGCGCCCTGATAGGAAGGGGAGGGGGGGGGGCAAGGAGGGGGGGGGGGGAGTGTGGGGGAAGGGGGCCCTGCTGTGCCGCGGCCGTGGCGTGATGTCAAGGGGGTAGGGGGTGTATAATCTCAAGCGGGGCGAAAGAGTATAGCGTTGTTATTGTACAAAAAAGGGACAGCAGTGACAGCAACGAAAACAACGCCGCTTTGCGCACGAGGCGTGGGAGAGGTGTTTAGAAAGAAATTACGGAGGGCATTGTTCCCTGCTGTGCCGGGGCCTAGGCCGAGCTGGGCTGGCCGCCGCTACGGCCGCTGGCCTGGCCGCTGGCCTGAAGCTTCTCTCTCCCAGATTGGCCGGCTCGACTCGGCTACCGGCCGACATGACACGTCCTATAAAACTCCAGGGCGGCGGGACGAGGCGCGCGTGGCAGCGATGTGGAGGAACGTGCCCCCCCCCCCCCTGGCCTCCTCCATGGCCTCCCCGTGGTTCTCCCCCTCTGGGCCTGCCCCCCCCTTACCCTCCCCCTGGGCTTCCCCCATGGACCCCCGCCCTTCGGCATTGTTTGAGGGCCCACGTCGGCTGAGGGCAGAGAGGGCGGTAGGGCCAGACCAGGACGCGGGCACAAACTTTGCATTCCTTCACGCTTCTATTCCTCGCGCCGCCGTCTCAAACAATCATGCCTGGGACCGCGGCAGGCGGTGATGGGAGGGAGGGGGGGGGGGACGGTGGGGGACTGGGGCGGAGGGGGGGGGACTTACATTGGCAGGGCAATAGGTCGGAGCAGAACGTCCAAATCAGACGGGCGGAAGGAAGAATGGCGATGGGACGGACACGTGAGTGAAGGCGCTGTTGTTGGCGGCGGCTATTGTGGCGGGGCTGGGGCCGGGGATGGGGGATAGGGGGCCGGGGGGGGGGGGGACGGACCGAGGGACTGCAAGACGTCAAGTGGGGTAAAGGCGGAAGGTGGGGGGGGGGGGGGGCGCTTGGCGACTCAGGAGCAAGCAGCCCGGACTGTCTCCCTACACGCCACGCAGGCCCCACCAGGCCCCACCAGGCCCCAACCCCTCGACATTGTCAGCGCCTTACGACGGTAAGTAGTAAGAACAGTTTCAAGTTTCCAATTCGAGTTTGCCTTCCCCGGCCGCCACGGCGGTATAGCGGGCTGGGGCTGTGCCTGCGGGCCGGGACAGAGTCATAGCAAGGAGGCAGCGGCGGCTTAGGAGCGCCGCGGGCGGCTGGGCCGGGGGGCGGCCGGGGGCGGCCGGGGGCGGCCGGGGGCGGCCGGGGGCGCAGAGAAAGGTAAAGGGGCCGTGGGGCTCCTGGCTTCGCCTGGCTTTCCCGCTCCGCCCGCACTACCGACCCCCAGGTCGGGGGGTAGGGTCGGGCCGGGGCCTTCGCTTGTCCTTGCTCGCGGTGTGGCGTTGGCGTCGCGAGGCGTCCTCCACTGTCAGGGCGGGGGGCCGGGGGCGGGGGCCGGGGGCGGGGGCCAGGGGGCGGGGGCCCAGGCGCTGTGGCTTCCGTCTGGGGCCGCGGCGTTATCCCCTACATCCGTCCGCATGCACACGACCAAGGCCACTGCCGTGGCCACTGCCTCACCGCGGGGGGTCCTGGAGCATGGGCGTGGGACAGCAGGGTGGACGAGGGGGGGGGGGGGTGAGAAAATAAAAAGTGTGAGGACGGAACAAGAGGGTAGCGATTACGGAGCTGGGGACCACGCTGCCCCGCGCTGCCCCGCGCTGCCCCGCGCTGCCCCGCGCTGCCCCTCGCTGCCCCGCGCTGCCCCGCGCTGCCCCACGCTCCCGCTCTGACCCGCCCCCGGGGCCAGGATAGAGAGGTGCGGCTGTGACGGTACGGCACGGGACGGGAACGGGCCTGATTGAGCTGAGCGGCAAGCCAACGCCGGCCCGACCGCCACCACGCAAGCCCGCCCCTCGCATCTGCTCCCTGCGCTATGACGCTAATCACATGACTACCTTCCCCCCCCCCCCAGCCCTCCTCTCTCTCTCTCTCTCTCTCTCTCTCTCTCTCTCTCTCTCTCTCTCTCTCTCTCTCTCTCTCTCTCTTTCTCTTTTTCTCTATTTCTTATCTCAGCCATTACACTGGTACCCACCCCCACTCCACCCAAAAAGGTCCTAATGTTGCTGTCTCAACACCAAGCCAATTTCACCTCCCCTCTCAATTTTTCCTCCAATTCATTTTTTCGACCGTGAACGCGCAGTGGGAAACGCCAGGGAAGCCACAATGGATTCTATCATCCATGCGCGACGCGCAGCCCTTTGAAGAGAACACCAGGCGTACGTGGGGGGGGGGACGTTATTTTAAAACTAGCGAGGCCCCTGCGCGGTACGAAGGAAATTGTATTCATTTGCCATTTATAAATGGTACGTAAATTTTTCTGTCCGTAGCTACAATTTTTTGCCCATCCACATCGCTCGCTCGCTTGGTATTTTGAGTAGTATTTGTTTTCATGAGGGTCGTTCTTGAATTGTTGTGTTCTGGTCCACTTCCTATAAAATTTCTGAAAAGCGTTCTGGAAAAAACGCGTGTCTCTGAGCCTTTGAGCGTGGGAAGCCAACCCCTGCGTGAGCACTACCCCACACAACCCCACACGCAAAGTAACTCAAAGCGAAGAGGTGCCTAGTAAATAGACGTCTCCCCTTCCAAAAATTTCGCTCAGAGCTGTGAGAGCGAGCTGCAGAATTCTTTGGACGACGAGTTGTCCAATCCAATGCACCTGTCCAGAGCCCTGAATTTTCTGCAGAGAGAAGACAGTGCCACTGACTTCAAATAGAAAACAATCAGGCAGGGGTTGGCAACCGCCACCGAGAGCGGCCGGAACAGCGCGGTCCGCAACGACAACACTCAACGCCGGAACTAAGGGGCTGATCAAGCCCTCACAGAGAAGAAGAATTAGTGGTCGCAACTAATTTTTTAGTTTATTTCAGACAGTAAAAGTTTTGTTCTCAGATGTAAAGTTTTGTCGATTTCTTAGTTTAACCAACGAAAAGTCAGTTCCTTCAACGAAAGGTTAGTTGCTGCAGCGCTCCATGACCCCCCCCCCTTCCCCCTTCCCCTACCCTCGACGGCCTTCCCACTCTCATCGCACCGTGTCTCTATGGTCTCCATGCTGTTCGCAATCGCAACCCGTGTGTTCTGTAGTTTGTAAAGCTCTGTGTGAACGAATCGTGTGGCGACGAGCGGACGAGCGGGTGGATGCTGCTTGGGGTGGAGAAAGGGGGGGGGGCATGTATTACAGGGGGGGGGGGGGACACGAGGCTCCAATTACACTCCTGAAAGTTGGCGCGCGGCGAGCGAGTTGGTATCGTGTGGTCACGTGACGAGGCAACAAGCCCCACAACGACAATGGCGGTCCGCATGGCCACGCAGCAGTTCGGCACGCCATATTCGGAACACAATTAGATATCAAAGTTTTTTGTTTCTTTGGTTATCGTCGTCTTCCTCTGCGTTTTTTGCAGTCGGTATAATTGCCGTTGCCATGACAGCCGGGCGGCTGGCGACTGCTAGCGACGTGGCATAGGTTAATAGCTTTCGCAAATAATCCCAAACAAGAGCGAGGCGCACAATCACTTTTTCCGACTGTGCGAAGGAAAGGACAACAGAATGACATGATTACGGAGGGAGGGAGGGAGGGGGGGGGGGCGTCGCTGTTGTGCTGACGGGTCGAACCAGTCGCATGGCAGTGCGTGGCGGGGCTTGTGCCGCCAACGAAATGTGATTTTGTGATACATTTCATCCCACTGCACCGCCAGCCTGTTGGCCGAGGAGCTCTGCGGCGAGCGCGCTCAGAATCCACCCTGTTATGCAGGATCTCTCGAGGTTACTCATCGCTATCCCCCGAAACTTCACTCCCACAACACCTGTGATATCTTCCAACCCTTTCTATACCCCCCCCCCGCCCCCCGGTCCCTGCCCCAGTCTTCCCCTCGCCCATCACGATAGCTGTAAAATCTCCGTGAATGGGTTCGGTAGAACGTCATGTAGCCATTGTTCAGCGGTCCAGCCGTTTCATCCCCCCGCTCCTCCCCCCGCTCCTCCCCCGGCTCCGTTTTCCCCCTCACCCTCCATTCTCTCCCCGTCATGCCGACCATATATTTCTCGATGACCTATCTTCATTTTTATGTCGTTTTCTGTCCTCTTTTTTGTGCATTGTATCATGTTTGCTCCCACGCCACATATGCTCGGGTCGTGATGAACACGCCGTGTGCGACAGGAAGCAATAGCGGGCTGCCCGGGACGGCAGGGACGGCCGGCACATCCCCGCTTGGCTCCGCTTCCGCACTTAGAAAAGGGGAAAAGACTAACGGCGGTAAATTGCGGTAAGCGGCAAGAGGAGAGGCGTTGGTAGAGGGGAATAAAAAGAAAGTGGAGAAGTCTTTTCTTTTTAACAAAAATTCCTTTGTGTGTTGTCTCTTAAAATGACGGCGAGGGAAATGAAAGTTGTGTAGTGTACGTGACGAGGTGAATTTTCCGTTGTTCTTTTTTTGTGACCCAGGGCTCAGCCTGTAGAAGTCCCCTCGAAAAGGGTAAGTGCACGCTAAAAATAACACGACGGACCACAATCAAATGCTGGTAAAAAAAAAATTGTACCCCGTACAAAGTTAGCATTTTATCCAAGAATTTCTATTTTTTTTTAAATGCGAGGTTTTTTTTTACCTGCTGTGATTTTTGCCATCGTGACTTTTTAACCTGCACTTATCCTGCTTCCCTCACACCATATTCGGCTTCGGCCTCTGCACAGCTAGTCCAACGGTCCAGCGTCCAGCGCAGCAGATCCACCTACCCCTGATGGCAGATTGATGGTGGACGATCAACTGGGCTCGATATCGCTGTCCAGAGGGAGGCAGACGTACAGATAGTCAGAAAGAGATGGAGAGAGAGGGAGAGAGAGGGAGAGAGAGAAGAGAGAGAGAGAGAGAGAGACAGCGAGAGAGAGTGAGAGAGAGAGGAGGAGGAGGAAAAGAAGAAGGAGGAGAGCGGTAGGGGAGGGACTCCAATCCACTGCATTATTATCATCGATGTGGTCAGTGGGCTGTCAAAACGCCCAAGAAAACGAAACAATGGATGATTACTGCTGTTTTGTGAGGTCGGCACACTGCAAAACCTGCCGAATGTTTCAGACGTTGACCTGCTTTAAAGATTAAAAAATTAAAAATGGCGCGTGGATTAAAATCCATGGTGGTTCAATCATATGCGAGTTAAAACTTGCATGCCGTGATTAAACTCTCACATATAGATGTGACTGAAGGCCCGTGTAGAAAAAAATAATAGTAAAAAAAAGCCGTCGGCAGGAGAACGTGTCCCCGAATTTCCCCAAGGTCTTTCTTTTTCGTCGTGCCCTTTTGCCCCTTACAGGAGACGAGTGCACGCCAACGGGGCCGAAATGGACGGTCTGGGTCAGCAAGATCAGCTGAGTCGATGGGGCTAGGAGCCGCAAGCATCGAAGCAGCCACCCCGACCCGTGCAGACTGCCTGCCGGCGGCGCCTGTGAGGTCCGCTGCGGGCTCTGAGGACTTCGGCCATCAGCGCCCCCCCCCCCTTCCCCCTCCCCTTTACCCCGTTCGGTCCGACAAAGACGAACACGGTGATCACCGGCAGCGGCCACACAGGGGTTTGGGGCGTGAGGCAGCGGGGGTCGTGGGTGCGTTCTGCGTGCTGCCGAACCGGGCGGGAAAAATTGGTGCTGCCTTCCCTTCCGTTCCCCCTTGTGACCGCCTCCGTCTCCACCTCCCTTGGGCCGTTGGGCCGCACAACTTCCACCTGCCCTTTCCTTCCATGGGGATAGGAATCCGGGAGCAAACGAGACAATCATCACCACCCGCGACGCAGCAATAACTCCACGCAGTGATCACACCCTGCGATATATGTTGTGCGCGGTCACCGCAACAGTTTTCGTCACGTTATGCCATTTCAATTGCACGGTGTGCCGCGCGTCACACCCGGCGGTGGTCCGCGGTAAGTTTGGCAGCATCCGGGGCCCCCTCAGCCCGAAGAAGTCATCCGGGAACTCATTTTCCAGCTCAACAAGTTAGCGCAGCGCCCGGCAGCGCCCGGCCCGGCACGGACAACACAGCGCGCGTGTCCGCCTAGCTGCGGCCATGCTGCGGTCTGCGGCCGAGGGGCTCACGAGTCCTGACAATGTGTACAGTGACTGAAGTGCCAAATAACTAGGTTCAATGCTTTTTTTATGTACTGCGTTGGGGACTGATGCTACAGTGTAGGAAGCTGTTCTCTAGCGGACACTGTCTCGGGTTCAACTCCTGCCTCGCCTCCCGGCTCTGTGGAGCTAACGCGTCGGGAGCGCGCGGGCAGCCGACATCGTGGCTCGGTGGCTGCATGGGTGAGCGGACCGATCGGAAACCGACAACCGGAAACCGTTCTGTGCCTCGGGAGCAATCCCGGAAGGAGACTCGGGAGATGTACGGAAGCTTCTAGGGTTCGAAGCTTCTGTTTTCCTTCCTCCGGACATGCCGCTACTCGGCGCGTAGCGAGCCGTGTACGAAAGGGAACCTATGTCTTCCAAATCTTCGCAGGGGCGGACTCCCATATGATTAATGAGGCCAAATAACCAGACTGCGGTTGAAGGGCACAACAGTATTATGGAGTCCCGGAGGCCGTGGTTAAGCGGAGGGGGCCTCGCGCAGTGGCGCGGGCTAGGGTTTGCCGGGAGATCCATCCGGCACCAGTGGGTTCGAGAGCTGTGTCCCGGGGCCAACTAGCAGTCGTAAAGCACTGGTTCCCGTAAGATCATCGAAGTTGAAGGCAGGGGTCCTGGCGGAAGCCGGGACGACTAGGTTTTGTTACCACCGGTCAAACATGCCCCAAGGCTTTATTCTCGCTGTTTTTTTTTTTTTTTTTAATAATTTCGGTGTCTGGTGATTGGAATGAGTTGGGCAGAGACTGAAAGTGACTGGACATGAGTTCCGTGGGTGTACAGTGACAGTACCAGGTGCTCCATGTCGGGTGCCGGTGCCGGAAGAGCATGGAGGAGCCCGACGCTCCGCTCTCCGCTCCTGCCGGTGTCGGGGGAGCAACAGCGCGACGCGTCGTACGCTGTAACTACAGCTGACGCGACCATCCTGGCGCTGAGCCCAGCCCGACCCGGCGCCACGCAGTCTGAGTCGATTACAGCGAGGATTATGGTGAGTCGAGGCGGCGTCGGCGGTCGTCTTGTGGAGCGGAACACCACACGACGATGCTAAGCGTCTGCGACTCACAGCTCACGAGAAACTAATTACGTATCACTGATGTTCATCGCGGCAGTTCTACTGGCATCGAGTGACGTCATGTACAGTAGCATGCCGCTCCCTCAGGGTCGAAAAGTGTAAGCCTACGCACTGTATTGTGGCCAGGCTTTGGCGCCTGCTGGGTAGGAAAACCCCGAAGTCTGCAGGCACGCGTGTCGTGTAGGCTGGCCTACCCTGGCACTCCCAGTCGCTTTGGGGTCACCCTTGGCGTCAGAAAAAATTCGGGCGTACAACACAGGGGAGACGGAGAGAGTGAGAGAGGGGGAGAGAGGGGGAGAGGGAAATAAAGGGTGAACAGGAAAGAGAGAGAGAGAGAGAGAGAGAGAGAGAGAGAGAGAGAGAGAGAGAGAGAGAGAGAGAACCGGGGAGGGACGGAGAGAACTGGAGAGGGAGGTAGAGAAAGCGGCAGCGGTACACGTGACCTCATCCGCTCCTTACTCGGTGCTGTCGGGACCCCGGGCCCCACCCGGGCCCCAGTCAGGTAGGAGGGCCTCCGTCGGCCTCCACCTAGGCCGAGGCCCCCGACGACGACGGGGGCGCAGCCCTGCTACACACATTAGCCTTTTGGCGCTAATGAAAAGGTTGGCCTAAAGAGGCAGGACTTGTCGGCGGTAAAAAGGAAAGGGAAGGCGGCAGACAAAGGTCGCCTGGAAGGCAGAGCGCAGAGCCTGGCAGAGCCTGGCAGAGCCCGCTGGGGCTTGGCTCTGCTTGGCTCTCCGGGGCGGATCTGTGCGGCGCCCCAATTTTCACAACAAGAAATTCCTCAGGGAAGTGGAGGGTTCTCGGAGTTCCGCTGATGACGGCCGCGGGCCGCGCCCCCTGCTCGGCTCTAAGCGCGCTCGCTAATTTCTCACGCGAGAGAGAGAGAATGATTTAAGGTGACACATTCCCTTCTCTCGGGACACCCATCAGTGACAGATGAATTAAACGTCACAGACAGTCCTCCACGATGCCTGGCCAGGTGCGGCCCTGCCCTGCTGCTGGGAAGGTCAGGCTCGCGGAATCAGGTGGGGTCATGCCTTCGTGCATGGCGCACCACGCACGCAACTATTTTTAAAGTTTATTTTTCAGACGCAGTGAATTTTGGTTCCAAAAACTAAACTTTTGGAGGAACGAATAATTTTAAGTTGCACCGCCAACGAAACGTTAGCTGCTCCAACGAAAAGGTTCGCAGGAGCAAAAAGCAGAAGATATTTGTTTAGTGCCCGCAACGAATGTCTTTTTCGGAGAAACTAACGTTTCGTTAGTGCAACCAACAAAGAGTTCCACCGTCAAAATCTTACTTCTCAGAACAAAAATCAACCAAAAAAGTAGTTGCGACTTATAAGATGTTTTCTCCGTGAAGGAGGGAAAGGTGTCGAACAAGCCGGGTGGCCACCCCGCCCGGGCCACGTCACGGGCCACACCCCTAGGGATGGTGTAACCCCGGGGGGGTACATGGCCCCTAGGGATGGTGTACCCCCAGGGGGGGGGGGTACATGGCCCCTAGGGATGGTGTACCCCCGGGGGGGGGGGGGGTACATGGCCCCTAGGGATGGTGTGCCCCCCCATGGACAGTAGGGGGGGTACCCCCATGGACAGTAGGGATGGTGTACCCCCGGGGGGGGGGGGGGAGGGTACATGGCCCCTTGGGATGGTGTACCCCCGAGTCGGTTGGTGGGGGGTACATGGCCCCTAGGGATAGTGTACCGGGGGGTACAGTTTCAGGGGGGTAAGTGGTCCCTTTTACACCGTTACGGCCAGGCTTTGACAGGTCCTAGCCCCCGGCGCTGCAGCTCTATCACGCCAAATATTAATCGATTTTCAAAAAGTTCCCGCGCAGAGAGTTGCTTGGTGCGGCGCCGGTGTTCGGCGTCACGGAGGTCTGCCCTTACCACCACCGACGTGGCCTCTGCCCCTCCCCGGACTCACCTGGAACACAAATCAGAAAAACAGCGTCAAGATTCCATTATTTACGACGGCATCGCAGTGAGAACAGTCAATCGTTTGCACTGCAAGTGAAATCGCAATGACGACAAAAATTGCAGAATGACCGCTGCAAAATTCTGCGATCAACACAGCAAAACTTTGCACTAAAGCATTAAATTTTAAACTTGGTTTTCGACGCTGTGGCTGCACACCCGCACGCACGCGCACGCACGCACGCACACGCGGGTTGGGGCCCAAACAAGCGGTTCACGTCGACGTCGCGGGGGCACAGAGACCGGCACGGTCCGGCACGGTCCGGCACGGTCCGGCACGGCCGCGCCAAACACAGGACGGCCGGCCGGAACGAGTACGTGCCAACAACAAGCGGACAACACGAGCGGCCCCGCCACGGCACACACGGGCCACGCTGCAGCACAGCTACTATCCCTGCGAGTGGTTGGCAAAGCTGCTGCCCAATATGGCGGGCGATGGAACCACACACATACACACACATACACACACATACACACTGCTCATCCTCTTTCTTTAGCTCTTCCCGGTGGAGACGCGCGCGGGGATTCGAAATAAGGCCAGGCTTGTGTTCGGCGGGCGCGGCAGGGCGCGTCGCAGGTGCCCTCGTGATACGGCGGGAGGGCCGAGGTCTGCAGGTGTGGCCGGGGAGGGGGAGAAGGTGTATATCAAGCCCTGGGATCAGAGTCAAGCTGGGTATGAGTGTTGGTTCCACGTCGCGCGCGCCTCCAGGTTTTACTGCCCATATCTAGGCAGGGCGGGGATATGCATTCGGGGAGATGCTTGAGTTACCTCCGCACCCGCCCCCCGCCGTTGCCGACTATCGCTCGCTCCCCCAGCATCCCCCTCCCCTCCCCCATTTCTCCTCCGACTACTGTTTCGAATTTCCTCTTGGCGATTTGGAGTCGGATGGAAGGCCGGCAGTCCTAGGACCAGCGTTATAACGCCAGTAGGTGCCAGAGAGACAAAACAACCAGCGAAATGCTCTGTCACACATTCATTACACAAAGATGTCACGTGACGAAAAGTGACGACGTGTTCAGGTGATCTACGAATCGTCACGGAAGTGTTTTTCTAGTCATATGGCGAACAATTCTTTGCAGTGTAAGTCCTGAGGGAACACAGGCCCTTGGATCCCCGCGGTAAGATAACACGACAGCAGACATGCCTTTTCCCCGTGTTATTCTCCCCATTGTTTTCGGCAGGGTCGCGGGGCGGTGGTCCCGGGAAGGCCCCCAGGAGGGCCCAAAGCAGGCGCCCGCGCCCTCCAGGAAGGGGCTGCCGACACGGAAGGAGGGGCGACGAGGGGCGTCGCGTGGAGCCGGCCGAAGGTCAAGGCCTCGTCCGAGCCGCGGCCCAAACCACAAATCACACTTGCCGGGCCCCGGGCCCCGGGCCTCGCCGCCGGCGCGTGGTGGCTACCTTTTGTCCTCCCCGCCTCCATGAAGAGCGTGCAGAGCATGCAGCGGACGTGTACACAGCAATGACGGGAGGGTTCGCAGGGGGCGGGCCGGGGCGGGCGCAGAGGGTAGAAAGGATTTGCATTTCATTTTCGCACTGTGTATGACCCGTCGGGCAGCAAGCCAAGGAGGGAAGGAGGATGGGGGGGGGGGGGTGTTTATCATGCAGGTCGGGTTTGGTGACAGGGGCGGGGGCACGAGCCGAGGCGTGAATGTGGATGGTGTCTTCTCCGGCGTCAAGAAGTCTCAAAGACGAAACACACGCGCACATACGCGCGCGCACACACACACGCGCAGAGTTCCAGTTCCTCGTATTGGCCCCACAAGGCCAGTCCGTCCGTGTCAGGAAGGGACAAAGCTAAGTCGCACGTGTCATGAGAGAGAAAATAGAGAAAAAGAGAGAGAGAGAGAGAGAGAGAGAGAGAGAGAGAGAGAGAGAGAGAGAGAGAGAGAGAGAGAGAGGAGAGGGAGGGGGAGGGGGGGGGGGGGGTTGGCTGGGTGGGTTCTGGTGAAGCGTGGGATGTCCACGAGAGGTAATTAGGTAGGCGATGAGATATGAAGACGCAGACACACCTAACTTCCCCTCCTCTCTCGGGAGGAGGGAGACTTTTAATAAAGGACTCAAGGAGTCTCCGCTGGTTCAGCCCTCCACGGGCTTGGAGTAGTGGTTGGGTGGCACGGCAAAGTGGCTGTCGCCTTATTTCTTTTTTTTTTCGTCCTGTTTCGCAACGGTAAGTCCGAGTTTGTTATTGTGACGGTGGTGTTGAGCTGCTCTGCTCTACAAGGCAATCGGAGCGTGTCTGGCTGCTCCGATGGAGCTCGTAGCAGGATGCATTCCCCGAAAATAAAACTTCACGTCGATCTTGAAATTACTGAAAATTAAAGAGTCTTAAGATGACGAGTCCTACAACATGCTTTCATTTCACTCCCATTTCCCTTCTGGTGCCAAGATCAGAGCAGCACAAATTTTGTGACGTCCATCACAATTTTGTGTGACGGTCGTTAACAACGTTGTAACTTTGTGATGATCGTTACAAAAACTTGCAATGGACGTATCACTGTTTCTTGCAACGTTTCACCGATGCAAAAGTTTGTGACGAACGTTGCAAACCCCGTGAGCTGCACCTCAGCCCCGGCCCCCGGCGGCCCCGGCGCCTATACCTGCGTACGACCCAAAGGCCACAGGGGCCACACGGGCTACAGGAAGACTTCGGGAAAGGTCAGGGGGCCGTCAGCAGCCGTCAGGAGCCCCGTCAGGGGTCGCCGTCAAGGGTAGAACGGGCGAGTTCTTCGGGGCCGTAAAGCTCTGAGACACACGCTACTGCACTCCTTTAGACCGCCAGCTCTCTACACTGGAAACAAAACAAAGCAAGAAACTTAAACAAGAAAACGCGCAAAGTAGACGGAACTGGAAGCTCTGGGTTGGTGTGGTGATGATGGTGCTGCTGTTGCTCCTTCCGTGCCCGCCTGCTGGAACTAAGTCTGGAGCCAATCGCAGATCCCCCTGCCGGCTGCCGCTGGCTGCCGCTAGCAGCGCCCACCTCCCGTCCGCTGCCCCCCCCCCCCCCCCCCCCCTCTCCGCGCCTACCTCCCTTCAGGTGATACTTTTCAATTTATTCAGCTAAACTTTCCTTCTCTCACAAAACAAGTTCTGGGTCCGCGCGCGGCGAGGGCTGGTGGACAACGGCGGACGCCGGACGGCGGCCATCTTGTGTATCGGAACCTCCAGAGCCGTTCCTACTTGTTCTCTTTCTCCCCGGCCCGGGCCCGGCCTGGCTCGGCCCGGCGCGAAAGCCTTGGCTGAACACCGAACAGAGATCCCTATCCTCTGCTATCACAGGACGCTGTCGCTGGCAGAAGCTTCGAGCCGAGGGGGGGGGGGGGGGACCACGGGGGGCGCGGGGGGCACGAGGGGCCGCGGGGGGCCGCGGGGGGCCGCGGGGGGCCACCAACGCCGCCAGCCATAACAATAGTGACAGACGAGGCGGGAGTAATGCCCGGGTGGTAATGGAGTGAGGAGACCACGTAAGTGCCCATGCACTCACCGCACCGCGCCGCTCCGCTCTGTGCCGCACCGCCAGGTCTGGCAATGACTTGTCGCCGAGACCAAGAACACCATGACAGTGTTGTCAGAGCAGTGCGCGATGATTTTGATGGCCACTACTGTCAAAGTAGTCGTCTTGTTTCGGGGACAAAACTGTCTTTGATTTGGGATGCGCATAGAATCTTAGGAAACTTTGCGGAAAATTGTTTCCTCTGACATCTCCATGTGCAGGCGTGGCTGCAGGGGAGTGCGTTGCGCTGCTGCGCGTTCGCTGTGCGGCCAGACTCAGCCTGTGTGAAGCACGGCCATCTGGTTAGGGAGGGGAGCGAGCCGGGCCGGTCAGGGCCAGGAGAGTGAGTCGTACAACTAACTCTTTCCGAGCCAAAGGCCCGGCCTCGGCCTCGGCTTGTGCCCCGGCCTGCACGTCGTCGTGAGTTTCCCTCCCCCTCCCCCCTCCTCTCTCTTCAGCGGCCTTTCGATTGGCTGGCCATTGACGTTCCGGAGAGGCACTTCCTTCCCTCTTCTCCCGCGCGCCCGGACTCCCTAGAAGGCAAAGCTCTCTGTGTTCGCGCCGGACGCTGGCAGGCGGGTGGCGGATGGCGGGCCGGGCCGGGCCGGGCCGGGCCTCGCACTGCACCCGGGTGAGTTGCGACGAGTGCGACCCCCTGATGCACACGCCGAGCCCCACGGAGAAAAAAAGATTGTATTCGCAACTAATTTTTCAGGACCCAGCTTAAAATTCCATTGCGCATTTTTCTCTTTTCCATCTGGATTTTGATTTCCCATCTGGAATCACGGATATCCATGTGGATTTTCATATTTCCATTCTGGTTTTATTTCTTTCCATACGAAATCCATTATGGTAATTTGCCCTCAGGCTCACCCTCAGGCTCACTCTCAGCTCGCCCTTAGGCTCGCCCTTAGGCTCGCCCTTAGGCTCGCCCTTAGGCTCGCCCTTAGGCTCGCCCTTAGGCACGCCTTAGGCTCACCCTTAGGCTCGCCCTCAGGCTCGCCCTCAGGCTCGCCCTCAGGCTCGCCCTCAGGCTCGCCCTCAGGCCCGCCCTGCGTGACGGCTCGGCTCTGCACGGCGCGGCACACGACACATGGCACCGGCTCTACCGGGCTACGGCCACGGCCAAAGCAGCGGCATTCCAATGCAAAGCACTTTGTCGTAAAGATAGCGCCACAGGCAGCCCCAGCTCCAGCCCCGCCGGCCCGGCCGCGCCGCCGGCTGTGTGCTGCCGGACTCCCCACGACTTTATAGCCTTTCCGCCGGCCACGGCCACCAGCAGACCGACGGCCGTGACCGACGGGGGCGAGGCAGGGCGGGCGGGTGAGGAGGGGACGGGGAGGGGGGGGGGGCGGAGAGTCCATAGGTGGTGTGTGTGTGCGCTCTGGGCAGCTCTGCGCCCCCAGTCCGCTGCGCATCCCCGATTTCCCTCATTCCGCCCCCCGGTGGACGCGTCTCCCGTGTGAATGTGCCCCCCCCCCCCCCGTATACAGCAGGCCGGCCGGACTAGGACGCCGCTAAGCCTGCCCAGGGCTACGGGAGCAGCGCTCACTGCCTTGGGTTCCGACCCAGAGCGCCTCCGCGTCCCGCCAGCAGAATGAAAAAAAAAAAAAAAAAAAAAGCCACAAAGACACCGAAAACTACTGTTTGCGTCAGCGTCAGCGCCAGTTTTCCGCACCCTCCTGCTGGGAAGACACTCGTGGTGCTGGAATAAAAATAATTTATTTTTGGCCAAATTTTCGTAGTATTTTGTGTACAATACCCACCCAGCCAGAGGACAATTTTGTTCGCCATTGGAATGGCCATAGCTTTGATTTTGATTTTTTAGTTTTACAGTGCAGATAGACGCAGATGGCCAAGTATACACGTAGGCAAGGGGTAGGCACAACACGAAAGTGGGAGCACGAGAGCAATGAGAGCCGAACACGGAGACGTTGAGCGGGGCCCTGGCCGTGGCTGAGGCCGTGGCTGAGGCCGTGGCTGAGGCCGTGGCAGTAGAGCACCAGCCTAACCTAAACTCGATTTCAACACCCCAGCAGCCAGCCAGACCCCCCGCAAACGCCTGGTGAGCCGCAGCATGGCTGGGTCTGGCGCCGCCCTTCGCCGCCCCCCGGACCCACAGTGTACCTCCCGATATATCCTTGGTCTCCAAATCCGACCAGACCACCGCCCGACCCGACCCCTGCCCGGGCCCGCCCCCACGCCGCCCCCAGCCACCCTCGGCCGCCCCCCGGCCACCCACCCGGCTCGTGGTATCTCACCATCTACGAGGACCGTATTTTCAGCGTTTGCGTTATTTCGCTTCGCGCCTCCTTGCTCTCACGCTCGGTCGGGCCGCGAGCTGCCGGGGGAGCCACGGGCTGCAGGGCCCTCGGCAGTGCAGCGCAACGACCGCTGCCTTGGCGAGTATCTCCATCTTGTTTACACGCTTTTCCTCTTCTCTCTCGCCCGTGTATAGTATTTCTCACGACTGTTATAAAAAGAACGATATGATGACTCTCGTGGAGATTAAAATCGTAACGAACGGCGACATCGGGTTACCGCCTCGGCTCGGCTCCGCACGGCTCGGCTCCGCACGGCTCGGCGACCGCACGGCTCGGCTCTCCCAGGCCATCTTTACATAGAGATATGTATTATAGATATGTTCCATCAAAATGGAAAAAAGAAACAAGGAGAAATATCATCCCCCTATACAATTTCGGCGCGTTCCAAACATACTGGGGACGCAAAAGGAGATGCTTTCCCGGGTAAAATGATCTTTAGTTAAACTTGACATTTTTTTAAACTCTGTTGTGTGTCTGCAGTAAAACTACATACGTCTCAACAGTTCAATTACAATTTTTCAATCAAAGAACTGGCCCAAAACTGACCGCGGAAAACTGACCCAGAAACTAACCCAAAAACTGACAAAAACTATGTAGTTGTCCCAAAAATCTGGTTCTGTGACTACAGTTTAACTACAGCTTCAATATGTACTTGAAAGCGAGATTAGTTAAAAGAATACCTTTAAAAGTCCAGTTATCGGTTATAAATTAAACTGAAGATCCTTTAACCCGGAATGATTCGAATAATAGCGGCAGAGGTTGTTCCGCGGCAATCGGGTAGCCGAGAAGCCTTTTTATTAATCCGCGTTCGAGTTATCATTTTGTTTTTATTTCCTTTCTTTCGTTTTTGTTCTCCGTGTTGGTTCTCACAGATTGATAGAATCAGCCCGAAAGCGTGTGTATGGGGAGAGGAGGGGGTGCGGTGTGACCACTGCCTGTGGAAACGGAAAGAGGTGGTTGGGGGAGAGCATCCCTTCCTCTCATCCCCTACACACACACATGCACACACTCCCCCAGGAACTTGCCTGCCTGTATGTGAAGCATGTGACAGTGTCCATTTATTTTTAAAAGGGAATTTCGGGCATCGTTTTGTGCTCGCGCCGTTTTTTACCTCTCTCCCTCTCGTTCACCCCCTCCCTTCAGCCCGTGTTTGTGTTCTGTCCCGACAGCCGACTCTCTCTCTCTCTCTCTCTCTCTCTCTCTCTCTCTCTCTCTCTCTCTCTCTCTCTCTCTCTCTCTCTCTCTCTCTCTCTCTCTCTCTCTCTCTCTCTCTCTCTCTCTCTCTCTCTCTCTCTCTCTCTCTCTGTCTCTCTCAGTCTCTCTCAGTCTCTGTATCTCTGTCTAACACCGGCGATCGACGAGGCGGGACAGGAACAGGGCAGGGACTCAAAAGCGAGTTGTGTGTGTGTGTGTGTGTGTGTGTGTGTGTGCGTGTGTTGAGAAAAACGCTGGACTGGTTGAAATGGCAAATGGCACACCACACCAGCCCGCTCAGCTATCAATTATTAATGCTTTATTATATTCCGTGGCTTCGCCGGGGCTTTCGCCAGGGCTCTGTCTGAGCTTCGCCTGGGCTTCGCCTGGTCTTCGCCTGCGCTACGCCTTTCCCTTCCTGTTGAATACCGACAGCCCCGCGATGGATGTCGTTCTACTGTTCGCCGCATATCGATGCAATTTTGCGATCTAATCGACTGTAAAATGAATATTCGAATAATATTTCGCGATTATTCGAATGCATCCATTTTTGTGTTGCTCTTTGTTTCTTCGTGTGTTCTCCCTTTTTCGTTTGTTGTTATTGTTGTTGTTTATTGTTAGCTTTCTTGTTGTTCGTTTCATTTTGTATTTATTGTTTTTGAGAGAAATCCTTGTCTGACTGCCAGGAAAAAACGAAAGAGGAAAAGGACATCGTGGGGATCGACGGGATGTTTGGAACGACGAACACTCGGAAGATCGCAGCTCTCAGACCGCAGGGCCCTCTTGCGGCCGTATAAGGGATGTCACTTTAAGGCCGACCCCCCCCCCCCCTCACCTCCTTTCTGCTTCTCTCCTCAAACCACCTCTTCCCTGCCTCGGCCACCACCCCTCTGCCCCGAGCCGGAGCTGGAGTCGATACTCATTAGTTACAGGCTTACGCTACTCCAAAAATATAACAACTACACGCTGGAGGCAATTCCCCCCCTGCAAATCCGTGCTGCTCGCTCGCCACAACCCGCTCCCCGTTCCAGAACTCCCCCCCACACACACCTATTCCATTCCCCCAACCCTTCCCTTTCAGCACGTTCCCACCACTGCAACAAACATGCCCACACACCCACCCACGACATGTCGTGGGCTGAACAGTTCGCCTTCAGCGTTTCAGAATGCCTAGATATCATGTTGTTCCTTTATTTTTTTCAGAAAAGCTTTCCATGTATTATGTATTATTATTATTATTTTCTTTTTTGGCGAATTTTCGGAGATTTTTAGCAAGAATTGAACAAATATTTAAACAGATTCGACAGCGAAAATTCGACTGTATCTGCGCTGCAGCTGCTGGCGCAAACTGTTCGTCGTCGGTGCTGTTTGAAAAAGGATGAGAATCGGCCGCCATAGCCAATAATTGGTCTCCGGCCCCATGCTCCCCATTCCCTTTCTGGCACACACACGCGCACACACACACACGCACGCACATACACACACACACACATACTTTTACTCTTTCGACTCTCACACCGTGCGCCAACGATTTCGGCCCTTAATTTTCTCCCGGAAAGAGTGCTTGAGACCATAAAAGGCCCGGGGCACGTATGAAACATCTCTTTTGCTCGTGCAACCCCTTCGCCCCTGCCCTTCCTGCCCTGTGACCATATTTTCTAATTCGTTGGTGCTTGTGGCGACGGGAACATGCAGGGCTGTGGTGGCTAAGGGCGAAAGCTTCTTTTCATCGTCTCTCTCTCTCAGTCCCCCCTCCCCCTCTCTCTCTCTCTCTCTCTCTCGCTCTCTCTCTCTGATGCCGCCCGGAGTTTTATCGGACCATTCAGGTTGTCACAAGGCGGAAGTCGCGGCGTTTTATTATCAAGAAAAATCTCTATCTTTGCCCTTGACCGTCGTCCGCCTACGTGCTCCACGGTGCTGGGGCCCCGAGACACCACCACTAGGATCCCCTCTTCCGCGCTGTTTGATTTTGGGACATATTGTTTCATGCATCAGGACGCGGGATTGCTATGCTAATCCATTTCCTCTCTTTGTGTGTGTTAAGTGTGTGTGTGTGTGTGTGTGTGTGTGTGTGTGTGTGTGTGTGTGTGAATTTGAAAGTGTTACAAGGTATACATTCTGCCATGTCAACCCTTGTTGAGCGATCGGGGAGCCACCGGCTTGGCCGCAAGGTTTCTTGCAGTACCACCCTCGCCACCGCTCCACCACTACAGGCGCGTGGTTTTGCCGGCGCTTCTGTCACCGTATCGACGCGTGGCCCGTTGTGGCCGTGGTGGCCGTGGTGGCCGTGGTGGCCGTGGTGGCCGTAGTGGCCGTGGTGCCCGTGGTGCTTGTGGAGCCCGTGGTGCCCGTGGTACCCGTGGTGCCCGTGGTGCCCGTGGTGCCCGTGGTGCCCGTGGTGCCCGTGGTGCCCGTGGTGCCCGTGGTGCCCGTGGTGCCCGTGGTGCCCGTGGTAACCGTGGTGCCCGTGGTACCCTCGCAAATCCCGCAGCTGGCCACGGCTGGCCTGGCGCACGCCGAGGCTATACTGTAGTAGTTTGTTGCCGCCGATATAAGTGGGGCACGTGGCCTTATGGCCATCGGTTGCGGTGTGAGGGGAGCAGCTTGTGACAAAAAAGCGCCCCTCCCCTCTCCTCCCCTCCCTTCCACTTTTTCCCGAGGCTGCTTCGCGGACACACACGCACGCGCACACACCACCCGTGCCCTCGTCTTCACCACCTCGTCAACGTCACCCGTCACGTCCCACCGAGCGGGATAAACGCCTGCGGTCAGCAGCATAGGCAGGCCCGCAAAACGTCCGTGTCGTGCGGGTCGGAGGGTCGGCATACCCCCCAGGCGCTCGGGACGGCAGCGAGCGGCAGGCAGACAGTGTGTGTGTCGGCCGACATTTGCACAGAAAGAGGCATTAGGGAACGCGTGCTGAAACGCCTCCGAGACAACTGAAGGTATTTAGCCCTTGCTGAACGACCACCCTACCGCCTCATCTTTTCTCCCACACGAAATAAGGCGGATGGAAATTTTGGAAGAGTAGGGACGTTTCAGTCACCCAACGGGGATCTATAAAACATGACACTTTTCCAAAAGTTTGATAAAAACGGCTGGGAGAGAACGGGAGGGACAGAGGAGGGGTCCCAAGCAAGCAGACGCAAGAGGGTGGCAGGGGCGGATCAGGCCATGGTTAGGAGGGGGGAGGGCGGAGACGTCGTCTCAAGTTCGGCTGCTGCGAAAAAAGTTTCCAGTAGCAGCAGGTGGAAGTGTTCTCAGTTATGCATAACGAACGCATTCCACGCGCTGCGGACTCCATCCGGCTCCCGTTTCGCCCCCCCCCCCTTTCTCTCTCTCTCTCTCTCTCTCTCTCTCTCTCTCTCTCTCTCTCTCTCTCTCTCTCTCTCTCTCTCTCTCTCTCTCTCTCTCTCTCTCTCTCTCTTTCACAGCCTCTTGCATCTCCACCCGTCTCCACCGTTAGAGCCCCGCACTGAGGGCAGGTCGGGAGCATGCAGAAGGAAGGGGGGCCCCGGCGGCCAAGTGGATACGCGTCGTCGTGGGGGTACTTTGGTCCGGCCGTCTCGTTACCCTCAAGCGCCTCGGCTGCTACCTTCCCCCTCTCTCATTGTTCCCTGATTATCATTTAAGTTTCACGGCGCCCAGCGTTGTCTGTGCAGTCCGGGCGGCCTGGCCAAGGGCCTAGCCTCTCCAGCGGGTGGACCTCTGGAAGTAATTGAGAGTGGCCACCGGCCGCGGCAACGTTGGCGCACGCACGCATATGTAGGTCGGACAGAGAGAACCGACTCCTTAAAGTGTTCAGCCTCCACGACGCACCCTCGTGCGGAGCTTTAGCCTTTTCATAGTAGACATGCACGCTGCGTGCTCTTTAAAGAAAGAGAACGCAGAGATAGAGAGACAGACAGACGGACAGAGACAGACAGACAGACGGACCGACGGACGGATGGGCGTACAGACAAACACCTCTCTCGTCCCTTCCTCTCACTGCTATACTCTATTCATTCCTCTTCGAGCAGTCTGCACGGCACCGGCACCACCTGTGTTGAGTCCATTATTTCCTCTTTAAAGCCCCTCCCTTCTCTCCCTCTCGTTCTCTCCGTCTCCCTCCCTCCCTCTGCCTCCCTTCCTCCCCTTTGCCAGCGGTGACTGTGTGGCTGCTCCCCCGCCAGCGCAGCCTCGTATTCCCAACAAGTTTACATTTAAATTGCCCCCGGCGCGGCGCGGCGCGCAACATACTTTTCGGCGCGATATTCACACGTCCCTGCGTGCGCTCCGGACCCGGCCCGGGGGGGGGGGGGGGGGGGGGGCTCGGCATCAAGGCGGTGAGGAGGGCGGCCGGAGCTTGGGGACCCCCCCCCCCCCCGGCGGTGGGCACGAGGGGGAGCGCGGGCGCAGCGTGGGAACGACGGTCGGCCTAAAAACGGCAGTCAACTATGTATTTTAAGAGCCCAACCTAAAATCATTTCTGGTGTTCGAACTGTGAAGAGAAGCTCACGCACAAAACGGGATACAAAAAAAAAGGGGGGGGGGGGGAATGGTAATTCTGTGCTGGTCCATGAAGTGCGTGAAGGTGGACTGAGTCGCTCTGACACCCCCCGAGGAGCCGCCCTCGTCCCCGTCAACACAGCCTACGATGGCGGCGCCCGGTGTCGCTCCTGATGAGGCCGTGGTGCTGTGCCTAGGCGCCACTGCTGCTACTGCTGCTACTGCTGCTACTGCTGCTGCTGCTGCTGCCGCCGCCGCTGCCGCTGCTGCCGCTGCTGCCGCTGCCCTGACGGTGACACTTGCGCCCCCGGCTCCGGCCGTGGTGACGGCTGGAGTGGGCTGGGGGGGGGGGGGGGGGTATTGAGCAGTCAGGTGTGGGCGCTACCATCCGCTGCCGGCGGCACCGGCTGCGGTGCGGCTTGGCCTAGTGCGGCGGGGTGAGAGCGTTCCGCGTTTCACCTCCAGGCGCGTTCCATTTGATTTGGGTTCCCCCGTGCGCTTCGGGGCCAGCTACAGAATCAATGCCGACGATTCCCACGTGTGACGTCCCCCGCCGGCTCCCGCCCCTCGACCTGCCGAGAGCGCCAACAAACTTAGACGTCCCAGGCCCACGGGTCCGTCGGCGTGGAGCGTGTACCCCCCCCCCCCTCATTCTCTCACCGCCGCTGCCTCCACCATCGCGTACCTCTGGAGGCCATTCCTTCTCGTGAATCGGAAACTCTATTTCCCTACCCCATTTCCCCAACAGATGCGAGGCGGGGTTGTCGTGCGGCTGGATAAAGTGGAACCAAACAGAACTCCTTTCTTACATCCGAATGTTTATTCCTCTTTTTTTTATGCCTTTGGGGAGCGGCGTCTCTCGTAGCTTACGGACGCCCCCCACCACGGAATGACTATTGTTCATTTGAAGAGCGATATGCCGGGGCAGAGACTCCCGGCGGCCCCGGCCCGGCCCTGGCTGACAGCCTTTTCATTTCCCTGGAGATGCTTCTCCACTCCCTCTCCCCTTCCCCCCGCCGAGCCCGCAGACGCCACTCGGCTGCTAAGAGCGTCCGTACGCATTAGCGACTCGGCTTGGCTCAGCTTGGCTCGGCTCGGCTCGATTCGGCTCGGCTCGGCTCAGGCACCCTCCGCGTGGTCATCAATTTTATCGGCCGCAGACCCCGCGGTATTGAAGAGAGCCTCAAACCTGCTGCGGGCGGTGTGCCGGGCGGGGCGGGGGTGGCGGGGCGGGGCGGGGCGGGGCGGGGCGGGGCGGGGCGGGGCGGGGCGGGGACCCTAGGGCCTACAGGGGCCTTGCCAAGCCAGAAGTGAATAATCCATTATTACTTTCGCGGTTGCGCGGCTCCGATGGATTCGGATTGTGATTAGAGACGTTGTAGTGACCACATCGCAGCACACTCCGGACCCCGGTCCCCGGTCCGGTACTTGCCGTGGGTGTTCGTCACTGTCCGCTGCGCGTTGCGCGTGGTTCCGGGGAGCTCCGGGGAGCTCTGGGGAGCTCCGGGCTCCGGGAGGGTCCGAGCAGCGTTGGCGCGGTCAGCTTTGTGATCGCGACGCGACACGGGATGGAGCACGACAGGTTTCTCACCGCGAGGGGTGCGTCCGTGCGTCCGTGTCCCGCACCTCACCGAAATATACATAAGGGTAAGGGCAGATTACAAGAAGTGGAGATGGAATATAAATCACAGCAGGTAGAAAAATTACGCCCGTCCAAAAAATATCATTTTTAGCGAAGTTCTGGATAAAATGCGACTTTTTGGCGATGAAAACAAAAAGTGGGATGCGGGTGAGAAGTCGAGGCTGGACTGCCTTCTGCTTCCATCAGGCTCCAGCAGACAGGCCCCGCCCGCCCCCAGCGGTGCTCAGGGCCTCGGCTTTACGGGGCATTACTGGGCTCGCTGTGTGACAAGTCGTGTTTCTCTGGGCCGTTGTTTGGTCAAGCGGCCGGCCAAACAATACCATTCCCGCCCGTCCCCTCCGGTCCCCTCTCCGGCACCCACCAAGACGACTGCGGACAGATGCTGCTATATGGCCAATCCATTGGACAAATATTTGCTCACCGATAAATTCAGTATCGGACGACGGTGGGTCGCAGCGACTAGTCATCGCAACAGCGATAAAATAAACTCTACACTTTCCGTGAGCGGCCGTCGTGTTTGTGGGCGGACATGTGCGTGTGTGTACGCACAACCACTAACGTCTTTTTCCCTCGGGAAAGAGTGCAGGAGCAAGACGCCCAAGACGAGGCAGCTTCAATATGATCATGGCGTTAGATGCAACACGCTAGAACTACATAGCGGGAGCAGGGGCTCCTCTGACACGAGAAATTCTCGCTCTTTCTTTTCTCTAAAAAATAAAGTACCTGTCTGCTTATGCAATTGCAGTCGCGTTTGACAAAGGATGTCTGAGCCCCTGCAGGACTCCACAGGAGCGCTGCGGCTAGGATAAATAGAACAAAAGGACCATGGCACGTATTTTGACAGTGGGTCTGGGTGTGACTACGGCGGACCCTGCGGGCTGCGGGCTGCGGGCTGTGGGCTGGCCCTGTGAGCCCGGGGTGGGTGGGCTTTGGCGGCTGTTTTTGACGCGCCGCTATGGGCCCTTAATGGCCAAGGCCATGAATCCTTAAGCGGACAGCCAGTCATCAATTGGTCCAAGGGACTTAAGGACCGTTTCCACGACGATCATTGTGAGTATGCGACAAGCAGGGAGGGCTTAACTTGTCCTGACCTTTCCTCCTCTCCCTTATCCCCCCGTCCCTTTTCGACGCGTTCGCCAGGGCCCTCGACCCACATAACCTTGCTACATAGTGGCTTCGCTTCATCGCAAACCATTTGTAATATGTCATGTATTTTTGTAGTGCTCATCACAAAAATGGTTCGTGACATAGGTCACAAATAATTGCGATTGAGATCACAAGCTTTATTGTAGTCTCCAAGATTGTTTGCGAATTCATCACAAATTATTTTGTGATCTTCACCTCAGAAAAATCACAGGACAGCTATGATTTGAAATCAATCAACGTTGCAAATTGAGCTGGGACTGAGATGAACATCGCCAACAACGCATTTTTTTTCCCTGTGAATATCCTTGCTCAATATTTTTTGACGCAGCGTCAAAATATTTCGTGATATCCGCGTCACAAAAGAAAAAGGTTTGAACACAAACAGTGTGCCCCTGTTTGCTTGCTCCCTCTCCTTACATTACACGAGCTGCCGCCGCGTCAACAGCCTCACGCCGACACGGCCTCAGTGCTGCATTCCCCTGTCACTGCTCTCCATTTCATTCCGCTGAGCAAAGCAACAGAAGGACTTCCCCGCCCCGCCCCACCCAGCCCAGCCCCGGACCGTCACAGCCTGTTGGCAGCAGCTGGAGATGGAACAGTAGACCAGACAGACCCGCATGCAGCCTAGACAGCGCGGCGCCGGCACGGCAGCCTCCGAGGAGGGGACCGGCCTGGCTCCGCCAAGGCCCTGCCACCCGGAACAAACTCCAATCAATTTTCTGTTAACCTTTCTGCTGGCGCCGCTCGCCGCCGCCGCTGTGCTCGGGTGTTTCTTGCTGTGTTCTCGTCTGTCTATCTCGTAGCTAGTATTCAAATTATTTCCCCAAAACAACCCAGAAAGTTGGGATTGTGTTTTTCGAGGTTGCTGTTGCACCCCACTCACAGAAGTGTAACGCGACATGGAGGTACGTCTGTGCCCTTTGAAATGAATTTTCCGACACATATTTGCCTCTCCAGCAAACAGCGACTACTCTCATGGGGCTCCTGTCTGATGCCAATCGGCTCCGCGCTGCGCCTTTCGGCCTTGCTTCCGACTCAATCCAGTCTCCGCTCCATATTCTTGATTCCATCTCTCGGATATATTCTCCGCTCCGTCTCTGCCGAAGCAGCGCCGCGGCACCGTCACGCCAGGAGTTGTCCACCGCCGCTGCTCCACGTGCCGTCCACGTGCCGCGTCCACACAGCTACCGCTCTCTCTCTCTCTCTCTCTCTCTCTCTCTCTCTCTCTCTCTCTCTCTCTCTCTCTCTCTCTCTCTCTCTCTCTCTCTCTCTCTCCCCCCTCTCTCCCACTCGTACGCTCTCATTCCGTACCTCATCGCACGCCTGGAGAGAAATCGTTATTGGATCCAAAGGCAGCGGAGGACACAGGGCTTGTCGTCTCTCTCTCTCTCTCTCTCTCTCTCTCTCTCTCTCTCTCTCTCTCTCTCTCTCTCTCTCTCTCTCTCTCTCTCTCTCTCTCCTCCCCCCCCCCTCCCCCCCTTCCCGCTTCAGAATGTATTTTCGCACTCACCGTGGTGGAAGGAAATCCACCTGAAGAGGGTCAAAGGATTGTTACGGCATCTATGTGCGTCTGATCGCTACTGGTCTGTATTCCGCAGGGGTGCGTGGGGAAGGGGCCGTAATACCAAACAAAACAACAAAACAAGCGCTGTAGCTGAGCTGAATTTCTCATAGAATCTGATCCTCTCTTTTGTGTAAGGAGGGCCAACATTGTGAGTCGACAGCGGTCTGGAACTAGCCAGGCCCTCCCGGCCGTGCAAGTACTCTTATCCGATCCCATCAACGATCATCTCCAGCTCTATTTTGGCTCCATTCTAGTTCCCTCCCCACCCCACTGCCTTGATGATGCCCCTCCCCCCTCCCCTTGGAGGCGAATCGGAGGGTGAAGGTGGATAGGAAACGCGTCGGAAATCAAGAATGGGAGGGAAATTGAAGAAATAATAATGTTGGCAGCCCGAAGGGCGCTCCACGCCACGCCACGGCCCCTTCGACGCTGGATATAGCGCGGGAGAGAGAAAAGGGCGCGAAACGGGTTCGTCTCAAATTTTTCGACAATATCCCAGCATCCTCAGAGAGCGGCAATCTCTCTCAGACATCTGACAACAGTTTGACCTCGTTTTCCTCAACAACAGATTCCGACCAGAAATCGAGATTTCAAATTTTGCTACAACACATTTTGCTCGAAGCTACTCAGAAGGGCCCTGGATGGCTTATGCTGCAGTTATGGACCCATCCATAGAATGCCCTCCGTCGCCTTGCGGAAATCGTCAAATTTTGTAAACACAATCTTGTGTAATTGAATGCTAATTGTTGGCAACTTGTCCGCCCCCCCCCCCCTTTCCCTTTCCACCGAAAGCAAACCCTGAATATTCATAAGAGAGGAGAGAGCAGGATGGACAGAGAGAGAGAGAGAGAGTCAGGCCTGCAAAAAGTTCGTTACATGAGCATAACGCCGAATTTTTTGCTTGTCTGGATGTCTTCTAAAAATTGGTTGCAAACACGATTTTGTTTTTCCGTTAAGAACTGGTGGGGGAGAGCCGGAGGTGCTTCTTCCGGAGGTGCCTGGAGGTGCCCGGAGGCCGGAGGCCGGGACGGGAGCGGCGATAATAGTGGCAGAGCGCCTCACAAAAGGACGGACGAAAAGGGGAGGAGATGATGAAGAGGGTGCGAGGAGGACACGCGAGAACGACGCCTGCACCGCCGCTAAGGGATGCGTGGGGGCCGCAGGGGGGCAGCGGGGGCCGCAGGGGGCAGCGGGGGCTGTGATGAGCACCGCCATTTGTATCCTCAAGGATCAGATCAGATCGCCAGCAGGGTTGCCGCCGTGGCCGCGGGGAGCTAGGCTGGGCTCCGCCATGCTCCGCCTCTTGATGGAAGCAGTGATGGAGTCAGCGTTGCGCTCTGCTGGGGGACGGGGGCGATAGATAGTGGCCGTCTGAACCCTCACAGCGTCGATTCTGACTGGCCACGGTCGCGGTCGCGGCCAGTAGCCCAGGGTGGCCCTGAAGCACCGAGGTACCAGAGGTTGGCACTGAGCTGCACGACGGCAGAGGCCTTCATGGAGACCCACAAAGAGGCTGTCGTGGTAGCCGTATTACTGACCACCTCAGCACACTCTCAAAAAGAATGCTTTATTCAGAGCGATATGCTAAATCTTATGCTTTTGTGGGATTTTCTTGATCTAAGCACCATTTGCGTCAATCAGCCTTCTAGCTCGCTATGGTGCTTGAGGCAAGTATTGTGTCCTTGAGAAAAGCATATCCTTCAATCAAGAATAGTGTTTCAACCGCAAGCACGATACGCCTGCGTGGGTGTTATTTCCAGCATACTTTATTTCTGCGAGTGCAGCCTGGCCGGGCCCGGGCCTGGTCCAGCATCCCCTCCCCAGGGGCCTCATCAGGTGGATGGTTCCGCTGCCAGAGGGGTATGCCAATGGTGGCGCGGGGGAGGTAGGGGGGTTGTGCAGGGGTGGTGCGGGGGCGGCACGAGGGTGGTGCAAGGTGGTGCGGTGGTGGGAAGCTGACACGGCGATAACCATGCCGGCGGCAACAGGGCCCACGATGGCTGCGCGCTGTGCTGTGCAGCGCTATCGACGTCGCTCTCATCTTGATCCGACACCACCGCCCTGCAGCCCTGCACACTGCCGCCGCGCTGTCGCCGCGCTGCCGCCGCGCTGCCGCCGCGCTGCCGCCGCGCTGCCGCCGCGCTGCCGCCGCGCTGCCGCCGCGCTGCCGCAGCTCCGCTCGCTGCTATACTGCTAGAGTCAGCTCGCCAGCTGGGCCGGCCAGGCCGCGCCAATTTCAGATTCATGAATAATCATCGCCATCATCAGCCCCATCACCAGGCCGTGGACCGGGCAGACGCCCCTCTCCTCCAGCCGCTCCAGCCGCTCCAGCCCCTGGAGCGGTGGTCCGCAGTGTTCTCCTCGCTTCGTTTCCAGCGAACCCGTCCGACCAGCTCCGCGGACAGGAGAACAGGTGAGGGTGGGAGTGTGAGTGGAGGGCAAGCAGTGACCGCGGCGGTTTACGGCAACATTTTTCAGTTCTTCTCTTTCAGTTCACCTCCTTATTTTTCATATCCTTGCTGCCGCTCTTCTCCCAGCCCAGCCAATTATTTAACGTATTCAACGGGACGAGGCTACGACGACGCGGGAGCATGAAAACTGCGCGTGTGTCTGTCAGGTCAGGGGCAGCCGAGGGGGGCCGGGGGGAGCTAGAGGAAGGAGGAAGAGAGGTCGTAATTCGGTTCGAGTGTCGTCGTCCGGTTTCATTGGCCGTTGGCCCGGAGCGGTATAACCCGGCGAGCCCCACAGGATCTCGCACTCCCGATAGGGCACGTGGCGCGGTCAGGGGATTGCATTACGCCGTGACGCCGCGCCCCCTACTAACAGCGTCAGGACGTCGGCCAGTTGTCACCCGTTTCCTCCCCTTTTCTCCCTCACACCCGCCGTTCGTTACTTGCTTCAAGCTGGCTGCCTCCTCGTTGTGGCATGTTTTTTTTTCTATTATTTTTGTCTCAGAATGTGACGTTAGCGCCTCGTGTTTCTACTGGGAGCGGGTCCGAACGAGGCTATAAAGACGACAAGGGCAATAGGGGACTCCATGGACGGTGGGTCCGGCTGCCTGTCTGACCAGGGGGCCTTGGGCAGGGCTGGGGTGGCGGCCCCTGCGGCCCCTGCGGCCCCTGCGGCCCCTGCGGCCGGCGAGGGCAAGGCAGTAACCTTTTCTAATCACCCGGGACCGTAGTGGACCTGGCCGAGCACGCGACGACAGAGGGAAGAGGGCTGAAGCCGGACGAAAGCAGCCGCCCTGGACACACGACACACACAGTGTGTGACCCCGGAAAAACCGGCCGCAACGGACCACTTCGTCTCCTGCGACGGAAATAGCGAAACATTTCTGGAAGATACGACGCTGCGAACGTCCAGGGCGGAGCCGGGTCCGGGCAGTTCCCCCGAGGCGAGGAGTCCAGCGTAGGCAGCCCGCTGAAAGTGCGTGATCTGCTGCTGCCGACATCCCGGGCGCAGGCCGCACTAATGCAAGGAGCTCTGTCATTAGCATCGACTAATTTTGGGGGCGTTAAGGGTTTTAAAGAGGCTGCTTTGAAAACTTGACCTGGGACCTGAATGAGACGGGGCTCACATGACCTCTGATAGAAAATGCGATAGACAGGAGTTGGGGGCCCACCACTAGCTTTTCTTATCTCTCATCAGAAACGGTCGTGCGACCCAATGTTTGGAATCCTGGAATCAATCTAAGCCGAACTCATGTCCTAAATCTTGCGTGACAGTCCAAGCTTCTCGAAACAGTATTTTTAAGTAGCATTTTATCGACCAAAACCGCGGGGAACTTAACATGAAAACATCGGTGTACAGTGGGAAAAAAATCAGAATCAGAATTTTGTTTAGTCAAATTACAAGAAAAATGTACAAAAAATTTGAAGTATGACAAAGAAAACCTCAAAAAATCACAGAGACGACAAAAATTTCATGTTTAAACCGAGATTGTGTTAAGAAAAATCACTTTCATGTTCAGAAAAATAAAATAAAATCAAAAGAGTCAGCCATGATTTAAATCTGTATCGAGAAGGGGAAGTGACAGGCAGTGATATGGCCTCCTTCCCCCTTGCCCAAAACTGGACGACGGTGACTTTTTTTATTCTCAGCGCCAGTGCAGGCCGCGTCCATAGCCAGCCTGGAGGGGGTGGAGGGGCCCGGAGGTGCCGCCTGGAAGAGCCTGGAGGAGCCTGGAGAGGGCTGGAGGACTGGAAGGTGCGTCAGGAGGAGGCGTACTTATACGTGCCCGGAGCACCAACAGGGACGGGGCCCGCACGCGGCGTCGACGCAAATGGGGTGTGAGGGTGGGGTCAGGAGGGGTGTAAACCTCCCGGGAGGGTGCGGAGCGGTGCAGGAATACGGCTCAAGGAGTCGTGTAGTTGTAACCTAAGAGAAGAGAAAACGTCCAAAGTCGTCGCCTCCGCGCATCGCCGGTCGACAAATAAGAAATGCTCCAGCAAAGTCGCGCGCCGCATTGGCGAGATTCCGTTTTGTCACGGGCCGAAAGGAAGGGAGAACGAACTCGACACTAAACTTGGCGTCTTAGTTGTTTGTGTTTCCTCCTCGCAAGGCGGGCACTGGGACACACAGGGGATAAAATTGTGCCCTCACGAACAACGCACGCCACTCCCCCCCCCCCCCCCTCTCTCTCTCTCTCTCTCTCTCTCTCTCTCTCTCTCTCTCTCTCTCTCTCTCTCTCTCTCTCTCTCTCTCTCTCTCTTTCTCTCTCTCGCTCTCTCCCCCTTCCTCTGTGAGATCGCCTGATAGAGAACCTCACAGCCCCGGGCCAGGCCCAGCCGATCAGAGTCCGGTTCAGTTCCCTACGCCTAATTGCTGGCTGTTTGCCCCATTAATATTTACACAGAGTCCAAAGAGACCCAAAGGGAGCCGTGTGGCCTGCTGCCGCGGCGGGCAACGCGGGCGTAGTGGATCGGGTCAGGAATCATCGCGCACCCAGGGCAGGGCGGCCGGGGTAGGGCAGCCCTGACACGACAACGGCCCGGCTGTTGTCTCCTGCCAGTCCGCGCAATGCCCAGCGCCGAGCCGAGCCCAGCACGGCAGTGAACAGCGGGCGGCGGGGAACAACAAAATCGTGACACCCTCTGGTTTCTCTCCGGACCACGCCCGGATTGCACCCGTTTTACCCCCGGATTACCCCCGGATTACCCCCGGACTACCCCAGGAATACCCCCAGGACAGCTCCGGATTTTCTCGGATTGCCCCTGGATTAACCCAGACTACCCTTTGTTTTCGGATTATCTGGCGGTAATCGGGCCTGGATTACCCCGGGCTAGCTTTGAATGACCCCAGATTGCGCCGACGTGTCCGCAAAGTTACCGAAGTTGCCTCCCCGTCGGTGGCGGCCTACATAAAGCTGGCTGGGGGTGCGGTGAAGGTCACCATTGGGCAGGTCGCGGCTCCATGCAGACCGGCGCAGACCGCGGCAGTATTGAGAGAGAGAGAGAGAGAGAGAGAGAGAGAGAGAGAGAGAGAGAGAGAGAGAGAGAGAGAGAGAGAGAGAGAGAGAGAGAGAGGAGAGAGTGAGAGAGAGAGAGAGAGAGAGAGAGAGAGAGAGAGAGAGAGAGAGAGAGAGAGAGAGAGAGAGAGAGAGAGAGAGAGAGAGATCCTATGTTCATCTCGCCCTGACGCCGCACCGCCGCTGCGACACGTATCACCCGGCTGGGGCCCAGTGGGGCCCAGTGGGGCCCGGCTGGCACCATGTGTGCGGCGTGGCGCGGGTACGTGAGAGTGTGAGTTACTCATTCATGTGGCTGCCGTGATTACCAGATTAATAATAGTTGTCCATGACTGCGGCCGCTCTGCGCTGCCCTCAACACATCATCTCCACTCCTGCCGCCCCAGGGCTCCGGCTCAGCTTCCCTGGAGCCAGCGGCCAGCACAGTGTAGAGCTGCCACCAGCTGTTACCCCCCCCCCCCTCTCCCCCCTCCCTCCCGCCTTCTACCCCCGATGGGTGCGCCACGGTTTAGATTTCCATTATTACACATTCATACCACGGCAGTAATCACCATAATGGAACCGGCTACCCTCTGGCAGCCTGTGTGTATGTGCGCGCGCGCGTGCCACCTTCCCGCGAAGAGTTCTGTGGAGTCCGTGCCGGGGGCAGCCGGGGGCAGCCGCGTACCTGGCCGTCCTCCCGAAACAGTTGTTGTTCTTGTTGTGAAGTGCGCGATAGTGCCGGGGTATGGTCCTCGCACGCGCTTTTCGAGGCCAGGAAATGAATCATAGCCATGGGATCGGACCACCGGACTCAATGGCTTTGGACTCTCTGTCTCTCTCTCTCTCTGTCTCTCTCTCTCTCTCTCTCTCTCTCTCTCTCTCTCCCTCTCTCTCTCTCTATCTCGCTCTCACTCGACAAGTCGCCTACTTGAGAAGGCCGCGCACCCCTGCTGCAGTGTGGGCAGTCCTGGTGGGGGCCACAGGCAGGGAGGCTGGCCGCTGGCCATGGGGGCTGTGGGGGCGAAGGGTGTTGGGGTGAGGGCGGAGCTGTGAGCCGGAGCCGTGAGCCGGAGCCGTGAGCCGGAGCCGTGAGCCGGAGCCGTGAGCCGGAGCCGTGAGCCGGAGCCGTGAGCCGGAGCCGTGAGCCGGAGCCGTGAGCCAGAGCCGTGAGCCGGAGCCGTGAGCCGGAGCCGTGAGCCGGAGCCGTGAGCCAGAGCCGTGAGCCGGAGCTGTGAGCCGGAGCCGTGAGCCGGAGCCGTGAGCCGGAGCCGTGAGCCGGAGCCGTGAGCCGGAGCCGTGAGCCGGAGCCGTGAGCCGGAGCCGTGAGCCGGAGCCGTGAGCGGTGGCCGTCACACACCTCAGCCGCCCGCCCTGTATGCTCCGTCCCGCTCCGGCACACACTGCTGCCGTGTCCACTTACACGCTCACGCCGAGGGCACCGGAGGACACCGGAGGACACCGGAGGACACCGGAGGACACGCCGGAGGACTTAAAAGGAATAAGCGTCCTGTGCCGGAGGCGACATAGGTCCGCCATCCTCTTCCCCTCTGTTTTCTCGAGCCGACACGACGATGACTTGTTCAATCACGGATCAAGTGAAGCTCACCATACCTGGTTATGAACACAAAACTAAATTTCTCATTTTTCCCGGATCTAATATAAAAAACGAGGGACAGAGCGGAGAGGCGGCGGGGTGGGTGATTTGAAAAGTGATTGCTAGCAAATTAGCAGAGCAGCTCGGCCGGCCTCGGCCGTGTGAAATAATAGTCTTCCTCCGGCAGATACAATGATGACGGCGTTTCTCCCCCCTCGAGTGGCCTAATCAGCTTTCGGCCCGCCCTCCCTGCTGCTTGGATATGCTTGCTGCCCCCACAGCCCCGCGAGCCGCCAACCGAACACCGGCTGGGCAGGGAGACGCGGCGAAGAGCGGGAGAGATTTCAATTCCACGACGTCGAGACCCATCTCCTCCTCAACCAAGCTACGTGCTCAAGCTCGCAGCAAAAAGCTTCACTACGTGGCGAATCTCCGGCGGCTTACTGCCCCCCCCCCCCCGGCATGCAACACCACATCGACGTCCGTGAACTAAGCTAGTTAGCATTTTTATTTTTTTTAAATACAAAAAAAAAGTTATGAAAACACGGGCAGCTCCTCGCGTCCGTCAACCTTTTCAAACACCGCAGATTCTCCCCTCTTCCTCCTGAAACGGGGCACGGCTCCACAAGGTCGAGTTTCCTTTTAAAGTGGTCTGGTAAAAAGTGCCACGCGATGCGGTTGCCTGGCACGCGTGCGCGAAATGCCTGGGCGCGTGCCAGGCAGCCGGCCGCGGCTGACGGGTAAGAAGGGGCGCGGGCCACAAGATGGCGGCACGTGGGCGACACGCATGGCGCGCGAGCCATACCCAGCGTCCTTCGCGACGAGCTGCGCGAACACTAGCGCAGCAGCTGCGGTCCCCAAAACTGTCCGCTCGCCGTAACGGCTTTGTGTGCGGCAGACAAAGGCGGCGAGAGGCCCCCGCTGCTCCGCTAGCCTCGTCTTTATCAAGGAACTCGGACGCGGGACTCTGCGGCGCTGCGGCTTCACGTGCGGGCAGCACGTGGGCCACACATAAGGCACGTGCGGTGCGCCACGCAGCCACGCATACGGGCGGGCCGGGAGCCGGAGACTGTGCCGGCAGGGGGGCGCAGGGACGGGCCGGAGGACAACCGGAGGGCTACCGGAGGGCTACTGGAGGGCTACCGGAGGGCTACCGGAGGGCTACCGGAGGGCTACAGCAGGGCTACCGGAGGGCTACCGGAGGGAAAACCGGAGAGCTACTGGAGGGGCAACCGGAGGGGCAACCGGAGGGCAACCGGAGGGCTACCGGAGGGCTACCGGAGGGCACCGGAGGGCTACCGGAGGGCTACTGCAGGGCTTCCGGAATGGTCATCGGAGGGCTACCGGAGGGAAAACCGGAGAGCTACTGGAGGGGCAACCGGAGGGCAACCGGGGGGCACCGGAGGGCACCGGAGGGCTACCGGAGGGCACCGGAGGGCTACCGGAGGGCACCGGAGCGCACCGGAGCGCACCGGAGGGCACCGGAGGACACCGGAGGACAGCGGCGGAGCCTCGCGCCGCCATCCGCCAGTCTACAAGCGGGCCTCAAAATTCCAGGAGAGCAGCCAACTTTCCACATTAGACCGGCCCGCGGAGGCCGTCCATAAACAATGACCTGCTCGGAGCCGAGGCTGGGGCCGGGGGCCGGGGCCTAGCCGGGTCGGCCTCCCCTCGGGCCTGATGGGGCCGTGGGGCGTGCTCGTCCCCCACGGTTGGGTCAGTAACTATCATCCCCCCAAAAGGCGTATCGCTTCCGAACTCCCTATGGATTCACAATTAGTGCCGACGGGCAGCAGGTCGAGGGGAAGTGGCCGCGGGGTCCACAAGTCGAGACAATCAGTGTACACATCTGCGCAGTCAGACGCAATCGTCGATTTAAAAAAAAAAAATTAAAAACTGTCCGAGAAGTAGGCTTTGAGTTACATTATAGGGCTGATAATGTGACCGTAAAACGCCATTAATAGACCTCAATTTTAAATTTTCTGTAAATTTGCTGTAATAATCGACACAATCAAGTGTACACCTTGGGTCAGAGTTGTGGACCCCTCGGTAGAGGCCTCGTTGCGGCTAACGCCGCGCTGGGTAGGCAACGGCGCCTCAGCGCACGCACGCGTGTCGTGCGGGCTGGCCTACCCCGGCGCACGCGGGCGCTAGCAGGCCAACCGTACACGGCTCAGCAGACTCGAAACAGAACCGCAAGGATCCTCGAGTTTTCTGGCTGGTTGCACCCGGGCCGGCTCTGTGCTGACGACCTGCACAAGGAGCCCGGGACCGGGTCCAGGTGTGCGCCGTGTCTACAGTGTGGTTCCGGAACACCGGGCGGACGGGAGCGGCAGTACGGGTACGGCACGGGGGGCCGGGCCGTGCAGGTTGTGGTGCTGGTGGCCATTCTGCCAAAAGGTGGTGATTTTGACCAATCTTGACCCATTCCCGTTTTGCCGTCGGCCACGGAGGTGCTCGCAGTGGGAGAGAGAGAGAGAGAGAGAGAGAGAGAGAGAGAGAGAGAGAGAGAGAGAGAGAGAGAGAGAGAGAGAGAGAGAGAGAGAGAGAGAGAGAGAGAGAGAGAGAGAGAGAGAGAGAGAGAGGGAGAGAATAAGAAAGAGAGAGAAAGAGTGTTTGCCGCGGCGGTACGGAGGTACCCGGTCGGTAGTGTTCCGAATCGGGCGGACGAGCCGGGCAACGCACATCTTCTGTCTCACTTCCACTCACTGGCGTCAGATAGGTGCGAGAGAGACACAGAAGACGAGCGTAGCCTGGCTCGCCCGCCCGATCCAGAACACAACCGGTCGGTACCCGGTCGGCGTTCGATCCCAGTCAGGTCGCGGCGAGAATGGATCAAGTTGGCTCCGTGCCGCGCCCGGGCTGTCGTCCGCCTCTAACGAGCACTGGAGCACTGAGTGGAGCGTACGGCCCACGGAGACAAGGACTCTTCCGTCCCAATAAATATTACTGGCCACGCGGAGGCGGGGCGCGGCGGGGCGCGGCGGGGCGCGGCGGGGCGCGGCGGGGCGCGGCGGGGCGTGTCACTCGGAGAAAAGAGCTGGCAGACGTTGAACGGAGGCGGTGTGTCCGGGGTTGGGATGGAGGAGATGAGGAGGGGTAACGGGGGGGAGGGGGGGGGGGGGTAATAGGAGGATTTTATTGTGCGATTGGATCTGAAGCACGAGACAGGAGAGAGAGAGAGAGAGAGAGAGAGAGAGAGAGAAAGGGGAGGGGATAAGGAGGGGGCGCCCCTACCTGCAGCGGACTCAACAGAGTAGAAGAAGAGGGAAGACTTTGGCCTTCACCTGTCCAAGTGGAACGGAAGAGAGCGAACAGGGAAGAAAAATGTGAAGTGGCTGTAGCTCTACAATGCAGTGGGTACGGCACGGCAATGTAGGCTGGAGAAGGGCAGCCGAGACATCAGTTGGTACCTCGATACCCAGATGACCAGGGCGTGGCCTTCAAGGGCAAACCTCTCAAGTGCGGCGCTGGTTCTGATTTCAACGCGGTTAAAAAAGAAACGAAGCAAAGATTCTCTGACACACCGCGAACCGAAGACACGGCAACTTTTAACGGTGCAATGCTATTACGGCCAAAACAATTCGTTAAAACGTGTTAGTTTTACCCTTCCAACGCCTCCGTGGCGCTTCTAGTTCACTTGTCTTGTATTCCTCCGGGCTTACGATGTCGCCTGTCGGCTGCTGACTGGCAGCGACGGCGGGCGCCTGTAGATGACTGACCATGCTCATGGCTCACGTCCTCTGGCGGGGAACTTGGACGCGGCAGGACGAGCTGCCACGGGCCCCCCCCCCCCCCCACTCCCCACACACGCCCCCCCCCCCATCCCCCTTTATCCGTCACGTCAATTTGAGGCATCATCGGCCTTTTTAGTCCTGAAAGTTGAGCGCAACGGCGGCAGCCGCGGCAGACCGCACGGTGCCAAAAGTTTGGACAGCGCGGCGGGGTCAGGGGGAAGAGAAAGAGGGAGGGGGAGGGGGGATGAGGGGGGGGCAGTGAGATGTGCCATCCGCTCCACCTACACGACCTGAACCGAGAGGTTCGAGAGAGAGAGAGAGCAGAAGAGAGAGAGAGAGAGAGAGAGAGAGAGAGAGAGAGAGAGAGAGAGAGAGAGAGAGATCCGCGTAGTTCGAGATGTCCGAGAGGTCCAAGAGGTCCGAGAGGGCCAAGAGGAAGAGGTCCGTAAGGTTCGAGAGGGCCGAGGCCGAGGGGTCGAAGAAGTGCGCAAACACCGGCAACGACTGATACGTTGTGCCGCGATTAGCCGGGGGTGAAAAAACTGACGCGGACCGAGCCCCCCCCCCCCTCCTCCTCTCCCCGAACACCCGACACCGACAGACGAGAGCGAAAGAGAGTTGACAGGAGGGAGAGTTGCTGGCCGCTGGAAAGCGGATGCGAGCGCGTCGGATCTCTTGGTTAGTTAGGCCCTCCAAGGTTGGCTGGCCGGACGCCAGCCCTGGCCAGGCACCAGGTCACTAGAGCAACGCCGTGAAGCGCCGGTTCCCGTTACATCACCGAAGTTGAAGGCAGATGTCTTGGCGGAAGCCAGGACGATGTAGGTTTTGTAGCGATCAAACATGCTGTCAGAATTTTTTCTCTCTGCGAATTTTTCGGAAAAATTTCGGTGACTGCACTGATTGGGAAGGGGCTGGAAGTGACCGGCACAAGAGACGGTTCCGTTAGGTGGACAGTGGCTTTACCGTGTGGTTACCCCTCGTGTCCTCCTCTCCTCCCGTCCATGTCGGCATGTTGGTGGCTCACGACCACAATACACGCGTCCTAAGTCCGAGGCGGTCCTAACGCTGCGTGTTCTCCCGGCACACTCCGCCCCCTCCCCCTCCCCCACCTGGCCACACCACAAACCCCCACGCACAACACACACACGCCGTCGCCGGGCCCGCGCTTGGGTGGACGCAAATCCCTGTGGTGAGCCGAGGGGGGAAATTATCATACCAACGAAATTTTATTTTCAGCTTTACGTTGCTTTTCTTGCCTCGGAGAATGACATCCCGACACTGTCAAGTGGAATTTTCGGGTTTTGGCACTCCTTTTGCGTATAGATGCACTGTTCTTAATTCCAAAAATTAAACAGGTGATGTGAAATATTCGATCGAGTCAACCAACTCCGACATATGAACTGCACGCTGCACGCACAGAAAAAACGTCAGCACTGCAAATTTGGAACAAAACCTATTTTGGGTCTCCTCCTGTGACACTGATTCATTTTTGTCGATGCTCATGGATGGACCGTGAAGGATGAAAAAAAAGGAGAGACAATAAAACTGGCAAGCGAGGCGAGAGATTCAGATAATTGGACTCGAACGTTTTCCATGAGATGGCGTGGCAGGACTGACTCCCATATCTGCCCCGCTCACTACCGCCATCCCCACACAAACTTTCCGTGTGATATTTAGATGGCGGTGACGACTTCAGGGGCGCCTACTACAGGGATTTAAAGGCCCGTAATATTACCGGTAAGATTCGCTAAGTTACCGTAACTTACGGTAATATTACCCGACCTTGAAAAATGTAGTATTTTTCGGTATATTCAGATTTTCGAACTCTGAAAATTAGCTGCATTTGGAGTAAAAAAAAAACAAAAAACGGCAAAAATGGGTGGGTCCTACCTCGTCCCAGACTTCCGTCCGGAACCGTTCCTGCTTAACTTCGGTGTTCGGATGGGAACCGGTGTACCAGGAGTTGACCGCCGCTAAGACACAGGCACGACGCAGCCACCTTGGTAGGCAGGCTTCCGCAACGGCCAACATCGCCCCTTCCGCTGACTAGATTTCAGGAGTCAACCCCCTTCGACCAGCCAGTTGGTCTGTGGCCCTAAGGCCACTCCCTCGCGGATTGAGAGGGAGGTAGGATGCCCAGATCGTACACGGCCGAAGCCGATTGTACTCTACTCTTCTACGCCATGTATCCAAGTAGGTGTTGCCCGAATACTCCAGATTCCGAGGCCTTACGCTTGAAAAATGTAGAAGGCCGAACCCTAGGCCTCTACATTTAACTTCTGCCGAGTCTTGGCAAGCACCATTCCCCTGCTCGGGCGTCGAACCACTGAGTTAACGAGTGTATTCAACCTCCGGGGAATGTCCGCGGCCCAACGTCCGCGGTCACTCAGACAACACACTTTGAACACGTTCTTTTGGTATATTTTACCCACCATCCTCGGTCGGCAGACTTCAGAAAAATTTTTACTCCGGCAAAGAGTTGAACCCCGGACCTTGTGGTCACCGACCAGTCCGCTAGCCCACTACGCTACGGAGCTACGATGGAGAGCAGCGCGCTCTTCGTGCTTACTGTGGTCCCGCAGAGAGCAGAACCGATGGGATGATTTGGCTACTATGTAGAAAAACATACTAAAGCGTACTATTTTTAACAAATACCCGCTGTAAATAAATCTTTCTCATTTTTACCAAAAATACCCGTAACCTACTTATCTTTCCGTAACTTACCGTAAGGTTGAATCTTACTGGTATTTTTAAATCCCTAGCCTACTAAGCTGAACCGACGCAAAGAGGATTATTTTCGACATTGTCAATTGGGTGTCAACCTGAGGAAAACTCTTCCAGAGAAACATTACGCCTCATAATTTTAGACTTTTTGAACGCCTTTTAATCCTCGACGTATGTTTAACAATGAACCATTCCCCCCCCCCCCCCCCCTGCCTGGGCCGGGCGATCGACACAGTCGGACCGCCGCTGCCGAGCGGTATCCGCCTGGTCCACGCGGTCGCCTTCGGCCGAGAGCGATCCGGCGCGGCTCAGCCGGCGTCAGCCGCCCGCTTGGTCGACTACAGCACAGCCAGCGCCGCTCTGCGGGCACAGTCTTTCTCTGTCGCTCTCATTGACCGGCACTAGGTGCGAGAGAGACAGAAGTACTACGGGTGGATGTGCGGCGGTGGTAGCCAGCCCACTCGCTGCGCCTGCTGTGCACTGCTGTGCCAGAGAGACCGCTGCCTGTCGCCCGTCCGTTCGGCACCCAGCTACACCTGTCTCACTCGCACAAGCGAGTCTGAGCAGGCGATCGAGCCTCCAAGGCAGGCGATCAGAGACGGATCGCCTCGACCGACCGCCTGCAGACCTCTGCCCGCCAGGCCCGGTCAGACCAACAGTTTTCCGCTGTTCGAACAGCTTCTCGCGTGCCAGCACCGGGAAGACATGTGCTTTACATCTGTACGAACATCATTCAGTGGAACATAGTAGTGGTTGGTCTTTGCGAATAAAGGTAACTGTCCCATGACATTCGCTTTTTTTCTCCTTCAGACCAGTTTTGAGTTCGGAGTTTGAACAAGGAGTGAGCGAGTAAATCCCTCTGTCTTTGCTGAGACGGGCGGGCGGGTGATGTAGGTACGGGCAGAGGGGTGTCGAGGGGAGGTGGGGGCGGGAATACGATTGGCTGAACGACTGATTGAAGCCTGCCAAGGCGGTTGCTCATCTGAGTGGGAGTTTCCACGTCGGCATCCGCAGTACGACATAGCGTCCACGGCGCCGCGCCGCATCGCCTTGGGGCTGAGTGTTGGGGCCGGACCGGGAGGACAGGACGGCACGCTCTGGCGGATGACGGCGCCGCCACGGAGGCCTCCACGATGAAGCACTTCAAGGTGTGCCGAGGCGCACTCACCTGGATGGGTAGAAGCTGCTCGGAGCGACGGGCTTGGTGTCAGGACAGGGCTGGGCTGGGCTGTGCTGGGCAGAGCTGGCCGAGGCCTGGCAGAGTCCTCAACGGGGCGTCACAACCAACTGTTAGCCGCACCTGGCCGCCGGCGCCATCGTCCTGGGTCCGTCGTGTCCCCCACGGCCCCTCCGGCCCGGTCCAGCCGACACCAGTGCTGGGGCTGAGCACTGGGGAGGAAGGGGGAGTCCGAGACCTCGCCGAGGCCTTTGTCGGCCACCTCCGGGACCTCCGGGGCCTCCGTCGGCACCGGGCGGTGAGGCGGTCGCGTGGTCACGTTACCACGCCCGGGTCCGGTGGCAGACGGCAGCCCACACGCCGGCCTCCTCTGGCTCCACGCGGCCCGGCGCCCGGCCCGGCCCGGCTCCGACCGGCTCGGCCCTGTCAGGCCCTGTCAGGGCGGGGCGAGGCGGAGCGGCGGCGGTGGTGGAGGCAGTGTGTGTCCCGGTGCGTCGGCCGGCCTCGCCTCGTACTCTCTCACTGTGGGCCTTCCCTCTCCGCGGATCTGGGCTGGCCGAGAGCGCTTGCCGACTCGCTGGTTGGTCGCGGACTGACGGCACACAGTCTGAGCTTGCCTCGCCCTCGCCGTGCCGTGGGGCTGGGCCGGCTGGGCCGGCGTGGCTCGGCGGGGGTCCCCCGCTGGCTGCCTGCGAGCGGCGCGCCCCCGACCCCCACCGCCACGCAAGGCCCCTCCCCTCCACGGCCGCTTGTGCCGCGGCTGCCGCTGCCTGTGCCGGCTCGTGCCCCCTAGGGTAAGGCCTCGGCACCCACCTAGGACCAGACCTTACCCTTGGTCTAGCCTAGGCAAGGCGCGAGAGTGAGGCCGGCGAGGCCGCTGCAGAGAGCTGCACGAGAACCTCCGGGTGACTGACGCAGCCTGCGGCCGAGAAGCTCCGACGGCGCCTGCCGGCCAGAGACACAGGGCATCTCTGTCACTCCTGTATGCGCACTGTGCTTCGGAGAGAGGAAGCCCTAGCCGGAGCTGGCCCGATTTGATGCAGTAGTAGCACTGCCTGAGACATGGCGGACGGGTTTGGTTTGGTGGACGAGTCAACCCTGCGCGCGCGTTGGGTCGAGGCGTGGCGGGCAGCCGGAGGTGACCCTCAGGATGGTCATGTCCATGGCGGGGGCCGGCGGTGGTCGCCACTCACCAACGCGGCCCCGCCCCCCGCCTCAGCTCGGTAGACCAGGCAGACCCGGAGGATGAGGGGCGGGCCGGGCCGGGCGGGGGACAGCGTGCGGCTCTAAACATAGCCCGTGGCGGCGGTGGCGCGGTGGGGTGGCCGCCGAGCCCGCGCCGCCGAGGCAAGGTGAGGCGAGGCGATGCGGGTTGCTTTCCGAAATAAGAAACAGCAGCAGCAGTTAGCAGTAGCAGCAGAGCAGCAGCAGCAGCAGCAGCAGCAGCAGCAGCAGCAGCAGCAGCAGCAGCAGCAGCAGCAGCAGCAGCAGCAGTAGCATGCGCCGCGCCACGGCTGCGTGTCGCCCGGTCCCGGCCCGGTCCTGGTGTATAGGACGGTACGGAGGGAGGAGATGTGCTCGTGGAGTCGTTCTCGGCCTCGCCTCGTGCAGGCCTCTCCTCTCCTCTCCTCTCCCCCTTTATCGAATGTTAATAACATTGTCTATAACTTCTTAGTTCAATGACAATAAAATCTCAAATCTCAAATCTCTCTCTCCTCTCCTCTCCTCTCCTCTCTCGCGCAGCGGCCGCCCGCGAGGTAGGTTACCGTCATGTAGGAGTGTCGGGCGGGCTTGCCTACGCCGGAGTTGGCGGGCGCTTCGCCTCACAGAGGCAACAGCAGCGGGGGCCAGAACCAGGCCAGCAGCGAGGGCGCGAGGGGGCGAGGGGGTCTTCGCTTTCTCAAAGAAATATGTGTGCAGTGGAGGGGAAGAGCGGAAAGGGGGTGGAGGCAAAGTTTTTAAAAATCGCGATATGATGTATGTGACACAATATGTGTGAAAATTTTTAAAAAAGAGCACGAGTTTTTTTATGGCAGTCACAGTTTTTTTTAAAGGTAAGTTCAATTATTGCCCGCTTGGCCAGCACCAGGAGCACTACAGGGCCGTTCAGGAACCGCGTGAACAACGGAAAAACAGAGCGTGGGGAAGTGCGTGGAACCGTCTGTGGGATTCGAACCCACCAGGCCTTCGTCACAGTTTGCAAAAAAATTTCTGACACATTTTAGTTTTTCCCGTTTTTTTCCCTAATGAAAGTTTGGTCAAAAGGCCTTTTCTTTGCCCCCCCCCCCTTTTTTTTGCTAAGAGTTCGTGTCCCCCCGTGTGTGCCTTGGGAGCTGTATGGAAGTGAGAAACGAGGGCGTGCAGCTGCAGGGTGCAAGCACTGCAGGCGACTGTGGGAGGGACCGGGGGGGAGGGGGGTCAGCATGGCCAACCCGGCCCCGGACCCACTTTTGTACATAATGGTGAGGACATGGATCAACAGTCTCTGAGACAGACGCGGGGGGCTGAGCCATGCTAGCGGTGCACCTAGTCATTCATGACACCGCTTCCAGCTAAACTGTTCACTGGTCCAGCTTTACTTGCTTATTTGGCTCCATAAAAAGTTTCATAACTAAATCCATTAGCACAAAGTTTGAATAATATGTATTGCAGTGTGGAGCTGCCTGGCATCCTCTACGCCGTCTGGGTGGGCAGACCCCTACATCCGTCCATTAGGTACAAAGAAATCGACCCCCCCCCCTCTCCTGTGAATGGAGAAAGAAACACTGGAAGTCATTATTCTTTCATTTTCATTTTATTATAGAAAGGCTAGGAGTTAGAACAGAGTTAGAATAAATAATCCAATTAAATTTGAAATTAACAGCAGGTTACAAAAATTTTACAATGCAAACTTTTCGCATCACAATCAACTGGGAAAGGAAATCGCCATGTGAAAAAAATACAAAACGGTTATTAATTCGAAAAAGCTATTCCCATAGAATTGGTTACTTCTGACACTTCAGGGAGTACTGTCTCTTCCAGTCTTAGATTGGAATGTACTCCATTAATTTTTCCATGTCACAAAACTCCCTTTGCAATAAGTTAACAGTGAAGATGAAAGCAAATGAAGCAAGTTTCTTACTTTCCTGATAAAAATACAAATAAGACAGCATAAAACAATCATAATGTGAACAGTGTAAATTAAGTCTGGTGCACAATTTTCTTTCCATCAATTTTATCACATAACAATGAAAAAATGCACTTCAGTGTAAAAAGGATGCAAAAGAACCATTTTGAGATGAACAATTCCAACTGCAATTAACAAAAGTAATTGTTCCATAACAGTAACTTATATTCTGAATTAGTAAAATTAGGTCTTTCCTGCAGTAGCAGCCTTGGCAAGGGCTGACTTTTGAACAGCTATTTCTTGCTGAATCTTTCCATCCATGACTTCCATGACAGCTAGAAGTAAACAAGAAATGTCGAATAAAATTCTACACAAACCGATTAACTTCAAATATTGGACAGCCCCAAGACAAATAATTACCATCTCTAATACTGCTTTTCTCCTGGCCCATTGCTTGAATTTTTTCCATTTGTTCAGTAACAAATTGTACTCTTCTTTTCATGTAGTCTTTGGCTGAATCCAAGTCCTAAACAAATGTTAACAGAATTTTGTTGATAGAGAAAACCTTCTAAAAAGTTACAAGAAAGAAAGAATAAAGTTAAAAGTACCTTTTGAACATAGTATCCGGTTCCAATGTCTATTATAACTGAATTAGCATCAGCAATCTTACCAGGAACATATATCTAATCAAACATAATTAAGGAAAACATAAAGGCTGGCAAGTTTGATCCAAAAACAAAAACAATAATCAGGTCACTTTCATACAACAAAGTGCGTTCCGCTCTTCATATGGCAAGGAAGTAAGGATACAGATCCAGTGAGTGGAACCAAAATTTCTCTTCCATTACACTCTGGGGTAATTTTCTCAATGCTCTCCTTCGAGTTCTGGTAGCGAGTCTGTGCTACTTTCAAGGACTGCAAAGAGTTCTGGTACATCGACAGCTCCTGAAACAAAATTAAAGCAGGGTAAGAATAAACTAAGACATAATTCTATGCTGCCTGATTGCTTCCTTGAAAAGTACATCAAGACTGCAGTCCACGAATAAGGAAAATAGATCAAGCTCAAGAACCGTTAAGTTTACAATTGGAAATAAAGTCATATCTTATAAATAACAAAAGGACTGTCCTGTAACCTCTCTTCACATTTATGACAAGTTTTCCACAGATTTTAAATTGATACCTATGGCAATATATATAGATGTACTCAGCTGGCGGAATCAAATCACATCCAAGCCACCGAATAGATAATGGCATGAACGCGGTAAATATTAATGTACAGCAAGCAGGCGTATTTTACCTGCTCTAAACGTTGCTTTAACTGTGACAACTGTTGCAGGTTAAGTTTTGTTATGTCGATTTCTTGCATTCCTTCGTGGTTCTCTTTCGCCGACATGGTTGAGATAAATTGAATTCACCAAATAAACGTAAAATAAAGATCAGAATGGTGAAGGCAGACTTGCAGACTATTGAGCAGGTGACATTGAGGTTAGGAACGGTATTACAGGCCGAAGTAAGGCAGAAGGCAGGGAACCACGACCGAGAGGTGCTCGGTGCGCACTCCTTCGGGCAGTGGTCGTGACTTGAACTTTGCGGTGGCGTGTCACTTCGCCGTTTGGACAACAGGTTGCGCTAGTGTCTTCCCAAGTAAAACCTGAAGAAAACACTGGTCGCATAGGATGCGAATTTTCAGACCAACGGGGCAGTTTCCAAGCCGACCACCAAAGAAGAGGCGCTGGAGGTGGAGAGGCTCCCGTGTGCTCCTTCCCGCTCCCGACAGTCCGAACTTTAAATTCGCTAGTGATGCAAACTTCTGAAGCTTTGAGATTATGACATAAGAAAATATCATGTCTGAAGTGCTAAATTTGAGGCTCGCTCGCGTGCCATGCGCCACAGGAGTTGAAGGCTGGGAGAGGAGGGTGAGGCCGGGGGAATGCCGGTCGCAGGTCGCAGCGACAAGGCCCACGATAGTTTGAAAATGTCACGTGTTGTATATTACTTTGCTTGGGCCGAGAAGCATCAAGTAATCAAGTAGTTGCTGCAGGATGTACCTAGCTTCCAAACGATAACTTCCAAAGAATTAACTAAAGACGACGTATTCGCGGAAGAGTTGGTGAAAGTAGTCGCTAGTGGTCGCTAGTATGATCCAAATTTCTCCCGCCACGATGAAACAAGAGAGCCAGCTATCTTTATCAATTTTTCATAGCCGCAATCGCATGTTAATATGAAAAGATTTGCATCTGCAGCTCGCCCACCACAACGAAACGAAACAAAACATTGCTGTGGTGCAATGATTCTGTAGGATTTAATTGTGCAGTTTCTTCGTTTATCCAGAATGTCTTCCGATACATTCGGTCTAGAACTTAGTTTCCGCACTGTTTCAGAGGCTGTGAGACGAAAAGACGATGTGTTAGTCGTGATAATCCATTGGTTCCTTACCAAAAGTGGATTCCGATGCATCGGTGTGGGTGACGATGTAAGTCATTAGGATCTGCTTTGTCGGCTTTAGGATGTTTTGTAAATAATTTGTGGTGTGCTTGTCATTCGTTGAAACGTTTTCCCTACCTCAGGGTCCAATTTATCCTTTAGGTGGAAGCGATGAATGAATCTGATTGGTTAATTTTTTTATGTCCATCTTTTAGAAGCTTTATGTCCATCTTTTAGAAGCTTATTAATTCTGAGTTTTTGCTTTTCTTTCAGAAGACTTTATCTGGCAATGAAAATGGAAGTGAACTTCTACCATCGGGATGGAGTGACTCAGATACATACTCTCTCAGATATGTGTATGATGGAGACCTCTTCATTTTAAGAGGAGTCCGTGCTGATGACACTATTATATTCAACTTGCTTGTAAGTCTTAATCTCAAGTGTTTCTTACTCATTTTTGTTCTTCTCATTCTAAGAAATTTTATTTTTATTTTTCAGCACACTTCCGACTTGAATGTTTCCAACTTAGCTGTCAATGTCTCAGATATTGTTGCTGATACAAATGGTACATTAGAAAATATGGTACCTGCACACATCGGTCTAATTGAACGTATTCGTAAGGAACTAGTAGAACCAGTTTCGAAGAAAATATCATCTGAAGCAACAACACAGACTCCACAACCTCAGCCACACCCAAATCATCCTGCGTTTTTGGATGATGATAGTCGCGATCCATTGAGAGTTCCCATTGGAGCTGGTCGACCTGGAGCTCGTCCTCGTGTTGAGTATGTCTTTATCAGATTTACTATTCAAAATTTTTCTTTCATGTTCTCTGTTTCTTTTCTTTCATGTATTTTTTATTTTTTTCAGTCCCTTCAACTATGGACGATCCGATCTTGATCCCCTCGGCATAGGGGGCCCTAGTCGGGGTGGAATGCTGTTTGATCCGTTCGGTGGAGAAAGAGGAATGGAACCCCCTGGTGGTTTACCAAGGTATAAAGCACTGAGTTAAAGAGAAATCTGATTTACAGAATAATTTATTTAGAGATGTATTATTTTGTTTACTTTTCTTAACAGAGGCCGAGTACCAGGTGCTAGATTTGATCCTATTGCCCCTCCAGGAATCGGGCGTCCAGGAAGAGGATATGATCCTGATCCAGATCATTTACCACCTCCTGGTTATGACGACATGTTCATGTGAAAGATTTGTTCTGTTTTCTCGATTTCTTTTCTTCCATCTAATGTTAAATTGAACTCGGTTCTGTTTTGTATGGCCAGTTCTGACCAATTGGGTAAAATTGTAATTTTTGGCTGTGGTTTCAGTTATTTTTATTTTTTTTCCACAATCTGTGAGATGTTTTGGACTTTATCATATTTCCATTGATTAGTGATGTGTTCTCAGTTGTTATTTGTTTCCCATTTACCATCTATACTTTTATATCTGAAGAAGAAAAAAATCTCAAATAAAGTAACTTTTTCACTGCTTCAATATGGGCTTCTATTTCAAACAACATCCCCCCCCCCCCCCCCATGCAAAAAAAAAGATAGGAAGGGGAGAAAAAAAACAAGTAGAGCAAAGAATCAACTCGGTCACATATTATTGGTGAACCACCAAATAGCAACCCAAACATGCGTTTTATAGCGGGCGAAGCGTGGAAATGGAATATATTTACAACGTGGTTACACACCACCGATATTCACCGGTTTACATAGGTTCAACCTTGAAATCGTCCAGGAACATATGGGAGTGATTGCCTACCTAACAGGCGCTATTTGTGCTCCAGTAGTCGAAATTAGGTTCGCCCTTGCGGCAACATAGGAGCCGCTACAGATACAAAAGTGAGGTTGGGCGGTGGAGGCGAGTCTACGGACATCTGCCCTGGAAAGCCTGGGCCTGAGTGTGCTCGCGTCCTCGCGCCTCCTCTCTATGCAGCGCCAGGCGCCAGCGGACGGAGGGGAGGGGGAGGAGGGAGGGGGTGAAAGGTCGCGCCGTGCACTCCTGTCTCACTCTCTCTCCCGTTGTCGAGGGAGGGTGGAAGCAAGATAGGGGAGGGAGAGAGTCGCCGCGGGCTCACCAGGGCATACGCAGTTCCAGAGGGGGGGGGGGGGCGTTGCGCTGCGTATTGACCGTTCTTAGGGGTAGGAGGAGAGAGGGGAAAGGTGGCGCTGCGCTCGATGTGGTCCAAGGAGGGGCTTTTTGCGGACGGCCGCCCGCCGACGGGGTGCGCCCACCCCCCGCCAGGTGGCGCCGCTCGTCGAGGGAGAGAGGCGCCGCGGCCGCCATGATGGCTCACAGACGCTCTGTCTCCGTCGCACGCCGCGCCGCCGCGCCCGCCCGTGTACCAGACAAAGACGGCGTTGTGCTTCGACCGCAGCCCGGGCGTCACACCCATCTGTAGGCCGATCGCTCTGAGGGAGGGTGGCCGACTAACCTCGCGTACGAGTTTTGCCCGACGTAGAATTAGTCTTAAGGAGACACAGTTCAGCTTTTGACGCGAGGATAGTCGCGGATCGGTACCCTTTCCAAGCCTCAGCCGAGTGTTTGTAGGGACGAAAGGGCTCAGCCAGGGTTCGCCGAGGCGTTGCTTTCGGACGCAGCCCCCGGAGCGAGGGTGTGTGCCGCAGAGGGGGTAGGAGTAGGGGCCGCGGGGAGGTCTCCGCCGCCGCCGAGGCTGGATCGCCAGTCAGTTGTTTCGGAGTTACGAAGCTGGCAGGTCGCACATCGCCTTCGCCGTTCCCCGTCTCGCATCCCGCTTAGTGGGGCGACTGGACTGGCCTGGCCTGCTGAAAAAGGAGGCTAGGTGTGCCCGGCCGAGGGCCTTGGACGCCGCCGTTGGCCAGCACCGAGCCCCAGCGCCCCCCGCGTCTCGCCGCAGACCCTCGGCGGCCGCCCCCGAGCCGAGCATCGCGGAGCATCGCAAGCAGTGTGCCGTGCCTCCATTTTGTGTCCCGTTGCCGTGCCTGTGCGGTCGGCACGGAGGGGCACGGCGCCGTCGGGACTGGACTGGGGCCGAGGGGAGCCCGTGGGAGCCGTGGGGGCCGCAGGCTGGTGAGTATTCGGTCGTGGACGCTGTCAGCCCCGTTGACGGGGCGCAGGCTCCATGCTTCGGGCCTCCGTCGTGCGGCCCGGCTGGCAACACTGTAACCCGTCCCCGACAATGCGTGTCACACAAAGGCACACGGAGAGGGCCTCGGTGGGCCACCGGGCGGCCTGTGACGTGACCAAGGACTCTCTGACGTCACGAGGACTGATTACCGGAGGTAACTGGGCCCGGCCCACTGGTGACATGTCACATTGTCACACCGAATGACTTACTTGCTCAGATTCCAGAATCCCTTGTGCAACCCCCCCCCCCCCTCCTCCACCGGGGGCCGCGGACGCCTGGAGCCTGTGCCCCCCCACCGATTCGGTGACCTTCTTGCTGAACACTGTCCCGATAATGCACAGTCCCGGCCCCTCGGCCTGCTCCGGTACCTCGTGCCCACTAATGCCGCCGCGTTATAACTGACCAGACCTAACCCTGCCTCCCCTGCCGTGACGGACACTATGTCCGTCGGCACCACCAGTGCCCGCGTGTCTTCATACGGTGCCTCAATCGCCTTGCTTGCTATGCTGGGTAGCACCTGGTAGCACCTGGCCCGGGCTGGGCCGTGGCTGCCGGAGCCTGGAGCCGGAGGCTGGCTCCGCCGAAATGCAGGTCATGTCACCGGATCATAATATTGAGCGCCGCTCCCACCGCCCCGTGCCGTGCCGTGCCGTGCCGTGCCGTGCCGTGCCGTGCCGTGCCGTGCCGTGCCGTGCCGTGCCACCCCGGTCACCTCGATAGCGCCCCGGCCCCGGCGCCGGTGGGGTGGCCGTCATAAAATAACAAATCCACAGAGTTTCAAGGCCCGGGGTGGGAAGGAAAAATTAATACACCACTGCCACTCCAGTTAACGGCCAGTGTTTTCTTTCCTTGTGTGCAGCGCCCGCAGCAGCGGCAGCAGCAGCAGCGAATCGCAGCCTTTGGTCGCCTCCTCACTTGGATAACTTGGATACCGCCTCCTCGCCTCGCCAGTCCGGCCCGCGCCGGCTCTTTGTGTCGCGTGCCGCCCGGGGTGCGCGCCCCGCGTGTGCGTGCTCGTGTGCCGCGTGTGTGTGCGTGCGTGTGTGTTGAGTTTGTGTGCGTCGTGTGCCGAGGAACTCTGCTCTAGAAGGCGGCGCCACCAGCATTCGACTTTGTGGTAAGTACATGCGCCCTGTTTTTTATTACCACTAGCGGGACATCACGGAAACCAGTCGGACTTTTTCAATGTCTCGGTTTGAAAGACGCCGATTATTAAGTGCATCCAATCGGTTTTTCCTCCAACCTTAAACCACCAACGGCAAAGCCGAGCGCCTACGAGTGGTGGGGTAGGCCAGCCCGCACGACACGCGTGCATGCGCAAGGCGTGACTGCCTACCCAGCAGGCGCTGTTTGTGCTCAGACCGTGCAGATCAGGTTGTTCCTGCGACAGCACCGCAGACGCAGTTAAGATACGACCCTTCGCCATCATCCACCTTTACCAAAGAAGAGCAGCGGTCGGTTCTGGAGTGAAATGAAGCGATTCAAGAAAAAAAAAAACACCCACAGGAATGAGAACGCATCCCCCTCCGCGAGTACTGTAGCCCTCTGCCCTGCGTGCTGGGAGCTCAGTCCAGCCCTGCGTGGTCTAGACTCACAAACACACGGCTAAAGTTTCATTGAGGGCGGGGGCGATTCGCACCCGGAAACCACGCGACTGGAACTCAGCACCCAGCAGCAGCGCTCACTTCGCGCAAGTTTGTTGAAAAGCAAACACGAGCAGGAGAGCGAGGGAGTATACGTGATATTTTCTTGTGGTTGTGTATGTTTGAAATATACGAGACTGAAAAGTGGAGAGCGGAAGTTGGTGGGGCAAGGTTAGGAATGCTCAGCGCACGAGAGACGGCTGTAACTGCCCACCTGTTTTAAGGGTTTCCGTCCGCCGATCGCGTGTGGACTCCACCGCCAGGCGATATGCCAAAATCCTTTCTGAAATTAACTCCCCTCGGTCACCATACAACCCCCTCACCGGTAGCAGTATTGCCAGCAGCGGGTGGAGGTATTCGTTGTGGCGTGTGCGCAGCGTGTGCGCAGCGTGTGCGCCCCGACATGAGTGCGTTATTTTTCATCCGCCCACCGCCGCCCCTCGCGCTGACGCTACGCAAACACTCATAAAAATAGGAAAAGGGGAGCGGTACGGGGTACATGGGAAACAAGGAGAAGCGAGCAGTTAAGACTCGGCGCGTTGTGTTTGCTGTGTGCGCGAGTATGCACGCGCGCGAGGGGCGCCGCTCATAAAGTAAATTGTTTTACTTTCCATACATTTAGCTCTGAAAAAGGGGGAGGGAGGTTTTTCATAACAATGTCGTAAGGTCCTCGGTGCGGTGTGGGCCCCGGCGCCCCGACGCCCCACTTGATGTGGCATCTGTGTGCAGTGCGCCATGTCTAACGCAGCTCACCTCCATCCTCACACCGGCGCGCTATCCCCATTCCGCAAGCCATCCGTTGCGTGTATCATCTTTTTTCGCTACGCTGCAGGAGTCTGTCCATGCCCAGTGCCTCTTTCACCCCCTCCCCCTTACCTGCTGTCACCATCACCTCTCGCACCCCCTCCCTGGCCTACCCCAGCCCGCAGCCCTAGGCCTCCTGCAATGTGTGCAATATTCACACCCGATACAGGGCGGCGACGCCTCGCCTCTCATGAAAAATTCATCTTGTTGATCCTTCCTCGTCCCTCTCGTCCGCGGACCCCAACCTGGCCGGGAGAGGAGGTCCTCGCGAGAGCCTGCAGCCCTCCACGTCGTTCACATGGCTATCAGGGAAGTCCATTCTGCCATATCCCCACCCTGTCTGTCTGTCTGTCTCTGTTTCTGTCTGTCTCTTTCTCTCCCGCTATGACGCCTGTCCCCGATCGCGGTGACCCGCGTGCGTGATCCGCGTGCGTGACCCGCTATGTGACGTGCAACGTGCAACTAGTAGCTGCCGGACTGCAGATGGCTCATAGCCATGTGGCTCACAGCGCCCGAGCACGTAGGTGTAGGCAGATCCGAGACAGCCGTGCTCAGCGGGCTGGCCTACCCAGCCAGGCGCCATGGGCCGCCCGATCAGCTCGGCATAGGCAATGCCACGGCAGCCCGGCTCGGCGGGCTGGCCTACCCAGCCAGGCGCCATGGGCCGCCCGATCAGCTCGGCATAGGCAATGCCACGGCAGCCCGGCTCGGCGGGCTGGCCTACCCAGCCAGGCGCCATGGGCCGCGCTTAATGAGGACCCGTACGTGGCTGCTGGAAATCAAACTCGCTTTGCAATCCAATCAATACTTCGTGTCTACTTTCGTTCCCGGCGCGCGGATAGCAGGAGATCTGACTGGTTGGGAACAAAGGACTCGTGTTTTCATCGGCACACTCTGATCCGTACACATGGCTGCATCCATAGGGCTTCGTGTTGGTGGGAGCGTCATAGCGCGATGCACCGGGTCATCGCAGAAAGAATGGAGGGAGCAGATACGTGGTGGACTCCACCCGCCCCGTTCTGCCGCACGGCCCACGGCAAACTCCGTTGGCAAACTAGGTAGGGACGGTATGTTATTCGGCGGAACACACAGACCCCTCCCTCCCCTCCCCTCACACCCGGCGGCCCCGCTCCCACCTCCGTGAATCCTGAATACTTCTGAGGCAAAATTTATCAAATGAAAAGTGTACCTGAAAGTATTTTTCCATAGATTTATTCAGCTATGTGTGAAAAGAAAAACGGTCTTTGCTATTCTCCACCAAAAACCTACAAAATATACCGTTCCTCTACCGCAAACTAAAGGTAGGCACCATAAAATCCAGGAAAAGTATTGCTACCAACTCTTGGGTTTGTGTCGTCGGTTTAGGAAAAATCTCTCTGTCTCTCTGTCTGTCTGTCTGTCTGTCTGTCTGTCTCTCTCTCTCTCTCTCTCTCTCTCTCTCTCTCTCTCTCTCTCTCTCTCTCTCTCTCTCTCTCTCTCTCTCTCTCTCACACACACACACACACACACACACACACACACACACACACACACACACACACACACACACACACACACACACACACACACACACACCGGGCCAGCAGGGATGTGAGGCCAGGACGGCCCTGGACCCTGAATAATTTGCCGATATTCCAACCTCAAACTACCCCATTATCGTTTGATGCTTCGTAATGCCGGCCCCGCCTGGCGGCCTGCTGGCCTTGCGCTTCACGTCCCAGTGACCTGCGTCACGTTGGGTCGGGGTTCATCATCGCACTCATTGTGTCCCTGCTCCACACACACACACACACACACACACACACACACACACACACACACACACACACACACACACACACACACACACACACACGAATGCGAGCACCGTCCTGCAAACTTTTCGTCCGGCGTATTATTTTCTCCAGCGCACCATTACCGCCGCCGTAAGTAATGCTGGCCAGCCCGTGTTGACTTTGAGATGACGAAACCCTGCTGCAGCCGCTGCGCAAAGCGGCGCAAAGCGGCGCAAAGCTGCGTAAAGCGGCGCAAAGCTCAAACAACAGTGCTGACGTTTTCCGTCTCTTTTTTTAAAAGCGCGATTTCTTTTATCTTTTGTCTTTGTCTTGCCGAGGACGTCGCGCGACTCGATGCGCCTCTCTCATATCTTCTTTTTTCTCGAGAAGAGACGGACAAGGGATAGAGTGAGGGAGAGGGAGGCACAGAAGGACAGATCGAGAGGAGGAGAGAAAGAAAGAGAGATTCGGACCCAACCAAAACCGCCCTCATTATGAATTCATTGGTAAATTTGCTCTGCGCCAGGAGTAGGCCCGGTCGAGACGTCGTCTGTGCGGGGCGGCAGCAGCCGGGGTGATGCCGTCGGGGCCTAAGTGTTCGATGGCACACGCGCGGCACTCGCAGCCAGCGGCGCGGAACTGGGAGGGAATTGGGCCCTACCCGGTTTGTTTCCTCCTGCCCCTCACCCCACCCGTGTGCTCGCGCTCCCTGCCGGCCTTCCTCACTAGACGGGAACGCGCGGAGCAGGGCGGAGCGGGGGAGGGTGAGGGGCTCCCCGCACCGCCTCCGCACCGCCCCCAGCGCTGCCTACCCTACCGCCCCCGGCCGCCCCCGGCCGCCGCTGGAAAGCAGGCAGCCAGCTGAGCGGACCCGCAATCGATCCACGGCCGGGCGCGGAGAAAAGAGGGGCGGTGGGAGGGGCGGTGGGGGAGGCGGTGGCTAAGGGCTGGTCGGCAACAGCACGCTGCTGGCGTAACGCCGCCGCGCCGCGCCCGCAAAGCTGCTGCTGGAGTTTGCTGGAGCGGCTGTGGAGCGGGCAGGTGACGCTCCGTCCGCAGCAAAGCTTAGGAGCAGGGTCCAGACTAGAAGCGACCTGAGGCTGGAGACTACCATCGGGCACAAGGTCGCCGATGCGCCCTCCACGCGTCCCCGTCCCGCTTTTGTTAATCCCCGCAGGACATGGAAGGCTTGTGCCGAGGACGCGTTCGAATAGGGCCCGCCTTACAACCCCCGCAGAACCACAGAGCGCACAGAGCGCAGATCCAAAGGGGGCGGCGCCGTTGTTGTGGCTGCGGCCGCTGCTAGCTGGACGGACCCAGGCCAAGTTTGCGCAGTTAGTTTATGCGAGCAGCAACTTTGAGCCGAGCCGTGGCCGGGGCTGGGGCCGGCGCCCGGCACAGCCCGGCACAGCCCGGCACTGCCGACCGGACCGAGATGAGGTCCGTGTTATTATTACCAGAGGGCTTCTTAAAGCCCCTGGAAGCCCTGTATGCCATCGGGGCTCTCTTCTGCTCCGCTGCTGTCGGCTGCCGCCGCTGCCGCTGTTTTGGGGTGGAGGTAGAGCGATGGAGCCCAAGGCGTGGCGCCTGCTGTGTCTCACGGGGCGACGGGGCGGCCTTCCTCGTTTTTAACGGCCTACCTTGCTCCGCGCACGGAGAAAAAAAGATTAGTGTTCGCAACTAATGTTCCAGTTGATTTCCAGAGAAGCAGTAAACTTGGTTCGGGGAACTTAAATTTTGTTCGGAGAACTACTTGCACTCACGAAATAAGTTAGTTGCTTCCGTAACAAACCTTTTCATTGCAGCAACTAACTATTCGGTGAAGCACCCGAATTTTCGTTGGTTCCAATAACATATAGTTCCCCCAACACAATTTTAGTTCTCAGAACTAAATTTACTGCTTGTCTTGGAAATCAACTGAAACATTAGTTGCGACTACTAATCTTTTTTCTCCGTGGCCCTCCAGCTCCAGCAGGCGGTGAGGCGCTGCCTGGGAACGTCGCCAGCAGCAGCGGCTCTCTGGGGACGGAGGCAGCGGCTCCGGCTCCGGTAAACAGCTGTAAACTTCTCAATGTCACAGAAATAATTGAAGGCGCACTGAGCGGTGCCGAGTGCCGTACCGCGGGAGGCGCCCGGCCGCGGTGCCACTTTGTGATCGAGTTTCCTTCTCACTGCCACCCGTGCTGTGCCCCGCAGTGCCCAGCAGGCTGCAGCGGCCGGGGACCGGGGCCGTGCCGTCCCGGACGGAGGAGAGAAACTCGGGGAGGGTGAGGCTTGGGCGGGGCGAGGCGGGGCGACCTCACTGCGCGCCAGCGCTGTCCTGTCAGGGCCTCAAGGCGCCTGAAGGACAGATGGGGCGGTTCGGGAAAGGGCGAGGCAGGACGAAGCGTCGTCCGTCCCTTTCTCACAGCTCCATCTCCGCTCTCTCTCTCTCTCTCTCCCTCTCTCTCCTCTCTCTCTCTCTCTCTCTCTCTCTCTCTCTCTCTCTCTCTCTCTCTCTCTCTCTCTCTCTCTCTCTCTCTCTCTCTCTCTCTCTCTCTCTCTCTCTCTCTCTCTCTCTCTGTCTCTTTCGCCCTCTCTCACTCGCGTGGGGCTGCTGCGGGATGTTATCGGGCCGGGAGACAAGTAGCAAGCCCCGACCACGGCGACACCCGCCTGCAGCCACCCCTAGGCAAGGAGAAAGAAAATCAGAGTGCAGTGCCATAAAGAAATAATCAAAAACCCAGAAAATGCAAGATTCGAAAGAAGAAAGAAAAGGGGGTTGCATTCAGTGTGTGCAACTTTGATAGATAACAAGACAGGCATGGAGAACGCTTTAGCGTTCTAGGACACTCGTTCTTTTAGTATTGAGGAAATATAAGGTTTTTTGTCAAAATTTGAAAACTGGGTATATCCAGGATAATTTTGTTTGGCTGTCATTGGGAAAGCAAAAGGATAGGGATAGGAAGACTGCAGACCCCCCCTCATAGGCGCCCACAGCCGGGAACGGTTGTACCGGATACCTTAGGTAACGAGTAACGGGCCTTCGGGGTGCTCTCTCATAAGCAACTCTAGAAGCCCTCAACCGGGGATTGAACCTCCGACAACCGCACAGAATGTTGCGCATCAAACCACGCGGCTATCAGAGGGGGATACTACTGCCAGGGATACAACGGTCTTTAGATGACACCACCCAGCGAGGAGAAAGAATGTGGAGTCCGGAATCTACGAAAAAAGTCTAGACTCTCGCCGGGAGTCGAACCCCGACTTCCGAGTCCAACTGGGACGCAGCGCCCTTGACCACACGGCTACCAGAGAGGTATACGTAAGTGTCGTCCCAGACCCGACCGCATGGTACAAGCGGTGCTATCGCAGGAGACATGGACATCGTGCATTTTTTTCTCCTTCATCCGGAAAATAAATGCAATATCAATCTGAGGTACCCTAAATTTACCTCCCCCCCTTCCCTGTACTTGTACCTCACACAACACACCTATTTTTCCTCAAAACTCAACACTTGCGTCAAGCGGTTTTCGAATTGAAATGGGGTCTTAACAGACAGGGCGAGCGCAATACTCGTTCTGTTTTGCTTCTACGTTGTAGCAGTAGTAGTAGTAAGCAAAGAACGAGTAAAAAAGGAGGAGGAGAGTGAGGGGGGAGGCCGTGGGTGAGAGTGGCCATTGTGGGAAAGGGTTGCAGTGTGTATCCCTCCCTGCTGTCAGCGTGCGGCAAGCAGGGTAAAAGCGTCCACCTCTTGTGGGCTCACGCTTTGTCCCCGCTCTCCTCACTCCCTCTCCCTCCCCCTCCCTCTCGCTCCGTCAGGTCAGCGGGCTACATCAGACCCGGAAGCGCGTGAGTGCCGTGGTGCCCGTGCGGACAGAGTCGGCGTAACCCCCTACCCACACACACACACACACACACACACACACACACAGGGAGGGGGAGGCAGGGGCTGTCCGAAAATGACGTCCCGCATTAAGTGTCACCGTCCCGCCTAGAGCCCTTCCCTCTTCCCTTCCCTTCCATTCCAGAGGTGACAAACACTGTCTCCCGATGTGGCATTCCCGCCCGGCTGCCATTATGGATGATCGATGCGGAGGGGTCCGGGCTAGGAGGGATGGATGGGCGGCGCCCACACACACACACACGCGCGCACACACACGCACGTTCTCATATGTGGCCGCTGTGAATGTCAGCTTTATTCGCTCCCCTGTCCATCTCATTCACATATCTGTGCCATTTTCTCTTCCCACTGCCCAACCCTCCCCTTGGTATTACGATCTCACCGTCTCGCCCTCAAGGACACACTCGCGACGCGACATATGCCCTTCTCTCGAATTCACGCCAAAACAACTACAACAATAATATTCGCACGGAGCTTGAAAACAGGCTAGTCGCGCCTTCTGGAAAATGTGCAGGGACTAATGTGGTATGCTATCTCGTCAAAGGAGCAAGCGTCCCCCACATGGTGGGGGTGGAAGGGGGAGGCTAGAGAGGAAAAACGGAGCTTGGTGTCAGCGTAGCGTAGCCTCTGTACCCTGCTACCGCCAGCTACCCTTCCCTGCTGTGTGAGGCCATGTGAGGCCGGAGCTCCGAGAACCCCCGGTGTTTTTGTTCCACGCTTCACTCGCCTGCTGTGCTCCGTGAGCGCTCAATACACGCCTCCACTGATGTGAGCATAAAAGGGGAGGCACCTTTCAAACGCCCCTCGCCGCGCCCTTCCCTTTCCCGTGTACCTCCGCTGCTCCGCCGTCCCGCCAAGCCCCGCCCCACCCCCTCCGTCCTCGTCCCAGCAGTAGCAGTCTGCCCGTGTGCACAAGCCTCGGGCCGCACGGGCCACAAACGTCTCTTTGTTCCAAGGGGAGTAAAAGAAGAGAGGGAATGCGTCGCACGACGGTTTCAAACAAGTCTTCACACCTGGTATTATTCAAACCTGCGGCCGCCACGCGTGCGCTGTGCGTGCGCTGTGCGTGCGCTGCGCGTGTGGGGTGGGGCTAGTGGTCATTGGCTGCCAGGCTGCACGCGCGTGCACGGCCGCGCTGTCCGGTCCGACGCTCACACCTCGGGGGGGGGGGGGGGGGGGGGGGGGACAGAAAAAAAACTTGTGTCCCGCTGCGACCGGCGAAGAGCCTGGGGGCGGCGAGGGCGGGGCGGGGCGGGGCGGGGCGGGGCGGGGCAGGCCCAGCACGACGGTCTGTTCATCACGTTGACAGGGAGAGGGGAGCGCTGTCCCCGTCGGCCGGCCTCCTCAGCCCCCCCGGGCCCCACCGGGCCCCCTCCCTGCCCTCCCCGCCGTGCGCCACGCCACAGTCTTCGATCACTGAGATAAGACGTCCTGGCCTGGTTCCCGCCCTGGCCGGCTCCCCTCCTGCCTCGCCCTCGGCCTCGGCTCTCGCTCTCGGTCCGCCGGAGGCGTCCGAAGCGCGGCGGCCGCGTGTCCTGTCCGCGTCACACTCCGGCACAAAGACGGACACAAAGGGCCGGCGCGGGGCGGGGCTGTGCCGCTGCTGCGCCGCCGCCGCCCTCGCGGACGCGTCCCCGCCGGCCCCGCCACCCGGCTACTTTATCTGGGCGTGAAAGCTAGCCGCTACCTCCTCACTCTCCTCCCCTCCTTCGTCTTCTTTTTCTGCGCCACCGCTGGGGGGCTTTCGGGTTCTTTTCGTTTTATTTTCTTAGCGGGCGCTTTGCCCTGTTCTTCCCTGCTCGCCAATCTCATTTCACACAGACAAAAGAGGCCGCTTCAGTGGAAACCAATTTGGGAGCTCGAGACGTCCATGGTCCATGCCAGCCGGAGCAGCAGCGGCGGCACCGACCCGACTCCCTCGACGGCCCCCCTGCCCCCCGACGGGGCCTCAGGACATCACTCCCCTGACCGGTCCTGGCCCTGGCCGCCGTTTGCTGTCCACCGCTAAACGGTGGCAGGCGGCGGCAGCACGGCCGGTCCAGGCAGGGGTGTGGCTGTGACGGCATGCCCCCAGGCCGGCAGTGCCGGGGGTACACCTTCTTCTTCTTCCTCTTCTTCTTCTTCTTCTTCTTCTTCTTCTTCTTCTTCTTCTTCTTCTTCTTCTTCTTCTTCTTCTTCTTCTTCTTCTTCGCGAGGACTGCTGACTTCTGGTTTAGGCTTCTCCGCAGTACTCTGATCACCCGTGCTGGCCGATACGTCATGATATGATATGGCATAATGTGTTGTGTGTTTTGTCCACAGGGCTGCGCGTCTGCCATGCTGACTGCGTCCCGCCCCGCCGCCCCCGCGCCCGCCGCCCCCGAGTCCCCCGCCTGCCCCCGCCGCGTCCGCCCCTGTTCGGCGGGGGGCCCGGGCCGACAGGGTCTCGGAGAGGGTCGCGCGGCTGCCGCCGAGGCTCACGCTGGCATGGCGTAGGGACCGGGACGTGGGGGCCGCGGGGCGGCGAAGGGGGCTCGGGCCTCGGCGAGGGCCTCGGGGCCTAGCCCTAGGCCTAGCCCTAGGCCTAGCCCTAGGCCTAGCCGGGGGCCCCAGCGCTGGAGCACGCCCCCACCACGCCCGGCCACAACATCAGGTACAGGTGAGTAAGCGGCGGCACATATGTCGTCAGCGAGAGCTAAGCGTTCACATCTCTTAGGCGGGCTCGTCGTGGCCGACCTGCGCGACGACGCGCTTCAAATCCCCGCAAACACCGCCCCGCCCCCGGCTCTACTTGGTCGGAGTTCCAGAGCACGACGGCGACGGCCGCCGTCAAACCCGAGGGGGAAACGACGGACGAATTCTGTGTCAGCCGGATGGGGATTACCCCGGATTTCATCGGATTACCCCGGATTACCCCGGATTACTCCTGGATTACTCTCAATAAAATTAATTAGGCGGGTACACAAAAAACGTAAACATTGGCCCGGATTACCCCCGATTACCTCGGATTACCCCGGCTTACCCCGGATTACCTCGGATTACCCCGGATTACTCCGGGATTACTCCCGGATTACTCTCAATAAAATTAACTAGGGGTACACAAAAAACGTAAACAGTGGCCCGGATTACCTCGGATTACCCCGGATTACCTCGCATTACCCGGGATTACCGCGGATTACCCCGGATGAAAAACCGATGTCAGCCGGATTACCTCCGTCGTTTCCCCCTCGGTCAAACCTCTTATTCCGTCGGTCACTGTACTGCCGGGGGCGTCGCATGCTCCCCGCTATGGCCGGTTTGAGTACCCTCTTTCCTCCGGGCGAGGCTCGTCTGAATGCACTCCGCCCCCGAATGGCCAGCGTATGTCACAGCGCCAAGACATCAAATCAAATTACACTGCCGTCGCCGTGCCCCTCCGCGTCGCCTCGCGCTCCGAATGGCCTTGTCCGTCCACCACCGGGCGGTGGGTGGGTGAGGAGGAGGGGAGGAAGAGAGGGGTCCCTCTCCGGAACGGGTGGACGATGGCGGACGCGCTCAAACTTTTTCAATTTCCTTTTGAGCGTTACGACCGCAAACATTCCTGTGTGTGCGCAGCCAGGCTGAGGGCGGCCTGGCGGTATGTCCGCCGCAGCCTGTGTGTGTGTGTGTGTGTGTGTGTGTGTGTGTGTGTGGCTGTAGCGTGGCCGTGCGTGCGTCGTACAGCAAGGGCAGCCCTTGTCGTCGCGTGTCGCTTCACTCAGCCTGCGGTGGGTGGTGGGCCTACACAGATTCTAATGCGTATCAACGTGCGCCCGGCTGGCGCCCGGCTCGTGCCCGGCTCGTGGAGGTTGCGCTCGCCGGTAGCAGCAGCGCGGCTCGAATAGGTGAGATGGATTGAAGTGGCTGTGAAGACGAGGGGTAGAGGGGTGAAGGGGGGCGGGGGGGGGGGACGGCACGGCCTTGTCTATGCGCGGCAATGCAGCAAGTCTACGCCGCATGCCCCGCTGGCCCCGCTGGCCCTCCTGGCCCCGCTCATGCTATGCCTCATCCAGCACGCTGCGGCGGCGGCTCGACAAAAGCCACCGGGGGGGGGGGGGGGGGGGGGGGGGGGGGGGGTAAAAAAGAAAAGGGGAGAAAGGCCGGAGGAAATAGGAATTTTTCATCCGCAGAGTCCATGTGCCACCGCTGCTATACGGCCTTGAAGGCCGCACCGCCTTCCCAGCCTGTGCCGTTGTGTGTGGCGAGTGGAAACCCGGGCTGAGATGAGGCTGTGCTGGGAGGGCAGGGCAGCGTGGAAACAGAAACTCCTGCCGTGAATGTACATCAACAATTCAAATTTGAAATTAACTTTTTTGAAATCACAAAACTGGCCGAAAAAAACCAAAACCGCTAAAGTCACGCTTTAAGAGGATAAAAAAGTCGAACCAGTTCAGTACTCCCTTTTCAGGGCAAGACCACTGCCCAACAAAGAAGAAATCCCTAGAGAGAGGCGGGGAATAGGAATGCAACCGGGGCAGAATGATAAAAGTGTGAAAATTAGCAAAAAGAGAGACGGTCATTAAAAGATTGGAAACAAAAAAAAAACACAAGGGGAAAAATGGGAAAAAACAGTGAGAAGACGAGAAGAATCGGCGGAGGCTGTCGGGTGGGGCGGGAGCCGGTGTGGGGCATCAAAGTTAGTTGCGAGTGAGATGTTTACCAGTCATTAGGGAGGCGAGGCGCGTGCGCGGAGGCCTCCCTTCTTATTATACCCGGGTCGTAATTTGTTTGAACTGTAGACCCCCCCCCCTCCCCCAGGGGGTTCCCCCCTCCCTCCCCCGTAGCCGCGCAGAGTAATTAGCTCAGTGGTCCAGCGGCTGCCCGCCGCGCGCCCGGGAACGGGATTACTGGGGGATGCGCCCATTCAGACACGTGACCTAGTTCAGCGTACAAAAGAGACCAAAGAGACCTTTTCCTCTGCCCCGCTCGGTCGGGTTGCCTTCTTCGATCCCGGCCGCCCTCGTGCGAGTGCATTTGAATCCGACCGCCACCGCCGCCTGACTGCCTTCGGTCTCTCTTTCTCTCTCTCTCTCTCTCTCTCTCTCTCTCTCTCTCTCTCTCTCTCTCTCTCTCTCTCTCTCTCTCTCTCTCTCTCTCTCTCTCTCTCTCTCTCTCTCTCTCTCTCTCTCTCTCTCTCTCTCTCTCTCTCTCTCTCTCTCTCTCTCTCTCTCTCTCTCTCTCTCTCTCTCTCTCTCTCTCTCTCTCTCTCTCTCTCTCTCTCTCTCTCTCTCTCTCTCTCTCTCTCTCTCTCTCTCTCTCTCTCTCTCTCTCTCTCTCTCTCTCTCTCTCTCTCTCTCTCTCTCTCTCTCTCTCTCTCTCTCTCTCTCTCTCTCTCTCTCTCTCTCTCTCTCTCTCTCTCTCTCTCTCTCTCTCTCTCTCTCTCTCTCTCTCTCTCTCTCTCTCTCTCTCTCTCTTGGAGTCGTTTTCGAGTCATTACGGGGGTCGAGCCGCGACAGAAGAGCTGCTGACTTGAACCGAGAGGGGACGAGAGGAAGAGGGTGAAGAGCTCCCGAGGGAGTGGCCGTCGTGTCGCTGGGGGGCTGTCGTACTGTCGTACAGCTCCACCTGGAATCATCAGCGGCAGGGATTGGCCCTGCGTCCGCCTTGTCTCCTTGGCAAGGCCATTGTCATTCGGCATCCGTCCTTCTGTAACTCCGTTTTCATTTGCCTCCCCCCCCCCCCCCCCCTCCCGCATGCACTACGTACGTGAGCGGGAACTTCGTCGTACGGCGGGGAAGAGGAAACATGGCGGGAGCCTGGTGTGGGATATTACTCTGCGCGCACTCTCGCGCGACTCTTGGATCGTCCCTCCCCCCCTCCGCTCTCCAACCCCTTTGCCATCTTTAGGCATGCGACGTCACTGCGCGGTAATATTCGGGTCATGCTAATATTCTTGGCCAAATATCTGTGAGCCGTCGGAGGTTAGTGGCGACGTCGGCAGAAAATTTCACCCGACTGTCGTTAACATGCGAGTCCATAAATCCGTTAAATATTTTTCCGTCGCGGCAGCGGGTCCGGGTCCTGCTGCCAGGAGCTAGCGGCATCACGTTTTTTTTTTTTGTTTTTTTGTGTCCACATTTATTTCCACCGCGGCAGACAACTTTAATACACTACCTGCCGCCGTAACCAGCCCAGCCCCTCAGCCAACCGCCTTCCGCACGTTTTCAGCTAGCAAAGTTCTCATTCTCTCTCCCTCCCCCACCTCCCCACTCTGGTTCACTTCTCTCTTTCGCCGAGCTCCGTCGCTCCTTTTGCCGCGCTCGCGCGAAACTTTTTCATTCCCACTAATTCATTCCGGGAACAGAGACGACGAAGAGAGTGAGTGAGTGACAGACTCCTACACAAAAGCCAAATCCGACAGTATTTGGACAAGATGGCATGCGGACCGCTCGCTGTGCCGCCCCAACGCCGAATGTGCCGTGGGCGGGGGAGGCAGAGTCCGGGTTGAGGGTGGCCGGGGGCGGTATTTGGGGCTGCCCACTTTTTTCACAGCAGCAAGCGGCCCGCCTGGACTTGAATGTTTATTCATTGGTGTTCCTAATCAAGGCCCAAGTGCATCCCCCCCCCCCTCCATCGCTCCCCGGAGCCCCTCACAGGGCACACAAGGAGGGCTTGGCGCTGACATTCTGAAGAAAGGCACCGCCCCCCCCCCCCCTCCCAGCCCGTCCCCTCCCCTCCGGCGCCGCTCCCGGGGGGCGCAGGCGTCACCATTGGATCGCTTCCCAAATGGGCCTCGCGACTCGCGGCTCGCGCCAAAAGCTCGGCGGAAAGCACTCACCAGAAGCGGAATAGTGGAGCGGCGGCCGGGCCGGGGCCGCGCCCCCCACTAACGCCCCCTAACGCCCCACCGTGCCGCGGCACTGCTCGCCACCAACCCTAACCAAACCACCCCCTCCCTGATCATTACACCGAAGGAACAAGGTGCAAAAGTGCGAGTGTGTCCGTAGGGGCCGCGCGGCCGCAGCCAGAGGGGAAGGCCGGGGCCGGACCCACCCCCCCCCCCCCCCCCCCCCACAACCCCTTCCCATCTCCACCCCCCCGCCACGGCGACAAATTTATTCCCGGTCGTTTGCGGCCGCGCGCGACTCGGTATGCGTGTGTGGTGGGATTTGTGGCGCGGCGTGTTGTGTTGTGTGTGTGTGTGTGTGCATGTGCGCGTGTGTGAGTGCAGGAGGGGTGGCCTTCTCTTTGTATTCCGTATGCTAGTAGGGCGTAGGGGATGAGACGTAGCAATCACCGAGGGCGATGCGAACTGCGCCAAAAGTCTATAGTAACTCTTTCTCGCTCTCTCTCTCTCCTCCCCCCTCTCGTTCCCTGCTGTCTGTCTCTGTCTCTCGCACAGCCCGCAGCGGAGGCTCGAGTGACATCATCATAGCGTTGGGGAGCGGCAGAGCTGAGAGGAATGGGCTGAATCGTTATTTGTCGCCCGAGCCGAGCCCCGATCATGCTGGATGTGATGTACGATTCAATCAAAAGCGGGGCTGACTGGCTGCGCTGGGTCACGTCGCCGGCTGCGGGTCCCGTAGCTACCGCCGCTACCGCCGCTACCGCCGCTACCGCCGCTACCGCCGCTGCAGTACACCAGTGTGCAAACTGTGTGCACCGCCTCTACCGCACACGGTGTGTCGCTTCTATGCCCTTCCCCCTTTCCGCTATTTCCGTCTTCCCCTGCTGCTCTGATTTTCATCCCCCCCCCCTTGTCGCGCCTGCTCCGTGTCTCTGCGCCTCCTTCTGCGCTAACTTTCCCCCACTCCGCGGCGGGGCGGCGGTCACCAGCGGCAGTTGTTCACGCTCCAGACATGAGTAGGCCGTGCCGTGCCGTGCCGTGCCGGGCTCGTTGAGCGAGAGAGTTTCCTCCAAGGACGCTCCCCGCGCGCCCTTATTTGATTTGGCCCTTTGGTCCTCCGGCACGCAGAGCGGCGGGGGGGGGGGGGGCAGCGCAGCGCAGGGCCCCTCTACCTTTGGCTGCTTGTTCTCCCTCTTGTTTCGTTGTCGCTGCCTTCTGTTGGGTCCGCGCTGCTGCTGCTGCTGCTGCTGCTGGGCTTGGCCGGCATTTCAATGGGAGTGCCTCTCCTCTCGGCCCCGCCACGCCCCGCCCCGCCTCGCAGGCCCACAGGGAGGAGGGCAGCATACGGCATATCGGCGGCCCTGCCCGGCACAGAGCTGACTCCCGTCTCGCCCGCAGCCCGCCTCTCCAGGCCCTATCCAAGACGGATCGGCGGATCGCTGTGGTCGCTGGCCTCTGCACCATTCACATTCAAATCTGGCCGCCATTTCTGGCCGCCGCCTCTGTCCGTCCCGCCCTATTCTCGCCGCTATTTCCCCATATTTCCCAGCGCGGCTCGGCCAGCCCTAGGGCTGGGCCGGGCGGCTGGGCTGTCTCGTCCCCGGCCGGCCCTCTCCTCCCCCGGCCCTCTCCTCCCCCGGCCCTCTCCTCCCCCGGCCCCTCCCGCGGCGGCCGGCCCGTGGCATGACCTAGCTCAGCTCAGCGGCCAGCAGCCCTCCGTGCCAGCCCGGCGCCCCCAGCCCGGCCCCGGCGCCACCACCCCGCTGCCGCCGCAGCTCGTTCTGCCTCGCGCAGCGAACTCTTAGCCCCCGGCCAATCCGGCCCTCCCTCTTTTTTCTCTCCTTCACCCTTGTCTTTCCTTTCTTCATCGCCTCCCAGCCCTGTTTCTCCCCCCCCCCCCCCTCTGCCTCTCTCTGTCTCTCTCCTCTCTCGCTCTCTCTCTCTCTCTCTCTCTCTCTCTCTCTCTCTCTCTCTCTCTCTCTCGCTCTCACCTAATTTACCGTCTTTTCCCCTCCCCCGGCCCTCCCCGGCGCGGAGCCCCCGTGTTTTTGTTCATAACGGGGGAGGGGGGCTGGTGGTCCGGGTCCAGCAGCAGCCGGCAGGGCCCGGCCGGGTGCTGCCAGCGAGAGGACAGCTGCAGACGTCATGCTGCGCTCTGCTCTACTGTGCTGCAGCCCGCACAGTCCCCGATCGCCTTAGCCTGTGCGATTCCGCGATTGTTGGGCAACGCGCGGCGAAGCGGAGCGGAGAACGAATGCACTGCTTAGAGTGTCCGCATTGCACGTAGTTATTCGAATTTTAAATGGGAGCACCTGACCGTGTGTGTGAGGCCTCCACCGAACCTCACCGGCCTCCACAGGCCTCCACAGGCCTCCACCGGCCTCCACAGGCCTCCACCGGCCTCCACCGGCCTCCACCGGCCTCCACAGGCCTCCGCCCTCCCCTTCCCGCGGTGCTCCCGGTGTTATTTACAGTGCATGAGTCATGCTTGTGTAGGCAGACGTGCTAAGCCCTAGCCGCGTTTCGTGTCCCCAGAGCGTGTCCCCGCCCCCGCCCACACCCCCGCCCCCGCCCCCGTCGCCCCCTCTTCACCCTCGCCTCGCCGCGCTTCGCACCGCCGTTCCTTTTACGTTTTTTTTCTGATCCACCACAGCAAGCCCTGATCTCTTTCGCGCGCGCGCGCACACGTCAGAAAAAAATTCTCCGAAAGGGATCAGGGGAGAGAAAGGGGAGTCTGAGGAGAAAGGAGCGGGCTGCGACGTGAAGTTTACAGTTGTCGGCGCTGTGGGGGTGGCCGGGGGCGGCCGGGGGCGGCCGGGGGCGGCGACGTGGACTAATCACTGGCGGAGGCCAGAGGGCTGTCGGGCACCGTCTGGCGTCTGGGCACCGAGCGTTTGTTATTGCGGCCTCAAAACTTCCATCCTCTTTTTGTTGCGTTTTTGGATGGGAAAAGCGAGACGTGACACCGGTCGTGGTGTCAAGCAAGCAAGTCGGATTGGTAGACATATCGCCTCACTGCCCAAAAAATGCGAACCTACTGTTTTATGCCCACTTCTGCCCACTCTTGGCGAACATATGGCGCCTGGAGCCTAGGCAATCCCGACTTCCGTATGCGCGCGCGTCGTGCGGGCTGGCCTACCCTAGCATTTGCAGGCGCTCGGCGTTACACGTTCACTGCTTCAGCCACACTCCCCGAGGCTTATGCTCAATTTTGTAAATAATATACAGCATAATGCAATCGTGACAGAGACTTTAAATTCGGTATGCATATGCATTACAAAAAATTTGTACATAATTAATTATTATGCGACTGACTTTTCCAGTTTGAAATGATTTACTCCCGACAAGCAAAAGACTATTATAAAAGTGGCATATCAACCTAAACCTTTTTTAAAAATCGTATATTTAGGAGTGTATTTTTCGTAAAGTGGAGTCGGCCCTTAGGCGCCCCCTGCTCGCCTCCCCCGCATGAGTATTGCATGCCACACCGCACTATGCCAGCCCATGCCAACGCGAGTTCAGCCCCCCCCCCTCTGCCCCCCCCCCCTCCTCCCCCCCCCCCCCCCCTCGACCAACCCGCACCCGGTCCGGGGCCGAGTGCCTCGGCAAGCGCGGAGCGCGGGAACAGTGGAAAGCCATCCGACGGCAAATAAACACTTCCATGACCTTGGAGGCCCGGGGAGCAAGGAGAGGCAGGGCGGTGTGAGAGGCTCACGACGTATGCGGCACCCTGCTGCTTGCTGCGGGAATATTCGTGGTGTCGGACATTTTTCGATTCCACCCGGAGAGGAATCATCATCCATCTTCATCGGCGCGCTGTGTTGTGATGAAAGAGGGGCTGTATCTCTGGCCGCCCCGCCGAGCTCTGTCTCTATTTATGGCCTCCGGGCTCCGGGCCTCCGGGCTCCGGGCCTCCGGGCTCCGGGCTTCTGCCACTCGGGTCGTTCGGATCGGGCCGCAGCCGAACAAGCCACCATAGAGGTTTTTCTTTTCGCGAAACGGATTTGAATTACAGATTGCGTTTGGCTGCTGATGCTGCTGCTGCTGCCCTTGCCGATGCCTTCCACCCCTTCTCCCTCCACGCCATCCCCGCTGCTGTTGTTTTGATTGCTTCAAGACACCCGAAATCCTCAGGCCTCGCGGCTCAGGTTCGGTTTTCATAGGCGCGACTTCGGCGCGGTCGAATAGATTGCAGCTCAGTTCGTTTCCCCTTAAATCATAGGAGAGAGAAAAACATTCAGAGAGGGGACATTATTGAGAGTAGGAGAGAGAGAGAGAGAGAGAGAGAGAGAGAGAGAGAGAGAGAGAGAGAGAGAGAGAGAGAGAGAGAGAGAGAGAGAGAGAGAGAGAGAGAGAGAGCGAGAGAGCGAGAGAGCGAGAGAGAATGTAGTATATGAAAAAGGGTGCCCTTCATGCGAACTCTCAAAGCTCGCACTCGTGGGCGTGCGGCGTTTCTCCATTCGAAATCAAATTTGTAGCCTTGTTTTGGCGTCGCGGTCCTCGCTGGTGTCCTCGCCTGCTGCCCTGCCGTCGTCCTTCCTTTTACTACTCGGATGTTGAATTAGGATGGCCGGCTGTCCGACAGCGGGGAGGTCGTGGCGCGCCGGGCGCCCCGGGTGGTTACCCCTTACGACGGGGGACTCAATTCGCTGCCGCAGTGCGCCGCGCTGCCGTGATGGAACCAACCCCCGCCGCCTCTACCGCCCCCTGCCACCCCCGCCGCCCCCCTGCCACCCCCGCGCGGCCCCGCCTCGGCCCTGCTAGCGCCTCTTACGAAAGGTAACAATCCCGCCCCGCTGCTGGCGCGGCGCTGCCTCTGCGTCCCCGCCATCAAGAAAATGACTCGCCGCTCTCCGTCGCTCTGCGTCGCCCTCCGTCCCCCTCCCGTCGCTCTCCGTCGCTCTCCCGTCGCTCTGCGTCGCTCTGTGTCGCTCTGCGTCGCTCGCCCGCGCGTCCCGTGGATACGAGTGAGTGGAACGGTTAAAACGGCCAGCCGTCTACGACTGCGGCAGCCGTGCATGTGAGGCATGCGGGGTGAACCTGCCCAGGTTGAACCTACAGAGCTACGCGGGCGACGCGTTACTGTCACCTCGACCTGCTTTGTTACCCGACCGTATCTCGTCTGTTACCCGGGTGTTACCCGGGTGTTACCCGGGTGTTACCCGGGTGTTACCCGGGTGTTACCCGGCTATTACCCGTGTTTTGCCCGGCTGTTACCTGGGTGTAACCCGTCTGAAAAAAATCCGTCTGTTACCCGTCTGCCATCTGTTACCCGTCTGTAACCCGTCTGTTACCAGGCAGTAACCCGCCTGTTCCCAAGCTGTTACACTGCTATCAGAGGGAGCTGGACGTGGTGGTCGACGACCGAGAGCCTTCCTACAGCAGCGCTCGCCGGAGCGCGGGGTACGGTTGGTTGGCGATAATTGTAATGAGAGCCATGATGGCGGCTGGGATCGATTCGGACCGCGAAACGGGATTACGGGACGGGACGTAACTGGACGGCGCGGTTCAAACGGAAAAATTAATGCGCGTTCGGTGCTGGGGATTACGTATGGACCCCCCCCCCCCCTTTTCCTCCCTTTTGTACGCTTTGGTGACTTTCCGCACACCGGCCACGCGTGCGCTGCCTTCTGCTCCCGTTCCAGCCCCCCCCCCCCCCCGGCCACAATTCCCTCGTGCCGCTGCCACATCCGCGGTCGCCGCCGCGTTCACTCACCTATGTGATGGGAACGAGATGGGAACCGACAGGCCACAAATATTCCCGCCTAATTTGCACGCGTGATGAGCGAGAGGATGTGTTCGCAGGGACGCGGGTTCTCTCTGTAATCTCCCCTTTAATGAGAACCATGTTGCCAGCGATTTCGGATCAGGAGTCTTATTACTTCCGTCTTTGCTGTCCCGAGAAGTTTCTCATACCTGGTCTAGCGAGTGCTTCTGCTCTTCGCAAATAACTGCCAGAAAAAAATAAAACCGGCAAAGGAGGTGAATGCCCGTATGATTAAGAATTCAGTTGATATTTTATTTCGACTAAATTTTGATCAAAATCGGATCAAGTTTTTATCGATATCATGTCGAAATTAATTCTTAGTCAATTTGTCTTGGTTTTACCGCGAGTGCGCCTTAGGGCCTCTTTGCAAGTGTCCGAAGTTGCGAGACGACACGAGCAAGTCACAACGCGGAGGAGAGAGCTAGGTGAGGTGTCGTGAGCGGAGTGCAGAGAGAAGGAGTGTTATTGTTCCGAAATTAAATTGTTTCCCGCCAGTCAGTGCTCGCCCTGCATGCTCATTGCGTTCTGCCCCCCCCCCCCCCCTCTTCCCTCCGGTACTAATGACTCGTGGTGGGACGGCCACGCCACCACTACCCCCTCCAAACAAGGAGTGTGGGGGGGGGGGAGAGAGTGAGAGAGAGAAAGAGAGAGAGAGGGGGGGGGGGCTTTGGGCAGTGTACGTGCGCACGCCGCGAGCGGCAACTTTTTGAGTTATCGGCAAACTTGCCTGCCGCCGCGGGAGAATGGAGGCGGCGGGGCGCGGCGGGCGGGATTTCAAGGGGAGGTTGTTGAATACGGCCCGGCCCCCAGTCTAGGCGCACTCATCATGAAGTCATCATGGACTGCCAGTGCGGCTGCCAGTGGCTGCCAGCTCAGACAGCCCGGCAGCGCCTGGCAGCCCCCGGCAGCGCCCGTCAGGGGGGAGAGGGGGAGGGGAGAGAGCTTTCCTCACCATTCCGTGCGCCGCCGTCGCGCGGCGCGCTGAAATATTCGCAGGTGCGACAGCGGACGGGATAATTACCCGCACACCTGCCGCGATCGTATCGGGGCGGGTGGGCAACGAGCGGAAGAAAGTAATAAGTATCCGGGGGGCTCTGCGGGGGGTCCGGGGGAGGGGGGGGGGCGTGCCGCCGCATCGGACAAGTACCTTTCCCTCTCGTGCTCCTTATTTCCTTCCTCCTTTGTTGCGTCTTCATTTTACTCCTTTTCATTAAGGAGTCGTATCGCTCCCGCTGCCCCCCACTCCGGCCGCGCCCGCTGCGGGAGCCGTGTGCTTGAGAGCTGCTGCCTCGGCCCCGGGGGCTGCGGGGGCTGCAGGGGCTCCGGGGGCTGCGGGGGCCACGGGGGCTGCGGGGGCTGCGGGGGAGAAGAGCACCCTATCCTGGTGGACTCGGCCGGGGCAGGAGCCATGCGAGAGCGGGACCGAGGCATTCAGAAGGTAAGCAAAGCAACAACGCTGGCGCTGCGCATCGAAAGTGCGAGAGAGACCGCTGCGCAGGTGCAGCGAGCGGCTGTGCCGACGGCTGCCGACGTGCCACACCGCGCGGTAACCGCTCTTATCCGCCTTCCGAGACGTTATACTTTTCATCAAACTCGCCAACTAAGTCCTTACAAAAACACGACCGGCGCCCTTGGGTCGCTTTAATGAAGTCAGGTCGAAATAAAAGACGGTCCGTTGTACACCGGCGGCACGGGAGCCCGGAGCTCTGGGCTGCCCTGGGCTGCCCCACAGGATGCCCCAGGCCCTGGCCCTGACCATTTCTCTTCGTCCTCTGTCCTCACGATGTCCTCCGTCCTCACGCGTCCCCCTCCTCTTTGTCCTCTAAATCATCACCACCCAACGCCCGCTTGCCTTTCGTTCCGCCCCCTCCCCCCACCTTTCTGTATTCCAAGTTTTATTCCCATCGCCGTGTCTTCCTCCTTTCCCTTGTGTTTCGTCTGTCTCTGTTTCACTGCTCCGCTGTTTGTCTCTCTCTCTTCGCTCTCACTCTGCGGCCGACTTTCTTCTTCTTTTTCCTGTCGACTCTCATCATGAAGTCGGCGGTAAGCCGCTTGGCCCCCGACCGCCCCCGGCCGCCCCCGGCCGCCCCCGGCGTTACCCTGGCAGCGCGGCGCAGATCTCCGTGTCGCTGCGGAGCGCCCAGGTCGCTGGCTGGTAATGGTCTTACTGTTGTACCAAACAGCGGAGTGAAAAAGAATGAGGGAAGAGAGGAAGCGGTTTGCGAGAGGAGACGGAGCGGCCGCGGGGCCGCGGGGCCAACGGTCCCGGTCTCTCCCTCCAGCCTCCGGCAATCGTCACGTAATTTGTTGCCGGCTGGCGCCACACGGCGTCTCCAGATCCGCCCCGGATCCGAAGTGGTTCTGTTAAATCCTTGGAGCGGAAGACGCGTGATGTGCTGCTGCTGCTGCTGCTGCTGCTGCTGCTGCTGCTGCTGCTGCTGCTGCTGCTGCTGCTGCTGCTGCTGCTGCTGCTGCTGCTGCTGCTGCTGCTGCTGCTGCTGCTGCTGCTGCTGCTGCTGCTGCTGCTGCGCTGAAGGTCGGCAGCCCCGGCGTACAGCCGTGTGCTGCGGGTCTGCAGGGGCTCTGGGCCCGGCAGTCCCGGCCAGCAGCACGGCCTTGATGAGCTGCCGTGGCTCCAGGTCCTCCGGCAGGGACCTCGCCGTGCCCGGGCCGTCGGGCCGTGCCCAGGCCGCGGCCGGGCTGCATGGGGATAATGGCCTGTGAATCCGAACGAGGTCAATGATGCTTTCATGTCAGCCTCCATCCTCTACCCTTCCCTATGACGGTGTCTTTCTCGACGTCTTCTACCTTCCACCCTTTACTTCTAGGATCCTTCTACCCCACCTCTTTCTCCCTCCCTCCTTCCCTTCCTCCCTCCCTTCCTCCCTCCCTTCCTCTCTCCCTTCCTCCCTCCCTCCATCCTCTCTTCACTTGGCAGAGCTCTGGAATGATGGTGCAACGTCTCACTACTTGACGCACACCCCCATCCATGCAGCCCCCTTTCTGAGGTCAAGAGCTGCTTGCGTCTAGCAGGGCGAAGGAATAACTAGGTGAGGGGGTCAGATAGAGGGGGACAACGAGAGAGAGAGAGAGAGAGAGAGAGAGAGAGAGAGAGAGAGAGAGAGAGAGAGAGAGAGAGAGAGAGAGAGAGAGAGAGAGAGAGGCTGGACTGAGTTCCCGGACACCGCATCAATGGGAAATCGCTGGCGGAACGTCGTCAAAGGGACTGGGCGGTTCCCAGAAAAAGAGACGGGCTAAGGAAAAGGGCAGGACCCCTCCCCTCCCAAAAGGAAGAACGGTCAGCTTTCAATATGAATGAGCCGCGCATGGGTCCATCAGGAATTGCTCCGACGTCGGACCGCCACCGGCGCCCGCCTACCCCCCCCCCCCCCCCCCCGCTGGCTGGACTCGGGGAGGGCGTGTGCCGCCGTGTATCTGCAACACAAACCCGCAGCAATAAGAAGTCCGAGTCCAGCCGGAGGGTGCCTCGCCTACCGGGGGCCTGGACAGGGAGGCAGCAGTGCGCGCCTGTTGTGTGCTAGATTTGGCTCGTTTCCTCCCCTCCCCCCGAGCCATGTGTGTGTGTGTGTGTGGGTGCGGGGGTGCGCGTGTGCGCTATTTAGGTCAGACCGCAAAGGAACGGAAAGCGTAAAGCGAAGGGAGAGTGGTTGAGGGATGACAAAGTGTGTGTACATGTAGCGGCGCGGCGCGGCCAGCGACCAGAACTAACGGCGAGGAAATTGACGGTTAATTAAATATCGACCCGTTGTCGTCGTCGTTTGCGGGGGAGTGGGGGTGGGGGTTCCGGCGGAAGCGCGGACGGGACTTGGAGAGGGGCTGTGGGGGGGGGGGGGGGGGGGTGCAGCGCGCTTCCGATAGAGCATCCGCTGCTAAGTATTAACGGTGATAGCACAGCGCAGCAGCGCAGCGGGCGGTAGTGGTAGTGGCGGCGCCGGCGCGGTATTCCTGTTGAAAGGGCCACGACAGAGCCAGTTTATCGATGCCGATCCATGCCGCTGCTGCCCCTGCTGCCCCTGCTGCCGCTGGCCCGCCACGCCCAGCCATGCAGAGCCGTAGTGGTGATATGAGGGGTCCGTAAATCTTCCCTGGCCACACCGATTTATTGCACGCGCCCCGTGACGCAGAATCGCTCCTCTCTGAAACGTATCGGAATCATAGTGTGGCGTAGACCACGGCTGGGTGAAGTGCGGCGTGCACTCGATCTCCCACTGCCCGCCCAGGGACAGCCTTGTAGAGATGGAGTCTGGCTGGACGAGCCTACTACTGATGGCTGCTTCTGGCGGATCCACTTTGCCTGGCTAGTCCGCGAGGCCGGCCTGGGTCCGTCGGGGTCCGCTATGGGGCCGGCCCGGTCCGGACAATGGAGTCCGCAGTCCGCGGTTTGTCGCACCAGCTTTCTCACAGATAAGGTCGGGCCGGTCTGTTCGGAGCCTTCGGGCGCAGGGCGCAGCCCGGGCCTGCGCTGCGCGAAATCTCGTGATAGGCTTAGCCCCGGCCCGGGCCGACCCGGCCCGGCCTATACGTTCCCTATCTGCTGCTGCTGCTCCCGCCACCGCCACCGCACCGCGCCTCCAAGGTTAAACCAACCAACTTGGCCGGGGCCCCAGCTTTGGCTTCGGCTGGCGCAGAAGTTTGTGTTTTATTTCGTGGAAACAAAGTGCGGGCAAGTTATTCCCGGCGGCTTCCCCGGACAGTGGCGCTGTGCCGCTGCCGCCTCTAGCTCACCCCCCCCCCCCCCCCCCCTCCCCCCCCCCTCCCCCGCTCCCGGCCCCGGACCCCGCCTTTCTTCAGTCTCCCCGAACCGCGGCCGCCAAGGTATACATCCCGTCTGCTCGGTCTGAGGCACGACATGTAGTCCGTGGTCAGGACCTGAGCCTCCGGCACCTCACCCACACCACACCGCAGCCCTGCTTGTCCTCCTGGCGGTCCAGGCCAAGGCGCCCTCAGGCCGCGTCGGCAAGCGTCGTCAGCAGCCGACCTCCTCCTGACTGACAACCAGACTGATTGCGTCGTGTTCTGTTGCAGATGTCCTGACGGCGGCGTGCGGGGCCTAGGGCCAGCGATGACGGCGGAGGACGAGTACAGGACTCTCCGCCTGGCGCCCCTCGGCCCCCTCGGCCCCCTCACCGGCTCACCGCTGCCCCCGCCGCCCGCCCCCGTCTCAGCAGCGGGGGACCTCGGCCGCTACCACCACTCGCACGCCCATGCCGGGCACGGCCAGCACGGCCAGGGACAGGGACATGGACAGGGCCACGGCGGGGGGCACGGCGGCCACCACGGCCACTGGCAGCACCACTCGCACACGCTGCCCCACCTGCATCACTATGACCGCGGCCACGGCGGCCACAACGACAGGGGCGCGGACAGGTACGCCCCTCCGCCGTCGCCGGCGTCGTCGGCGCACAGCGACCGCGAGCGGGAGCGCGACCGGGACCGAGACCGCTACCTGCCGCCGCCCGCGCCCGCGCCGCTCGCGCCCATGGACCGCTACCTGCTGTCACCGTCACCCGTCCCGCCGCCAGGGTCGCAGCCCATCGAGCGGTACGTGCCGCCTCCGGCCCCCAGCGGCTCGGCCCCCACGGCGGACCGGTACTCGGGCGGCGATGTGTACAACCGCTTCCACCACCACTACCGGACGGCGACCAGCAACGCGGCGGCGGCAGCGGCGGCAGCGGCGGCGGCCAACATGGCGTCGGCGGGGAACGGCGCTGGCTTCCAGCAGCAGTACCACCAGTACCACACGCTGCGCGCGCACGGCGCACACGGGGCGCACGGCCACCAGCAGCACCGCTACAACCACCACCACGTCGTCACGCCAGCCCAGGGCTCCAGGGGGCTACACCACATCCGATGCTGCCAGACCGCCTCCCCCGGCGTGGGTGTACCCGGTGGCCAGCCTCACCAGCCCCACGGCCAGCCCGGCGGCCCTGGCGGCGTAGGCCCTGTCACCCTGGGCCCCGCTGCCGGTGCTGCGCCCTACAGCCTGCCGTCGCCGTCGGGGAGGCCGTCATCCCACGGGCTGTCGGCGAGGCTGCTGCCCACGCCGTCATCGTCATCGTCATCGGCGTCCTCGACGGCCTCCGCCGGATGTGGCCGGCACTCGTCGACGCCGCCGCCGCTGGGGCAGCTGCCGATGGGCAGGTGCTCGTCGGAGGAGCTGGGTCCGGGGCCGACCCCCGGCCTCGGTCCTGGCCTCGGTCCCGGCCTCGGGGACGGGTTCGCGACGGCGCGGACGCGGAGGTGCGCCACACAGCGCTACCCGGGAGCCCTGCCGCCGCCGGTGCAGACGCAGGGCGTGCAAACGCAGACAGGACCACCAGTGCGCGGGGTGGGAGCCGCGGTGGGGACGGAACGGAGGGAGAGCAGAGACTCGAGGGACTCGAGGGAGTCCATCAGGGACGCGAGGGATGCAAGAGACTCGATCCGAGACGTCAGGGACAACGAACTCCACGCTGTCGCATGGTGAGTAAACGCACACCTCTTCTTCTTTCTGTGCTTTAGGGACCTGTCCGGCCTGATAGACTTTAGTACGTAGTCGGGGCCCGATTGGCACTGCCAGCCAGACTCGGCAAACTAACGACGAGCTCCCGGCGGCTACATATGGGGCGAGGCGGACGGACCGGGCCGTGGGCAGCCGTAGCCCGCAGCTGTATCACTCCACTGATACATATGCCGTCCTGGGCTAATGGCTAGCAAGTTTGCGGACGAGCGCGCTGGGGATGGGACGCGTCCGCGCCGCGCCTCGGCCCCCGTGTTGGCCTCTCACTCGCACTGCGCGCGCCGCCATCGGAGGGGGACAGAGAAGGAAACTGACTGTTTCCACTCGGCGCTGTTTATTTATTACCTCTCTGGCCGGCCGACCTTGATAACTCAACACCTCCGCCCTGCCGCCCCCGCTCTCTGCTAGAGCCATTCTCAGCCTGGTCCGGCCTGACCCCTCCCGGCTGCCCCTGCCCCCCGGCCCCCGGCCCCCGGCCCGCCCTGGCCTCGGACGGCCTCCCCGGACTCGTGTTGTGGAGACGCTTCCAGGCCGCGGGGGAGGCGCGCGGCTGGCGGGGGGAGGCCGCCGGCGACTGGAAGGCACTGCGTCAGGCACTGCTGGGGGGCTCTGGGAGGGGAGATCAGGGAGGGGAGCAGACCCGACTGGAATTTATTCGGGGAGTTTGTGAAGTTCATCCGGGCCGAGGAGCGCGGGGCAGCGGGCGGCGCAGACCGAATCCTGTTTTATGAATCGCCACACTGCCTCCCCCACCCCACACCCTGGCGGGCAGGCCGCAGCCGCAGGCGGCATGCACAGCCACCGCACCGGCTATTGGCTAAAGTTCCGACAAGAACAAACACCATTTCTTCATCATTATCCCCCCGACTCGACTGTTTTCTTGCAAGTGCTGCTAATGACGAAGCGGTCGCTCGCCTGGCCTCCCCGCCTGGCCTCCCGCCTGCAGGCAGCGCCACCGTCACCACTGCTGCGGTCGCAGTCGTGTGGTTTGGTTTAGGCAGTGTCAGTTGTGGGGTGTGGTTGTCGGCCATGCCAGAGGGGCGGGAGCTCGTCACCCAAACCGACGCGGCCGCCAGCTCGCGGCCCCCCTCCAATGTACACCGATTTAAGCCATGGCTAGTTCTTTTGATTTAAACTGTTTTTTCCCCAACATTGAATTGATTTTTCCAAAAACAATATCGGTTCAAACCCGAGTTTTTTTGTTTCGTCCCTGATTCTTTTATTTGATTTTTCTGAAGCACTTCTGTGATTTTGGGGCGTATTTGACTTTTTGAATTTTTCTCATATCCTGATTTTGACTTTTTTTATGAAAAAAAAAATTCCCACGACCGTACACCGATTTTTTTCAACGTGAAGTTCCTCTCGCCCCCTATGGCCCCCTCTCCCCGCTGCTTCGAGGCGTGGTCTCCTCCGGTCTCCTCCGGTCTCCTCCGGTCTCCTCGCGATAGTGGCCCCGCGGCCCCGCGGCCCCGCGCGCAGCGGTGCGCAGCGGCTTACGCTGACCGCCGGCCGCCGGCCTGGGGCCTCTTGGTACTCTCTATACATACATTATTTAGGTTCGGACCGGGCCGGGACATGGCCGAGCCGGCCCGAGAGGGCTCGGGGGAAGTTACTTTGCATTAGTCGTGGCCCAGTGTGGCCAACCTACCCCCGCACCGCCTCTGCAGAGTCCGAGGGGAATGCCGTGCGCGCGGACCAAGTTTGAATGGTGGCTGAGGGCAGACAAGGGGAGGTGAGGCCAGAGGGGGCTCGGAGACCGTCTGCCGTGCGGGGTCCTGCTAAATTTCCAGCGCCATCATCTAACTAGTTGAGGGAGAGAAAGAGAGAGAGGGAGAATAGAGAGAGACAGAGAGAGAGAGAGAGAGAGAGAGAGAGAGAGAGAGAGAGAGAGAGAGAGAGGGAGAGAGAGAGAGAGAGACCAAAAATGGCTCAAAGGTGTGGTTTTAAGTTTCAGTTTGAGTCAGTAGGGAGGAGGGGCAGACATCACTGTAAAAAATTAAATGCATCAGTTTTACAACCCTTGGCTCGATTGGGGCATACATCCTCCCCCTCCCCCACCCCCACCCCACACCCAAAAAAAAATCTCTAGAGTTGCTTATGACGTTTGGCTGACGTTTTGATGAAGTCAGTACAAGTAATCTGTATTTTAGAGAGTATTTTTTTTTTTAAGATTCTTTGTTAGAGAGAGTGCGTAGGAGAATGGTGAGGGAAAGGCGACACGGGCGACGGGGGGAAGAGGTACGAACGTCAGGCTATGGTGGGAGAGAGATGCGAGGTCTCTGCAAAAGATTCGCCGTCGGCAGTCGGGAGCCGGGCAGAGCCGTAACCGATGGGTACCCGATGGCCACTCGATGGCCACTCGATAGGTGAGAGTGGAGCGGCAGAGGTGCAGCAGCAGGGGCAGGGGCAGGGCATGGTAGGGCAGGGCGGGCGGGGCCGGACGGGGCCCAGGAGGGCATGGTAGGGCAGGGCGGGCGGGGCCGGACGGGGCCCAGGAGTACGAGGCGGAAAGGCCCCGCCGAGCCGTTCAATGGGCCGAAGGCAATCAAGTGATCCGTAGGCCCCGCAGCCCCCAGAGCAGTGGCCTCGGCCTCGGCCTCGGCCCCGCACACGCTTTTGCTTTCATGGCCTGAGCGCCTATGTGCGCCCCCTCCCCCCCCCCCCCCCCCTCTCCCCACTCCCCTTCCGTTTTGTTTTTTTTTCTCCTCCTCCTTCCCTTCCGCCCAGCGCTCGCAACGAGGCAATTATTCTCAAGCTCATCCTTCTCGTCCCCCCTAGTTTCCCCCTAGTCCCCCTGCCGCCGCTGCCGTCTGTCCCCCTCTGCGGCCAGGGGTCACCGTCCACCCCCGTGGCCCTGAATAAAATATCCCCGGCGCCGTCTTATCGAATAGAGCACCGCGCCATTGGTCCTGGATGGAGATGGCGGCAGCTCCAGCAGTGCCAGCGCTAGCCATAAGACCACGATACGGACCACCACCAACTTCCACGTCCAGAAGAGATGCTCATAAAGACCTCATTTTTGTAATCCTTCATTTTTGGAGGTCTCAAACGGTAAGGCCACGCTTTCAAATGAACCACCCCTTCTGGCTCCTTCTCTCCAAAGAGTCGTGACTCTTCCATTCCGAGCGCCCGGAGCCCGTGCCCGGTCGGTCCCCGCGCCGTCACCAATAATTCCCCACCCTTCGCTCCGCAGTCCCCGGCGCCCTCGTTGTGTTCGTCACCGCCCCTATTTTTGGGATCCAACGTGCCTGAAAAAATGATTGCCATCGTGACGGAAAGTTTCGGACAGCAGCAGCACGCAGAGCTTTGGCTATTCGTGGGCGGCCACTGGGCGGGCAAGGGGGGGATGGTGGAGGAGGGAAATTTGGCAGTACGTTAGCCCCCCTCCCCCTCGAGGCCCCGACCCCTTAACGGCTGTCCTGCTAACTCGCCTTATAGCAGACTGGCGTCATTCTGAACCGCTGCCCTCGGCTGCCCTTTTCTGCTGCTCCCTTCCCTCCCTCCCGCCCTGGCTTGGCCTGGCAGGCCATGACTGTTAAACTGTGTTGTCGAGAAGTCGGACAGGAATGGTCGGTAGTGGCCTAGCAGTCCATCGGCAGGCGGGGCGGGGCGGGGCGGGGCACGGCTGGACATTTGCGGAACGTGGCAGAGGATGAGTCGGGTCGGCTCGGGCCGAGGCGGGCTGAGGCCAGTGTGGCTGGCCGGGCCAATGGCTGCTGGGACCAGAGCCACTGAACCCGTTATGTGATGTGGACATGGACTGGACGTGGGGCCGAATGGTATGGCATGGCACATGGCATGGCGCATACCCCTTCTTGGTCGTAGGAGCATGCTCTGGGCTCGTGGTCTGCAGCTTCCCCCCTCGCAAGTTCCAACCGAAGCAGTCGGGCCTTGCCACAAAGGAAAGGGGAGCCAACGTACACACACACACACACACACACACACACATCATGGCGGCTGACACACCCGCACCCCCACCCCTCGTTCTACTCCCAACGCCAAAAGGACAAATAGTGCCGGCACCGCAGCCGCTCTTGCGCGCTCTCTCTCTCTCTCTCTCTCTCTCTCTCTCTCTCTCTCTCTCTCTCTCTCTCTCTCTCTCACACATACTCACCTCACTCTCTCCCCCCCCCTCTCTCTCTGTATTTCCTCTCCCTCCGTCTCTTCCCTATCTGCCTCTACTGCAGAATCAGCGGAGTACACTAAAGTGGAGCAATGGACTCGAATTTCCATCCGTCGTTTCCTGCTGACGTACGCCCGTCCTCGGGCGCCCCCTCCCTCAGCCCACAGGCCTGCACGGCACACACACATACACACACACGCGCGCGCACACACACACACTCCTCCCCCCCCCCCCCTCCCCCAATTATAATCCTCATTGGAACCAAAACACGAAAAGCCCGCGTGCGAAGCGCGCCATAGCTCGCTACGTAGCACCCCAATTAGGGCCCTCTGTATCTCCTGTGCGCCATCCTTCCCGCGTTGTTGGATCATCCCAAGGCTGCGTCTATCCATGCACGTACTCCGTGTACCCCCAGGGGAATCCAAACTACTACTGGAATATCGATTGCTGCCAGCGCAGCACAGGAGACCGGAGCAAAGAGGATAGCGGAGGCGGGTCGGAGGCTAGGCTGGAGCCTTGATCCTGGAGCCCGGATCCTGTAGCCCGGAGCCTGGACCCCAAAGCCTAGAGACCAGACCTGGCGCCTGGAGCCTGGAGCATGAGGCCTCAGGCCTGGAGCCCGGAGCCCGGAGCCCGCTGTCACAACGGCAAATTATTAATGTCACTGCCGGGACATCACGATATGAAAGCAAACGACGGCGGATGAATTTTGCACACGTTTTCCAGCCTGCCCCGCGACGCGGAGGCAAGAAAGAAAAATAAATAGAGCTGGAATCGATACGCTGCGGGAACGAACATGTTACACCGAACCGAACGGCGAAAGGGGGCTGTAGTTTCCCTTGCCGCTGGGCACAAAAACATGATGTACCACCCGATCAGCGGAACCACAGCGGATCGGAGCGGGGCAGGCACACACACGTGCCCTCCATCCCTCCCTCCCTCCGGTCCTCCTTCTCTTTCTCTCTCTCTCTATCACTCTCTCACACTCTCTTTCTCCCTGAAACAAATTTGGCGTCCACACGGTGGAATCCCGATGACGTGTATGGTAGCCTATGGCAAGGCATCCATTGCCCCGCTTTGTGCTTCGCCAAACATCCTCCTCCCCTCCATACCCCCCCCCCCCCTCCCCTCCCGATCCCACTGGACGAGCACCATCATTTTGCAGTATTCAGGATCAGCCCTATCCCTTCCATATGTCTGCCTGTATTTATCTATTCCGTCCCCCCGCCCGCTTCTCCCCTCTATCCCTCTATCCCTTTCCGTTCATGCAAGCCGAGGAATTATCTAAATCACAAAACGGCCGTTCTCGGCTCCCTGTTCGAAAGTGGCAGCAGGCCCGTATAGGGTGGCCGAAGGGCGGAAGAGGGGGAGGTTTGATAGGAGTATTGCGGGCCTAGGAAGCCCTCCCCCACCGTCTCCCCCCCGCAGAGCATTCGCAGCACTTTGTTAATTTTGATTCCATGTTCAGCAGTCCCGGCCTTTCAATCGCAGCCCCCCCCCCCCTCATCCCCCACTAGCCATCCATTTGAATCCCCCGCTTCTGCGCCCGGCCATTCACTTGTTTATTATTCTCCGCCGGAGAGAGAGAGAGAGAGAGAGAGAGAGAGAGAGAGAGAGAGAGAGAGAGAGAGAGAGAGAGAGAGAGAGAGAGAGAGAGAGGGGGGGGGGGGGAGAGAGAATATGGAAGAGAAATAGGACGGGCGAAAAAACAGGCAGAAAAGCGAGCAGGAGCGACGAGAACAAAAGAAGACGGCCGCCGGCCGCGTTCGCCGAGTCATCCCAGGTCTGAAAATCCGGTTGAAAGGTGCAAATTTCGCGGAGCGGATCCGGTTTGCTGAGCGGATCCGCTATGAAGAGGATCCACTTTCGTTAGCGGATCCACTTAGCACACCGGATCCGCTCCGCGAAATTTGCACCTTTCAACCGGATCCGCTATCGAATCGGATCCACTTCAGAACTGGATCCGCATGCTTAACTTTCATGAAGATTTTTCTGGGTTCATGTGGAGTATCAGCGTGCTTCAAAGTACTCCTGGGGTGGTCAAATTGAGTCTGATCCAAATCTGTGTTTATTTTTGCTCTATCTGCAGCCGTTCTCGAGATAGCAAAAAAATTAAACGGGATTTCGCTGATATTAAAACCAGCCTAGTGAATTTGGCCGTAGATGCCCTATCTAAAATTTCAGTTGAAAATTCCTAAAACTCTTCATTTTATGGGCTCTTCAATTTGGATAGGGTATGGACCTGATCCGCTATCAGTCGGATCCGCTCCGCTTAGTACCGGATCCGGTAGATACAAGTGGATCCGGTGCGGAGCTAACTGGATCCACTATGGGGGAAGTGGATCAGCTCTGCAGTGGATCCGCTCCGAACCGGATCCGATAAGCTCCGTTCCGGATCCGGTAAGGCAAGAGCGGATCCGGTGAGGAGCTTACTGGATCCGCTGTGGTGTAAGTGGATCCGCTGTGAAACTTACCGGATCCGGTAACATGTAAGCGGATCCGGTTCATGCTCACTGGATTTTCAGACCTGGGATCGCCGCGCTGCGAGTGCGGGTGCGCCCGTATGTAGTGATACGGTGTTGTGAAGGGGTAGGTGCGGACCAAACAATCACAGCAGGTACAAGTGAGTGTAACCGCCCCGCCCTCTTCTCCCAAATTAAAAAAAAAAAAAAAATACAAATTGAGCAATTATTTTGCAGCCTTTTGATAGGGTGTGATCGACGCCGCTGCTGGAGTTGCACTCGCACAAGAGCACGCTCCGCGGGGCTTAACTACTCCGTCATAACTTGATTTGATATCATCGGGCGGAGCAAGCGGAGCGAACGGAGCAAGGGACTGACGGCCTCCTAGCCTCAGCGCCCCCGACCCGACCCCGGCGGCCCCCGGCGGCCCCCGGCGGCCCCCCGGCAGACGGACTCCGCCGGGGCCAATCAAATCAGAACACGGCATCGCGGCGCGGCCACCTGCACTCTATAGCGCTCCCGCCGGCTGCCGTGGCCGCCGTGGCAGTTCATTATTGGAAAGGTGCGCATCAGTATTTCTCATAACTGCTCTGCAAGAGTTCCCGGCGAATCTATGAAATATTTTACAATGTTATCTTTCGTACGCTAAGGCGAGTGAGGTACCCCATCGTAGACAAGAGACTAATGAAGAAAGAGGCTGTTTTTAAAAGTTGCCATTGGCTATTTGTTCAGGCCTCAAAAAGTTCACAGCACGCAACACGCGACAGTGCTGCGCTCTCTCGGTCGGGCCGGGGTGCCGGGCCGGGCCGGGTGCCGGTCGGTATCGCGAGCGGAGCGGAAACCCGCTGCCGGGTAAACAACCAAAGAGCCATCAAGACCCACTCGGGACTCATCCAAGTCAAGTTTCCGGCGCGCGGGGGGGGGATGGAATGGAAAAGAACGGGACGGGATTCCCATCGCTGTGGTCGGGCGGGGGCGGCGGGGGGCGGGCGGCGGGGGGCGGACGCCCGCCGTGCGGCAGCTGTCGAAATAATTGTGATTCGCAGGGCGTCCCGCCCCGTCTCGACCAGGACCCCCAGGGTCCCCAGGGTCCGTCCAGTTAACCGGCGCAGGCTTAGCTCCTCCGCCCCGCTGCTGTTCCAACACGTTGCGGGCTGAGCGCTGTACTTGTAGAAGGCCGTTGCTGACGCCGCGGGCCGCGTTGTCAAGGCGTGCCGGAAGTCCCTAAACCATGTTATGCTGTGTGTCCTAATTGCAGGACCTCCGGTCTCGGGCTGGGGTGGGGGTGTCGGGGGGTGATTGTGGCCGCTCGCTTCCGGCTCGGCGTGTTAGAGACCCCTTCCCCTACGCGACGCGACGTCTGGCCCTTGCTCTTAGGCCCAGCGCACTCAACAACGCCCTGGTGCGGCTCAACTCCTGCGTCTCCCACGGAGCGCGAGCGCCCGATAGGTAGGCAACGCCGAGGCTGGCATGCAGCCGCGTCGTGCGGGCTGGCCTACCCCGGCTTATGCAGGCGCCCGCCGAGGCAGAGGCGGGGGGCACCAGCCAATGAGACAGGGCGCGGAGCCGAGGGCCCGGCCCCAAGCCGGGGGCAGCCGGGGGCAGCCGGGGGCAGCCGGGGGCAGCCGGAGGGCGGCCGCGGGCAGCGCCACCACCGCCTCCACCCCTACTGTTTCTACAGCCACCCCAGGCGAACCAAGTTTCCCCCGTCGTAGCAGCGCTGTCGTCGACAGCGGGAGGATGTGAGGAGCATGAAACCGTGGCACACTCCCCCCCCCCTCCCCCACCTCCCCACACCGAGGAAAACGGGGAGGAGGGGGGGAGGGGAGGGTAAATGTGTTCTCAGATTGCCTTCGGCGTCCGTCGGTTGCTCATATTTTCACCCGGACGTCAATCTATGTGTGTGTGTGAGAGAGAGAGAGAAAGAGAGAGAGAGAAGAGAGATAATAAATTTTTGAGTCGCAGCTGCCTTCTTCCTCTCTCCCGGTCTATCTCTCTGCATCCACTCTCTCTCTCTCTCTCTCTCTCTCTCTCTCTCTCTCTCTCTCTCTCTCTCTCTCTCTCTCTCTCTCTCTCCCTCTCCGCCTGATTTGGGTCACGGCCGCTCTGCTCCTGTGCTGCCCGTTAGTATGAGAGAGGGGGAAGGAAAAAGGGGGGGGGGGGGGGGTGAGGGGGGGGGGATAATGTAGGGGTTGAAGGAAGGGATTCGTCTCGCTCGCTACGCGCAGCAGCAGCGACTTGCTACCACTCAAACATCTCGTTCCTGGGGCCTCGAGAGGGGAATCATGATGATGATAGGAATGGATGCTGCGGGGAAGGGGCGGGAGAGGGAGGGGGGAGGGGGGTCGGCGAATCTTATTTCGAATTCTCCTCGGCACATTCCATTCCTCACCGGCGGGCCGGGTCGGGCGCACGGCGGTCCTGGCGATCCCCGCCCCCGGCCGGGGTTTGGGACGACCTGGCGGTGAACGCAGCAGAGGCAGATGACGAGAACGGGACATCTGCTGGTGCTAGCGTCACTGGCTGTTGTGTTAGTTGATGAGATATTTGCAATGACACACACACACACACACACACACACACACACACACACACACACACACAATGTCGTACGTCTCTTTCGGAGTATTACTATTGAGACAGCGTACGTAACTGAGGGTGAGCGATAGCAGCCGGATTTTCGCGAACTAATTTTTGAAGTGCAAAAAAAATTGTTTTGTTCGGAGAGCGCCGCAGCTTGCCTGTCCTTGTGTCGGCCGAGCGCCGAGCTGGTGGGGTGGCCGGCTGCGTCATGTGGTTGGGGGTACGTAGCCCCACACCACCATCTCTCCCCACGTAATAAGCGGCTTCTTTTTAACCCCCTACCCCCCCCCCCCCACCACCTTTTTACACCCGTCGTCGCCACAAATTTGCCCATCCCCCCCCACACACACACTCACACGTACACACACACACACACGCGCGCGCACCGGCCTTAATTAACGCCGTTATTGCTGCCAGCGCTCACCCCCCGTGATCCCGTTTTAGTCGAGGGGAGGGGAGGGGGTGCGGTGCATCTTGGCCTCTTGGCCCGTTTGTCATCCGCAAAGAGGTTCCTGCCGCGGCCTCGTTCCGCCAGGGTGGCCGCCGAGGTCGAAGGTCATCACCGCGTGCTCCGGACCGGCCTGTGCGAAGGGCCGTGCCCGGCTGTGACGTCACTCCATGTGCCGGCCGGAGAGAATCTCTCTAATTAGCGAACAACGTTTGGCAAGTAACGCTTTGGAGAGGCGGGGGGCAGCGGGGGGTTGTGGGGCTGCCGTCTCTTCGGCCGGTGGGACTGCGGGGGCCTGCGGGGCTGCGGCCCCGGAGTCGCCCGCTGACAGCGAGGGGTGATACATCTTGTCCCCGGCGCTCCGGTCCGACCCCCTCGAGCTGGAGCCCCCTCTCTCCTGCCTCCGGTGCCTCCGGTGCCTCCGGCTCCCAGGTGTCACCTTGAGGGACCACGACCACGAGCTGCCGGGCCGGGAGTGCTGCGGGAGACCAAAGGGCTGTAGGGAGCCCTTCTCCTCCCCCCTCTACCCCCCTCCCCTCCCCCGCACGATACACACATTTTATCCTCACAATCAATCGTCATCAGCCTCCGCCGGGTGTAATGGTGCACAAAACTGAGCGCCAACCACTCCTTTCTCTCCCTCCCCCTTCCTTCCCTCTCCTCCTTCCCCTCCATCTTCTTCTTTACTCCAATCCCCTCATCCGCTAATACACTATGGACGATCCAGTTCGTTTTGCTTTGCGCACGTTTTGCAAGCGTCACATTATAAACGTCTTGCGAGGCGATGATCAAAGCGCTGCTCGCGAAAGAGAAGATTTAGCCTCGAAAGCATTCGCGTCGGCAGCTTGCACGTCGCCGCCGGGGCCTCGAGCGGGGCGTGAAGGTTAGAGAACTCCGCTTGATTAAAAGGTGGCAGCGCGGCGTTCGTCTGTTTTCCTTCGGTCGGTAGAGAAAAGCATTGCGACAACGCCACTCACTCGGCATGCGTGACCCCCGCCCCGCCTCGCATCGCCCCGCACCCGGCGACAATTCTCCGCTCTGAATGCGATTATCCGTGTTAATCCCAACGTTTTCCTACTCTCTCTCTCTCTCTCTCTCTCTCTCTCTCTCTCTCTCTCTCTCTCTCTCTCTCTCTCTCTCTCTCTCTCTCTCTCTCTCTCTCTCTCTCTCTCTCTCTCTCTCCGCCCCTCCCTAGAGTAAACAGAAAGATGCAGGCGCGGATCCGGGGGGGGGGGGGGGGGAAAGTGCCCCCCCTTCGGGCCTATCGGCGCCCGCAGGGCGCCTGAAAGGTAGGCAACCTGCGAAGCCTCTCCGCCTGTAAGTAGGCACTTTGCCCCTCCCTTGGGCCGCTCCTGGATCCGCGCCTGGAAAGATGAAAGGCACCCATGGGCGTAGGGCAAAACGTCTCCTCATGTGTTTCGCGAATAAATATGGCGGTGCTGCCGGCCGAGTGCGCCCACCTATTCGGCCGCTGTGCCCCACCTACCCTCACCGGCGGCCGCCAACCCCACCGACGGCCTCCGTCTGTCCGCACGGCCTCCATCTCTCCACGGCCTCCCACCCCACCACGGCCTCCGCCTCACCACAGCCTCCATCCCTCCACGGCCTCCACCTGCCTCTACCCTACCGCCGTCCACCATCCCACCCGCGGGGTTGGTGAATGGGCTTGTCATACCGTCGTGACAACTCGCGATACGCCTTTCGCAATTTCCGCGCGGAGTACAGTCTGTGGAGAAAATACCCTGGCCGGGCCGCGAGCGAGTGTTGATAGCCGGGCTCATGGCCGGGGGTGGTGGGGTATGAGGGGTGGGCCAGGGGTGGTAGGGGGATGAGGGGTGGGCCAGAGGTGGCGGGGGATGAGGGGTGGGCCAGGGCCGAGCGCGACGCGCGCCCAATACGGATAGTTTCCGTGACTGTAATGACTTCTTTGCTTACCCTTAGCGCATGCGAGGCAGCAGCAGCAGCGGGAGGGGGAGGGGGAGGGGGCTTATAGACCCACCGATGATTGCGTCATTGGGATAGCGAGGCGAGAGGACTTTCGCTACTCCACGCTACTCCCCGCCACCGGTTCCCCTGCGGAGCTGCGGGGCTTCGCGGGGATAGGCCGGGGCGGCCGAGCCTGGTCTGTTTGCGCCCCCTGTTAGCAGACGACGTCGCATAGAAATAATAAACAAACAGGGATCGGGGATTCCGCCTCTAGAGTGAGGGAGGAGAGGGGGGGGGCGCTGCTGTTGGCTTAGCAGCTAGAGACTGCTCGGCTCGGCGACAGAGGTCGTCCACAAATTGCGTAACGTGCTGAGTGCTTTTGAAATGCGTTTCATTTTGTCGCGGCATAATGGTCCGTTTGCAAGATTGCAAATTTTCATACCGCCCAAGTGATCCGGTTTTGACGCTGCCGTAGTTTGTGAACGCTCGGTCTGCGGCTTGCGCCCGGCTCGACCCCGGTTTAGCGACCGAGAGGTATCGCACTGTTTGAGAGTGTGGGTTGGGGGGGGGGGGGGGGGGGGTATGTGACAGCCTCACCCCGCGGCCTATCGCCGACCGGGTACCGGCCCCGGCACGGCCCTGGACCCGGCTTAGCGATGGAGAAGGTCGGCTGTGTAGAGGGTCGCCGTGGGCAGGGCCCGCTCCCACCGCCCCCACCAGGTCCAGGTGCCCTGGTGCCCTCTGCGGTGAAAACAGGCGGATGACTGAATAAGCAGAATTACAAGACGCGGCGCCCGCCATGGCGCCCGCTGGCTGTAGATGCCGCCGCACCGCCGCGCCTTACAGTCCGCGTTGGCACTAAATTAAAACTCGGTCCTGCTGCGCTAATTAAGGCGCGGGGTCGAATACCGAGCAGTACACCGCGGTACGCCAGCGGTCCGGCCTCTGGCCTGGCTACGACGGTTACCCCCCGGCCTCGGCCTCGGCCTTGTTGGTTTGAAAGACCGCGCTGCCCGCCAAATTCTTCTCTGCTCTGCTGGCCTTATTTTACGGGTTTCGCTCTGTATAGTAGCGTTAAATTTTCCGACCGCGGCCGTGCAGGTGGAGCGGTGCTGAGGCCTGTGGGTGCCCGTGCGGGTAGGGCATGACGCCCGCGAGGTCCGCTAGGGCACGAGCCCAGCCGGCCGGCCTCGGCAGGACCGAGCAGCCGAGGTCGAGCCCTCCCTCAGCCGCTTCATTTGCTCGTTTTTATGGATTTAATAAAAAGCGTCCGTGCGCGCCCGCCGCCTGCCCTTGGCGGCGCGGTGTATTTCGCTGGCCGGTCGGCCTTCAGGGAGACCTCCAGGACCTCGCTCGGCCTGCAGGGCTTCCAGCAGCTTCCAGCAGCTTCCAGCAGCTTCCAGCAGCCTCCGGCAGTTTCCAGCAGCTTCCAGCGCTCGCCTCGGCGCCCTGATGGGATGCAGACACGCCGGGACGCGCGCATCTCAGCCGGAGCCTTTGTAACACATACAGCGCTATACGCGATATGACTCCGCCTGAAATGTGTTGCCCGCACAGCACCATGACGGAGACGACGTTTTGCAATGTAAATACGAGCGAGGCGGAGGTCAAGCTCGTCCCTTTTCTCGCTCTCTTCTTTGCGGGCGCGTTCTGGTTCTGTAATGGAATATTTTAATCCGGCAGGGCCGCAAACGAGAGATGTTCTTCCGTTCACCCGGCCTTTGTGCCCCGCTGGCGCCGTGTTCGGCCGAGGTTTCTGCGCGCCGCACAGACAAAGTGGCATAAAGCCTGCTGTCATTTAATCGCACCAGAATGGAAATATAGTCTTGGAGGCGCACCGCGAGGGGGGAGGCTATATTTAATCAGTATAATGACGTGGAAAGCACCCCTCGTTTTCCCACCTCCCCCGTGCGACGACCTCTCAGGTCCTCACGGGTCCTCTCAGGTCCTCTTAGGTCCTCTCAGGTCCTCACAGGTCCTCACTGGTCCTCCCAGGTCCTCACGGGTCCTCACTGGTTCTCACCGGCCCTCAGGCAGAGAGGCAGGTGGTGCTCGTCATTGGGAATCGCAGAGGTCGCTCGGGTGAGCCGTGATGATAAGGGGGAGGGGAGGGAGGGGGGGGGGAACTCACATTTCTCTGCCGAATGTTCAGCGCTCTCGCCCCCTCGTCTCTTCTCTATCCAGGCCAGTGCTACGCGCGGCCAGGCTATCGTGGAACAATTAAGGATTAAACACATGCCAGGAATTCCCCATCTGCCCCCCCTCCCCCCTCTCCCCTCCTGCCTGAGTCCAGCCCCTCCACACTGAGTAGAGCCTGTCCCTCTCTCTGATTATTGGCTGCTGTGTTGCCCTCGGCAACAGTGGAGGCTCCTTTGCAGCCCCAGGTTTGATAGGCCACACACACACACACACACACACACACACACACACACACACAATAAGAGTAATCCAGCCCAAGGGCGTTTTCTCTGCGTGCGGAAGAATCCTCTTCCGTGGAAGCTTCATGGAGCATAGCAGCAGAACCGCGAACATTTACCGACTCGAAACCGAACTTCGAGACAGGAAGAGAGGTTGGGTAGGGCGAGGAGGGGGGGGGGGGGGGTAATGGAGCGGACCCCGGGCAAGCAGGGCGGTGGAAGCGAATCGTCTATAAACAGGATGGAGAAAGTGGAGCAATGGAGGCCTCTTCTGGAGGTGCTGCTGACTCGCGGTGAGTGGCTGCCGGGCGGGAAGTGAAAGCCAAAGCCCGGGGAGAAAGGTTCAGAGAGAGAGAGAGAGAGAGAGAGAGAGAGAGAGAGAGAGAGAGAGAGAGAGAGAGAGAGAGACGGGAGGGGGACGGGAGGGGGGAGGGGGGCACGAGAACCAATCGATAGTGGCAAACGGAAGGGTTACCCATGAACTGCTGCCGTCGATTGGGTTGGTCACGCCAAGCCAACGCCGCCGCCGGGAAGGTAAATATTGTTGTTCACCGAACTCAGCGCCCTCTGCCGTCCCGCTAGCGATAGTGGCGATAACCATATACCGGATCACCGGATCCGGTCAGCACGACGCCCCGGTCCGGTCTGATCCGGACTAGGCAGGCCCAACGGGGGTGTCCCGCGGAAGGGAGTCCCTCCTGACCCCCCCCCCCCCCCTCCCCCGGGGTCCGCGGGGGGTCCACAAGGATATGCCCAGGGCCTTGTGGCTGGGCAGCGGTCCCGGGATAGGGCCGCCTGGCCCCGCCCCCTCCTCGCCTATACCGCATCGTCCACATGTGTCACTGGAGGGGAGCCTCGGCCCCGGCCTGAGTCACACTACGAATTTGAGAACGCGGTGGAATGTGTTTTCGGTTCGGTGGTGGAAAGGGCAGCCCTACAGCCCCACAACCCCACAGCCCGCACAGCCCACGGGCCTCTGCTGCTCATTGTAACGCTGATGGGCTCCACCACCGGGCTCCGCCTGCCCCGAGCTCCGCCCTACGCCCTGCCCCTGCCCCGCCCTGCCCCGCTGCCCTACCGCTCGCGTCCTCGTCACATCGCATCGGACCCACCGGAAAACTTTTGCGCGAAGTTTAGTTGGGCGAGGCCAGGGCAGGCCGGGCCGGGCCGCGCAAGTTGAGCTGCTCGACGTATCGGGGTGGGCCGAACGCAGGAGGGGAAGGGCAGGGCAGGGCGATAGTACAGCAGCGCGCGAGGATTCGAAACTACGGCCCGAACTCAACTGCGAAAGCCACACGGCCGTGCGCGCGGCAGTCAACGGGGAGGAACAACGGATTTCCGACCGAACCCCTCAGCACCGCTGCCGCTCTCAACTATTGCGTTAGTCTTCCCGGCCCGGCCCCGGCCCTCCCGGTCCACTGTGTAGTATCTCGAACTTGCAATAATCCCCGGCCGTCCCGTGGGGCTGCCGCTGCCGAGCCGAGCCGAGCCGAGCCGAGCCGGGCCGAGCCGGGCCGAGCCGAGCGAAGCCGGTGTGGCAGTGGTGTCCCGAGGGCTGGTGTGCCCCCCAGGGCCAGGGCGTTGTTACATTGTACATAGTCCTTAGGGCTCTGGTGTGCCTCCCGGGGGGTACATAGTCTCTGGGCTGGTGTGTCCCCCAGGGGGTACATAGGCTCTAGGGCTAATGTGGCCCCCGGAGGGTACATGGGCCTTAGGGCTGCACATGCTGCTTCACTCTCTCGCTCTCTCTCTCGCTCTCTCTCTCTCTCTCTCTCTCTCTCTCTCTCTCTCTCTCTCTCTCTCTCTCTCTCTCTCTCTCTCTCCGTCTCAGGTAGAGGTCGTGGCCTGTCGGCCTGGACAAAGACAGAGGGAACAAAGACTGCACTTGTGATTGCGCTGCGCCGATTCTCTCTCTCTCTCTCTCTCTCTCTCTCTCTCTCTCTCTCTCTCTCTCTCTCTCTCTCTCTCTCTCTCTCTCTCTCTCTCTCTCTCTCTCTCTCTCTCTCTCTCTCTCTCTCTCTCCAGCGTGCGCGGTTCGCCGGGTGCAGCGCACAGGCTGCAGCGCAGTAGTAGTCACAGCAAGCCAGGGTCAAACCAGGGGAGGGGGGTGGGGGCTCCCTAGGACGAGAGGGGGAGGGAGGGGGGGCAGCGACCGCGCTCGCGCCGCGCACGGACATGCTCGGACAGACAGACCGGCGGACAGACACGAACTTGCAGTTTGCGTGGCGGGCGGCGGCCGGGCCGGCGGGTGGGCGGAGACAGTGTCGGGGGCCACACAGGCCACGCACGACACGCACACGGCACGGCACGGGTGGCGTGACGCTGCCTGCCGCTGGCTGTGGCTCCGATGGCGGTCAGAGACAGCTGTTGCTGCCGCGTCCGTCCGCACCCACGGTTCGGAATGCGTTGTGTTGTGCCCCAGGTGTGCCGCTGTGAGCCGCCTTGGCACTGGCACTGTCGCCTGTCCCCCGCTGTCCCCCGCTGCGGTGGCCGTGAGCTCATCATGTCCGGCCCGCCGAGATAGTTGGAGATAGCGCGGTGCGGTGGTGTGCTGGTGTGGTGTGCTTTCCGCGGCACGCAGGTGGGTTAGCAAGTTAGCAGAGTGCGGCCTAGTAGTGCGGGCGGACGCACAGCCGCCAGCCCAGCCGCCAGCCGCGGTCCGCTGGCGGCCCCGGCCCGCCGCCGCCGCCCAGTCGCGCTGGCAGCCAGCTGAGCTAGGCCGTGGCGAGCCGCGGCAGGCCCGGCAGGCCCGGCAGGGCATGCTCAGCTCAGCACCTTGCCGCTCAGCCCCCCCCCCCCCCGCCCCCCGCCTCTGCCCCGTCGGGCCCCCCTCCGTCAGCGGGCATGAGTCAACGAGTATCCACACCACGACTCCTCTCCTCCTCTGTCTCCCACTCTTCTCTCTCCCTCCTCAGTACCCGCTGGTGTCGCGGCCAAGGAGCCACGTCCTGGCCGCGGCTGCCCCCGTGTGTCCGCACGCGCCGCGACGCGTGCCGAGAGTGTGTTCGCGTGCCTCGTCACGTGACAGTGCCCAGTGCGTTGACCCCGTGCTGACCTGCCGCAACGCAAGGTCGTTGTGCCGACGTTCCGCGCCGTGGCTCCCGGGCCGGGACAGTGATGCGGCTGCCGTAGGGGTTACACCGGTGTGGCGCAACAACAAGCCATGTCGGAGCAGGAGAAGAAGGGCCTGCCGCAGGAGCCGGAGCAGGCCAGGGCGGCCAGGGCACAGGTCCGCTGGGACTGGCTCAGGTGAGAGAAAGAGAGAGGAGCAGACAGACAGACAGACGGACAGACTGAGGTGTCCCGCACTCGCGCCACGTGCGCCGGGCTCGCCACGCCCATCGGCCCACGGGCGCCAGAGGTCTGCAAACGGTCGGTCGAGGCGATCCGTCTCTGATCGCCTGCCTTGGAGGCTCGATCGCCTGCTCAGACTCGCTTGTGCGAGTGAGACAGGTGTAGCTGGGTGCCGAACGGACGGGCGACAGGCAGCGGTCTCTCTGGCACAGGATAGTGCACAGCAGGCGCAGCGAGTGGGCTGGCTACCACCGCCGCACATCCACCCGTAGTACTTCTGTCTCTCTCGCGCCTAGTGCCGGTCAATGAGAGCGACAGAGAAAGACTGTGCCCGCAGAGCGGCGCTGGCTGTGCTGTAGTCGACCAATGCCGGCGGCGCGCTGAGGACTGAGGTCAGGACGCTCGAGACGGCCGCTCTCTTTTCGATGCGAGGGTTGCTTCAAATCAAGGAATGAAAAAGTTTGTTGTCCACACGCACGAAGTACGGCGTCTTTGAATCAAGAACACGATTTTTTCCACGATTTTTTTCCATAGTGCAGGCCTCACAGTAACAAGAATTTCTTGTCCAGTTATTTATATTGTTTAGCTTCTTCTATTATTATCGGTTACTACCAAGGAATGGACTGAGTCAGTCTGGGATCCCCGCGCAACGGTCGTGGTGACTCATGGGCCAGCGGCGGCCAGCGGCAAAGAGCTAGCAGGACGGTGTACACTGTGGCGTTAGTCCTAGGTGCTATACAGCGTGACACAATCAGCCGGTGCCGTCACGTCCGCTGTGTGAAACGGAAGTCGAAGAACAAAAACTCTTCCAGAGCGGAAACTCTCGAAATCAGGTATGAGAAATATCGATGCACATATGGGGCACAACCTCCAAATTCACTCAAAACGCCATTCAAATTTGTCATGCCTGCCCTCAAGAATTTCCGATTCTGGAAGAGTTTTCGTTCTACAACTTCCGTTTTCAAAGTGTCATTGGGAACCTCTATTAAATACGCAAAGCAGTGACCCGGTGGCGGGCTGGGCGCGGCCGGGGGCCGCCGGGGGCGGCCGGGGGCGGCTGGAGGTCGGGAGGCGGGCGCCCTCTAAATGGTCGTCCCTCCCCTTCCTTTCTCTGTCCCGGTGCAAAAGATTGGCCTTGGTTCGAATAAATGGGCTTTTACTTTATCGCGATCAATTCCGCCTCCTGGCCCGGGACTGGGCCTTCAGTGCGCTCGGCCGAGGCCTCGCCGGCCCCCACAGGGCTGCCCCCACAGGGCTGCCCCCACAGGGCGGCCCGGCCCCCACAGGGCTGCCGCACGGAGCACTCCATTTCTACTCCACGACCCGGTCCGGTAAGCGAGCAGGGTGGGGGAATCGATGGCGAGGCGGTGCCTACACATCAGTGGCAATGACTGTCACTTTGTTTTCCGGGGGAATGTCGCTGTGCCGGCAGTTTCCCTCTGCCGCAGCCATACGCCCCATAGCATGGGAACCCACGAGGGAACCTTGTCAGAGCTACTCTCCGAGTCCTATTCGTATTACCACTTGAATTTGCCGCCGCACTCGTGAAACCCGTCGAAACCCATGGTGTATGTGTTTTTTTTTTTTTGCGCGGCTTTGAAAGTCACGTCCATTTATAGACTGCTCAGACGACGACAAGAGAAGAGCGCGGCTGCGGGGCGGGCATCGGAGCAGCGCTGTCTGTCTCACTCGCTCCCTCGCGGCCGCGGGACGGGCATCGGGGCGGCGCTACCTGTCTCACTCGCTCTCACTGGCTCCACCAGACGCATGGGAACGACGGCGCGATAAAAAGCGGCATCGGTCCATCAGCGCATCTCCCCGCGCGGCGCGCCGAACAACTTTGAAAACTGTTCTATTCCGCTCGACCTGCACGTCCGCCCGCCGAAGAGCCGCAGCCGCAGCTGCAACCGCGGCGGCGAGTGTTGTGGAATGGAGCCAATGTAGCCCCGCGCTGACTTTTGTTTCGATTAGCGAACCTGGTGAGCTTGCGCCGGAGGTGGAGGTGGGGGGATGCGCGCGAGCAGCTCCAGATTGGCGTTGCGTCGCGCGGCTCCGGGGACGGGCGCTACGTGGAGGCGGCCAGGGCGGCTGTTGACGCCGTTTCCTCTTCGTTTCGTTCCGATGCTCCTAAGCCAACGGCGCGCCAGTGCCGGTCGTGCCCCGGCAGTGCCCCGCCCCGCCCGACAGGCACTACGGCGCCAGCTCTGTGTCCTGTGTAGCGATTTTCGTCACGTCGTCCGCATCTCCCACAGTGGCAGTAGCCGAGCGCAGCCCACTACTACCCCTGTCCTGCTGCCGCTGCCTTGCCGCTCTCTTTTGTGAGCCGAATACTAAGACGATTGGAATCATTGGTTCGGGACGCTGCCGACGGCTACGGCCTCAGCGAGGCCTCAGCCTCAGCGAGTGGCCTCAGCCTCGGCCGGCCTCGAACTGCCAGCAGTGCCAGCCTCAAAGCTTGTGTTCGATGTGAGAGAGACGCGGAGCAAACACTCTCATATCCTTACCGAGCAGTGCTCGCGCTGGCTTTGGTTACCCGTAGGACCGCAAGCGGCTGTTCATATCTGTTAGACTTTTATTTGTTGTCACAAGAGGAGTTTTCACTTCTCAATTTCGCCAGTAAAAATTCAAAGAAACACCTTGGGTACGTTGCTGCTACATTAAGTTTTCGAGAGTTGAGGATGAGAGGGTGCTCCAGCTATTAGGATTTGTCCCGGCTGACCCCTACCACCGTGTTTTAGAAAGTCGTTTTGTGGTTTTGTTCTCCTTACTTCCGGGCAAATCCTTAGTTGGAATACCCTATTCCAGAAGTTGATTGTCCCCAGAGCAGCGCCCACGGCGGCAGGCGGGAGTCGACCTTGTCCAGGACGCCATGTGGTGCATCGCATCGCATCCTTCCGGTCGGGCTGCTCTTGACCTGACCCTGCACTGGTTTTGCCACGCCAAGTTTGCGAAAAGCCATCAGCGGGAAAGGAGGAGGTGGAGAGCAGGAACCGGAACCAGATCGATTGGGAGGAGGGGGGTAGAGACGTACCACCCCCACTGCTGTGTGTCTATCCGTCTGCAGGACCCTGTTCCGTGTTTTATTGGCTTTCTTGGCCTCGCGGGAGAGGGATTGGCCCCGAGGGAGGGCGAGGGCGGGGCCGAGGCAGCCAGAGCGAGGCGCCACACATGCCGATGCAATGCGATTCGATGCGATGGAGTGAACAGATGTGATCCCCATGTGCTGTCCCACCCCATCAAGCCGTCGGACCGGCCCTGCTCCCGGACCCGGCCGGCGCACTCAACTCTGTAATTGAAAATGCCGTGCCATTTTCGGATTGCGTTTAGTGGTGTACTTGTGGGAATAAGTGGTTGGGCCAATCATTACCAATTGCGCAATACACGGTAAAAGGGAACCCTTCTTTTAGAAGGGTCTTTTTGGGAGTTCAACATGCATGATCCTTCGGAAAAAAGGGTGCCGTGTTCCGAATAAAAAAAATAATCATCTGTCGTCTTATATCGAACATTCAACCTCCAACGCCTGTTCAGTAGGCAACCCATGATGCGTTGGTGTAATGCAAAGTCACCAATTGCCTACCCTCCAGGCGCAACACAAAAAGTCCTGTAACTCCTTAAGGAGACGTCTGCGACCCCAAGTGTCCTATCTCAAATTGATCCTCATAGTGGTCTCTGCCACCCCTGAAAGTTTGTACCAAAGGTCCTGGACCACCCTGTATGGTGTAAGACGCCTGTAATCGCTGATCAGTGCGATAATTCGACGTGTGTCTGTTTTCTGTGGCAACGTTTTTCGACTACTCAGAGAAAAGGCGTACGCAGGCCGCAGCAGCAGTGCATCTCGGCTATAATAGCCTCCACCTGTCAGCTGTCTGCGCACAGCTCGGCCCCGGCTGTCAGCTACTGTCAGCTGTCCAGCAGAGCCCGGCCCGGCAGAGACCAGCACAGCCACACACCCTCATGGCGGTCTCGGTAATATCAGTGGCCGTGGGCCGCTGTGGGCCGCTGTGGGCCGCAGCTTGTGCCGCCCTGGGCCCCTGTGTGTCCGCAGCTTGGGAGAGCGGCAACCTGCGCAGCAGCCGGGGCGTGTAAAGAGGATGAAAAGAAGTACATTATGGCTCCAATCCCATCCCGCCCGTCCCAACGGCGGCACGCACACCGCTGCACACGCAACAACAGAAATATACGGGCGACCAGCCAGCGGGCACCGCGGCGCTACGGGGCGGGCAGCGGGCAGCGCCTCGGGAAACGCCATACGGTCTCGTTATTCACATGCCACGTAACGCCGCCCGAGATGTGTTCGGAATCGATTTTTGTACTTGATTTCCAGACAAAGCAGTAAATTTTGGTTCTGAGAGCTGCATTTTTGTTACGGCAACAATTTGTTAGCTGCATCGACAGAGAGGTTCGTTGCAGAAGGAAAAGTAGTTTAGTTCCCACCAACGTCGTATAGTACCTCTTGTTGCAAATAAAAAATTGCTCCCCCAGCAAAATTTGATTTCTCAGAACCAAAATTTATTGTTTGTCTGAAAATAGACTTTTAAAGAAAGGAGTTGTATCCACCAATCCTCCGTGCTCATCCCGTCTTTCTACTATCGTCCAAGATCCGAATGAGTGCGAAAGAGACACTCAGTTCTCGCCTTGCTCGCCCGACCCGGAACACTGATGCGCGCGTCGCGCACCGCCTTCCCTCAGGCCAAAAGCATTCCGCGAGACACTGGCCGCGCCCTGGTCGCTGCCAGGCGGGGGGGGGGGGGGGGGGGGCAGGCCTTCCAGAGAGGCGATGGGGGAGAGGGAGAGGCAGAGGGGTGACGGCGTGACAAATGGGGCCGACGCGGAGAGAGGAATGCGGCTGACGGTGTCAGGTAAGGGAGGGGTACTGGCCGGGGGGGGGGGGGGGGCACAGGTTGTCGCACACATTTGGGTACGGGGATGATGAGGGGATGCTATGCTGGCGGCAGCAGCTCCCGCACACCCCTTCGGACCGAAGGGCAGAGAGTTGAAATCTGTTGAACAGGACGCGGCTAGGAGGCTGTGCTAGTCGTTTGCTCCGTGCTGCGCTGTGAGATCCTGTCCATATTATCATCGCATTGTGTACAGAGGCCACCGGGTCGATATATGTGTGCGGTCTTTGATGTGGCTGCCCCTGTTCGTCCGCTGACCCCGAGGCTTTCATTCTGCTCTCTCTCTCTCTCTCTCTCTCTCTCTCTCTCTCTCTCTCTCTCTCTCTCTCTCTCTCTCTCTCTCTCTCTCTCTCTCTCTCTCTCTCTCTCTCTCTCTCTCTCTCTCTCTCTCTCTCTCTCTCTCTCTCTCTCTCTCTCTCTCTCTCTCTCTCTCTCGTTGTTACATCTCTGGCCTGTAAAATCACATTTGCTGCTCAACTTTTATTTTTATTTTTTCTTCTTTGCCATCAATTACGATAATGGAAAACAGTGTCGCTGGAAAAGAAGATGAAAGGCACAAAGTTATTTTCAACTTCAGTATGAAAATATGGTCGCTCCATCACCATCTATCAAAGCAATTATGCAACAAATGTCCATCCTTGGTCGGCAGCATGCGCTTACACTGTAAAAAAAAATCCCTATTTAAATAGGAAGCATAAATACGGTCACATGCGACGTCACATGGCCTGTGCAGGACTACGTGCGCACAACCCCACACCGAGGCGCGACTCTCTGAAAACCAGATAATATTTGTTTGGCGCATTCCAACTGCCTCCCCCTTCCCACTCCCCAAATTGGATGGCGTTCCAGGAATGCGGGAGTCATACCACCGTTTGAAGTTCGTCCCGAGCGTAAAATAAAAATGACATGGTGCGTCAACAGAGGGTCAAAATACCTACGCACGGTGTTATGGGTGCTTTCAGTGCGAACAGCGAGTAGCGAACAGGACACTGAGAATAAAAAACAGTCATGGCTTCCTATCGGCGAAGGTCATGCGTGACCCCATTTTTGTAATCGTGGCGCCAAGCTGAGTCTATGTCGGATCTTAAAAATAAGGCCAAGATTTCATAACAGCCCCTTGTCGCCTAAAATTGGGAGATGATTATGACTCTTAAATTCTCAGTGGAAACCGAGACTGCAATTCTAGGTCTAGTGCTAGTTGTAGTTCTAGCCTGCTGTGGTTCCAACCGGTTCCCGCGAGCCGCTAGGGCTGCATGCTGCTGCCGCTATCGCTGTGGCCCTTCAGCGGATCCACTACGCCAGCCAGCGTGATAAGAACTGACCGGCCCGTGCAAATACGCGAGGACGGCGGCGCGCGGCACACTTCACCGCAAAAAAAGATGAAAGTGAATAGTAAAGTTGGTCCGTGAAGCGGCAGAAGGGGATAACTCCAAAATCTCGTATTTTCAGAAGAACTAAAAAACTGATTTGAAATGTTTATTATAATTTTAAACTAGTTTCTTTCTTCATGGAACTCTGGAGTTCTAATGAAGCAAGGGAGTGGTACTAACAGTTTGCTGTTTGTAGCTCGTCCCAGAATGGAGTAAGCGGAGTTATCCCCTGAATTTGATTTGTAAATGGAGACAAGTCAACGTATTCCCATTTTCCCAGTCAAGAAAGCACGGCAAATTGAAGACTCCCGGCACAGCGGAGTTAAAATTGAAGTTGGGTCATATTCATAACGTTTTCTCCGTCCACTGCATTGACTCCTGTACTAAAATACGCCAGGTGGAAAAGAGGGTTAAGTCGAGATGTCTCATTTTCTCACATTATTTCGGAATCGTTCAAAAGTTGACTGTATCCTTTTTCCAAACGTCATATCTCCATTCAGCAGAGAATTTTTAGCAACTGATCACACATGACCTAAAAAAAGTTTTCCAGCTATCATCCAATTTTGTCATATTTGCTTCCGCTTCCTGGATCAGTTGTCGCGCTCGGCCGCCGATCAAAATAATAAAAAAAAAATCGTGACCCGCACGAAGAAGATTCCGATGGGGTGGTTGTTCCCTCGTTCCTGCCAGATCCTCGCCGTCTCTGCGGCAGCGCGTGGGGGTCACGTGTGGCGGCTGGGAGCCCTGCAGCCCTGCCCTGCCGGAGCCCCGTGCGTCTGGGGGATACCGTCCCGCAGCGCACGCCTGCCCGCCGGCTTGCCTACCCTCACGGCGCCCAGCAGAGACACTGACGCTCAGAGAGTCGCAGCTCGTAGCAGCCGCACCCCAGCCCTCCGCTCTCCCTCCCTCCCCCTGCGCTCACGCCCCTTCCTCAGTGCGCGTTGCTCCGACCGGCGAACCAACTTTGCCCGGGTCCAATTGAGGTCAGTCTGAAGCGAGTGCAAATATTGATCGTGGCCAATTCTTACCGCGGGCGCGTCTGTCCTGGCTCCGCCAGGCTCCGCACGCTACCCACTCACGCTGCACCACGTCCCAGGCGGCGGCGGCGGCGGCGGCGGCAGCGGCAGCGGCACGAGGGCGAAGTTTTCTCCACTGCAGCTGTCCTCGGCTCCTCCCCCGACAGATGTCCCCCCCCCCCTCCCCGTCGCCGTGTTTCGTCACCTGCTGTGGACCGTACTCCTCCCTCTCGTTACTACGGAACTTTAGCAGTCGTTGTTTTAATTCTGGTTGTCCTTGTTTCAGGTACGTATCCCCTGCCCTCGGGAACACCGTGGACGCCGCGGGCATCGGCGGGTACGTGTTAGTGGCCAGTGTGACCGCCACCCCAGCGGTCCCTCACTCCACACCGCATGCCGACCTGGCATAACTCATTGACGGCCTTGAGGCAGCCGAGCCCGCGGTGCCAAGGCAGGCACCGGGCGCCGCCGCCCACCTCACCGCGGCCGCCTTGGCGCCTTGGCCTGTCCACTAGTCACGTGACTGTTCTCAGTAGCTACAGCAATTTCGCATATAAACAGCCCGGAGGCAACAGTATCTTTCATCAGAGTTGGACGCCAGTGCAGGTGCCACTTTTAGGTGTGAGGGGTGCGGGTGCACACTGTTGGGTATGAGGGGTGCACACGGTTAGGTGTGAGGGGTGCACACGGTTAGGTGTGAAGGTGCACACTGTTAGGTGTGAAGGTGCACACTGTTAGGTGTGAGGTGCACACTGTTAGGTGTGAGGTGCACCCTGTTAGGTGAGGCACACAGTGTTTGGTGTGAGGTGTGAGCAAGGGGTGTCCGGGGTGCGAACTGTTAGGCGTGAAGCGCATCCGCGCATTGGCGCTCGCTGATGAGCACACACACCCACCGGCCCAGCCATCCGTATCTATCCGTCCTTTCCGCCGGGCCGCGGCTTTGGGGTTGGTCCAGTGGTCCCGCCCTGGGGGCCCTGGATGTCTCTCTGGGGGCGGGCAGCTCGCGCACCTAGCCCCCTCCGCTCCTCCCTTCCTGCCGCCCTTGCGGTGGGCCCTCTCGGCCCTTCCGCAACGACCCCGCAAATGCGCAAACGCGATGGCGACCGCGACCACCACCACCAAGGCCCTGCTCCAGGCCAGGCGCCAGCGCTGCCGCCGCTGTTGCCGCTCTGCAGGTGCGAGTAATATCGGCCCGCACGGTCCGGGCTGGGTCCGGGGCCGGGTGCCGCCACGTCCGTTCCAGTTGTTCCGGCCCATCCGTTATCCGCGTGGCATTTATCTCTCCCTCTCGCTGGACTGGTTCGGGTCCACAACGCTCCGCTCAAACTAAACTTGGGGATGCGGCGGGATGCGGAGATGGGGTGCAGCGGCAGCAGCCGAGGGGGGAAGGGGACGGCAAGGGATTTGGCCTTTGCATGACCGCTTCTCAATTTCCTCCAATCCGCTGCTGCTGCCGGCGGGGGGGGGGGGGGGGGGGGTAGGCGGGGAGGACCCTCCGTCCCTCCGGACCCCAACCCCCTATGTTTGCGTCTCCTCGGTGTGTCCGTGCCCAGGACGGGTCGGGTATAGGGCCCAAGACCCAACACAACTGTCTGCCCAGCTGCACCCTGGTACCCTGGCTGCCCTGGCTGCCCCTGCCATCGCTCAATGGGCCGCCCGGCACTGCACTACCCTGTACCCTGCCGCTCGTGATGCCCCGTCCTCGTGTCCTGCTGGCCCGGGGGGCCCGGAGGCACTCAGGGCAGGATAGGATCCTGTCGGGTGCCGAGTGGGAATGGGGAATGGGGTCGAACACGCCCCCCCCCCTCCCCCCCTCCCGCCTCCCGCCGTTCTGGCCGGATTTGGACGAAACACTGTGGAGCAGCTGTCTGCTCAAGAGATTGGCTCATGCCTTAACGCAGATGACGGGCCGGGGCGGCGGGGCCAGGGCCACCGTGGCAGTGCGCTCGGCAGGCGCACTACGCCGGCGGGGGGCGGCAGGGTAGGGCGGCGAAGAGTGCCGGACCAACGCTCCCCTTCTCGATGGACACCGATGTCTGATTTCGTTATTGAATTTTTTTCAAACCAGAAATTAATCTTTGTAGAAGTATGGTATCTGTATTAACTTGGGTCTTTTTAAAAATGAAATCCGGTTTGGATTTACAAGAAAAGGCCCTTTTTTGCCACTTACTTTTTGCACCTTTTTGTTGCTTTTTTTTTTTTTTCTTCAGAGTGAAGCTCTTTCAGAGGTACCTCGGCTTGCTCCAACCGGGCCGGGGACCCAGGGCCTGGCCCGGGTCTGCGGCGGCAGCAGCGGCAGCAGCGGCAGCAGCGGCAGCAGCGGCAGCAGCGGCAGCAGCGGCAGCAGCGGCAGCAGCGGCAGCAGCGGCAGCAGCGGCAGCAGCGGCAGCAGCGGCAGCAGCGGCAGCAGCGGCAGCAGCGGGCTGCTTTCGCCGAGGCTCTCGCAGTTCTCGTCATCGCTGTCGTCACCCCGCAGTTCTCGTCATCGGGGGGGGGGGGGGGGGGGCTTGCCTGCCCCGTCCCGCAGCCTGCAGCCTGCGCAGCCTGCGCCCTCATTCAGACCCACAAAGGTGTGCTGTACCGGGCTGCGCCCTGCATGTGACGTTGAGATGTGGCACGGGCCCAGGCGGCCCCAGGCGGCCCCAGGCGGCCCCAGGCGGCCCCAGGCGGCCCCGGGCGGGCACCGGCGTGCGCACGCGTGAAGTTTGGACCCGGCCCGGACCCGGCCCGTATACTCAGACTCCGTGCCATGCCGCCTGCGCCGTTTCTCAGATCTTCAAACAACTTTGAAGCGCTGGCGGAGCGCGGGGCTGCGGCTGCGTTCGGGAGGTGTGCGATTCCTTTCTCACTCTCACTGCCACGACGGCATCTCGGCGCCTGCCTCTGCCTCTCTCTCTCTCTCTCTCTCTCTCTCTCTCTCTCTCTCTCTCTCTCTCTCTCTCTCTCTCTCTCTCTCTCTCTCTCTCTCTCTCTCTCTCTCTCTCTCTTTCTCCCTCTCCCCCCCCCCCCTAGCTTTGTCAGCGCGGCCTCACCGGGATGTCTGTTGTTGTGCGGCCCATGCGGGTCTTGCAGTGCCCGGGGTGCGAACACGTTTCCTCACGTTCTCGCTGCCTTCACGAAGGCTTAGTAACCGTCGGGTGCTGTGCCCGTGAGCAGCGACGGATTATTAGAGCACCAGATGGAAGGCGACATAAGGCGACATGATCCAATAAACTCGTCGGCGGCAACACCAAGTTTTACAAGTTCGCCAAGGTTGCCGCGCTGGTTGTGGAGTGCGTCGCGTGTGTCGTGAGCCACCTTTCCATCCCCGTCCTCCGCCCCTCCGTCCTTGGCCCGGGTGCTAGAGGATTTTCACCTTGTTGTGCTGTCAAGGCCGGCAAGGCCTCGGCGGCAGCACGTGACCACGTGACCCTGTGCCCTCGGTGCATCAGAACAAAAATATACTACTTGTCTGAAAATCAACTTGAAAATTAGTTGCGACAACTATTCCTTCTCTCCGTGTACTGGCGGCTTTCGTGTCGCCCTGCGCCGCCTCCTGCAAAGTGGCCCGGCCCCGGCGAGCTGAGAACGTGCCCTGGGCCCAGGTGGCCCGAGGAAAATCTTACATGGAAAGTTTTATCCAGTGCTGTCGTGTTGTGGACGGAGAGAGAGGAGGAGAGAAGATGTTATCCTCATCTTGCACGTCCTAGTTAGTTGATATGTGCACTGTAGAAGGATTGGCGAGTCCCTTGACACTGTATTGGCCGCGTCACTTTCTGCCGCGGCGAGCCGGCCAGCTTCGGCGGGGAACTCTACCTGCTGAAATTGGCATCCAGTGGGCACCGGACCGGAATGGGAATGGCAACGCGATCGCAAAAAGCGGCAAGGAAAGTACGCCATTACTTTTCCCGGCCCGGCTCGACGCGCATTGTTTCTTTTTTTTTTTTGCCTGTTTTTTTTTTTCCTTCTGCTTTCGTCGGCATAGGAATATCAAGCAAGTTCGGACGTTACAGGTAAATTATGTTTGGGGCTGCGGGGGGGGAGGGGGGGGGGGGGGCACGCCGCCCCCAGGCAGCACATGTCCTTGGCTCCTCCCCAGGCGTGCCACAGCTCTCCATACCGGCGCTGGGCCCTGGGCTGGGGGAGGGCTCCTTGTCTCGAAGGTCGCGGCGCCCTTTACTTGTACTGTATGTAACGCACACACCCAACCTGTACAGCCCCCCCCCCTCTCTCTCTTCCCCGCGGTCAGCCCACGTAGAGGGTACGTTCACAAATAAGGTAACGCTCACCGCTATGGCGGGAGCGTCAGACAACCTCCGCGATTTTCCAACGAGGTCAAAAGCATTCCTGGAGATGCCTCACCTCGCCTCGATAGAGCCCGACCCGATGTCGTCTCCAGGGATGCTTTCGCTCCCTTCTCTCAGCTAGGGAGGAGTTAGGAAATTTATGGACAATCCCTCGGTTGTGCCATGCCGGTTTACTTATCCGCCACTCCGATGTTACCACATTTCTCCAGTTTGATTTTCTCAGTAAAAAGTAATTGGAACGTCCGGTCCCCTCTCCTGATGGATAAAAAAGGGCTGCTGCTGTGCGGTAGCGGTTTCTCATTACGGTTATGGCGCTCTCTCACACGAGGGGGGGGGGGGCTGGCGTGTTACGTAGTTCGTGGACCATCCATTACAGCAGTGGTCCGCTTTGCCTTGCTCGGCATGGTGCGACCAAAGGAATGTTGGGTGCGACGTTGGGCGGCCGCCGCCAAGAGAGATAGGGGAGGGGGAGGGGGGGGGGGTCTGCTCGGGGGGCGCTCTCCGGGATGCTCCCGCTCCACTGCTGATCGCGGTGGGTAACCCCTCTCTGTGTACCGGGACCAGGGCCGGGTACAGCCGCCCCCGCCCGACGCAGCAGCAGCCGAGGCGGCAGCAGCAGCAGCGGCGCAGCGGGGCTGCAGCAGCAGCAGCAGCGACGGCGTCGGCGGCCCCACGATTTATGCAGATGTCAGGGAGTTTGGGGCAGCATAGCTGGCCTCCAGGCGCCGGGGCTACCTCAGGGCGGCGTCAGGGCGGCCTCAGGGCGTAAACACTCGTACGCGTGCTAGACGGCGTGGCATGTCGGCAGTCCGGGCTGGGCCCCCGCTCCCCTACCCTACCGTACACCAGCGGACGGGGACGAGGCTGGGCTGGGCCCCTGACTGCCCCCAGCCCAGCCCCGGACGGGGCGGGGCGGGGCGGGGCGGGACGGAGTGTTGACGACGTAATCCCGTTTAGTTTGCGCTGTATTAATTGTGTCGAGAAGCTGACACAACTCCGGGTGCGCGGGGTGGTGGCGGCGCGAGGAGGGGGAGGGGAGGGGCTCAAGAGGCTCCACTTCCAGCTCATGCCACTCGCAGAGCGCAGCGCCGCCGCCAGGACGAGCTGGAGGAGGCGTGCTGGCGGCGGCAAGGACCTTGTTAATGGGGGCCAGAGGAGGCCAAGAAGGCCAAGGAGGCCAGAGGAGACGGGGCGGACGGCGAGGCGAGGCGGGCGGCCTGCTCCGCGCGATTTGCTTAACCTTTTCCATCATCAGGGAGATATGGGCTGACGACGCGCTGTGGAGCTGTGCCCCCGCAGCCCCCGCAGCCCCCGCAGCCCCCGCCCGCTGGCCCCCTGCCTGTGCCAGACGCCTGCACAGCGACTGCCGCCGCGCTGCCGCTCTTGTTTTTTCTTTTATTCCCCAGACAAAAGTGAGCAAAAAGGGGGCAGTGGAATAATTTGTTTTGTAGCCCCGGCGTGAATGTGCGCGCGCAGAGGGATGAAAGAATGAGGGGTGGGACGGAGGGAGGGGGGGAGGGGGTGAACCGCCTCCTGTTAATGTCGCATTCTCTTTCGAGATTGATGCTTTTTGCTTTAACGGCCCTGGCGGGAAGTAAAATTAAAAGGACGCCATGTCCCGACGTGATGGCTCCTCCCGGGCCGCCGTCCGTCTGCGCCCTGCTGGCCCGCGCGGGCACCGGCTTCAGGGTGTCCCCGACTTCACCACTGCCACCACCATCACCAACGTCACCATCATATCACCACCGTCACCAGCCCCACGGCGCAGGGGTGCGCGTATCTGCGAGGCCTGGCCGGGGACTTCTTGTGCATCTCGTCGTCGTTGTTGCGGAGGAAAAAGCAGAAGCCTTGTCCCATTCCATTCCCCAGGTGACTGTATAGCTGCCCCCCCCCCTCCTTTCGCCGTGTCGAGGGTAAGGGTCACATTGGCACAAGAACGTCGAGGGACGTGCTCCCTGCTCGCTCCGGCCCTCGTTGCCCAGCCTAGCGCTCACGGCAGCACAACGACCTGGCAGTAGGTGCGGGTCAGGCACAAGGACAACCCTCTCGGGCGTCAAGAAGCGTTGGGCGCGGTTAGTTCTTGGACGGGGACCCGCCTCGGCTATGATTACCACGGCCGTGGGACCCCATCCGCGGGGAGGGGAGGGTTCCGTGACAGACGAGGTCACAGTTTGTATTCCCGTGCCGTGCCGCCAGGCCCTTCCCCCTTCCCTTTTCCCTGTGATGTTCGCCAGCCCGGCCGGCCCGGGGTGGGGTATGGATGGAGCCAACTTTAACAAGCTGGGCCGGCTGGGCCCCCACAGCGTACAATAACAGAGACCCTGCCTGGGCTTGGCAGGACTCGCAGGACCCGTAGGACCTCTCGGCGCCGACACCATGAATAAGGCGCCCTTGCTCTCGGGCAGAGGGCGTCCAGTCGGCGCTCTCCGCAAAGGTGGCCACTGGGTCGGCCGCCGGGACATGTGAGCCGCCGGGGGACACGTCGATCTATTAGGTGCGCCGGGATTGGGTGGCGTCCTTGTCCCTCCCGCGCCCTGCGCCCCGCGCCCCGTGGTCGGGGAGGTACCAGAGGTAGAGGTCCTCTCGAGATGCGGTCGGTAGCGTGGTGCAGAGAGCACCCCGCCTGGGCCTGGGGGCCTGGGCACACTGGCACCCAGCGCGCTGCCCCGAGCACACAACGGACAACCCCGCCTCTGCACAGAGTCAGTCTTGTGTGACATGTCGAGAGGCCGCCCGTCCCGTCCCATGAGTGTATGAGGGCGGGAGATGCGGAGGGCAGTGTACTAAAGACCATCTCGTTGTGATATCCCGCATGCTTCGCTGCCCGCCGCGCGTGGAAAAAAAAAAAGTGTGAGCGCTGCTCAGGCTGCTGTTGTTGGTCGGTATACATGTGTTGTGTGCCAAGAGTAAGGGTCGTGTACGTGTACAAAGCGCGGCCTGTGGCCCTGCTGCGGCGCTTTGCGGCCTGGCCGGCCCTTCCTCTGTCCGCCCAGGGGCACCGCGGGTACCGCAGGGACCATAGCGGGCGCCAGCGAGCCATGCCAGAGCGTCCCTGCAGTCCTTGGCCCTGGTGGCCCAGCAAGGGCCGCCTGTCCGTGCGCCAGCTGTGTGCAGCTTATCCCGGCTTTCAGCCCCCGCACTGCCCCGCACTGCCCCGCACCGCCCCGCACTGCCCCGCACCGCCCCGCACCGCCCCGCACTGCCCCGCACTGCCCCGCACTGCCCCGCACTGCCCCGCACTGCCCCGCCCCGCCAGGGCTGGTCTATTCACTCGGCTCTTAGAAGCAAACCTGCGGCCTGCGGGGCCTGGGGGGTCTGTGGGGTCTGCGGGATCCCTGGGTCCGGGTCCCGGAGCCCGGGGCCTCTATGAGCCCGGAGTCGGGTGGGTGAGGGAGTAGGCCCGGGCCGGAAACGAGCACGACGGGAAATGGAGTCTTGGACAGCCGGCGGGCTCCTCCGGCTCCTCCGGCTCCTCCGGCTCCTCCGGCTCCTCCGGCTCCTCCGGCTCCTCCGGCTCCTCCGGCTCCTCTGCGGTCCGGAGCCGCGGGGTGGGGGAGCCCGGAATGCAGTGGCTGCGTGTGCCGCTGCCAGCGCACCCGCGGGACTGACTCGACTCTCGGCGTGGAGATGGAGGAATGGAGGGTGGAACAGCGGAGCCGAGTGGAATAGCAGCTTGCCGGCTCCGGCAGTGCTCCGGGCTTCGCGGCTCGGCTCGGCTCGGCTCGGCTCGGCTCGGCTCGGCTCGGCTCCACGGCCGCATGACATGGCGGGACGGGAATTGAATTAGTTTCTTTTCGCGCCAAGACCCCGCAGCGCAGCGCAGCGGGGGCTCCGGCCCGACACGCCGACGCCCCAACTATAACCCAATCTGCGACAGCCCCGGCCCGGCCCGAGACTGGGGCTCCTGACGAGGGCGCCACGCCGACTGCAGCTGTAAGGAGGATGGAAAAATATACAGTGCCTTCGTGCCGCTTCGCACACCGTGGCTGCGGCAGCGTCTGCTCTGCGCTGGGGATGATGGAAACATCAATGAAATCTCTCTACTTCCTCATTCCAAAAAGCACTCTCGATAGTAAATAACGTTGCATCTCCTGACGTGACCTGAAACGGAAGGAAGATGGAGGGAATAACAAACGCTGACCTCTGCAGCGCATGCGCAGTGAAGACTGCGGTGAGCCAGCGCAGCGAGCGCTTGTTATTATGTACTTTCATTTCGTTGCCATTTCCAGTGCCATCAACAGTCGCCACGGAATCGTCTAGTCTAAATAATTGTAACCCGCGAACCCGCTAATCTAACCCAAGTGAGAGCTAAAGCGGGCTGAGGCTGAAAAGCATTCGTTTCCACGGCGGCCCTCTGCTGCTTGCCGTTTGCAGCTCGTATGCACGTCCACGTCGGGGTGGAAATACCTTTTAACCGTTGGTCTGCCGCCGCCGCTAGTCTGACCGCATCTGGCTGTGCCGCGTGGTTAGCGAGCCCAGCCCCGCTGTGGGTGTCGGGGCAGTCTGCAGAGCCCGCAGCCTGGAGCCGGTGCAAGGCGGTGCGTAGCTCTCGTCTGCTGCCATCTCTCTTCTGCTCTGTCTGCCAAGCTCTCACTGAGAGAAATCTTTGGCTCCTGGACCAAAGGGTAGTTTTGTGCGTTCCACCTGGACCCTACATCTAAAACGTTTAATCCGTAGGTCTAAACTCTATAGACACGGGAGCAAAACTCATGACACAGGCGTTAATCGTTTCGTGCCTGGCGCTAATCGTTTAGTGCGTTCCCAGACTTTCGGCCTGGGGACTAAACTCTGTGCCCAGAGCCAAAATTTTTTCTCAGTGCTGCCTTTGCGAGCTGTCTCTTTTCCACCCTCCATCTCTGTCTCTCTCTCTCTGTCTGTCTCTCTGTCTCTCTCTCTCTCTCTCTCTCTCTCTCTCTCTCTCTCTCTCTCTCTCTCTCTCTCTCTCTCTCTCTCTCTCTCTCTCTCTCTCTCTCCTCTCTCTCCACATCCTTTTCGCCAGCCGTTTGCTTACCGCGGGCCCCGCAGCAGCTGCGGCGGCGCCCTGAGTGAGGGCAGAACGCAAAACGAGGAACATGAGCGCGCATTGACAGGCGGCTTCGGCTTGGCTTAGCGCGGCTCCGCTCGGCCCCGACGCGCCACTCTCCTTTGGTCCCCGCCAGCTCTGCACCGTCTCCATGCGCTGGCGCTCCTGGAGCTCCAGATCTGGGTGCACGGTGAATGTCTGGCTGACTTCTGTTGCCGCACGACGGCGGTGATGATGGTCCCGCAGGCACACCTGGCCACTCAGCGTGCGGCCAGCGACCCCCCGGGGCGCCTGGCAGCCCCGCGCCCGGCTCCGTCCCACTCGGTCACGGTGGAATGAACTGACCTACTTTCAGGATGGTCTCTGCTGGGGGTCCCTGCGCGGGGCGGGCCCGTCGGTGCCTCTTACTGCAACCCCTGGGCCCCAGGGGCCCCCGGGGCCACCGAGGGCCTCGGCGGCCACCCTGTCAACCACTGCCGGACGCGGACGCCCTCTTTACCGAACTCTTGCCGAGAGCAGTTCAGAGAGAAGTTTCCTTCGATGGAATTTAGTCTGACCTGCCTGCCGTTGAGATTTTCAGCAGGGCCAGCGGGCTGCGGCTGGGAGCGGCCGTAGCGCCCGCGGGATGACGGGTAGGCAGTCCGCGGCACACGGCTGTCCGGCGGGCCGGTATCGCTGGGATGCCAGGCGCTCAGTGGAGGCTGGCCGTCAGTGCCGTGACGTGCCGTGCCGTGACGTGCCTTCATATCCTAAACTGTGGGAACACGAGCGCGGGCTCAGAGTCACTTAACGTCCTGTCACCTCACCTCGCACGGTCGCGACCTTAGTATGTGTGTCCCTGCCGCCGCGACCTCATGAGAGAGAGAGAGAGAGAGAGAGAGAGAGAGAGGGGGGGGGGGGGCATCTCGCAACAACACGAAGTGCGCTCTGACCTTAGCAGTAGGGAGGGAAACAGAGAGACATGTTGTGCAGAATGCATGAGGCCTCCGGGCTCCCGTCCCTCCGGTCCTCCAAGGGGAGCGGCTGGCCTGGGGCCGCAGCGCGCTAAATTCTTATATACAATTTTCTACAAAAGTGTGGATGACTTGCGTTGCAAATGCATAAAGATTTGCACGCTTCGAAACGTGCGTAGAACTATTGAAAAGAATTCATGAGAATGCAAAAATTAAATCGAATTGCCTTATACAATTTAGTTATGTTAACTTTTATTCATCGAAAATTATTCGAAAAATAACCCAAATTGAGGTTTTCTTTGGTCGATATTTTTAGTTCATTTTTCATAAGTGCCCCTTTATTTTTTTGTTATTGGTGTGCGTGGCCCGTAATTGACGCGGACAAACCGGATTGCCACTGGGCGAATGGTAGTCCCCCCCCCTCCCGCCCCGGTGCCCCGTCCCTCGTCTCCCTTGCTGTCCCCTCTCAATCAAGTGAAATAGCTGGTCCGCTCTGGTCCGCGGCTCAGCCAGGCGCGGCGCGGCGCGGTCTGCCGGCTTTGGTCTGCTTGTTTTTGTGATTCCCCCCTTTCCGACGCCTCTTCAGCTTCCCTTCGCTTCAGCCCCCCCCCCCCTTTCCCCCCTCCCGCGCACGATGGATCTGCGTGCCACTGCATGCGCGCGCCTGCTGTCTGGCCCCGGTGGTCCCGGAGGCTCCGGAGGGTGGGGTCTGCAGTTTAATTTAGCGTCCACTCTATTCAGTTCCGACGCGTTTGTTTGTGCCGTCCCGATGATTACGGTCGCCCTCTAATGAAGACCGGCGCACACGCTTCGCTCGGCTCCGGGGGGACGCTCTGAACATTTTATGTCTGTTCACACCGCGAGCGAGGCGATGCAAGTGCGGGTGGCAACGTGGTATTAATGCCGCGTCACTTCGAGATCCAGAGGATTTTAATGAACTTTAACTCTCTCTCTCTCTCTCTCTCTCTCTCTCTCTCTCTCTCTCTCTCTCTCTCTCTCTCTCTCTCTCTCTCTCTCTCTCTCTCTCTCTCTCTCTCTCTCTCTTTCTCTCTCTCCGGAGCTCCGCAATGCATCCATAGTGGTGTGCTTATTGCAGCTAACTGCCATCAATGAAAAGCAAACACTGCTACAGCTGAGATAAGTGCTGTGACCTTAGGTGCACTGCGTTATCACGCACGCAGTTGGCATAACAGAGCCCTTGTGGGTGATCAGCTCTATATCCCCCACCTCCCCTTGTCTAGAGACCGCACGGCCGCCCTCGGCTCGTGCCTTGCACAGCATGCACGGCGTGCCGGCACTGCACACAACAGCCTGGGGAGCCGAGTGCTGCCGGGCCGGGCCGTGCCGATAGCTGAGGAGAGCCGAGCCGAACCGAGCCGAGCCGAGCCGAGCCGAGCCGCTGGAGCGGGCAAACCCGCTCTGACTGTTTGGCTGGACTGGCAGCGGCAGCAGCAGCGGCAGCAGCAGCGGCAGCAGAAGCAGAGCACAGCAGCGGCAGCGGGTGTGTGGTGTTGGGGGTGGGCGTGCGGGACGCCTATCGACCGGTGGTCGCCCCTCCCCTCCCCGCCGCCCCCTGCCGCACTAGGTCACAGGCCACGGTATCCCCCCCCCCCTCTCCCCACTCCCCCTCCCCCCTCCCTTGCCCGCCCTGCAGGCCCGCGCAGAGCCCTAAGCGCGCGCACGGCGCCCACTGCACCTGGAATTGCTCGGGCCGGGCCGGGGAGCGCCTCCTGGACTCGAAGGGCCGGCAGCAGGGGGCGCGAACATTAGCAGATCTGAGGCACGCGGCCCCCCCCCCCCCCCCCCCCCCCGCGGCCCCCGCAGCGTCAGTTGGCCCGGGGCAGCAGCCCGGCCCCCGGCACCGGCGGCGAGCCCGCGGAGCCCGCTAAGAAGTTTCAGCTCCTTCTCACGGGGCAGTAAATCCACAGACTGTTCTCCACTAACTAGCTGGCGGCCGCTGGCAGGGCTGCCCCGGATGCTGGGGCCGGCCGGGCTCCGCCGGGCTCCGCCGGGCTCCGCGGGGGGTCGATGCCCCTGCCCCCGCCGACCCCCCGCCGCTCCGTGGCTGTGACGAACATTTGGCACCGGAGAGTAATGATTTTCCTCGGCGGCGTGTGCAGCGGCCCAGCGCCCGGCAACCGCCAGAGCCTTGGAGCCTCGCAGCCTCCCGTTTGTCTCGGGAGGGTGAGAGTTGTGTGTTCCCTTTTCACGGTGTGCCGTGCCGAGCCTGCGGCGGCTGCCGCCGCGCTGTGCGGATGACAAGCGTGTTGTGTTGTGCCCGTGTGTGTGCGCGTGTGTGTGCGTGGCGTGGTGCCGTTGCCGTGTGGTGTGTGAGCAGTGGCCGGGTGTAGGGGGCGGTGAAGGTGGCGTCAAGGTTGTGAGCGTTCTGACCTTCATCACCTCGTCATTGCCCGCCCCGCGCGAGGCCTTTTGGCGGCGGGGCCACGCCAGCGGCGCGGCCCGCACAGGCCGGTGTCCGGCGTCATCTTAGGGGAAAGAAATTAAAATTGGCGATAAATTTCAACCCAGACAGTAAACTAAATTAAACAGAGTTTAATAATAATTGAAAGTCCCTAAGCCACTTGTTTCCAGGCAGATAAGAATGTAGAAAATGTGTAAGTGTTTCGGAAAAAAGTTTTTGAAGTTTTTTTTTTTTTAACTACTCAGTATTGTGTTTCGGAATTAGTTTGAGGGTGAATTTATGTTTGTTGTACACTGAAACGGGGTGATTTTTCCCTTGGTCCGGTGTGGCCGGGCGGCCTCAGGCCGCAGGTGTCGGCGGGCAGCGTCATCGTCGAGGGGAGTGCCCGAGGCCTTGGGCCCCTCGGGCCTTGCCCCGGGGCCGGGCCGGGCAGAGAGCTAGCCCATGCCGCCGTGCCGCGGGCCGCTGCCGCAAGGCTAGCGGGGGAGCGACGCACAAATCACAAGAAGCTGTACTCTACGGGTGGAAGGGAAACGCGGGACGGGACGGGAGAGATTTGTGGTGGGGCGGTAAGTGCTCGCGTTAATACACGCACAGCCCTGCGCTGTGCTGAAAACAAAGAGGCTTAAAACGACGCGTTCAACATGCCCTGCCTCCCCCCGGCCCTACTCGCCACCCCCGTCCTTATGCCTGTCAACCCCTTTTCGGCCGCCCCCGGCTGTCCCCGGCCACCCCCGGCCGCCCCAATCACATTCCTCACCCAGGAGAGGATGGTACCCTTAGTGGGGGATGAGAGGGCCCCTGTGCGCCCCTGTGCGCCCCCTGTGCTCACCGCTCACCCGCTTTCGTCGAAATTCTGGGAGAAATTAGGACGCGCGAGAGTTTGGACGCATTGCCATCGTACGAAACAAGGCGCAGAATGGCGGCCAACAAATCCTGCGGGTTCGAATGTACCGCTGGCGGCCCTCGCCAGCAGGAAAGGCAGGGGGGCGAGCGCAGTCACGCGTGCCCACATACGCCCACACATGCCCCCACATGCCCCACACGGGCCCCGCCTCTGTCATTCTCACAGAGTGAAAAGTGCCAGGCGAAGGGGAAAAGGGTGGCACGTTTTGTGGCGCGTTTTGTGGCTGAAGGGCTGTAGGCTGTACAACACGGGACACGGCCAAGATGATGTTTGTTATTTGCGTGTGCGGTATAATGATGAAGAGGCAAACCACTAATGAGATTGCAGGTGGAATCCCCCCCCCTCCTCTCTTTCTCTCTCTCTCTCTCTCTCTCTCTCTCTCTCTCTCTCTCTCTCTCTCTCTCTCTCTCTCTCTCTCTCTCTCTCTCTCTCTCTCTCTCTCTCTCTCTCTCTCTCTCTCTCTCTCTCTCTCGCTGGTTTCCTCTGAGCAGACTGGCCGCCGTCTGAGTCCTCTGACCCCGTCCTACGCCCTCCTTCTCTGTCGGGCTGTTAGAGCTGCTAGTGTGCCCCCCCCCCTCACCCTCCTCACCCTTTGGTACTGGGTAAAAACGCAATTATGCTAATGCGACTCAGCGAGTGAAACACTAAAATCATTATCTCGGCTGGTGACGGTCGTGGAGTGGGCACTGCTATCGGCAGAGGACGTGAATGGGGATGAATAAGGAAGGGAGAGGGGTCTTGGGAAGGGGGGGGATGATTTGGGTGGCGCCCTTCGTGCCCGCCCCAGCCCACCAGCCCTGCCCTTTCCCGCTTGGCGCTCTGTTCTCGTAATTTGCGAAAGGAAATGATTCAAACAATATTGGACGGGCGAAACGTGGTGAAATCGACGGTTCTGTGGACCGCCTGCTGCGTGGACGTGGGGGGGGGGGGGGATCCGTGCTAGCAGATGCACGGACTTCCCAGGCTGCCCCGCACCACACCCCGAAGCGTTGATAAATTTTCGGCACACAGACATCACTCTTCCGCTTTGCTAAGTCCGCATAGACGTTGTTGATGGTCGTCGGGAAGCAAGGGTCCGCTGCCCCGCCCCGCCCCGCCCCGCCCCGTACCGGCCCGGCCCGCCCGTGGGCAGGCACAGGCACGCAGGCACGCAGGCACGCGGGCACGCGGGCGCACGCCTCCGGCCCGCCTAGCGCGGCTGCCGGGCGTGTGGCCTAACCTCCGGATGGCGGGCGGCAGGCGCTGCCAACCTGATGGGAGGAGGGCTGGGCTGGGCTGGGCCTGAGCAGGGCTGGGCCGGGCCGGCGCAGACTTCCACGAAGGCCTCGACTCCACTGATAGGACCGAAGCGGAGGCTGGGCTAGACGACGATATAGTCGTGTATTCGGGCGTATTCTTTTCTCTCCTGTTTCGTGGCGTTCGACGAACAACAAAAGATGGTTGTTTGTGGGGTCGTACACATTATTGCTTTGACACGATTCTTGCTTCGTCTTCTTCTTTATGGCTGACTTCCTTGGGCTTCAACTTGCGTGTCTCCTGCTGCGTCCTTATTTGGATCTGCTACATTTCCACTCTGCCGTGCTTCCATCCCCCTCTCTGTTGTCCCTCGCGTCACCCTGTCCTCCGCGCGTGTGCCCGCGCGCACACACACGCACATACACACACACACTTACGTGTGAGCGCGCGCGCAGGCGCACGGGCGCGCATTAGATATTCCCATATCGCGCACGCTCGGAATACACAACTAGCCGTAAATCTCCTGCGCACCAGAAACAAATTAAGGCACTGCGGTGTGGCGCTTGCACCGGCCGCCCCGCTGCTGCCGCTGCTGCCGCTGCGCCGCTGCTGCCGCTGCCTCCGCTGTTGCCGCTGCTGCCGCTGCTGCCGCTGCCGCCCCTCCCGGTTCGTGACTGTCCTTCGGCGCCACCTCAGCCCCCCGCTACGTGCTCAGTGTGTTGCCAATACTCGATGCATGCACCAACTCAGCACAAACTTCTTCTTCCTCCTCTTCTCATTTCCGGTCAGAAACGTCCGTGCCTCCCCCTCTCATTTTACTCGTTTTGATAGGGTTTTTTCGAAAGTGTCAAAAGAGATTTTGGAAAACCTGTCATTGGCTGAGTCGAGACAGAATGAAAGACCATTGTAAAATGTTTAAGGTATGCTGTCTAAACACAAATAAAGAACTGAAGTATAGAGTATTAAATTTTCAACTTAATTTAGAACTTTTGGCAAATTATTATTGTTTAATTTCTATTTAAGTCCACGTACACCTTGTCGATCGATCGAGAAAACAAGTTTTCTATGCAGAGCATCAATTGACGTGCTCTCCGGTGAGCACGTTTCAAGTTCTTTCTAAGAAACACATGCGTGGACCCACCTATCCTTCTATGTAGATAGTCGGATAGTCGGATATCACACACTCGTGTTGTAATGTGCTCCTGATTGAACCCACTTTGTCATGTGCTCTGTATTACACTTGTTTTCTCAGTGTCCTCGTACTCAAAGAACGAGCCTGTCCTCTAGAACGCACTGGCGTTCTCCCTGTCTTGTTTCTCCTGTACCAAACGGCATCCAGCGAGAACGGAGCCGTGCGCCGCCTCTGGCGGCGACAGGTGAAGGACGTCTCCAGATAGTGTCACTTCTAGGAGGTCCTTGGACAGGTCCTTCCGGGCCCTGCTGACCCTATTCTCAGGAAGAGGCCGCATGCAAAGGATATCTCTCGATCGCTGGTTGGAAGCGCTCCCGCTTTTTTTCTCGTTTTCTGTTTTCTTTTTTTTATGTGCGGCTGGTAAACAAAGCCACGGGGCAGGGATAGGAATTACCACGGCGTAGGTCTTTGTGTCCTTGGCGGTGGCCCTTAAGTCGTTGGCGGCCCTGTGTGCCAGAGGGAAACAAGAGTGAATTTGGAAAAAAAAATCGTTACAGAAAGTAGAACGCCATATTTTTGCTTACATTTGTTCACGCAACAAACTTTTCGCTAAGGCAACAAAATGTTAGTTTTCGCAACAAATCTTTCGCAAACGCAACAAAATGTGAGTTTTCGCCACAAAATTGACCGTCACGAAATCATCGAAATATTCGGTAGAACAGCAAAAGTATTTTTTTTTCGTGCGTTCTGCGTCCTAGTCCTGCGCGGTCTTGATCCTCCTCTAGCTCCCCCTGACCACCCTACACTACTAGCCAGTCTGTAGCCAGTCTGTAGCCAGTCTGTAGCCAGGCTGTAGCCAGGCTGTAGCCAGGCTGTAGCCAGGCTGTAGCCAGGCTGTAGCCAGTCTGTAGCCAGTCTGTAGCCAGGCTGTAGCCAGGCTGTAGCCAGGCTGTAGCCAGGCTGTAGCCAGGCTGTAGCCAGGCTGTAGCCAGGCTGTAGCCAGGCTGTAGCCAGGCTGTAGCCAGGCTGTAGCCAGGCTGTAGCCAGGCTGTAGCCAGGCCAGGGCTGTCGGCGGTGTCGTCAAGGGCGCAGCACGGCGGCGGGGCGAGGCGAGGCGAGACGAGACGAGAGGACGAGATGAGCTCGGCCCGACATTCCTCGGGGGCGATTGGGTCTCCAATTGGGAGCGACGCGGTGGTGGCGGCGGCGGCTGCGGCGCCGGCAAGGGGAGCTGACGAGGCAGCGAGGCAGCTGGAGGCGGTTGGAGGGGATGCTGGGCTGGCAGGGCAGGGCGGGGCGGGGGCTGCGCAGCGATACTGTGATCATCAGCACCCAGCTCGGCCTAGAGTTCTCCAGCCCAGCCCAGCCTCCGACCCGAAACTCGATTCGATGTGATGTAGTACACTGCGAGCGGGCGACTGAGCACAAGGTGTAGTCACCACCGCTATGTGCTGCCGGAGATGTCCCTGCCCCTCATCTTTGGGACCCGAGCTGGTTAGTCAAGAAAGCATAATAACGCCCTTGCAGCAAACAACCAAGACAATTTGTCCGAGGGGTCTTCTTCTTCTTCTTCTTTCTTCGCGCGAACGGGCTAGACGCAGGGCACGGATCCTTCCTTTAAAAAATGGCCTGTGTCAAAGTCCTTAGTGCTTTTACGGCACCATTTTGCGGGCGCTGCCGTGCTGCCGCTGGGCCGGGCCCCGCCGGGCCCCCGCCGCTAACGACACTCGCTCCCCGCCGAGCCCCTGCCACGCCACGCCACGCCTCCCGCAAGTGTCAAAGTTTCCGAAGGCAAGATGGCGATGCCATTGTCTGCGCGACGTCACGAAATAAGGTATATTCCTCAAACGACATTCTCATTGTCTCCCGGGTCTCTCCCCCCCTCTCTCTCTCTCTCTCTCTCTCTCTCTCTCTCTCTCTCTCTCTCTCTCTCTCGAAGCAGGCAAGGTTACAAGGAGAGGAAGAGGGGAGTAAGAAGAAAAATGATTGAGGCGTCGTCGAGGTCGCAGCCGTAGGACGGGAGGGGTGGGGGCAGATGTCGTCATGAGAATGGAAAGGACATGGCAGCCAGGGAGATGGCTATCAAACGGAGAGCAAGTATAGCCCCCACTCCCGCACACCCCCGCTGCGCCGCCCCCTCGCTCCCTACCCCCCTTTCACCTTTCGTGTTTACACAGTCCCCCTCCCTACGCCGCCCCACGGCCTGCGCTCTCCGATGCCCAACGTCACCCCGCGAATGGCTATCTTCACGACACTCTAAACCACCAACCTTGAAATTAGAGGGTCCGCGTTTGCCGCTGAAGTGCCGAAGGGAGGCCGGGGGCGGCCGAGGGAGGCGTGGGCGGCCGGGCAGCCGGGAGGTCGGCCAAAGATTGGGATGACCCCCACGCTGCGCCCCGCCGCGCCCCGCCGCGCCCCGGCCGCCGTGTTGTCGCTGTGCCGACTGCGTTCGGTCTTGACACGTCCCTCTGCCTCTGCCGCCCTCCCCCAGCAACTGTTGCTGCCCCTCTCCGCCCCCGGGCCGCCCCCGGGCCGCCCCTGGGCCGCCCCCGGCTCCGACCTACTTCACTACGCCCCCGTCGTCGTGATGGCGGCCGAGGGGAGTTCCAGAGTCGCCCTCAATAAAACAGCAGCGCGCGCGGAACATTTCCACGCTTCGGGAATTTATAGGCTATTATCGAGTGAGCGATAACAGTATACACAGCGCCGGCCCCTGCCGCCCCCGGCGGCTCCCGGCTCGCCCCCGGCCCGCCCCCGGCCACTCCACGCCACCGACCTAGACCGACCCATGCCGGACCGGAGGGGCGCCCCTAGTGTGGTGAGCGGGGAGCCTAACCGTATCACCACACTGTCCTTCGAGCCCCCCCCCCCCCCCCCCCTCCACCTTGCCCTCGCAGTCCCAATTACTCTCTGTCGCTCCCAACGTCTCATCCGCGTCTCCTCCCCCGCGGTGGCACCCAGTGAGGATGCCTGCAGAGCCTCCTCTGCCAGAGCCACCGCACGGTCACACACGCACACGCATGGAGGGGGGGGGGGGGGCTATGACATTACAGACCGTGGGGATGGCATTACCTGAGCCAGCGGTCTGGAACAGATTCATCGACGAACGTGTGCCGGAGTCAAGCGGGCGCTGAAGGGTACTGGGACCTCTGACACGGACCTCTGACGGGGATCTGTGACGGGGACCTCTGACGGGGACCTTTAACGGGTACCTCTGACGGGGACCTCTGACGAGGACATCTGACGGGGACCTATAACGGGCACCTCTGGCGGGGATCTGTGACGGGGACCTCTGACGGGGACCTATAACGGGCACCTCTGGCGGGGACCTCTGACGGGGACCTTTAACGGGCACCTCTGACGGGCACCTCCGGGACCGGCCTTCGTTCCCCAACCGCAGACCCATCTCTACTCATTTTCTCCCGCCCTGGCTCACCCTTTCTTTTGTGTGTTCTCCCGCAGGAGGGGCGTGACGGGCTCCAGCCAGCAGCAGCAGCAGGCCTCGCTGCAGCAGCAACAGCAGCAGCAGTCGCTCCCGGTGCCGGCGGCCTCGCCGACCCCATCCATCAATGTGTCCAGGTGAGTGTGAAAGCGCGAACGGCCGGGCGTTGGCCGAGGCCGAGCCGAAGGGACCAGGCCCAGAGCACACGACTTGGCACCTGGGGGGAACGCCCCGCCCCGCTCTGCGCGGCTTGTGCGGCTGCCCAACGCTCGCCCTTCCCCCGTCCTGATGGGACTTTCGAGGAAGATCTGATTCTGAAGGAGTCGTCCATTAAGAGCGTCCGAATTCTCTCTCATCTTGAAACCGCAAACGGCATCGCCGAACGCCTGCGAGCGCTAGGGTAGGCCAGCCCGCAAGACACGTGAGCATGCATAAGTCGTGGTTGCCTACCCAGCAGGCGCCCTTCGCGCTACTCAGACTGGCCATCGTGGACGTTCTCAGTGGATGATCCCTCAAGAATCCTGCGGAGGGATACGGTTATCGGCAGCATAAGGGCGGGGCAGGGCGTGACGGCCTTACGCTGACTTGGGACTTGTCTGTTCACAGCGGAGACAGCCAGCACAGCGGCGCCCCCGTGCTCCGGACACAGGGCGCGGCCGACCGGGACAGCGGGGGTAGTAGCGGCGGCGGCGGCGGGCGGCGGCGGCGGCAGCGGCAGCGGCGGCAGCTCCACGGCCTCCACCACGACGGCGTCCATGGAGCCGCCCGCGTCCCCGCTCAAGCACCCGCACCACCTGTCGCCGCAGATGTCCGCGCCTGCCGGCGTGCCCACGGCGCGCACCCAGGCCGGCTGCACCGTCGCCTTCTCGACAGCGGACGTCCGCCGGATGTCCACCGGCCAGGGTCAGGGCGGCGGCATGGCGGGCAGCGCGGGGCCGTCCAGGCACCGGCTGCAGCGCCAGCAGTCCAAGTCGGAGATGGTTCGCAAGTGAGTAGGGGGATGAAGAGAGGGGGGTGGGGGGGCGTCACCCGGGGCCGGGGGGGTGGGGCTCTGCTTGACGCGGTGGGGCCCGCCATTTCGCGTCACGTTTCCTGCTTCCGCGCGACTTGAGGTGCGCCATGGCCGGTAAATCGTTTTGAAATAGTAGCAGCCAGAACTGGCGGGTATGCGGTGGGGGCGAGAGAGGGTGGGGGTGGAAATCGGAAAACAAACAGTCCTGAAAGATATTAGTCTCGCTCGAAGTTAATCGAGTGGAACATGATCTGTTGTTGTGCGCCCACCCCTCTCCTCGCGGCTGCTCCAGGCTGCCATGGCTAACGTTACCTCAGCCCCCCCCTTCTCTTTGCCCCCCTCTACTCCCCTCCTCCGCCGTCATATACCGGTGCGGCTGGGCGACTTGAGCGAACAGGAACATCTCGAGGGGCGCTGATGGAGCACGTCCGCGAGCAGGACAAGGAACTCGGCGCCCTGTGTGGTAATCCTCCGCACACTGTCATATGCGCGGGGGGTAAGTGGAGGGGGGGGGGGGGTGTTCCCCGTCTGGTAAGTGAGATTTAAGTGGGGCGTTGGTTTGGGCCTGGCACATGCGCGTGATGCCGGCCAGACGCGGCGGCTTAAAACACAAAACACCCTCCCTTCTCCCGGTCATGTTCACGCTTCGTGAAAGGGAAGGGGTAGAACACCCCTCCTCCTTCCCAATTTCATGTCGGGTTCAAATACCAGCCGCCTTGCTAGGCTGTTCCTTTTTCACACCGGCAGCAGCATAGAGCTGGGTCGGAGCAGGATGGCGGGCGGAGAACAAGCCAGCAATTTCGGCCGACGTCGGCAAAATCCCGATCCGAGAGCCGCGCGCGCAACGCAATAAATGTTGGTCGAGATGTGGGGTGGTAGGTGCTTTCTGGGGATGAAAAGACTTACCCCGCCCCGGAGAGATGGAGTCCGCAGGGGGTGGCCTGGGAGGGCCGAGCCGGGCCGAGCCGCGAGCAGGGCCGAAGCCAGGGAGATTGAATGGGTAATGTAGTTCTGAAAGGTAGAGTGGTGGGGGTGTGGGGGGCGCAGGCCATGCCAGACCGAGCGGGGCCAGGGGGCCAGGGGGCCGCGGGTTCCTGGGGGCCGAGGGGGCGGGGCCGGGGTACAACCTCGGGGCGCGCGCGCCCTGGCGCCCCGGCGCCACCTTACTGGCCGTACGGGGCTCTGCGAACGCGGAACAAGCGGAGAAAAATGTGCCCACCCAGCCCAGCTCCACGAGATCAACGCGAACAGGAAAGGAGGCGGAGAGGAAGGAGCACTGGCTGGATGAGGCTCGGCTGGGCCAGGCCAGGCCGGGGCGCTTGTGTCAGCACTGCCGGCAAAGAGGGCAAAAACCGGGGGAAACGAGAGAGGGGCAAGGGGTGGAAATGGGTGCGAAACTCGGCGCGCACATTTGGGAAATTCCGTGGTGAAGTTTACGAGGGTTGAAGTAGCGAATTTGCGGAAGAGTTTCGACGTGGATTGTGCTTCGATTGTGTGCGCACTTGATATGTTTGACGAGTTTCGCGCTTTTGCCTGCAGCTACATCAAACGGGAGACGGCCGCCTTCTTCGGCGTGGACGCCGCCCAGGAGACGGCACAACGCGCGCGCTGGGTGGACAGGCGGAAGCGGCTGGCGGCCCGGAAGTACGGCGAGCTCAAGGACGAGTACGCCATCACGCCGTCGCTGCCCACCACCCCCGTCACCCCCTCCACGCCGTACGGCCAGGTGAGCGCGGTGCCGCCTGTCCTGTCGCATCCCCTGGGTCCGGGGCCCGGCTCGGGGCGATTGCTAAAGACTCTGATGACTGACGCCGCTGTTTTCTGTTTCCTCCCCTCCAGACCCTCGCGCGCCCCGACGTGCTGCCCATGTCCGGTCCCCAGGACATGACGGACTCGGCGCGCTGGGAGGAGCCGCCCGTCCGCCGGAAAGAGTCCGTCGCCAAGATGACCTTCAGCGGGGTGGCCTACGTAGTCTCGGTGAGCTTGTGTGTGTGTGTGTGTGTGTGTGTGTGTGTGTGTGTGCGCGCGCGTGTGTGTGTGGGGGGGGGGCATGTACGCGTAACTCGAGCAAGTACAGTGTGCTTGTGAAACGCGCTCCCGCCCCGCGCACGGTCGAGCAGACTCGACGTGTCATGTCTCTCAGATGCCGCGTAGCCATGCCTGAGCCAGCCGCAGGGGGTGGTTTCAGAGCTCCTCTGCGCAGGTGTGCGTGTGTTGGAGTGGGGGTGGGATGTGTGTCACACCTGCACAGGACAGGGACGGGGCACGAGACTTCGTGTCGGCTCGAGGGGTTGGGGCGGTGCAGTGCGGAGAAAGGAACAGAGGATAAAGTGAAGGAAGTGTGGGGTGGGGGTGGGAGGGGTAATGAGGGCGTAACAGAGGAACACCATTAGTGGAACTGGATGAGAGAGCTCCAGCTCTGGCCTCGGCTCGGCACGGCTCGGCACGGCTCGCCCCAGCTCGGCTCGGCTCGGCACTTGATCCCCGTGTGCACGGCCGGGCTCCCAGCGGAGGGAAGGGAGGGCGGGGCGGAGAGGGGGCCCAGCTGCATACTTGGCGTGCATTCCCAAGCCTCGTAGACCGCGACTAGCGCCACCTTAGCGAGAGGGAGGGGAGGGGCGCGGGAGGTGGAGGGGAGGGCACTTGGTTGTCTCCACCCTTTCCCTCGTTTTAGGTCAATGATTTGTCGTGTGGGCACTCTGGTTTTGGTGATACAGTTGTCTAGCGATACGCAAAAAGTAAGAAAAAAAGTGGGCTAGATAGAGGGGGATGGGCTGGATAGCGGAGCAATAACCTCTCGCCCATCCATGATCCCATGGCGCCAGGTGGGTAGGCAACATCGGCCCTGCATTGCACGCGTGCCGTGCGGGCCGGCCTACCCTGTCTCTCGCAGGCGCTCGCTGACGTCGTTGGCCCGCTGTGCGTCCACCCACCCATGGGAGCGGAAAGGGGAGGGGAACAGGAAGAGTCAGGAAGAGTGTCGCAGTTGGAGGCAACAGCAACAGCAGCAGCAAAGCAGAGCCAATCGCAAGCGGAAATGGTTCGGATGCGATGCGATCCGAGTCAGCGGAGAGATTTGCATCGAAATGTGTAAAGCTAAGCCGCGGACGGGATCCCACATCGCCACATCGCTCATCGATCGTTGCCAATTAATTTTTCCCGCTCACAGCCCCCCCCCTTCCCCTTCCTCACTTCCTCCTTTGTTGTCGCGTCGTGTTCTGCGTTGTCCCCCCCCCCCTCCCCCGCCCGCCCGCCCCGTCATACACCGAAGTCAACACATTTCCGATGCTGGTTTGCACAGGCAAAACAATAGCGACGCGTTAAATTCATGGAACATGAATATTCGGAGGCAACTTTAGGACCGTGGCTCAGGAACGCAGTGCAGCTACGCACCCTCGGCCTCGGCCCACACGCGTAGAGGGGAGAGGAGGGGGCTGTTGGTGGGGCCCAGCTGGTCCGGCCTGTTCTCTGCCTTCAGCAGCAGATCGTGGTCTGACACGTCGTCGACCTTCACCTGGAAGACACGCTTACTTTCCCTACTTGCATCGTGAAGGAAACGCAACGTAGTAATCACGTTAGTGTGCTCCACAAAAGCGTCCGGGCCTCCGGCGCCGCTCTGTCTCCGCCTGCCGGCAGGCTGGTTAGCACGCACATAAGAGAGTACTCTCTCGGAACACATATGGCGGCACTGTGGTCGTGTACCCCAGTACCAGCCTCCCCGGCCTCCGCCCGCGGCTCTCGAGGTTGGCGGCACCGCGCCGAGCTCTGGGGGACTGCCACCGAGGCCGGGGGGCCGGGGGGGCCGGGGGAGGGGGAGTGGGAGGGGGAGGGGGGAGGGGCTAGGCGCAGAGCGGCGAAAGGAAAGGGTGTGGCAGAGCTGAGCGAGCACTATGAATAAATAACACAATTTGGTGGGAAGGAAAGGAAGAAGCGGGTAACGACACACCGCATCAACTCATGCATATTTACTCCCCCTCCCCTTGTTCCTCCCTTCCTCCCCCCCCCCCCCCCTTCCTCTCCTCTCTCGGTTCCCTGTCTCTGTCTGCCGTTCGCGTTCGTCCTCGTTCGGCGCTTTATTTAATTTGATAGCAGATGAACCGCACTGCCTGCATGGCGCAGAGGTAAATTACAGGAATAGAAGGGGAACGGAAAGGGGGGGGGGGGGCTGCCATCGTCCTCCCCTGAGTACTCGGCGACACAGCCTCCCTGATTTTATTTCCTACATCCACTGTCATGAATTCGACAGAAAAAATAATGCAATAATGCGGGATATTTTTCTGTTTTTCTCAGCGATTGGCGAGGCAGCGAGCAAGGGAGCCCGCCCTTGCCAGACAGCTGTCGCGGTCCATCCAGCCGCAGCTGCAGCAGATGACCCTGGACGACGTGAGGCTGAGGACGCCGTCGCCCACCCTCGGCCCGCCCTCGGTGCACGAGGTAAGCGGCAGAGCGGCATCCCGTCTTGGGGCACAAGCACGACCCCGTCATCGTCTTGGTGAAGTGGTGCGCGATGGCGATAACCCCCGAGTTCCCTGTCCCCTCACAGCCGTTCTTCGACCAGCCGACCAAGGACTCGAGGGACGCGGTCGACGGTGCGGGCAACGGCGCTCAAGTGTCGGGCGAACTCAGCCACCTCCTGGACTCGACGGGGGTCGCCCAGGCTGCGGCGGCCGCAGCTGCGGCGCAGGACCACCTGGGCGACCATCTCGGCCACGGCGACTCGGTGGACGCGGGTCACCACCACCGGGACAGGCCCAGGTGCGTGCGCGTGCGGTCCCCAAGGACCCTGGCCGCAGTCTCCTGTAGTCAGAAGCAGGAGCTGAACCGTGTTTTTTGCTTGCAGGCAATTGAAATGGGCCAGGCAGCCGGCGCCGCTGCGCGCCAGCGACGCGGCCGCCGAGAGGGACGTCCCCGTGGGCATGACCAGGATAGGCAACAACTTCCTGGAGCGAGCCCTGGACAACTCGGACCGGCGCCAGTACGGCATGGGCGTGGTGGGCAGGCTCTTCGGGTAAGTGCCGCTGCCGCAGAGCCACAGATTGGGCTGCAGAAATTGATTCATTATTTATTTCCTTTTATTATCTCCGCAGACGGTCACTGAAGAGATCTGTTGCGCGACAGCCAAAAGTGAGAGAGCAATTGGAAGACATAGAAGATCACCGACCCTACTTCACATATTGGGTCACAACTGTTCAAATTCTTATCCTTGTTATATCTATTGCGTGCTATGGTGTCGGTACAATTGGCGTCAACTTGACACAACGCTCTGGCTTAGTAAGTGAAACCATAACATACACTGAATTTTCTTTCTATTTACGCTGTCTTTTCTGTTTTATGATATTTATGCAATAATTTTTTTTTAATTGTTTTAAAATTCTTTTTGCAGGTACTTACAACAAGTTTGTCACTGAAGCAAGTAGATTACACAGAGCCTGCAAACTTTTGGGTTGGACCAAGAGCTGTACGTAAACTTTAAACTATGCATTATATTTTCCATTTTGTCTAATTAAGCATTTTAAAAAACAATTGTTTTTTTCTCTTTAAGGCGGACCTCATACACCTAGGAGCAAAATTTGGGCCCTGTATGAGAAAAGATGCAAAAATACTTAAGGAGATAGAAGAAAGTAGAATGAAAGAAAGAAATACTGCATGTTGTATTAGAAATGATGAATCTGGTTGTGTTCAAAGCTCCAGAAGTGACTGTTCAGTAAGTAAATTACTCTAACCAATATGTTATGTATTGTATACATTTAAACACGGATCTCTCCATTGCGACCAATCAACATGTGTGTGAACTTGTCTTGTCTTCTTTTTCCCTTGCTGGTCTTACCTCGTGGAACGAGATCACCGGTATGTCAGGAAATGAGGAAACTAGTTTGATTAGAATTTTTAGTTTTGAACGTTTCAGTTTGTGTGGTTCATTGGAAAACTTCTACCACGTAATTTTTTAGTTTTATTCGTGAACTAGTTAAATTTTTATGTAGAATATGCCTCTTGTTTTGTTTGTCTTTTCAACTTTTGTTTACTGTGTTGCTGTCAAATTTTTATTGTTTTAAAACTATTGTATTATGTATAAAAATATCCTTTGCACATTCCGATTTTTTTATTCCTGCTTTCCAATTTGTTACAGTACACCATTGAGACCTGGAAGAAGTGGAGCACAGGGAACACTGGTCCAGGTGGCCGCATATCAGGTTCTGTTTGTGGGTTGGATCCAAAGTGAGTAAAACATCCTGAAGTAAAGATATCGAACAAATTGTTAAGATGCAGTACTAATTCTGTATATTTTGATTAGATATTGTGAGGCTCCTGCCTCCATAGCACCTTATGAGTGGCCAGATGACATAACAAAGTGGCCAATATGCAGGAAGACGAATTCGCGTGGTTCGCCTCAAAGACGATATCAGACTAAAGACAAAGCTGCAGAGCATATGGTGTGTGAAGTCATTGGTCATCCCTGTTGTATTGGAATCCATGGGTCTTGTGAGATCACAACCAAAGAATACTGTGATTTTGTACGAGGTTACTTTCATGAGGAGGCATCCCTGTGCTCGCAGGTATGACATTAATTTTTGCAGAACTGAATTAAGCCAAGGATATGAGTTTTAATGTTAATTTTCTGCTCTTTGTTTTAGGTTTCATGCCTTGATGATGTTTGTGGAATGGTATCTTTTTATTCTCCTGAAGTCCCAGACCAGTTTTATCGGCTTTGGACCTCAATATTTCTTCATGCAGGGTACGAAAAAAAAATTCTTCTCGTTGTACTTGTATATTTTTCTATCTTAAAGAATGATTGACAACTAATCCCACTGTTCAAATTTTCAGAGTGCTCCACTTATTTATAACAATAATTATACAGTATTTTTTAATGAGAGATTTAGAAAAGCTCACAGGAGCCTTCCGTATTGGTGTCATCTACATTGGTTCAGGAGTAGCAGGGAACCTTGCAAGTGCCATATTTGTTCCTTACAGAGCGGAGGTAAGACCGTTGTGTCACATTTTTGGATAAATTCTGTATATTCCTAGTGAAGAAGAAACACTTCTAAACTTCTTAACACTTTGGCTCGTTTATGTTCCAGGTTGGTCCTGCTGGGTCCCAATTTGGACTGCTAGCATGTCTCATAGTGGAAATATTGCATGTGTGGCCCATGCTGAAGAGGCCAGCACATGCACTGTTAAGGTTACTGGGAATCACATTGTTTTTGTTTGTGCTTGGCTTGCTCCCTTGGGTGGACAACTACGCACATGTGTTTGGATTTATCTTTGGGTTCTTATTGTCATACGCTCTCCTACCTTTTGTGTCATTTGGATCTTATGACCGACAACGCAAAATAGCGCTTATTTGGGTATGCCTTTTATCCTCCACATTCCTATTTGCTGCGCTGATTGCGCTATTTTATGTTATCCCCGTGTATGACTGTGAAATTTGTACCTACCTTAATTGTCTCCCCTTAACAAGGGATTTCTGTGCAGAACAGAACATTAATCTTAAGAGAGATGATGGCTTAGTATGACGATTGTGTATACGGTTGGTTCGAACCGTACGCTCATGTTTCCTTGCCCTTTTACCTGACTCAACTTACTCTGATGTTGGACTTGTTACTACTGGTAGTGTTTTGGGTGTCACACTTTCTTTAAATTCATTTTAGAACATATCGCATTTATTTCAGATTGCTTTGTTGCATAATAAAAATATTGCTTTGCCACTGACAAACAATATGTGGGAGATCAAAAGCTTACGTAACTATCACAACACTAAACTGGTGTGTTTTCATGGTCGATAAAAATTCTTGAACCATGTATATGATCTTTGAAAGTTGTTGATGCATAGTCTGATCAGAGGACTGCCAAAATTGTTTTAATGCCTTATTTCAGTATGTATGACTGTGAAGAAAGCACAAAAGAAGGTTTTCCAACTTTGAATGACACAGTTATTCAATTTTTAATGAAATGTTGATTTATTTATTTGGTCTATGACTGCTCTGTTATGTATTAATTTTTCATTTTTTATAACTGTTTCTCTGGTTCCTAACTGTTGAATTTGTACTAACCCATGAATTCAAGAAGGCTGTCAAACATAGAAAATGCTCAAGTCGAATGGATTTTGAAATGTATTTCATTTACCTTCTACATAAATTTTCAGGTGGTAATGAAATGCAAATCCATTCCTTAACCAGACCTGTGGTAATGTGTTTAGAGGATGTACATGTTGCTGGCATATTAGTACTGAGCTTTTATGAACTCTCGAGAGCTCCTTGATTCACACAAATCAGGTCAAAGTTGCAGGATAGTACAATATGGGTTTAGTCATTATTGTTTGAGGATTTTTGTATTATTTATAGGGTTTATTGTTAAGTTTTGTGAGCTCACGTTACACGGTAAGGAGATTTTTGTTGTTGTTGGAACAGTATTTGTTTTGTTCTTGATTTTTACTCTCAGTATTTGTTTTAAGTGTGTTAAGAGCAGAAACATTTAGGTTGCTGATTTTAATCTTCATTTTTGATAAGCAAAATTTGCATGCTCTTGAGAACAACTCCATCTGAAATTTTCTTTTAATTCTTTCTGGAACCCCATATTTGTCATGCATTATTTATCAGTCTTATCACCTATTTTATCTTTGTACTCAATCACCTTTCATCGTACACTAGATTACCCCCCCAAAATAAAAATAAAATCGAAAGTCCACCAAAAGGCGATGGAATTATAACCGCAGGTATGAGGTGATGAGAGTAATTTACACACAGTGAAGAACAGTAAAGAACATTCAGAACTATATCCAGTCATAGTACCTTATTTTCTTTTTGAAACCTAAGCTCTGGCATGACCCTCTGTTCAAAATTTATCAAAGCTAACAATCATTTCCCATCTATCATGAGATATGAGTTATTATAAGTTTATTTCATGGACTACCTAATAATTTACAATTGAAGACACCAAAAAGACAACAAAAACATATTATGAAGACCTTAGCAGCTCTGTGATGGGTGTTATATACTTCATATTGTTTATAATTATCAATGTATTCAAAGAGCGATGATCTCTTTCTTCATAAACTGCAAGTTGTGAGGTATGTGTCATTCCCTGTGTATGTCTGTGAACTGCACGTTGAAAATGGGTGCGTTCAGTGCAGACATCTATGGCAAGAGAGACATAGCAGCAAGCTACAACAAAGGATTACCAATCGTGTGCTTTCAGGTATAAGGTGGTCGGAGAATATTCAATTTTTCACATCTCATTTCCATAATTGAAAACAAAGACTTTGCAGTGTCTACGCAATTCAATTTTTTGTACATTTTAAGAAACACATTACTAAGCAAGACCACCACAAAAGTGTCTATACTTCTAGTTCATAAGCAAAATAAGGACATTGCTTCAGCAATGATTTTAGCCATCATGTATAGTTTGTGATAAATGTTTATTTCATTGAACTCTTATGATTTTGAGTCAAACTTAAATTATTTTCCCTTGTTTTTCCAGTATGCCACATATTAAAGGATAAGCTTTCCATACCATTTGAAGTCATTGTGATAATCTTTGTGGCATAGCTTGCAATATAAGTGCATCAGTTCATGCCATTTATATTATGTCTGCTTAAATGAGGCATAGAGTACGTCTTTTGAGTTGTTTTTTTCCCCCTTTTGTTTTTCATATCAAGACTGCCCCCAGGTACTTGCATTTCTTGTCTTTATATCTATTATTTCTGTGGACTATACAAGTGTGGTAGACCACACATTGTGTTACATTATTCTGTCTTAGAAAACCATAAAAACCGTATGCTTGTGTGTTTGTGTACCCAGTTATGTACATGTAAGTATGCGCGCTGCATATAAAACTGTATATAAGATGGATGAACATTAAATATGAGACTGTTAAAAGCGATTTCGTGTTTCACTTGCCGATGAGAAACATTTTGCCTCTGACACCTGAATCATTAAAAAATAAAAATTTAAAAAAATCCCCACTCTGACCGAGTCGAGCAAAGGTCACCACATAAAAAAGACCTATGAATTACTGACTCCTTCACCGCTGCACCTGCCTGTTGTACCGGTCTGTAAAGTAAGCGACGCGTGTATCTGCGGGCGTCACGAACGTGCGTTCGAGTGAGAAGCTGGCTACTATTTCCAAACCGCAACTTATGGTTTCAAAACTGATAAGTGCATGCAGCTACTCGGCCACGATGGTGACCGCAGCGCGCTCCCGGTACTCTAGCCAATGTCGTCTTACAGGGCAGAACACCAAATACAAGGGCAGCTGAAGGTGCTCCTTTCCTTTTTACTCGTTCTTTGCTTACTACTACTACTGCTACGACGTAGAAGCGTTTTAGAGAACGTAGATGGGCGGTCGTTTGTCTTGGGATAAGGCGCCGCCTCGAGTCAACAATAGATACCTTTGTTCGTCGCGGTCTAGCGGAGTGCCAGAGGCTAAGTCCGAAAAAAATATGAGGAGCGAATAGGTGAAATCAACTCATGAAAAGTTTTGATTTTTTTGAAAGTGATGGGATCGTTACACTCATGCACTATTGGTCGAATTGTTTTTTCGCGGTTTTCCTCTTTTCTCTATTAATTGGTAGAGAGCGTTTCATTTCAATATTTTTTTAAATTCAAAAAGTATATTGAATCCTCAAGATTCAGACCCTGCAAATAAAAATTACAACAACAACAAAAAACGGCAAAAATGGGTGGGTCCTACCTCGTCCCAGACTTCCGTCCGGAACCGTTCCTGCTTAACTTCGGTGTTCGGATGGGAACCGGTGTACCAGGAGTTGACCGCCGCTAAGACACAGGCACGACGCAGCCACCTTGGTAGGCAGGCTTCCGCAACGGCCAACATCGCCCCTTCCGCTGACTAGATTTCAGGAGTCAGCCCCCTTCGACCAGCCAGTTGGTCTGTGGCCCTAAAGCCACTCCCTCGCGAATTGAGAGGGAGGTAGGATGCCCAGATCGTACACGGCCGAAGCCGATTGTACTCTACTCTTCTACGCCATGTATCCAAGTAGGTGTTGCCCGAATACTCCAGATTCCGAGGCCTTACGCTTGAAAAATGTAGAAGGCCGAACCCTAGGCCACTACATTTAACTTCTGCCGAGTCTTGGCAAGCACCATTCCCCTGCTCGGGCGTCGAACCACTGAGTTAACGAGTGTATTCAACCTCCGGGGAATGTCCGCGGCCCAACGTCCGCGGTCACTCAGACAACACACTTTGAACACGTTCTTTTGGTATATTTTACCCACCATCCTCGGTCGGCAGACTTCAGAAAAATTTTTACTCCGGCAAAGAATTGAACCCCGGACCTTGCGGTCATCGACCGGCCCGCTAGCCCACTACGCTACGGAGCTACGCTGTCTCTCGGAACGTCGGACAGCGCCGGAATTGCGCGCGGTGTGCTCCGTCTGCGCTCAGGGGCTGGTCAGCCCCTGGTCCCAGTTTTGTCAGGAAGTGAGAATGCCACTATTCATCGGTGATGCGTTCCCCGTATGGAGAAGTATGTGCTTCGGACATTCCGTGCATTCTCCCGTTGAATCACCGACACATGGTTTCGTCATGAAATCGGTGCCTCATGCCACCCATGACCCCGGAGAAGCCAAGAAACATGTCCAAGCCCGGAGGGTAGGCAGTCCAAACTACATCTAATGTCTAGTGCCTCACGGCAACAGGAGAGCAACAATGCTCCTGTACTTATACGTTTTTGGACCTCCCGAGTGTACTGCGACAAAGCAGGGCGCGGCGATATATATAATTTGTTAAAAATGAGTCCTTGCATTCGGTGTTGTGCTCTGCGGGGCGACGGTGGGAAAAAAAAAGTAGCCGCATGGGTTAGCGGACCGGTCGGCGACCGACAGGTCGGTAGTTCAACTCTTGCTGGTCGCTCAACTTTTTTACTCGTTCTTTTGGTACATTTTACCCTCCGTTCTCAGTCCGTAAACTAGCAAAAAGTTTTACTCCGGCAGAGAGTTGAACCACGAATCCTTCGGTTATCGACGACTCTTCTAACCCTCTACGCTACAGAGCTGCTATGAAGGCGTTGCCGGTACTGTAGCCTCTGTCGTTTCGCAGAGCAGAACTGCTGGCTCGCGCCGGAAGGCCGTTTGTCATGCGGAGGGAGCCTCGCGCAGTGGCGCGGGCTAGGGGTTGCCGGGAGATCCGTTCGGCTCTGTGCCGGGTAGTGGGTTCTAGATCTGTGCCCCGGGGCTAACTTACTAGCAGCCGCAAAGCACCGGTTCCCGTGAGACCACTGCTGAAGTTGAAGGCAGGTTTCCTGGCGGAAGCCGGGACAATATAGGTTTCGTCCCCTCGGTCAATAGCCCATAATTTTTTGAAACCATAAATTGCGGTTTGAAGATGGCCTGGCCAGCTGCGTGGCCAGGTCACTTGCTCGCACGCTTGCAGGCACGCGCGTCGCTAACTTTACAGAGCCCTGGGGCCCTTATCTGAGAGGGAGAGGTAGTCTCGGGGAGTCCACACCTGTACGCTAACGATCTAGCGGGCTCGACCGCCGCGCTCGGACCAATCGCACAGAGAGAAAGGCACGCAGGCCCCGCAGGCCGGGAGGAGGTACAGGATAGGGGGCTGGGAGACGCGGCTCGCAGGCCGCAGGCCCTGCAGGCCCTGCAGGACGCACAACAGTAACGAGGACGAGCGGAGCGGAGCGGACAGCGCTCTGGACTGGGGCTGGTCATGACGGACAACAGGAGGTTCGGGGTCCCGGTGAGTGAAGCTGCAGCTCAAGTGGGGTGCGGGGGAGGAATCGGTAGTTTTAGGGTCTCATTAATTATCCCAAGAAAAGAGAGATGGTCGTGAGTTCCTGTACGCGACACCCTGCCGCTGCATCCGCAGAGGGACGGCCACTGGCTGCACTATGTCGGCGACTGCGGGGCGGCGGCCAGCTTCCTGGAGACGAGGTCGTTGGCCACGGGCTGGATCATCGTCATGTTCTTCGACGCGCTCTTCAGGTCATTTGGGCAGGTGCGTATTCGGCCATGCTGAGGCCCCCGCGGCCCCCCGCGGAGAGCGGGGCTCCGGTGAGTGAACGTCCGGGCGTGGTGCTGTTACAGCTGATCCTGGCCAACAACCCGGTGAGCGGGGCCATCGTGCTGACGGCCCTGTGCGCCGTGCATCCCTGGGCTGGCCTCGCGGCCGTCGCCTGCACGTCCATCGCCGTCCTGGTGGCCGCGGTAAGCCTGCGGCCTTACAAGTGCAGCGCAGCGACCAACGGGGATACGAGCCCGCGACGACGACGTTGTTTTGCCTTTTTCCAGGCCGCGGGGCAGCAGCGGGGCGCGTTGTGCTCGGGGCTGGCGAGCTGCTCGGCGACGCTGCTGGGGGCGGCCACCGGCTGTCTGCTGGAGGCCGAGGCCCTGGACGGCCACGTCTGGGTGCTGCTGTGCGCGGGGTCCGCCATCAGGTCGGTGGCACACCCGGTCCTCTGGCAGAGGTCTGCAGGCCTGGAGAATGACTGGAGAAATGGTGGACGAAGTTGCTAGAAGCGACTGGAAAGCGAGGGTCATATTTCTTCTTTATGTTCTGCTTGGAGGACAGATGCTATAGTATATGAAGCTTCGGTCGCTGAGTATCGTGGTACACGTTAGCCGTAATCGTTAAGGCGCTGTTCTCTCACAGACAGTATCCTGGGTTCAACTCTTACCTCCGCCTCCAAAATTTTTCTCGATCTGCTCCTCTATGCGTAGCTACAGTGCCGGGAGCACGAGGCAATCACCATCGTGGCTCAGCAGCCGCATGGGTAAGCGGACCGGTCGGCGACCGACAGGTCCGTGGTTCAAATCTTGCCGGCCGCTCAACTTTTTCTTGTGACAGAGCTCGGAGGACAGTGGCTAAAATATATTTCCGAACGCGAAGTCGGTATGGCTGTCCAAGCGACCGTGCGGGCTAAGGCGCCGCCGGCACAAACCCCCGGTCCCGAGGGTCTAGGGTTCAATTCCCTAGATTCGAGGGTCCCGCCCGGGGGGGCGTTCTGTGCCTCTGGAGAAATCCAGGGGGGAGACTCGGGGGATGTGCAGAGCTTCTAGGGTTCGAAGCTTCTGTTTTCCTCTCTCTGAATCTGGCAGGTGCGGACATGCCGCTACTCGGTACGTAGCGAGTAGAGTACAGCGGCTTCGGCCGTGTACGAAGGGAACCTATGTCCTCCAAATCTTCGCAGGGGCGGACTCCCACGATGAGTGGGGCCAAACCAGGCTGCGGTTGAAGGGCACTACAGTATAATGGAGTCCCGGAGGCCGTGGTTGCGGAGGGGGCCTCGCGCATTGGCGCGGGCTAGGGGTTGCCGGGAGATCCGTCCGGCGCAAGCCGGGTAGCGGGTTCTAGTGCTGTGTCCCGGGGCCAACTAGCAGCCGTAAAGCACCGGTTCCCGTAAGATCACCGAAGTTGAAGGCAGGGGTCCTGGCGGAAGCTGGGACGACATAGGTTTTGTCCCCAGCGATCAAAAATGCCATCCGGCTTTTTATTCTCTCTGAATTTTTTTCGGAAACATTTCGACGACTTTTGACTGGAATGATTGGGGAGGCACTGAAAGTGCTGCACATGAGACTGCTCCGTCGGGTGTACAGTGACTTTACCATGTGATGTACCCCTCGCTGTGTCCCCTACCCACCCTCACCGCCGTCACACCACGGCCCACGGCTACGGTCCTGGTTGCAGCGTGTACGTGTCGTCCTCGCTCAGCACCCTGGTGTCCGCGGTGCTGCCGCCAGCATGGTGGGGCGGAGGCCGAGACGGCCGGCCGCGGCAGGGGCTGAGGCCGAACGGCGACGTGGAGCCCGCGTGGACGCCGGCGCCCGGGAAGGGGCCGTGGCCGAGCCTGTTCGCTCTGCCGTACGGGCTTCTGCAGGTAGGTCTAGGTCTACTCGTGCTGCTCCTCTCCCTCTGCCCGCTGCTCGCTACCCGCTACCCGCTACCCGCTGCCCGCTACCCGCTGCCCGCTCCTCGCGGCCCCAGCCCCAGCCTCGTGTTCCAGCAGTGCCCCTCCCCACACCCATCCTGAAAATTTTGTACAGTGACTGAAACACCAAATACTGGGTGTGACTGGATAATGTGGTCGAAATTACAAAAAAAAAAAAAAAAAGAAAATACTAGCGAGGTTCAATATTTTTCTGCATCTTCAGCTATTTGGAGACAGATGCTACAGTACAGGAGGTTTCGGCCGACGAGCGTGGCACATTAGTCGTGCCTGTGAAAACGCTGTTCTCTCACGGACAGGGCATTGGGATTGACTCTTGCCTCAGCCTTAAAAAATTTTCTCGTTGTTCTGACAGTGCACAAGACTGTTCTGTTAGGTGTCTGTATACTGCCCTCAGCTGGTCCTCTTCCTGTGCCTGCTCCACTCGGAGGGCGGCCTCTCCCTGCGTCCAGGAGTCCTGTCCGTGACGTCCCTCACCGGCAACACGACTGCACAGGAAGCTTCCGTCACCACCACGCCCTCGCCCCCCGCCAACCTCACCGACAACACGGGGGACGTTAACGTGACCAGGGTGCGGGAGTTTTACGACATTGACCACCTGGACTGGGGGCAGGTGAGTTTCTCAACCGGCGACTTCATGTAGGCCTACATCCCCCTCCACGGCGTGTTCACGACTGTTCACGACATTCCGCCCGTTTGTCTCCGTCGTTTCCAGACGTTCCAGGGAGTCCTGGTGTCCGCATCGCAGATCGTGGCCCTGGAGGACGCTGCCCTGTCCGCCGCCGTCTACATCGCGCTGTTGGTCTTCTCCCCCGTCGCCGCATGCACCGCGTTGGCGGGGGCCTTCATGGGCAGCATAGCGGGTACCAAAAGACACGAAAAGAAAATCAAAAAGTTCGGGTCCCTACGGTGGGTGTTGAACCCGCGCCTGACGCCGCCTTATTTCTTTGCCGCAGGAGTGGCGCTGCTGGAGCCGCCCTACACGGCGGTGTACCGCGGCTTGTGGGGCGTCAACGGGCTGCTCAGCATGTGGGCCGTGTCGGCGCACTCGTTCGTGCTGTCGTGGCACAGCGTGGCGGCGGGCGCGGCGTGCACCGCGCTGAGCGCGGGACTGCAGGCCGCCATCGGGCCGCCCCTCAGAGCGGTGGGTCTCAGTCTGTGTCAGGTCGTCGGCCGAAAATCAGTTTTTGGAGTTCTGTGTCCATTGAGTACGTTCTAAACCGAGCGTCGACACCGAGCGCCTGACTACAGACTGGCCAATTTTGGGTCGCGACAACGCCGTAAGCGTGTGCATGGCTGACCCCCCTTCCCTTCCCCTCCCCAGGCCGGGCTGCCGGTGCTGCTGCTGCCGCACAGCGTGGCCGCGCTGCTGTTCCTGCTCGTGGCGTCCTCCGCCAAGACGGGCTTCGTCCGCCCCGCAGTGCTCACCTTCCCCGAGAAGCACAAGTACGACTTCTGGACCGAGCACGCCGACGAAGAGGTGGGTGCGCGCGTGCGTATGCGTGTGCATCTCTGGCGTCACTGCCCGGGTCGGACCTCTCACTTACGACGGTTAAGTCGATTGTTCTCGTGTTTTGCTGCAGTCGGACGGAGAACACCACCTCAATTCCAAACGACCCAACAGTCCGGCGGGAGTGGGAGAATGAGGAGGGGCTGGCAATTAAGGCGACGCGAGGTCAAGACGCGAACACATCTTTATTTGTCTTTAATTTTCATTACGTAAAATAAATTAAAACTATTTTCTTACTCGTCTTATTATATCATTTCCTCTCCTATTCAAACACTGCATCCACAAGATGTGTGCGTACATGAATAAACTGAAACGCCACTCTAAGTTTAAATGAAAATCTCTGAACAAATTTGTACTTGTCAGGTCAGAGGCGCTTGAAAAATCACGAAGTTCAAAATGCAGCATGCTCCCGCCTAAATTCCAACCAAGGCTCAGATTTAGAGTGGGGACAGGGGTGGGGGGCTAGAGTGAGAAGGACCCCCCACGGCCCCACTAACGCTCGGCAGACTAGAATAGTGATTGCTGACGATGTATAAATACATTCTACAATTTGGGGAGCTATTTTCACCATATGTGTTCCTAGTAAGAATTCTTACCAGGGCTGCTGAGCTAACTGGAAGGAACCAAGCGGGAGACCACTGTACGGGTACGAGACTGATTCAAAATTGCATCAGAGGGTTCTGATTGCACCTGCTCAGGTTTCTCTGATTTTGCCTGTGTGATCTTCTAGCCTAAATGAGATTCAATAAATACCAATCAAATGAACGCGATCAGAATTTGGAGCTGGAGTCGAAGGAGCCGTAGCGGCCGCGGGCTGGGATGGCCGTGAGCGTCAGATTTGCGTCCTGCTTGCCGCTGCCGCCGCGCCGCCGGCCTCGCTTGCCCTCCAGGTCGTCCTGGATCTCATCTAGGGTGCGGCCCTTGGTCTCGGGGAAGAAGACGGCGACGGCGACCACGCCCACCAGGCAGCACGCGCCGAACACCCAGAAGGACACGTACACGCCCAGCTTCTCGTTGACGGTAGGGAAGAACTTGGTGACCAGGAAGGCGCACAGCCAGTTTGACGAGTTGGCGATGGAGGAGGCCAGCCCCTTGACGCGGTCCTGGAAGAGCTCGCCGACGAACAGCCAGGGCACGGGGCCGAGGCCGAACGAGAAGCCCATCATGTAGACGCACGACACGAGCACGGGCACCCAGTCCAGGGAGCGGTTGCGGTTCTCGCCGCTCTGGAAAGAGAAAGTCCGCCAGTCCGATTAAGGCCGTCCCGTCCCGTTCTAAGGCGGGGTTGGCGTGGCGCCTGTAGAGGATGTCACTCACATTGAGGTAGAAGTAGAGGCCCATGACGAGCCCGCAAAGCGCCATGATGGCCGCTGAGGTCATGAGCAGCACCCGCCTGCCCAGGCGGTCCACCACCAGCAGCGCCACCATCACGAACACGATCTGCGCGGCAGCCATCACCATGCTGGCCTCGTCCGCGGACAGCGAGAGTGTGCCTGCGTCCTGACGAACACAGCTGTAAATGCGAAACGAAAACCCGACGCGCCGGGGCTCGGGGATCCATCACGGAGCACTCACCCTGAACATCTGGCTGGCGTAGAACGTGACGCCATCGATGCCGGACAGCTGCTGCAGCAGCATGGCGCCGACGGCGAGCGCCAGTCCCTTCCGCGCGGCCCTGGTGCTGAAGGCCGCCGCGAAGGACACGCCCTCGGCGTCGTCGGACCGGCACTTGAGGGCCGCCTCCAGGCCGCTGAGCTCCTCGTCCACTGCAGCCATGGCAGCGGCGGCCTCCGCGCCGGCGGCGGTCATGGAGGCGCCGCGGTAGAAGGCCAGGGCCCGGCGGGCCTCATCCCGGCGTCCTCGCCGTCCCAGCAGCCACCTCGGCGAGTCCGGGAACCACACGAACAGCAGGGCGAACACCACGGGCACCGACAGGCAGCTCGCGTTGAGCCACACCAACGGCAGCTGTCGCAGAACACAGGGATGAGGATCAGAGTGAGATAGAGATATAAGATAGGCAAACGGAAAATAACTTAAAAATTGACTCTTAAAAAATAATAATAATGAAAATCTTCATACAGCCGCACCCAGGTGGCTGCACTCACATAGGCGCCCAGCAGGTACACGACGAGCACGCCGACGCAGATGAAGAGCTCCAGGTAGCTGCCAAGTGCGCCCCGCACCGAGCTCTCACCCACCTCGGACGTGTAGATGGGCAGCAGCATGCAGGCCGCCCCAAAGCACAGCCCAACGATGGTGCGGCCCAACACCAGCATCCACACCTGTGGGGTGAGGGTGGGCACGCATTATATGGGGACGCATTTAAGGAGGAAAAAAAGGTCAGTGAAATGTTGCATTTCAGATTTTAGTTGGTTTCTAGACTGGCAATAAATTTTGGTCCTGAAAACCAAAGTCTCGTTTGGGGAACTTTTTGTTATTCCTACAACACAACGCTAACTCTCAACTAAAGTTTAGATCTCAGAAAAAAATTGTTATTTATTGCTTGTCTGGAAATCAACTAAAAATTAGTTGGGACCACTGATCTTTTTTCTCCGTGTCCCTGAGTCAAGGTCTGCAGTCGACCATGAAATAGACGAGCGTGGAGTCATGGAGAGGACGGGGAGGGGGCCTGCTTATGCAGCATACGTAACGCACGGGCGGTGCGCCGCTGTGCGCTGCTGTGCTGATGCTATTGGCGCTCTCCGGCATGCGGATACGTACGTCGGCGGCCCACAGGTGCAGCGCCCAGCCGACGAAGAAGATGGGCGCCAGCGCCAGGCACTCGGTTCGGGGGCCGAGGGGCCGCAGGAGCGCGCCCACGGCCATGCAGCCCAGGACGGCGCCCAGAGTAAGCGCGGCCCCCACCCAGGACCACTGCTCGGACGTGAGCGGGAAGCCCTGCGCGCCCTGCTCCACCGAGGCGGCCGCCGACGTCCAGCCCAACGCCATGCCACTGTTGAGCGCCAGCAGCGCCGCTGGAACACACACGTGGGTCAGTGCCGGGGGTCAGTGCCGGGGGGTCAGTGCCGGAGGTCAGTGCCGGGGGTCAGTGCCGGGGGTCAGTGCCGGGGGCAAGTGCCGGGGGTCAGTGCCGGGGGCCAGTGCCGGGGGTCAGTGCCGGAGGTCAGTGCCGGGGGTCAGTGCCGGGCGGCCACAACGGGGGACGACGGGGGGCTGAGGGCGCCGCCAGGGACTCACAGATCGCGGCGCTGAGGTGCTGCGTCGTCTTGCCGCCGACCGCGACAGCCAGCCAGTAGGGCGGCGGTGCCGACAACATCCTCGGGCTCAGCCTGGATGGGGGACAGACAGAGGCTCACGTCACAAATCACATGGGTCACCACGGCTCGGGGGGTGGCCCGGGGGGCGGCCCGGGGGCGGCCGGGGGCGGGACGTCGGCTCCGTCACAGGCAGGCGGCAGGCCGGACAGGCCGAGTACGCAGCTCGCGGTCATGCGTTCGGGTCGGGGCGGGAGTGCCTCCGTCGCTGTGCATCTCACCGCACCGCGTCTACGTACTGAACGAACTGAACCGGCTCTCCGCCGCGATGTAACAGCGGCCCCGCCCGCCCGGCCGGCCGGCCCCTGCCGCCTCCCCGCGCTGCTGCCAGCGCTCGCCCAGCACGCCAGTGTTTACCAACGAGAAAGCGCCGCAGTGACCCAAGTGAGAAATAAACTGTTATAATCATCGCCCAATTTTTGGTGAAGAGGCAGGCTCAGCCTGCGGATAGGATGTCGAAAATGGGGTCATCACCGCAGCAGTGGTACAAGGTACAGGCACTCACGGCCGGAGCCGGCCGGACCCGAAGTGGCTGCGGGAGCGCGGCGAGCGGGGATGAAATGTAAACTGGGTTGCCTATGTACCGGACTACACGAGTCGGACACAGCAGTGACCTTTGATGATCGAAAACAAGGGAGGGAGTCAGTGGCAGACCACACCCCTAGGAGGAGGTGGCTGCCCTCCGGACCCTCCGGACCCTCCGGACCCTCCGGACCCTCCGGACCGTCCGAACCCTCCGGACCCTCCGGCTCTGGTGCGGTGCGGGCCGGGCCGGGCCGCAGACTGCAACGAAGGCCTTGGAACCCGCTGCCGTCTGCCGTGCATGTCATTGATAAAGCCTGACCGGGCCTCGGCACAGACGGACCGGTTGGTAGCGCCGCTCGCCCGCTCTTCCTCCTCCCTCCTCCGGCTCCTCTCGTCTCTCACTCCCCCTCCTCTCCCTCACATTCGCGCTTCGCCTGACCTGCCTGATCGACCAGGTGCCCAAGTGTCCCACTGCCCCCGAGCCGAGACTCCACACACACACACACACACACACACACACACACACACACACACACACACACACACACACACACACACACACACACACACACACACACACACGCTCGCACACACGCACATGTCACCTCAAGTTGTTGAACGCAGACTATGCACTATCTACAGCCATACCCCGCAGCCCCGCTCTTTTTCCCAGAACTATCCGTCATGGAGCTTGGAGCAGACGTCATTGCAACTCTCGCTTTTGCAAACGGTGCCGTATCTACATCACAAACGGTTTTCCCCCCATCATCATCCTAATATACAGCGGCGCGTGTTTACGATTCTGTTCATCTTGAAACGTCAAACCGAAAACAGGTTCGCCGTCTTGATGTCTGCGGCGCCGCGAAAGCGATTGCCGGAACGTATCACTGACCCATGGCGTGTTTGATTTGTGCGTGGCTGGGAAGAGGCCGTTGCCGTCGGAATTGCCTCTGGGCTATCAGTGGCATGCATCAGAGCACTGCCACGGCGCCATGGTCTTGTAGTATGGGCAGGACATGGCGCCTGCTGGGTAGGCAACCACGACTTCTGCATGCACACATGTCGTGCGGGCTGGCCTACCTAGCGGAGGCTGCTTAAAAGCCCAGTCAGCGGCCTAGATGATTTTGTCCAAAAATTTTGTCATGCCAGCTTTAATTTACTGTATGGCCTGATAATTTCTGCACACACAACACACCGTTTTTTTTTCCTCAGAGGCTTCACTGCTAGTGGCCAAGTCGCCTCGCCGCTGCCGGCCTGGCGGATTGTCAACTCTCTTCTGCATCCTCGCCGCGCAAGAGCCGGAAATCTTCTGATCGCGTTTCTCTACACTTACCGCTGTGCTAGAAGTAATGAAATTAATAAATGGATTATGGGACCTGGTCGAAAGGTGGGTGTCCAGATAAATAATCTCTACTTGATACAAGCCCTTTTTATACGCGACACTATTTATGGATCATCTATTGTTCAAGGAAAAAGAAATAGCACTTTTAATCGTCTGGAGGCTGGTAAGTGAATTGTAGTGGATTGCAGATATTAGGTGATTGCAAATAATTTTGAAGAAAAAATAAAAATACAAGAAGCAAACACAAAAGGAGCTTTACATCGAAACGCAAACCTGCCGAATTGACGCTGAGCTTACCTCATCGCTATATTCTCTCGGGCATCCGGCTCGAACGAATCCCCCGTGTTTTCCCGCACCAAGTCGGCAGGGGCTTGGGCGGAGGGCTGGCAGCAGGCTGGAGGTTGGCAGCAGCTGGCGGCCCACGCGCCTGCAGAGAGGTGTACGACCTCGACTGTTATACGTCACGTCGGTACACTGAACCTCGTCATACCAACCATTAATACCACTGAATTTTCAGCACTAAACTTTTAACAGTGTCGGAACCGAATCAGTCAACTCTGTGTGTCTCGCGGATCCCACATGCCGTGCCCGGCCAGTGACAGTCAGGCATGGCGGATCAGATCGAGTGCAGCGTGCGGCTGGCCGGGGACCCCGCGGACCCTATGTCCTCGCAGAGCTTGTCGAGATAAGCAGGTGGCGTAGAGCAGCGCGGAAGGAGAACGGTGCGGCTTACAGCTAATCTCGCCATAAAACGTCAGATTCCCGAAAACTGAAAAATGAGTACGGGAGGTCGGGTCGGGTCAGGTGGCGGCGGCGGCCGGCGGCCCACTTCGGCGGCCACCCATTCTACATGGCGACAACGCATCTGCATAATGGCGGACATGCGTCGGGGGGCGTTGGGTCGGTGTCAGTCGTGTTTGAGTTCCGCTCGTTGGTCATTATGTCAACTACATAAACATCGATTTGGGCCCCGGCCTTGATCGCTATCGATCCCCTCCTCCCCCACCCCCTCCCCTCTGTGATCCGGATCCGGTGTCGGGGGCGGCAGCCGCGAAACAGTTCACGAAGTACATAATAGAGTACTCCGGAGGAGCTCAGAATGGAAGTGGGAAGAAGAATGCAAGGGGAGTATGAGAAACCGAGCATTCGGAACCCCAATGCCCTTCAAAAATCACGCGATTTCTCATGTTTCTCCGAGATTCTTCTTCTTCGTTACGACTTCTTACTTCCGTTTCGGGCTTCTCCGGAGTACTCTATTCAGAGCAACGCGGCCTTCCTTTCAGTCGAAAACATACTGAACCAAGGAAAGATGTGACCCAATTTAAAGACATGACACTCGTAACGAGACCCGCTCCACGCTACACGCGTACACTTGGCTTGGCGTAGCGCCTCGTAGGATAGGCAGCCCATCCTACGCCAGCGCTGGGTGGTTGAACGTACGCGTACGGTGCCATCAGTCACCTTTGGTTATCGTGTAGCACGAGGAGCGCGAGGATGTGGAAAAAAAAAGAAAGAAAACCTCTCACACTCTTGTGATGTATTTTTGGGCGGTGAGATTGGGAAAGGAAGAGGATAGCGATGGGTAGGGTTTGGACACCCTCTCATAGGTGCACGCGAAGCCGGGATCGGCTGCACCACATACCCTCTCATAGGTAATGAGCAGCGGTCTTTATTCGGTATGCTTTCTCATAAACACTCTTGGAAGCCCTCAACCGGGGATCGAACCCGAGGCGGCAGAATGGGAGGCTGCGCATCAACAAACACGACTACAAGAGGATGAGACGGCTGGGGCATACTGCGGTGTTTCAATGAATTACTAGACAGCGAGGAGAAAGAACGTGGAGTCCGAGATTTACGAAAAAAAAAAAGGTCAGGCTCCCAGTCGGTAAGCGAATCCCGGCCTGCCAGTCCAATATTTGGATGGCTACCAGAGACTTGTGAGATTGCCAGGGCGGACGGCGGACAGCGCCATTTGGCCCACCCAGCAGTAGTGAAGAAAACTGACACGAATACATTCGCACGACAAAATATTCCAGCGCTGAGGGTGAGGGAAGGGTGGGAGGTTTGGCCACGATTGCGAGAGCCAGTGCGCCAAGTCGGGAAGTGGGAAGGGACCTGGTGGACCCTGCGGACTCTAGCACAGCATGTGAGTCAACAGAGAGCATATCGAGGTGCGGGTAGCAAACACACAAATCCCGGATCTGGCGTTTTCCAGACCTCTCCCGCAGCCTAGCAACGCCTCGAGCTTTTCTTGCGTCGGTTGCAGTGACGCAATTCAAAACTGTCTGTAAACGCGTCGGATGTGGTGGTGGTGGTGGGGGGGGGGGGGGCGCTATCTGCATTAATAGACGCACCCTGAAGCACATATGACGAGCATTCTTCTCCTGGAGCTGAATCAGAAATGAGTTCAGGTTGCGGCGACCTCTACTCCTCAGAGCGCACAGCCCAGAGGACCAGAGGGACCCAGTCAAGTGAATGCCCCTGGGCTGGGCTGCTGGGCTCGCGCTGAGGACACGCCAGCCGTGCTTTACTGTTTGGTCGTGGTCCACTGAAAGTACCGCGTCGTACTGTACGATGGTGACGACAAACACAGCTGGCACAACCTAAACGCCGCCCTAACGGTCCCTGCTGCCAGAATGTAATCATGCTCACGATTCGCGAACAAAGGGCGCGGAATCTTGTACTACGCCTTTTCCCTCTCATATCAAGCAACCTTGCGGATGGCGCGTCAAGTTGACCTCAGAGTCGTCTACGTCGATTCAGTCAGCGACCGGTTTGGGGTAAACATATAATCTCGGGTTAGGTTAGGGCGCCGTATCTAGCGCATGACTGAGTTCCTCGTTGAGAATGGCAACAAACGACGTCACAGACGGCGGTCATGTGCTTATGCCCCTCCACCTCCCTCACCCCCACCCCTCCGCGGGGCATCCGCGGACCTGATAGTGTACTGTGTTATCCTTGAGAAAGGCGCACGTCTCGCAGCAACACCACGTGAAAAGAATAGGTTAGGTTCAAACCGTTATTGGGGGCTGGGGGAGAGGGGACACCAAAGTTGTTGAACGGAAAGCGGAATAACAGGTTCTGAACTGTGGCCGTAAAAATGTTTGAATTTTTCAACTATGAGAAGACTTACCTAGAGGTGCAGGCTATTTATTTGGGTTAGTGGCCTAGGAAGCGATTAGGACTACTCAAGGTGCCTTATGTAGGGCACGCCAAGTGTTTTGGTGACTGAGGGATGAAGGAGGGGGCAGTGGGCGCCTTGTTTGAGCACGAGTTCGCAGATAAACGCAAGAGGCGAGGCCAGGTGAGGACCATGATATGCATCCTGCATTATGCAGACCTTCCGTAAACAGCTATCTCCACTGCTTTCGTGCAGCGAGCCGGGCCGGGCCGGATGAGGTGTGAACCTGATGGCGTTTGCCCAAGGCGTGACCGCGGTCCAGCAGCATAAAGCTTGTGCCACTAAAACACGCTTGTGCCACGAAAGACAGTGATGATCGTCACAGATTTCGTGATAATGAATTACAACATTGTCATGTTGTGATAGATGTCACAAAACAATGGAATCCGGGCCAGTGGAATTCCAGACCCAGACATCGCAGAGGCACTCCGAATGCAGAGGACGCAGTACTTGATTGAGGACCCTTTTGTATGTTGAGAACGGCTTGAGTAAGAAAGTGGTGTTTTAGAAACTGGGCCTTGGGGTCTGCACGTCTTGTGCGCCTCTTCCTCTCGCGGCGTTTCCAAAAGCAACAGCAACTGCGTGCTTGTTATGAACGCCAGAATGGCAATCTGCTCTCCAAAGCGCGGGTCCTTGTCCTCTCGATAATAAAGATGGATTAATCCTGCAGGAAAATCTAGGTGGTCATGACGTTCTGCTTCGCATAACTTGACGTCACTGGCCAGCCTGCCGGGCAGCGGACCGCCGGGGACGTGAGAGAGGGAAGTCCCACCTCCGTCCGCTGCGAAGAGAGCGGAGGTGGTGCGGGGTGAAGTGACGATGCGAGAGATCCTCCGAGGATTATGTTCTTACCGCGCGCGACACGGCTAGGGGTACAAAAGGAGCAGGGCGGCACGGTGCCGGCAGCACTCTGGTAAGGAGAGCGGCGAGCGCAGCGGAACACAGGAGCCGGAGCCGGAGCACCGCGAGAGCGAGACAGAGACGGACTGAGAGGAGCACAGCGCAGGGCTGCAGGGTGAGAGAGACGGGGGAGCGCCGCTGTGCCGTGATGCATTGTGGTCCACCAAACAAAAGATTCACGCGGTTGTTGGGTCTGATTACTCCGGAGAAGGCTTCTCCAGGACGGAAGCTAAACGTTGTAACAAGAAGAGAAGCGCTGGAGACACTACGCGATAAACCGCATGTTTGCCGTCGAACAGCGAGTAAATAGGATGCCGAAGATGTGATTGCTCACGCTTCCTTTGCGTTTTTCTTCTTTGTGACGACCTCGTTTCTTCCGTTTGGGGCTTCTCCGGAGTACTCTATTCCATTCCCAGTTTTCCTGGCCCCACCGCTTCACAAGCATTTCTGTTGACAGCACCGGAGGTTTGCGCGCCCCCGCCATGGCGTCCAGCCAAGTGGATCCCGAGGACTTGGTGCACGTGCTGGGGCCCAAGCACCAGCCCGAGGACGAGCTTCGCGCCGTCTGCAACTCCACGGGTCAGGAGGACGCCTTCTACCTGTGCGACGTGGACGACATCGTGCGCAAGATGGCGCTGTGGCGCCGGCTGCTGCCCCGCGTCCGCCCCCACTATGCCGTCAAGTGCAACTCGAGCCGGGTCGTGCTAAACACGCTGGCCGCGCTCGGAGCGGGCTTCGACTGCGCCTCCAAGGTGAGAGGTCATCGGCAACCCGCCACCCAACCCCATCGTGGGCACAATCCCACCGGGGGGCCAAACGCACCGGGGGGCCAACCTCGCCGGTGGCCCCTCAGTGGGGCCTACCCCTACCGGGGGCCCACCCCCACCGGGGGTCCAACCCCACCGGGGTGCAACCCCGCCGGGGGCCACCCCTACATTAGGCTCACCCCGACCGGGGGCCTACCCCCAGGGCACGAGTTCAACTGCGACGTGGAGGCGAGCCTGACTTCCTCATTGAAAGGTTACTGAACACCCACACTAACCCCCGCCTGCGTCTTGGTGCCCTACAGGGTGAGATCGAGGAGGTGCTGAGCCTCGGCGTGGACCCTGGCCGCATCATCTTCGCGCAGCCCACCAAGCCCGCCGGGCACATCCGCTACGCCGCGGGCCGCGGCTTGGACCTGGCCACCTTCGACAACGAAGAGGAGCTGTACAAGATTCGGGCGCTACACCACAAGTGCAGGTAAGACCCTGGGCCCTCCAGGCCAGGGCGCGAGGCCAGGGCACGAGCTCCGGACACAACATGAACCCACGGAGTGACGGGCTTTGTCCCGACAGGCTCGTTTTGCGCATTCGGAGCGACGCTGAGAACGCCAAGTTCTGCCTGGGCGTCAAGTACGGGTGCGACTCGGAGCGCGATGCGCCTAGGCTGCTGCGAACGGCACGCGACCTGGGCCTGCAGGTGGTGGGCGTCAGCTTCCACGTCGGCTCCGGCTGCCGGGAGGACGAGGCCTACCGGAGAGCTATCCGCACCGCTAGGTACGTCTTCGACGTCGCCGCCGGTCTGGGCATCAAGACCATGAAGCTGCTGGACATTGGTGGCGGCTACCCTGGCGAGCGCGAAGACGAGCCTGTCTTCCTCAAGGTGAGCTTTTGGTGTCAACTGCTGTGTACCGTACGCCCTTCGGCCCTCCGCCATATCACGCCCGACTCCTGACCGCCCGCAGATGGCGGACGCCATCAACACCAGCCTGGCCGCGCACTTCCCCTCTGCTGACGTGGACGTCATCTCCGAGCCCGGCCTGTACTTCGTGTCCTCGGCGTTCACGCTGGCCGCCAACGTGCACTCTAAGCGGGAGGTGCGCAACGACTTCGGCGACCTGGAGGGCGTCATGTACTACGTTAACGACGGCGTCTACGGCTCCTTCTTCGACACACTCCTGCAGAGACACTTCGTGGGTCGGCCTTTGCAGGTGAGCCGGACACGGAACGGGACGGGGCGGATAAAAATTCACAGTACCTCACCAAAAACTCCAGAGATTTAATTTGTTTTAATCACAAAAATTGCGAAAGATCGTGAGAAACTCAGTTTCTGTCTGGCGCCGCAGGACCCCGGGGACACCCCACTGGTGCGCAGCTCGGTGTGGGGGCCCACGTGCGACGGCGTGGACAAGCTGGAGGAGGGCGTGATGCTGCCGCCCCTCGAGGTGGGCAGCTGGATGGTGTACCGCAGCATGGGCGCCTACACCATCGCCCTGTGCTGCGCCTTCAACGGCATGCCCATCCCCAAGGTGCACGCCGTCGCCTCCGCCGAGACCTGGTCAGTGCAGAAACAATTAAGAAATCTATTATGGCACAAAATCGACTTCGCGGGGAACGGGGGGGTGATCATAAAGAAACGAGGTTATTGTGTTCTTTCTTTCTACTTGTATACCCTTTCCAACATCGGTCATGATTTTTGTCCAACCCAGGCTGTTGCTGAAGGAGCGAGCCCCCTTCACGGACGCCCACTTCACGCCCAGCCTGGCGAGCGGGCGGAGACACACGAGCGCCTCCCTCGTCGAGCCGCCCCGGAGGTTGGCCCTGGCGCTGCAGGTGAGCCCTGCGCGGCGTGGGCGGAACACATTCTTAAAAAATGAATGCTTGATTCAAAGGAATTTTGATGCGAATCTTGTATTCTTGTGGGATTTTCTTCATTTAAGAATCATCAACGCACGCCAACCTTCTGTATGCTTGTCACTGGCGTATGATGCCTGAGGCATGCATTGTATTCTCGGGGAGCATATGGTATCACTAAATCAAGTATAATATGCGTGTGGGATTTCTTGTGTTTCAAGCATGAAATGTGATTAGCTTATGTTTAAATCATGCTTTCATTTCTGAGAGTGCAGTGCCTGTCGCCCTTGACCTTCTGCGACAGCGGGACGCGTACTTACTCACTCTCTCTCTCTCTCTCTCTCACACACACAAACGCACACAAGTACACACTCAAACACACCTGATGGTCCTCTGATTACAGGCCCCGACTCAGGACAGGGACGCCATGGACACCTTCTACCCCCCGAACCTGTGCCGACGCGGCTCCCGCCTCGATCAGGCGGACCTGACCGGCAGCAGGCCAATCTTCTAGTCATTCGCACCAAAACGTATTCATGCTTTGTGATCTCAATTCCTTTTTTTAAAAAAAAATAAATAAATATAAGTACGAAACTGTCCGCCTTATGATTTCATGTTTGCTCTCACATTACAAACTCCGCGCCGCGGTGATCGGGAAGACAGGTGGACTTCCTCCTGATCTGGATCTACCCGTTCTTATTTGAAAGGGGGAAATTTCGAGGATTGTGGCTTGTATTAAAAGCTTTTTAAAGCTTTTCAAACTCCATGTTCGTGTCTGGGGGCTATTTAAGAAACGCAATTTATGATGTTTCGAGGATGGTGGTGTGATGGTTGACCGTGAGCGACAAAAAACTATATCGTCTTCCGCCGCTTCCGCCACACCTCTGCCCGCAACTTCGGTGATCTTACGGGAATCCGTGTTTTTACGGCTGATAGTTGAACGGATCCACGTCGGGATCTGTTTGGCGCGCGGCCGGGAGGTGCGAATTTGCGAATGGGAGGGTAAGGGGGGGGGGGGGGGCATGGCCACGGTGGAGTGGCGGGGATGCGGACGTAGTTCACCGGGCCGCCAGTAGGTGGCGCTGCCTGCATGAGGCCGATTTCGCCAACTTCAGCGCAGTGCCGAGCCGAAGCCGCTCGGCAGTACTCCACTCGCTACGCCCCGAGTACGGAGACTCCTGGCCCTCTCTAGTCGTGCCCGAAGCCTTGTTCTGGTTCTGGTTCTAGTGCAGCGAGCACGCCACTCGTCGGTAAACTATCATGTGATTATCGTCAAGGTGCGACACGAACCCGGCAATGCCTCAGGAGAGCAAGTCCGCCCGGGAGTCCCCATGGCTGCTACACCGGCGTGTCGGATGGGTTGCCCACCTGACCGAAGTCAGGGCGCCTCCTCCGGGCGTGTGCGTTTGGCTGCCTACCTCCCGGGTGCGAAGAGAGCATGACGTGCCGGAGCAGAGCCGGCAGAGAGCATGACGTGCCGGAGCAGAGCCGGCAGAGAGCATGACGTGCCGGAGCAGAGCCGGCAGAAAGCATGACGTGCCGGAGCAGAGCCGGCAGAAAGCATGACGTGCCGGAGCAGAGCCGGCAGAGAGCATGACGTGCCGGAGCAGAGCCGGCAGAGACCACGCCGTGCCCGCACGCGCTGAGCGGCCGAGTCCTGCATTTCTGCTAGGAGTATAGTGTATTCCGGAGAAGAGCCGCAACGGAAGTTAGAAGTTGCTAAGAATCACAAAAGCGGATCTGAGGGGAACCGCACCAGATAGTATCTCCGGCAGCGGCGTCGGTCACAGGCCAATGTAAAAAATTTGAAGGCTTGGCTCTCGCTGACGGTATGTCACGACGTTTTGGTAGGGTCACACAGTGCGGAACACCTGGCGCGTGGCCTGGAGAAGTTACTTGTCAGACCACGCAGAGTACACCATGACAATTCCGCACAGTTACCCGACTCAATAAAATTGCTTTTTTTTTCACCGGGGTTGGTCTGGCTGGATCTGTGCCTCGGTAGAAATCCCGGGGGGAGACTCAGGAGATGGAAGCTTCTACGGTTAGGAGCTTCTGTTTTCGTACCCCTGAATCTGGCACGTTCGGACATGCCGTTACACGGGCACAACCCCTTGGGCGGCCGGCAATTGTTCGGGCTGACTCGGGCTGCCCCCCCCCTCCCCCTCCCGCAGGTTTAAGTTTGAACACCGCGCTCACTCGAAATACAGAGAAAAACACAGAGTACGCCCGGGTAAAAAGAGTTGTATATGGGACCATGTACGAATCGTATATAATTGTATACAATTGTATACACATTGTATATAATCGTATATGGACCGTATACAATTATATACGATTCGTATATGGTTCCATATGCAACTCTTTTTACCCGGGACGGCTCAGAAGCGAACTAAATTTAGCAACCCGCAACCACCAAATACTAAAAACAAAGAGATCAAAGAACCAGCTGGCACAAGGACCGCTCCGGCAAACCTGGCGCCCGTCGGCAACCAACAAAATCCTTCGCTAATTCCAAATAAATGCATATCGAAGGAAATTTTTTAGTTTGCCTAGCTAGATGTCCTTAAAAAATAAATTTTAAAAAAATCGTCATTCAATTAAAAGGGTAGGTTTGCCGTGTACTGCGTTTTCCTCACGCTCCAAATCTCGACAGCAAATACTTCGTGAAGTTTACTTTTCGTTTCGTGCAGACTGCAGTCATACAGCCGCTCGCTGCTCCACATTAATTATGGCGTTCATTTCCCTGGCGACAGCGTACCCCACAGCTAGCCGAGGAACATGGCACCAGACCTTTCCTCGGCGTGGGTCGCTGTGGCGATACTGATATGTTGCGTGCAGAAATCCGTCTATTCAGGTAAATCGCATTGGCGTAGCTAGAGTTATTGTTGGAAGATGGTTTGCCGCGCTCCGCCCTGCATTCAGAGGTCACTAGTAAAACTAAGGCGTAACCTTACGCCCATTTTGAAGCATACCAGCTTGAAGCGTTACGTTACGCCCTTCTTGAAGCGTAGGGGAGGAATTCTCCCATGCATTTGTATAGGACTGCTACGCTTCAAAACGGGCGTAGCTTCAAGTATGCTTCAAACGGGCGTAACGCTACGCCTTAGTTTTACCAGTGGGTGATTGTCATGCCGTTTGCTGCTCCCTCACTCGCGGTGAATAAGTCGTTCTAGACCTAAGGACGTAACACGAATCTAAAATCTGTACTAACAACATATTTGCGTTCGTTTTAAATTCCTTTTAACTCACCTGATCTGGGCTGGCTGGAGACGGGAAGGAGGTGGATAAAACTCCAAACGGACTTCCCACATCTCAACTAGGCTCAGAGGTCCATAAATTGTAAATGTTATGTCAAACTAGAGCGTTATACAAGAGCCGTAGAGTGTCGCGGAACAGGATTTGCGTAAGCTCACTATACCTGTCACAATGTGACATGTCAGGCTTTAGGTAACCGTTCAACAATTGTGGAATGCTCTTAACTTTACTTTGTGACGCTAAGTTGCCTTAAGTGAACACAGCATAAAACGCGGGTAGGGTACGGAAGCAGATACGGAACATTAGAGGGTACGGAAACCGATTACATGGGAAACTCCTATACGCTACGGACGGACTAATTTAAACCGGAAGATACCGTACCTTAGCTACCGTACCGTATTATAGGCTTCTCTGTGTATTTCTCCTCCCTACCCGTCAGTTTTCCGTACCCTGGTGAAAGGGAGTACGAAACGGCCGTAATAATTTTTTGCAGTGAAGGTTACAACTTCAACATGTAACATTTCAAAAATTCCTAATGTAATCCCCTCTAAGTCGTGTGACCACGAGGTCGGATCTCCAAGCGAGAGATCGCGGGTGTGAAGTAGGACCTGGACCCGTGCCGGGTGGTTCAGCGCTGCCTGGACTTTCTCAGACACACCCTATTTAGATGACCCGTGTCTGCCACTGCGCCCCGATGGAGAGAGGTTGGTAAAAACAACGTTGTGCAGAACGCTGACATGACGTTCTGGCTACTTCAACTGTCAAAAGGTCACAACTTTACCCTCTCTATTAATAAGATTACGGAAATACCAGGTGTCCCATTTGCCCCGTGACAAGGATAAGGTAGGCAAGCCCGCATCGCACTACCTCCGTGTCTTTCTGTCTCGGCCGGACGCGTGAGAGAGAAAGAGACGGAGCTAGCGCGTTGCGGGCTTGCATACCTTTCAGGACACCACGTATTTGAAGCCAAGACACATACATCAACGAACATAATCTAGGCCCTATGATACATAATTGTGTCTAGAATAAATATTTTCCTAGAATTCATGGGGGCGTCAACGTAACGTAAGAATCCGCAGACGCAACGTTGTTTCCAGGCGCGGATCCAGGGGCGGCTCTAGGGGGGGGGGGGCGATGTACCGCTTTCTGCCTACTTTCAGGCGGATTGTAACGCGAATTGCCTACCTTTCGGGCGCCCTTCAGGTGCCCTAGGGGGGAAAGGAAGATCGCTTCGTTGCCCCCCTCCCCCCTGGATCCGCGCCTGGTTGTTTGTACCAACCTCTCCCCATCGGGTCGTGATGAATGAGCCACACGCCACACGCTGTACAACCACAACCCCTTCATGGCGTAAAGCAAAGCACATTGCCTCTCTGAGCCTGGCGATGCGTGCGTTGGCCTGCCATAAACTGGCTAGGGTAAACGGTGCCAGTTATCTTTTGTCACAGGTTTAAATCTGGCTGCGGTATATGCAAAAGGAGTCAGATGTACTTTTCATCAAGATAAACATTCATTAAGGCATTTTTCGGAACATTGCTCAGAAAAGTTTTAGGAATTCCCAAAATCCTTTTGGATTTTTTTAAATTTTATTTTGCCAACACATGCTGTGCCCCTCCCCCTCCCTCCCCAGCATGTGCAGAACTGGTAGAGCAGCACTCTATTGTAGGTTCAAGATTTGTGAATGGAGTATAGCTCTCTTTTGCGTGTCTTGTCGAAACTTACGTTTGAATTCAAGATTAGTCGGTAAGTTACGGAGCGTCCGCCATCGGTCATGCCCTTTTCCCCCCTTGTATGAAGAGATGAGCAATGTTTCATTTCCTGCCTAAAGAATGGTGCCCCTCTTTTTTCTTAACAAAATATGACATAAAAATTAATAAAATCGGCACCCCTGCATAGATATCGACAATTTAATACTTTTGATAAACTTTGGTTAAATTTGAAATGCCCCCTTTCCTCACCCCCGCGCTAGCAGGGGGCATCTGCAGGTCTGCCCGAGACCCACAACCGACTGTGTGAGAAGTAAACCAGAAAATCTAATGCACGAGTACAAAGACGTGCTGGTGCTTTGGTAACACGCCGTTTGGGATCGCTCAGACGTCTTCTGAAATGTCATGCCGAAAGGACGTCGCAAACCATGTAATCCGTGCAATGAGAGCACGAAAATAGTAAAGCCACCCATCGCTGCCGATATCAGATATCTGCTAAATATGGTGCCACAGCTGCTTACCGCGTGAACGAAATGACTATTTCTTTTGGACGGTGTGTTTTACAATGATGTCTCTGTGTACTTTGTAGCCAATTCGACCAGCAGGCTAGCCCATACGTCCCAGCCCGTAATCAACGAGTTTCTCGATAAAGCACACATACAACGCAGTGCCGCACCTAATCATTCCCCCTACAAGTTGGATACCCACAACAAGGCCCTACTTCTGGATTTAGTGGATTCATGCAGAATATCGACGCCCTTGGAATGTGCGCGTGAATGCAAAGAGAACGAGCCGCCCAAGATATGCTATTACCACTTCAACGCCGAGATGTACACCGTACTCGGACGGTGAGTGAACTGAGAGCAATTACAAGTAGACTCAGCTTGGAGTCATCGTCTGTTCACACTGTTCAGTGTGCACGTCCTCCCGTCTTTGAAATGTCCGCATTCTCCTTCTCTCAGTGCTTGCTCACTATGCACCCCGGGTAATGACAACAAGTTCACGTACGAATGCCAATGCGTTCTCGCCGACGGTGTGGAAAGGTCAATTCTGACCGTCAATAGAATGCTGCCTGGTCCATCTATTCAGGTAAGAGGCCACAGCAAAACACGTAGAACAACACCTATTCTTTCTAGGACTGAGAAATCTTCCGCAGGTGTGTCAAAACGACCAAGTTGTGGTCGACGTAAAGAACCATATAGAAGGCATGCAGCTGACGATCCATTGGCACGGCCTCTGGCAGAGAAACACCCAGTACTCAGACGGCGCGCCCTTCGTGACGCAGTGCCCTATTCTTCAAGGCAACACGTTCCGGTACAAGATGGTGGCCAGCAACGAAGGGACGCACTTCTGGCACTCTCACACCGGTCAGCAAATTTATTCTCTTTCGGACTGGGCTGAATTCAGGTTCAGGTGCGCGTCAGCTAATCCCGATCGCAGAATTTGCTTGTTAAAATTATTACTTGCAATTTATTATCTGTTACACAGTTTGTTCAAACAATCCGTTCTGCGTTGTTCTGAACGGAACTCAGCAATCGCCGTATTGTTGTCGTTTTTTATTTACGTGCAATTGCTTACATTAAACACATTTTGGCTTTGTTTCTTTCAAAAGAGGGTCGGGACGCCTTGTACCATCCGTTCTTGGAATCAGCCTCGCATAGGTTGAAGTATGTCCAGCGCCTTTGCTCAGCATATCTAAACGAGGCGGTGGAGTGCTTGCTTCATATTTAAGTCTAGTGCATGTGAGGTTTACTACGTTTTTTTTTTGTCAAAGCCGAGAAATGCACATACGCTCCAAAACGATAAGGGCGAAGCTAGCGATTTTAACGAATTTTGCACTTTTCCTATAAGGGTGAGTTTCAAACACACGGGCAGAATTTTGACAGTGTTAAAGAATGCCCCTATCCAGCACGTGCGTACGACTTGCACTGATATATCAAGTAATAAAGTTTATGTTTGTTTGTACTATGTGTGTTTGAATCTACCCAATTGTTTGGCGCGCAGCGGGGTTCCGAAGAAGTCTTTCCTTTGCGGACACCTCCTTACACCTTTACCTTTCATGGCTTATACTTTTTACCTCTACTGAACAGGATTCCAGAAACTGGATGGACTCTACGGCAGCTATGTGGTGAGGCAGCCTCGTTCGCTGGACGTTCACGGCCACCTGTACGACTATGACCTAACGGAACACGTGTGTCTGATATCCGATTGGATTCATGAGCTCGCTGCTGAGAGATTTCCCGGCCGTCTGAAACCCAACGAATGCAATATGCCAACGGGCCAGATGCCTGACACGCTGCTCTTCAATGGCAAGGGCCAATTCGAGGTGATGTTGTCAGCAGTAGCTTCTTTTAGACACAAAGTGTCCTTCCAGTTTCCTCTAAGGTCGGACTATTTTTAGTTTCCAGCATTGCCCTCAACGTAAAAATCGAAACGCTCAGTTAAAAGGGTATTTTAAACATTCCTTACTATCGCAAAGTACTCATACAAAAGCGCCTGACGTGTTTTTTGAACAAACAGTCTCGAAACTGAGTTGATTTGTTAAGCTTTCTCACTCCATTCAATATCAAAAGCAAAAGACAGTGCTGTCCTTGCTCGGCTAGTCAACTGGCTGATTCAGCATCATCTGTCTTATTGCACACCACTTAATATATCGGACCTGCTCTTTTCTTGTCAAACGGCCCACAGTCCTGATGGGACGAGTCAGAGTCGGGACCGTTCAGGAGGGAAAGTAACTGGCACTCTCCCCTAAAACGATGCACCACGTGCCTCCCCCTTGCGCGGAGTTGCGAGTTGGTCGGTCGGCCCATGCTTCGCTCTGAGGGTTGTCCCTCTTGTGCTTATCCCCGTTTTACATAGTGTGCTCAGTCCCTCAACCCCGCAATCTTTTGGTACACCCTGTCTGTACAGGTACACCGGTATACCTCACCCCAGTGCCTGACAGTTATTGCCAACGCACTACCCATCTGTTCTCACCTGTTCTTACCTGTGTTCACTCCTATGTGGAGTGTAGACAGCGTGGTCTTCTCGGCGATCAAGTCTACCAACGCAGATTCCCACCAAGGCTCTAATCTTGACGAACAATGAGTGCGGGAAACATGGAACTTCTAAATCTCATTCCAATCAATTTGTCATACTTTCGAGGGTTCCGACCTGGAAGATATTTTGTCTTCGGCTCCCACTCACATGTCTTTATTGAAATATCTACTTTCGGGTGTAAGCTTTCTGCGACCAGTCCCAGGGGCTTTCACACATTGTACAGATGGTCGTTGCTTAGGCTAACGACTGCATTCTTCCACTCTTATTTCCAACAGCGAGTTCTTTTTCCTCTCCCATACAGGGTTCAACAGCTCCCCTCGAAGTCTTCAATGTGACATACGGCAAAAGATATCGAATCAGAATGATCAACTCGATGTCCTCCGTCTGCCCCATGGAGCTCAGGGTGTACGAACACACCCTAACCGTGATCGCTACCGATGGAGAGCCCTGCCAACCTGTGGTTGTAACCTCCATAAACTCATTTTCAGGTAAACCATCTTTTAATTGGACGGATTCTCCCTGGGTTAGTGTAGTGCCTCTACAAAACAGCGACAGTGGTGGGGATCGAAAGAATTTTGTGAAAATAAAAAAATACAAGGCACTAGTTGAGTAATAATAGATGTATGCAAATTTCCTTGCTCTGCGAAGGGCGATGTTAAGAAACCTCGCTCTGACTGAGCAAGGTTTCAGATGCCCTTCGCCTGCAAGCAGTTGGCATGGGACAAGGAGGGCGAATGAGAAATCGAACTTTGTTGACGTGCTTTTTGAGATCGGACGTTGTTCTTAGGACCCATCTTAATATACCCTGCGAACGTTCGATTCCAGGAGAGCGGTACGACTTCGTCCTCACTGCTAACCAACCGGTTAACGCGTATTGGATTCAGGCACGAGGTCTGGGCGAGTGCGAAACTCACGAGGTTCAGCAGGTAGCCATACTACGTTACGACGGCGGGCCGGACCTTCCCAGCACTCCAGCACCAGCGTACGACGCAAGCAGCTCGAACATTGTGAGTGTAGAGCTCGCTTTGTAACATACTTTGGTGGTGCTATAATAGCCTGTTGTTCACTAAAATTTTAACACAAATGTCGGGTAAAAAGACTAGAAAACAGCTAGGCACTTGCTAAACTGGGGCGTCCCATCGGTTCCCTGAACCACATAGGAACCCTGGAGCCTGACTGCTGTCTTCACGGCTCAGCCCACGAGAAAGGTGTGGCAGGGGTGGCAGGGGCACTCGGCTGGGAGAAATTCCCGCAGCGACCCAATATGTAAGCTGGGTACCTGTCCGGCCCATCCCACTGGACACCACGGTGTTCAAATGGTCGGCGGCACCCAGTCAGTGTGGTCAGAAAGCAACCGCTAACTGTATACCAAACAACCAACTATGAGGCTACTTCGTGCCTAAAAGTGCGTAGCCAGTTCGTACTATAGGGTAGGCTTACCAGGACTGGTCAACGCTTAGAGACGGTTTGGTTCACCCAAGGAAGTACGGCCCAATGGGAATGGGTCAGGGAGGGAAGGTGAACGAAACCCTGGCTTCTAAACGTGGACCTTGGGTCACAATGCGTTCAGTACCATGGTGTTTTATATAGTTTTGGGTGAGCTACTTCGTAAAAAAATTAAATTGGCAAAAACTTCGTTTTCAAAAAGAACCCATGGAATGTTGAACTGAAGTCCTCATCCCTTTAAGCGATGACGAAGCCACTTTGTTTCAGGTGCTTAACCCCCTGGACGGGCATTGCAACAGCCCCCGCGCGGTCTGCGTGAGCCAACTCAAGAACGCGAAGAGTGTGACCGGCCTTACGGGGACTCCTTACAGGAAAATCTTACTGCCATTTCGATTCCACGTCTACAACGATGCCTCTGAACTGTTCGGGCCTGGCAAATGCCCTAATTTTTTAGGTATGAACATCCCTACTTCCGAGTTGTGAAAGTCGTCATTCAAATTAAATAACTGCTACCGCAGTGTGCACAGCAATAATTTATTTTCGGACGATTCTCAAATAACTGTGATATAAATTACGGCCTGGAGAAAGTTTCAGATACTTAGGGTATTTCAGAGGAGGTCAAAACTGAAGTGGAGGAGATGGCAAGGATTATAAAAGCGGAAACTGTTTACTTTTCACGTTACATACCACTCTACCTCCTGTAACTAATCGGCTCTGTTTATTTCAGTGGCATTCAACGGCGTGCACGTGGTCAGTTTAATAAACGGGTACTCCTACACATCGCCTTCTGCAACGCTTATTTCGCAGAGGAATGAAATTCCTGCTTCCGAGTTTTGCAGCGAATCGGGCAGGGAGAGCTGCAATGCAGCAGTGTGTTCCTGCGTACACATGATCAATGTACCTCGCTTCAGGCTTGTCGAGATTATAATCATCGACGAAGGTAAGTAAAGACAAGGGGTAAAGGGGTACGAATTAAATTTAGTGAATAGATAACTCGTTCTGTACTATACCTGTAGTTGTATCAAAATAGCAGTGTTAAACGGTAGACAATATGAGAGGGATCTGCATTTATTTCATTCACCCCCGTAATTTGTCTCCTACTCCCGCTTTTACGAAACTTCTGCCACCCGTATCTAGAAAACAGGAAGCATTTTGACTTTCGACCATTATGAGCTGATTTTCAGACTCAGCCTGCTATCAGACCAGAATAGATCCATCAGCTGCTTCAAGGCCGGCTTCAAGTCGAAATTTGACGTTAATTTTCGGCAGTGGCCGAGGAATATCACATACGCCTACAATTATAACCAGGGAGGGTTACCAAAACGGAACAAAGCTCACCTCTTTTCACGCCATTTAAAAAGTTTGTTAACAGAATTTAAAAACAATAATGGCACCAAGAAATTTGAAAATAAATCCGTCTGACAGGAATCTTAAAATGAAATATGCTAAAGTAGGTGTTCGTGTTTTGGTGTGTGTGTCTGTGTGTGTGTGTGTGTTTGGTTTTTCTTTTATTTAGGGGGGGGGGGGGACTCTTTTCAATTCATCTTGTCCCTGGAAAAATATTTCGTTGAAATAATGATTCGATAAAATCTCTCGGGGGCTCCTGCTTCGTTCATAGGACTTATCAGAAACATTATATGTTTATCCCCTTTGCAGTTTCAGCGCCCAACCTACACCACCCTTTTCATCTCCACGGCCAACACGTTTACTTGGTCGGTACAGGCTGCGCTCCCCCTGACGTCAGAAACGTTACAGCATACGTGCTCGACCTAGAGAGTCGTGGCCAGCTTCATCGTCAGTTCGACAGGCCGCCGGCGAAGGATACCATCGCCGTGCCGAACAACGGATGGATTATAGTTAGATTCTGGACTAATAACCCAGGTGAGAAACATGTCGCCGGCCGCAATCGACACTCGCGTTTGTCTGCCACTCAGTGCAGAACCTGCCTTCGTAACTCGGAGAGCTGGTATGAACATACGCGGCCCCATAGCGATTTTGCTTAACTAATGTATGTTCAGAGCAGCTCCCAGCGTCCCCAACATTGCCACCAACGCAAAAATCGAAGCGCTCAGTTCAAAGTTTTTTTTTTTAACATTCCTGGCTTTCACAAAGTACACATACAAAAGCGCCTGGCGTGTTTTTAGAACAGCCAGTCTCAAAACCGAGTTGAAGTTAAGCTTTGTCATTCCATTCAATAGCGGAAGCAAAAGACAGTGCTACCCTTGCTCGGCTCGTCATCTTGGCTGATTCAGCATCATCTCTGTCTTCCTGCACAACACTCAAGATATCAGACCTCCTCATTCCTTGTGAAACAGCCAACAGTTCTGATGGGACGAGTCGGGCCCCAGTTAAAAGGGAGGCAACTCAAGAGTCAGGACCGATATACCTGTTCTGTATTCTGTATAGGTGTACCGGTATACCTCACCGCACCTGACAGTTATTGCCGACGCGCTACCCGGCTGTTCTCACCTGTTCTCAGCCTTCTGGGAGATCAAGTCTGCCAACACAGATTCAAACCGAGGCTCTAATCTTGACGCATAATCAGCGCGCGAAATATAAAACTTCTAAATCTTATTCCAATCAGTTTGGCATATGGGAACGAAACTCTTTCCTCTAATCTGGTTCCTGGAAAAATATTTCGTTTAAAGAATGATCCTTGAAAATTTTCCATTTGAGATATGAGATATGGGAAATGAGATTACGCGGTCCCACAACCTCAGCCTGTACTCGCACTTGATTGTACGCGCTTTGTTTTCTTTTTCTTTTCGCAGGATACTGGCTGCTCCACTGCCACTTTCTATATCACGTCGCCATCGGCATGGACTTGGTGATACACGTGGGCAATGACGCAATCGACTTACCGCCGGTGCCAATTGGTTTTCCGCGCTGCGGCAACTTTAAGCCACCAATCTGCTCTGGGCTCTTGAATTAGGCCTTTTCATTAAAGATGTGTATAACAGTAAAAAACTTAAAACGATTTTTTTTCTGTACACGTCAAACGTTCTAAACCCGCCCTGCTTGTTGATGTACCCCTTATCTAACCTAACTCACCTACACTGTTCATCTTTGGACTTTAGTTTGGGTGTGCACCTGCAATAAAGACGGCCTAAGTTTTCATGGACCATGATTGTTCTGGAAATTATGTATGGAACTTTAATTCGACTGCATAGCACATCAAACGTAAATATCACTGCTAGACCTTGGGCTTCAATTTGAAGCCGACGCGCTTCAAACTTTGAAGCCCGGATGGACCCGTCAAATTGAAGTAGGAAAGCTTTCAAACCGCGCCCCACCGCTGTCGGCGTTTTCCCCCACCACGGCCAGCCGGCGTGGTGGGCGCGCGCGCTTTGAAGCTTTTCTGCTTCAATTTGACGCGTCCAGCTGGGCTTCAAAGTTTTAAGTGCGTCGGCTTCTAATTGAAGCCCAAGGTCTAGCAGTGATGTTTGTCGGAATTTTTTTTTTCCCCTGGCCATGTCATCTCGGTACCGTTTGCTAAGGGCCACCACCACCAGATGTACCAGCGTTGATCTTCCGGCGAAGACTAATGGTATCAACCGAACGTTAGCAGACGGTGGCCTCTCTGTTCTCGCGTGCAAAGCCGAGGCCGGGCCGGCGGGTTGTCTCCATGCGTGGTGTTCCTCGGCGGGGGAGTCTCCCCCGCGCCCACAGGGTAGGCTACAAATCGCACGCCGGTGTGCGAAGGTAGGCGGCAGCGGGCGGCGGAGCGTGGACGGTTGTCTGTCGAGTCGCTGAATGGATGCGCGGGGGCCGCGCTTTCCTCGATTTTCTCTCAGCGTAGATACTGCCGCTTCCCAATGACAAGTCGCTTTGCGGCAGACCCAGATTAATTGGACTAAGAATAGCATTAGGGGCTTATTGGACATCAGCGGGGTTGAGGTCCTCCAGGTGGTAAACGTCAATGATCTGCCTCAAGAAGAGGGCTTGTGACACATGAGAAACCGAAGAAACCGAATGGAATGGAAACGGATACGAAGCATTTCCCGCGGCTTGCAAAATCCACGCTTCTCATTTTGTTGTTGAAAATTTTCGCAAATGCGCAGTCCTTAGGAAACTATAACATGACCCTGAGACGGCACAGGATCTGTTAAGAGGGTCCTTCCTTCTTACACTTAACTACTAGCGTCCGACGGTTTTGAGTCCTTAAATCACACACACACACACACACACACACACACACACACACGCACACAAACACACACACACAAAAACAGTGTAGTTGCTCAATGCCGTAAAATATATCGAAAATAATTTCTGCCCTCGTATGTTATTCTGTTGGCTAAATGGGTTTGTCCTCCACATTTGAAATCGATCTGACCTAACGAAGACCGGCTTTCTGTGCCACTTCTAAATACACGCGTCTGGACGGGCTGCAAAGTCAAACCTCATGGCAACTGTGACTTCTATTGTTCTGTTGGTCTGCCAGTCAACCAGTGTGTGCCCGATGTGTTTTAACAGATGTACGTTTGTATAATGTTTGTATAATGAATTAAATGAAGGTGATGACGGGGATGAATACTGAAATGGGATACATTGCGCATTCTTTATAGCAGGAATGAGAGAAAAAAAAGGTGTTGACAACCCCGACCCGAAATTGTCCATTTAATGGCACTTCAGAAATGTCTGGACCATGGGCTACAAGGTAATCCTTTGCAAATTTTAAACAAAATTTAACTGAGAAAACACTGTTTTTTTTTGACAAAATGTCAATAGGATATTTCGGAGGTCAAACCGGAAATGAAGAAGAGATCGAGAAGAACACCAGCGGAACCAAACGCGGGTATCATGAAGGTTACCGTAGCAGAAAGTATCCCCGCAACGGCGTCAGCCACGAGCCAATGTGAAAAATTGGAGAGCTTAGCTCTCGCTGACGATATGTCACGACCATTGGGCCATGGCTGGGTCGTGACGTTGGCTCGTGGCTGATGCCATGGCAGAGACACTCTCTGCTGTGGTAACCCTCATGGTACCCGCGTTTTGTTTCAGCTGATATTCTTATTAACTTCATTTCCGGTTTGGACCTCCTCCGAAATACACCATTCTTTACAAATCCTGATACGAGGCAACTTCGTACCTACCAACGTAACCCTTGGGCATCTGCGTCGTGTTTGACAGTGCCACCTGTTTGTTCACGTGCGCTAGGTAGGGTATATAGGAGCTCTTTGCACAGTCCACAGCAGACCATTCCCGTCTTCACAGCACGATGGAGCGAGTCACTTTCTTGTTGGTCTGTGCCCTTGTCGTTATTGCTAATGGAGGTACGTTGTTTCGGGATACTATTTGGGAATTCATCTTTTCGTTTTCATATAGTCAATTCTGTTGCAACTGCTGACGTCACCTGAAACGGAAGAAAGATAAAAGTAAAAACCTTACTGAGCTCTTCAGCGCTTGAACGGCGTCTGCGCATGCGCAATGATGTCTGTGATGAGCCAGCGCTTGTTATTCTTTTCATTTTCTTGTCGTTTCCAGTGACTTCATAAGTCGCAACGGAATGGTCCATTGGTAAAGCGGAATTTTCTTCGCACTTTTCCAAACCAGCTTGCCAAACCTTGGCAAGCTGTGTGGTGCCGCATATGATAGAATACAGGATGGAGAGACCACACGCAACAATTTGGCAAGCAGAAGGGCTCGCCGAAATGGAGAACTCAGTGATAATAGTCTGCTCAAGTTTGCTTGCCAAATTTGGTAACCATTGCAATTCGGCTGCCCATTCTTGATGAGTTTATGTGAAGTGTAGTGTCCCTCCATGATTTTCTTTCAGTGTTCAAATTTGATGAATCTTCTGACTGAAGATAGTTATCTTTTTTTTTTGTATTCGCGCATCTTAGTTGTTAAGAGTAACATTTCACCCTAATTGCATAGTTAATTCATTGGATTTCCAAACTGAAAAGGAGACGTAATTTTTTTCAAATTAACTCGCTTTTTTTCCAGATGAACACGGGCCATCGCTGTCAAGATGCACCCGGGATCAGCCCAGTAGTGTTATCAACGAATGCTTGAGGAATTCCATTCAGTCAGCCATTAAGTCGTTCAAGGATGGTAGGTATTTCAGCCATGCACCGCAAACGTTCTAAGCGCGAACATCATACCTACACAAGTTTACGAACGCCATTTTCACACCGTTTTTGATTTCGAAATAAAAGTATGGATTTTGAATAGCTTTGGAGCGATAGCGTGATACTCTACTTTTGAATGTTTGAAAATGAGTGATTAAAGGAAGTGTACAATTGCTCACCGCACTGTTTCTTTGCAATGCTTTTTATTCCAGTATTTTGAGAAGATAAGTGTTAAACTCTAAAAAATGAATGCTTGGGACGAGCACATTATGCTTGGCGGAGAATTTACGGTTGAAGCCTAAAAATTGCTTTAGATCAAACACATTATGCTTTATTCAAGCATTCTTTTTTGGGAGTGTATATGACACACGGTGTATATTTTTCTATTTCTAGGTCTTTCTCTTCCTATAATTTGTATTAGCGTTCAGAAAGTGACAAATATTTTCAGGATATTCTCCTTTCGGGATGCCTGCCCTTGACCCGCTGGTCATCGATCAGCTTGTTCTCGTGTCTCCTGAAGGTGCCAAATGTGAGCTCAACAAATACGATGTCGTCGGACTCAAAAACGTTGTCGTCGAGAAAACTACGTGAGTTTCGATTCTACTTGCATAGTAGTTTACAAGAACGCAGCGGCAAGCTGTGGCGGGCTTTAGAAAAGTCGCCTCAGCCCCACCGCCTACTGCACCGGGACAAAATTCCAATATAATTCCATCTGATCGCACGTCTATGTTTGTGACAGCGTGTGTTGGTTCTAGGTTCGTGGTCACTGGAGAAAACACGTTCAGGTTGAGCTTCGACCTACTCCTTCCTCAGTTCGACGCAGCAGGCACTTACAAGATGCAGCAGCGCTTCTTGGGGAATAAGAAAGTAAACGATGGCTCCTTCACCTTCAGCCTGAGTGAGTATCGCTGGTAGAACCAAATCAGGCTCTTTACTGTGGGTAGGTTTGAACATTGGCTGTCGTTTTTTTCTTTTTAAGGCAATCACTTTGACTGGCTTTTTACAAGCGTTAGGTTAGTTAGGTTGCTAAGGTTCAGATGAAATTATTTGCTCAAATAGGCCATGTCCCTAGCCCGTCAGCGTTAGCCGCCCTAGCCCCAGTAGAGAGCTTATAGGCTGGGGAGGGCCCGCTGTACGTACGTACGTGAAGTACGCGGCAGGCAGCGGGCCCAGCCCCCGGCCCCAGCTGGCCCGAGCTGGGCCCTCCCTCTAAGGGTAGGATGTGTGGTTTGTACGAAATTGTTTGTATCGTTAGGTTATTTTGTAAAATTTGTGGCTTTTGCTCCATCTTAAAACTGACGCGGAAGTTGTTTGATTAAATTGCTGAAAAATGTTTCCTGCTGACTGCCTTTGCTACTAGCTAGCTTGCTAGCTGATTTTTTAAATTTAGAAATATATTTAAACATTGGGGGAGGGGCAAAATAGACATAAGTGAAAGTGAATCGTACCTGTTTATAAGTACAAATGAGTCAATTATATCGTTCTTTCGTTATAATCGTTGGCTTTAGGATTTATACAGCATGTCAGAGAAGAGTGCAGAATAAGTTCAAAACCGTCACTTGCTTTTCAGCCAATTACAGGGCCGATTTCGTTCTTGATGGAACCGTAAACGTTGGAACAGACGGAGAAAAATATGCCACCCTAACAGGCGTGTCATCCAGTTTCAATGGAGGCATCAATGCCAAGGTCAACTTTTCGAACTTGAGTAAGTCCTGCTTAGTAACAAAGAATAACCCATGAAGCAGTATAGTTAACAAAATGAGAATTTTTATGTGAGTGGTCTTGTACCCTAGGTGTGGGCCGGAATCGACTGTGGAACAGAGAGGCGGAACCACTTCTGTTCAGCTACAAGACTGCCATCGATCAGCTACATCCCGTCTTGGCTCAGACGTACTCAAACCTTCTCTTCCAGAAAGTGCCATTTGACGAGCTGTTTCCCGCAACCGTAGCTGACCTGTAATTCCACAAAAAACTAAGTTTATGAGGAATTTTGAACCGTCAATAAATTTTTCAGCACCTTTGAAAGCAGTGAAAAAAGTTTGTTAATTTCAGCAAGTGCATGAAACTTTTAAAATTGTAATTATGGTGTTCGACATCGGTGGCGCAGCGAAATGAGTACTTTTGCGCCGAGTCGTCAAATCCACTCGCACGGAGTTCTCGCAGGCCGCAAACTCCACGATTTTGGTAGAAAGCCAATGACACCAAGACTCCACACAGAGACATTCCGAAATAGAGACTTCAAATGAGACTTGGAAATGACAGTTGAAGAACAAAAATACTTCCAGACCCGTAACTTTCAAGAGCGGGTATGCGAAATATCGATACACAGGGTCGTCGCCAAATATGGTAACTAACCTCCAAAAACACTCAAAACGCCATTCAAGTTTCCTTCTGCGTTGGCCTGCCGGCGGCTGTCACCAGACGAGTGGGACCCTGCGGGGCTAATAGTGGGTGGGCTTAGGTAAACCATACTGCACTTTTGGTTCCAGCGATGTTACTGCGGCACATCGATAGTATGGACCTGAAAGAAGGATTTGACCCGCAGAGGCATTTGAAATTTCCCTTAGCGACAGCTAAGCCTCCAGAAATTTTGAGTTGGCTTGTGGCCGACGCCGTGGCGGAGATACTCTCTGCTGCGGTTATCCTCATACTGTTTCCGCTTTTATTCTTCTTACGCGTCTTCTCCACTTCCGGTTTGAACTTCTCCGAAATACCCTATTGCACGGCCAGAGTGGAACCTCCAAGCTGAAGGTCGATTCCTTATCAAACCGCCGGCTATACGCGTCAGATCGAAGCATTCAGCAGAGAGACGCCGGCCGGAGTGTGGAAAAATGTTTGACGGTATAGCAGGCTAGTACATATAAGACCAGTACTAAGGCATTGCAGAAGTACTATAGGGGGGCGTGTAGAGGGTATTACAGAAATGACCCAACCCTCGCTCATGACCCACAATTGAAGCAACAGCGTGACTCTTAATATATTTTTAACCTTATCGCGGCTGCGGCGGAGCGAGTGCCGGTGGTTCCCCTCCCCGTCCACGGTCGGGCGCCGGGATTGCGGGGGGGAGGGGGGGGGAGGATGACATCACGAATCACAGTTTTAGAAGGGTGGGGCAGCTCATCACAGTTTAAGAAGAGTGTGGGGCAGCCCATCGCACTCTTAGAAGAGTAAGTGTGGCGGACCCCTTCTATCGAATATTCGCGGGGGAGCATCCCGACCCCGACCCTCACTATCACGCCTACATGAATTATTGAATTCGGAGTGCGGTGTGCCAGCTCTGGCTGCATGTATCAGTGTACCGCGAGGCCCAGCCAGGCCCGGCTAGACCCGGCCTCCGGATAGGACCTCCACGGCCTGCGTGCTAAGAGTTGAGGCTCAGGTCGCGGCATTGCAGTCGTCGCGTGGGTGTCGGTGGTTCCCCGCGAGGCGGCCGTCCGGGGGGGGGGGGGGCAAGGCTGGGCTTCAGGCGGTCCGGTAGTTCCCCGCCCTGGCGGCGGCGCGGCGCCAGCCGGCGGCGAGCGCGATGAGTTAGCGTTCTTTTACATGGGCGGAACATTCTCGCAAGGGTCCGATACGTATAAATGTGCAAGACGCCTCCTGGAAAAATCAGTCGACGCCCGGCCACAGCAGCGTTAAAAGCTCATCTCATCAGCACGCCGAGAGCGAAAGAAACCATCGTCACAAGTAAGTGACTGCATGTGAGCCGGTCTTTTCAAAAAAGGCCGGCTAAAAAGTCACCCTCATTGTTATTTTGGGGGGCTTAAATTTCAAACCCCTTCGCAGAAAAGGGTTGAAAACGATCAACCCATAAGGCCGAATTCTGAGAAAGGGCTGACATTTCAACCCTAAGGGTACAAATTACATCCAAGGCTAAAAATTTGCAGTGCTAGGTCTAAAACCTCTGACTGGATCAATGAAAAAGCTTTCACGAATGGACTAATGAAACGGTCAATGAGAGCTGCCAATGAGAGAAGAGCGTAGACCAAAAAAACAACGGAGGAAAAGAGGGCCCGCGCATCGCAGTGAGGTTGGCAGCCGGCGGTGGTGTGGTTGGGGCCGCCCTGTAGGTAGGCAGCCTATCCGACCGCACCGCTGTCTGGGCTGTCTGTGAGGGTGACTCAGGAGCTACCGCCGAACCTCCGACGGGTCGGAGCAACTCCCGAAACCTGTCCGTTGCAATTCATTTCGAAACGTAGTGACTCAGCTAATAGAGTGTACTACAAAATATTTCGCCATATTTCCGATTGTTCAGCCCGAAAATCAACCTTACCAAGTTGGAAACGTGTCATGCCCGCTACACTGTATATTGTGTCTTTTTCAGTGCGTATCAACTTCGCCCTCTTCTTCTTTCTGCTCGCGGCAATCTTCGCCTTCGTCCACACCGGGGTCCGCGCTGACCCTGCCAAGCCGGGCCACTACAAGCCACCCCCACCCCCACCAGTTCGCCCTCCCATGAGAGTGTAGCGCCCTCAAGCTTCAACGACCATCCAGCATGCATCCACGAGTCAAGGATCCTCCTCGAACCGCCATTCCAGGCGAACCTCCCTTACCATGCACATAGTGTCAGAAATAAACCTTCACTTAAAACACGAGTTAATCGGGTTGTACGGAAAAAACAAATACCCCGCCGTCTCTCTTACTAACACAGCGAAGCACAGCAATGTGACCAGGAGTATTCACTCCGAATTTTACTGACTTACTGCTATAATCCGGCATTTCGTGGTACTATGCGTAGGTATTGCGCTGGTATTACACGGTATTACGTGCGATCACAGGGCACTCTCTGTACAGAGTATTCCGCAAGTGAATACCCTCTCGAACATGGTACGGTCACAGAAGTGCCCATATGCTGTTCAGTGTTTCCTGCAAATGAACGGGACGAGCTTAGCTTCCCTAACCATATCTCCACGGTAGGCACATTCTCGAGGTCATTTTTCGCGAAGCAAGGCGTGGTGTGGCCGGGGGGGGGGGGGCAGCCTGCGGAGTGACCACCTGACTCGCGGCCGTCTGCTCTAGCTGGTACGGAGCGGGGGGCTTTGGCTCGGCTACTGTACTGGCTGCTAGAAAATGAGCCGCGCCTTGCGCACGGCTGCGTGCGAAACTTAAGAGACTGGCCGAACAGCACACCGGCGCCGGCAACGCACCGCACCGCACTCCGGACGCCGCCCCCTGTATCTGCCGGCTCCTGGCTCGGCGGTCCCTCCTGGTGCTGCCGCCACGCTGACGGGCTCAGGGCAATTTGACGCAACGTTCCCATGAGGAATGCACCTGCAGCAGCACACAGACAGCCAGGCTGTGCCATGGCTGTGCCATGGCTGTTCCATGGCTGTTCCGAGGGGCCGAAATATCGGAGCGAACCAAGCAGCGGAGCGGGGAGAAAAGATACCCGCGGGAGCCAGCAAGGCACCGACCAGCATCGGCGTAACGCGGAGCCGGGGAGGACCGAGGACCTGCGGCTGCGGGTCGTCATAGCGGCGGGCAGCCCATGGCATGCAGCCCGTGCGCCGCAGGCCACGTTGTGATATGACTGTGATTCGCCTTGACTCTACAGTAAATATGTTAAGTTTGGTGCAGTGAAATCTCCCCCCCCCCCCCCCCGCCCTAACTTTTTACATCTCCGCTCCTATATGCCCCCTGGGGATAATCATTAAATGACTTCCTTACAAAATGATTTAATTAATCAGTGGGCCACGCCTTAGCGTTTTCTTTTTACCGCGAAACGGCCTACGTGGTCGCAGCTCGTGGTAAGCCATGGTGGTCAGGGCGGGGCGAGGCGGGGCGATGCGGGGCAGGGTGGGCGGACGGCACGGTTGTGGCGGCGGCTCGCTCCGCTTGGAGCAAAGAGGTCCGAGAGGGCAGCGGTAGCGGCGGCAACGGCAGCAGCGGCAGCAGCGGTGGCAGCGGCGGGCGGCCAATAAAAAAATAATAAGACAAAAGAGAATGATTCAGAGAACTGAGTGTAATACAGTAGCGGCGTGGCATCCGGCCCTACCCCGGCAGAAGAAGCTGAGGCTCCGTCAGGCCTTGAGAAACACAGGTCAGCGGGGCATATAGCAGGCGCCCAGCCAGCAGCCCTCAGGGCCCGTCAGGGTAGGTACTCAGGGTACGTAGGGTAACGGGGACGGTCGCAGCTGTTTCAGTACTTGGTTGACTAGTCACAAAAAGTCGTCTAGGCTATAACTGAGACGTGCCGAAAGCCGACAGGCCGATGGGCACCCTCTCAGGAGAGGCATCGTGTATATTCCAAAAGACTCGCCATTAGATAGTTGAACGTTACGTATCGACTTCACCCCTGATAACAACTACTGTGCCTGTCTGGCAAGAAGTTCACAACTCTACCCTAGAGAGGACGCGTTGCCCTTGTGTTGGTATGTCGATTATTGCACCTCATTCGCGGAGAATTCTTAATTTGAGTCGATTGGTAGCGTTTAACGGCTGTTTCTGACCCTAGAATGTAGCTCAAACACACTTCTACAGCAGTTTTGAAGATTTTTAATCCTAGATAAGTGGTTTTGATTGTCTGAAAATGATGATTGTCTAATCGATTTTTTTTTTTTGGGGGGGGGGGGGGAGGGGGGGAGTTGCAGCTAAAACAGAGCACCAAATTTGTGTTCTATCAGTGCGCTGAAATCGAACTGTTTATCGTTACTCACACCAGACCTTTGGACCGGATTGCCAGAAACGTCGATTGTAGCGCTAATGCGGCACGGATAGAACTCACTTTGGTAGCCACACCCACAGTTCCGATCGCCCAGTTCAAACCGTTTTTCTCAGTGCATGCATAATCACGGGCGTTATGCTGTTGCTCCGTCGCCGAAATTCGCCGCCCCGCCACGCAAGCGAATTCAGAGGTGTATTCGCACCTTGCTTCACACGGCACGGTACCATAGGGTCTTCCCCGCCGCCGCCGGCCGTCACTTAGGCCCTTGCGCAGACCCCACCTGTACACAAGACAATTAAGGCGCACGGCGGCCCCAACGCGCTCCACAGGCTGCACGGCAGCAGCGGAGCCAGCGGAGCCGAGGCGGGGGCATTGTTACCTCCGCATTACCATGGCGGGTTGTGTTCCGCCACTGTTTACAGTGCTGAATATGTGATAGCAATGTGGGGAGCGCGCGGCACTCTGACAGCAGGCCGGCGCTGTGGCCGCTGCAGCAGACGCTGCCGGACCCGGCCGCCCGGCGGCACCAAGCACGCCCTCGGCCTGGACGGGACGCCACACTTCCCTCTTCTCCCCACTGCCGGCCTCGCAGGCACGTAGCTGGCCGGAGTTTTCGGAAGGGCGTCCAGGTCATGCTTTCTGCCTACTTACATGCGGAATGTCACGCTATGCCTAGCCCTCGGGCACCGGGGCGTTTCGAGCAGGGAGGGCCATAACTCCCCCACAAAATCCTCCTACACGTTAGAGGCAGAACAGCCAAGATAGCTAAGAAGAAAAATGGTTGCTCATATCGGCACTAGGGTCAGTGATTTTCCTGGCTTATGTCACGACCCCGAAGACGCCGATTGGAAGCCCTCTTCCCTGAAATAATGAAATCGTTCCAGTATTTCACGGAATTTTACTAACCAGTGAATGTCAAGTTTGAACGAAAAGTGTTAAGACGTCACTTTAGATAAAATCAAAATTGAATACAGGACAGAGTGAAAGTATAACGATCTTTGGAGTTAAACTGTCGGTAGTACAATGAAACTACGACGGCCTCTGTATTCCGGCTGTACGCGCAGCCGCTCTGGGAAAATGCACAGCTTGCGCTGTACTTTAAAATTATAACGAAAACTTTTTACCAGTTGACAATTTTCATTGCACTTTCGCTGTACCTTTTTCTTACAGTGGTGGGTGGAAGGGGGAAGAGGGGGTGGATGGTGGAGGGAGTGGAGTGGGAAGGGGGGGGGGGGGGGTCGGAGGCCGCGCGGTCGCGTTGCCCGGTAGCCGCACGGGTTGTGTCGGCGACCATTGTATTGGAAGGGCCCAACCTACAGAGAGGCCGCCGCCGCCGCCGCCCCTGGAGGTACCAGGAGGTACCGGGAGGTACGGGGACCCGTGCGGGGACCTGTGCGGGGACTGGGTGAGGGGTGAGAGAGGGAGGTGAGGGTCAAGCACGCCGCCCATGCCGCACTGCCCCGGTATGCCCTGCCACCGGCTACTGTTCTCCCCGCCTGCACGCCGTGCGCCATCCGTGCCCTGCCGTGCCCTTTCTTGTCTTCTCATCCCCCCCCCCCCCTCCCCACGCCACCCAACACCACCATACTCTCTTAAATATCGACAATCCCGTCTTCGGCTGCAAGATTAGGGTCTCAATTAATTAATGTGCCTGACAAGTGTGCGGCCTACCGAACCGAGCATGGATCGACTTTGCAGGTTGAAAAGCAAAAGGATTCATTCCTTATTTTAATGCATTAAATGCAATGCATCAGTCCACACACAAGGGAATGGTCACGGGTGTAACTCCCTGAATCGACCCAAATTTTGAGGGTTGGTAGACCCCTACTAGGTAGTATAACAATTGACGATTGGTATTTCAAATTTAGGAGGGGGGGGGCAATAATTCAGGAGGAGGAGTCAATTTTTTTTTAAACCATGCCCAACCTATTACTTTACTTACACACACTAAATGTAAATGTAAAAATTTTGTACCTATTTCATGGACGGCATTACACATACATACACACCTTATGTACAAATTTGCACACAACGATACACTGACAGACTTCTCTCTCAGAGGTCGATGTCACGATATTTATGAACGGTGTGATACATTCGTATCCATACAGAGACTTTCTTAACGTTCGATCCTTTATTTTTTTTTGCCATTGAGACCCTTGCACGTTCTCACTACTGTGCTGCTCAAGCTCCCCCTAACAGCCGACGTGCGCTGCGGCCGGCAAATAAGTTCCGATTAATTTTCGACGATCGGCTCTCATTACTTCGGTATATAAGTACACATAAATCGGCGGCTATTCCCGTTCTCTCTCCTTCTTGCCTCTCTCTCTCACTCTCTCTCTCTCTCTCTCTCTCTCTCTCTCTCTCTCTCTCTCTCTCTCTCTCACTCTCTCTCTCCCAATTCGAAGAATTCATTATTAATTATGAGCGGAAGGTAAAAGAAAACGGGGATGAATCGCTCCCGTTTGTCAGTTCTCCGCGACTCCGTACTCGGAGGATCAGCACCGCGACGCGCCCGAAGGGTAGGCAGCCCAACGTACTCCGCGTGGACATACACTGCCTTTCCAAGCGCGAGCGCAGTGCAGCTCAGCGCGGCCAACGCCAGGCCTCCAGGGTGCTCCAGGGCGCCCGCGGCCTCCGGGGCCTCCTCCGGGTGTGTGCGGCTCTGAGCACTGGGACTCTCAGGACGACACAGCCGCAGCGCCGGCTTCTTATGAATGAATCTGGATCTAATAAAAGGCAAGGCCGTGCCACCACAACCGCTGCACAAGAGCAGCAGCAGCAGCAGCAGCAGCAGCAGCAGCAGCAGCAGCAGCAGCGGCGGCGGCGTAAGTATCGGAATGCATAATTCGGATATATTCCTACGTACTCATTTCGAACCCTTTTGTGTGAAGGACAAAAAGAGGGCCTGCCCTTTTTGCCCCACTCGAGCTTCGGATCTCGGGCAGAGATAATTCAGAACGAGAGTGACCCCCCCCCCCCACCTGCTGAGATAACGTTAGCTTCAATGCAGCCTGTGACGCTGCCGTCTGCGTGACACACTCCGTGACGTGCGCCCCGTATGACGACACCACTTCGGGCAGGAATCAGGAAGCCTGAGGTTTGAAAAAGGGGCCCGAAAGGGAGCGCTGTGATTTTTAAAAAAGTCACGGTTTTGGGCGTCTGGAGGAGTCTGTTTTGAAAACTTGCTCTTGCATTCAAGATTTGAGTACGTACTATCCAAATATTGTGACCTTTCCTGTAAGTAAGGAGGTTCGCCGTACGACTCATCGTGACCGTGGTAACTCATTCCCTATACTTGCGTTTTTCTCATTAGAAAAGGGTATGCAATCCAGGCGCCAAGTTGAGTCCAACTCCAGTCTCAAATCTGGAATGAAAGGAGGTTTTCAAAACAGCTTCTCTATTCTCTTATTGTCCGAAATCTGACGATGATCAAGCCTCTTTTATACCGGAGGAGGTCCCCTGCCGAGGTCCGGCCGGTACGCTCCGGACTCCAGTAGGCACCCTCAACGTCCGACAGATAAGAGCCACGACCGCTCTCTAATCTGCATTAAAAGAATTACGCAAAATGAGCGATAACAAAAAAAAAACTCGAGTGCGGCAGACGGAGTCGTCCCCATTAAGCTATCTCTGCTGCGGTGGGCCGGGGTGCTGCTATAATTGTGCGTAACTGTTCGCTATGTGCCACATCCTCCCCCGCACAGCCTACCCAGGCAGTATCTATTAAAAAAAGACGTCCTCCAAAACGCAATCGCCAGCTTCTATCTCTACACCCATTACGGCAAACGTGCAACCGCAACTCCCACACTCCCACACTTAACCCTTCCTCCCCCCGACCCATGGTCGCCCCCCCCCCCCTCCCCACCTCTCACATATGACAATTTTTTAGTCGCGAAGTAGCCTTATGGAAAGACCCACGACTCACATCTGTCTTTCAAGCAGAGCCCCGAGCCTCTTGCCGGTATGGTACTGATTTTGTTCTTCAACTTTCATTTCCAAGTCTCATTGGAAACCTCTGTTGCAGCCGACGACAGCGCACACAGCGCCTCCTCTCCTGCAGGCAGTGCCGAGGGCAGTGCCGTACGCCTTTAGGCTCCTCGCCCACCGGCGGCCTCTGCCTCTCCCTCCTATCGTGTCGCGGCCGCAGCAGACGGTATCGCCAACAAGATGCGGCCACAGTGTCCCCAGCGACAGAGCCGAGCCGGCCGAGCCGTGCCCTGGCAGTGATCCGTGGGAAACTGTCCACTTCACATGGCTCCCCCATGCTCCCCCCCCCCCCCTTCCCCCTTGCGGTCGCCGCTCCCCTCGCAGAATCCCACCCTCGGGAGTCTTAATCGTCGTCCAAATTTGGGCGACAGTAGGCTGTTGTAAAGTCTCGGCCTGATACTAAACTCTGAAGACCCGAGCGCCAGGATTCCAAATATTACGTCATATGACCCTTTCTGATCGAAAACGCGGAAGACACGAGTTGTGGTGGCCACAGAGGCCGGATGAGGCGTACCACTATCTTCTTTACTTCCCAACAGAAATAGTCATGCGGCCCAATTTTTGGAATCCAGGCGCCAAGCCGATCCTCGATAGATCAGAAATTTAACATAATCCAGCCAAGATTCCAAAAAAATCCTCTCATCGGTCAAAATTGGTCGATAATAGAGGTTTCCAACGAGGTAGTTGCCCCCCCCCCCCCCCTCAAGTCCACGCCTGTCTTCCGGTTTTCGCCCAATACCGTTATCTCGGTCAGCTAAAATGAACGCCGTCCTCCCTCTGTAGCCCTGCGTCCCCTCCCGAGTCGGTACTGCTCTGGCCGCGAATGCAAATGCAGCTTGCCGACGTCGACGTCGTCGTCGTCTATCGGAGCAGCAGCAGCGGCAGCAGCAGCGGCGGTGGTGACGGGACACGTGTTCTGGCACCGCCGCGTCACGCGACGGACGGACATGTGACCACGGTACCACGACGACGACCGCGTGACGAGCGACGTGACGAGCAACGTGACCGGACGATTTGGCGACGTCGGGGCGACGTGACGGAGACGGATGGTTCACCGTCTTCCTCTGGCTATTAGTGTCCTTGTTGTCCACGACACTGCCCCCCCCCCCCCCCCGGTCGTCCCTTGGGCGAGGGAGAGTGCAGCGAGACAAAGAGAGAGAGAGAGAGAGAGAGAGAGAGAGAGAGAGAGAGAGAGAGAGAGAGAGAGAGAGAGAGAGAGAGAGAGAGAGAGAGCAGCGAGATAATATGATAGAGGAAGATGCGAATTTACCATCACACGGTATTCGGATGCGGAGAGCGATTGATTACCCCCTCCCCCTCCCCATTTGGCCACGTGGTAGCCTGCCCTGCCTTGCCCCGCCTTGCCCGGCCCAGCTCGTCCGTCTGTATCTGGCATCTTGACGGCTCTGCTCTCCTCACGTGCCGTGCCGTGCCGTGCCGTGCCGTGCCGTGCCGTGCCGTGCCGTGCCGTGCCGTGCCGTGCCGCGCCGTGCCGTGCCGTGCCGTGCCGTGCCGTGCCGTGCCGTGCCGTGCCGTGCCGTGCCGTGCCGTGCCGTGCCGCGCCGTGCCGTGCCGGCGGGGTGGGGCTTCAAATAGGAATGATCGCGGGCCAGTGGTGCAGTGCGCAGACATAGTGCACCGTACGTCAGTCCGGCCGGCGATTGGAATCGCATCGGGAGGGAGCGCGAGCGTGTGGCGTATCGTGCAGGGAGGCGGTCGCTCTGTGGGGGACACGGGTTCAGACGCCAGAGCTCCGCGCGGACGTGATTTTCAGACAGTTTGGCTCGGCTGACTAGCTTTGCGCAGACAGGGGATAACGCTCCGTGCATGTCGTGCTGGAAAGCCTCGCCTGCGCGCTCCCTGGCAGTCCGGTAGCGGCCGTGGGGGCTTGGCCGGGCGGGGGCGGGCGGGGGCGGGCGGGGCGGGGGCGTGGCGGCCGGGCGGGGCTGTGAATGGAGGGGTTATTCCAGCACCCGGAGCCCGGAGGCGCGCTGACTCAGCTACCTCACCTTCATCACCGCCGCGGTGCCGCCGCCGCCCCGTGCTGCACTGGCCAGCCGCCTCCAGCCGTGTCCCCCAGCGTGTCCCCGTCCACATGCTGTTGCGCGGCGCGTTCGTCAACTCATCGTGCGGGGTGACGACGCGACGCCTTCGCCGGCCTCCGTCTTCACTTCACACTCGCGTGACAATCATTACCACGGCGCCCCTGACGGGTAGGCAGCCTGACGGACCTGAGGGACTCCTACGGTCCTCCGCAACCTCACACATAAAAACATTAGTCATTTCAACGCAAACCTCACACAATAAATCTCATCAGTGTCCACAACCTTAAAGTATTTGCTCGCTCAACGAATTAGTAGTTGAACCAACTAACTCTTATTGCTGGCTGAACTGAAACTTCTCCTTTAGGCTTCTGTTAAAAAGCTTGCTTTTCTGAGATTTGCGTTGCATCAACAACAGCGCTCGCTTTACCAAGAAAGTGTCCTATCCGTCCCCACACGCGCACCTGCCCCACCCCTTTGCCGCCCCCCGGCCGCCCAGCTTGCCCCTCTCCCCCTCCGCGCCAACACCCACACACACCCTCCTTCCGGGCCGCCGCAGGGCCCAGCCGGTCCCGCCCGTCCGACTCACTGACTGACTGTCTTGGCCGTGGTCCATTGAGTCCCATTGCAAGATGAATGGTCCGAATTAAGACGCCGGACAGGATGGGATGCGCTTCCTCGACACAACGAACCTACGCAGCGTGTGCGTGCGTGCGTGCGTGCGCAGTCACTGGCTGCGCCGTACAGTTGCGGTAGGCCCGTGCTGCTGTTGGTGCGTCCCTCTGGCGGACCCCCCCCCCCCCCCCCCTTCCTCCACCAAGCCGGCCTTGGTCGGGCCAGGCACCTGTTGCTTGTTGCAGCTCATGCCCTTTCCCTCTCCCTCTTCCCATTGACGGGTCGGCGCGTCTCGACTCTACGCCTCTCTCTCTCTCTCTCTCTCTCTCTCTCTCTCTCTCTCTCTCTCTCTCTCTCTTGACGGATCGTACCGGTAATAACGTACAGTACTTGGATCTTTGACCGCGTCAATATGCGACCTGGAGATTGTACGTTATACTGTTAGGGGGCGCTCTTAGAGTTATTCGCACCTCACGGTTGGCACTGCCGATTCCTTATTCCTTATTCCTTAACTCGGCCCCTAACAATACTACATATGCAAGGTAAGCGAACAAGCCGAAATTTGAAACTCTTTAACTAGGTTTGAAGATTAGGTTAAGTAAGGGCCGTTGTGGTTACGGTGTGACAGGTGTGACTAGAATACACTGCTCCTCCATTTCAGCAGTATATTCTGTGCACGTTGCATGAGAGTGAGAGAACGGCATATCTCCCGAAATGGGGAGTAGAGTATCCTGGCACTGACCTTATGGAACCTGTGCCGCACTGGGCATCGGCCTCCCTTCCCGGCTGCCCGCCCGGCTGGCCGCCCGTCCTGGCTGTCCGGCTGCCCACGGTGTGCTGGCTTGTTGGCTGGCAGCGCGTTGCTCGGTCATCCATCGCTCATCGCTAATGACCGAGTCGAGCTTTACCGCGCGGTGGCCGGCGGGGCGGTGAGGGTCGGCGGGGAGTTGGCTGGGTGGGCACCGGGCACCGGCCGCAGCGGTGCATTCAATCCATTCAGGAAGTCCGTGCCGTCCCTTTTAATTCATGGGAGTATCTTTCGCTGAGCGCGAGCCATTTTTTTTTTTTTTTTTACATTTATGTCTCAGAAGCGTAGCAGGAGGGAAGACAAGGCCACTCTGCATTTTACTTTTCAGACTATTAACGGGTTACGTCGTAATGACGTTGTACGCTTTACGCTGTATCACGTGGTGTACGCCGTTAGCACGCGGAATTACCTTGGCATTACATCAAATTAAGCCAGTATTCCAGGGTATTATAATAAAAAAGGGGACCACGGAGTAAGTGAAATGCCCCAGGTCAGATGAGACTGGGAACTAAGACCACGCCACCAAGAGACGCCACACATTATTCAAGGCGAATGTTCGGATCAACAAATTTTCGTTAGGTGGAGCCAAATAAACCCGCTCTTCGACGACCAGTCGACGCTGTTTTTGTAGTCCCTGGTTCAAACCCTGGCTCCTTGCAGCCAACAGCGTTTCTGCTGCCCCGACTCCGTCAGTGTGACCCGCGCGCACAGCAGCCGCTGGCACCCGCCGCTGCGCTGTACCTCCAGTCTAGTCCAGCCGACGCAGGCAGCAGGGATTCATTTATCTTGTCCCTCCAGGGCTCACCTGTCACCCGCTTTCCTGCTTCCCTCCCCCAGCATCTCTTCTTATTCTCTCCCTCCTCCTCCCCTCAATCATCTCGCCCTTCTCGACACCTCCATACGACCTTGCCTCTCACTCTCAAAAATGGAAGAAAAAATCGTAATTAAATCGACGAAGAAACGCAAATAATTGTAGCGTCGCGACTGAAACAATGATCAATAATCCACACTAACTTTCAGTCTTTTCCATTCTTGTCAGTTTGATTCTGATCGTAAGTCCCATTTCTGACAGCATAGCACCTTGACTTCGGACTCCTCCAATAACGACGAGCTGGTGGGGCTGCACCCTCTGCGAGAGACACGCGCGTTGAAATCACAACGTCGGGGTTTGACTTCTCTGCTTGTGGCTGGAGTGTTCTGTCCAGCAGACTTGCCAGGCACTGGACCCGGCTGGGGTCACAGGCAGATCGCGTTGCTCTGCCTCCGTATCGATTGCACTCCCCGCGGGCGGCGCGGGGTGCCCGAGGCGGGGTCACTCTGGGAAAGGGAGGAGGGCGTGGGGGCAAGCTGGTGGGAGTGGATGGAAGGAGGGGGCGGAGGGGGAGTTAAAAATGTATGCAAATCAATGTTTCTGGAGTGAAATAGCAGTGCTTGACGGTGTAAAATATTTTTGATTTTTCTTATGCGCTGCGGGTTTTCTTCCAGCTGGAGTAGCATTTCCAGGTATGATTCGAAATCCAGATGATATCTGTCTGTATCTGGCAGGATTGTAAATTCCAGTTAGGTCTGAGGGTCTTATACAAAATCCAAATTGATTGAAATTTTGTGTGTGGCATCTATGGTTAAAAGTTACTATAGAGCCACATTTTTATTTTATCAAACTCAGAGTGACTACAAAAATTTGCCATCTCGAGAACGGGAGGTGATAGCAAAATTCTGACCGCAGATTTCGAGCTCGTGTTCGGTACGGGCATGTGTTTCAGATCAACAGCCGAACACGTCGTTTCATTATTTCCAGTTGGAAGTTGTCTCGAGATGGAGGTGTTCCCCTGCTGAAAATTGTATCGTGTTGTATCACGCGTAGATTTAATACGATTTTGCGCTGGAAATTGTTCCAAATTACACCTGGAGGAGAAGCTCCAGCTGGAAAACATTTTCCGCCTAGAAATTCCGGCTGGAATTGGGAGTGTGACGGGTGCCGTGGGGGCCGGGTGCCCTCAGAAAGGCCTTAGCTCCTCGACGCTCGGTTGGTACGCGGACAAAAACCACGCGATGACGGCGCCGACCCGCAGCCAATCAGGGAGCAGCACGGCGGACCCCTCCGCCCCCTGCCGCCGCGCACCTCGCGGCACGTCGCGACGGCCGCCGCCTCCACAATGGACCTCACGTCCGCGCCAGTGGAGAAAGAAGGGGGCAACAATAGCGGGGCGCAGCGCGGGGCCGCGCGGTATGACGACCCGCGCATGCGCAAACCGCCGTGCAGTGCGGAGAAGAGGTGCGCCGTGGAAGAGTGGCGAAGGCGGGCCGGAGTAAGACGCGGAACACGTTGTGAAGAGCCGCGGAGCGCTGACTGCAAGTGTCACTCATCGCACTCAGCCCCTGACGGACGCCGCATAGGCAACACCGGCTACATGGGCGCGGGGCAATGCCGAAGCTCACGGGGTTCCACTGGCGTCGTCAGAGGATTTCAGTGAGACTTGGGAACGGGAGTTGAAGAGCAAAATCAGTAATCCAGACCGGAAACTCTTAAGGGCATTTATGAGAAATTTGTACGGCGTTTTGAGCGAATTCGTAGAATTTGGAATTTGAGCGCAGCGCCCTTGTGCATCAATATTTCTTATCCCTCTTCTCGAGATCTTCCGGTCTGGGAGCGACTTCGTTCTTCTCCTTCCGCTTTCTGCGCCTCGTTGAAAAACTTCATTTCGGACCTGGAATTGTTTGTGCTTTAAAACGCCCATTTCCGTCAAAACTTCAGATAGAAACATTCGTCTAATTCGCGTAGTTTCATAGTTGGCGTAGTACTCTCACCTGACACGCAGCAGCGCGGGGCTAGTGACCACTAGTGACCCGGCCCGGCCTCGCATCATCATCATCTTCATCATCATCATCATCACATGGTATAACACGGAGGGGGAGGGGGGGGGGGCGTGGCGAAGCGTCGTCTCACATATGATTACACTGCGACACGACGCACGGCCACCGCACCGGTAGCGTACGCTTCTTTACCTCCTCAAATTGGCCGACTTGAATGATTACCCCCCCCCCCCTCCCCCTTTCCCATCTCTCTGGGGCTGCGTGTGACGGCCGCTGTACTGCTGGTGGCGGCCCCGGTGACCCCTGTCCTGTCCAGCAGTGTCTCCGCCACCCATGACGGGTCTTGACCCCCTACGCCGCGGCGTGTTCCCACGGGGACGGACGGTAACGCACGGCAACCTGAGCGGTGTTTGTGTGGAGGCAGTCAGAAAGCAGAAAGAGGTACCGTATGAAGAAGGATGAGAAACAGAAGGAGAACTGAATTTAATCTATTTACCTGATAATCAAGGGGCACACTGTGAAAGAATTTTTATCGTCACTGTACGACATTCTTGTGGCTAATCTGGAAAACGAATAAATGATTCGTCACAAATCAAGTGACGAGTAAGTAGTCACCTAGAATATTTTTGCACTAAGGAACGTATTTCTTACTAAATGCTTGCTTGGATGTGACGATCTCTTGGCCACACTAAAATTTCACACGTGACAAATAACGTCGTAAAATGGCGTTATATTCTAGTGCTCCATAAACCGTCAGAGATTTTCTCGTCCAATGACTAAATATTTTTTTTTGTAGTAGATACGATACAGGTTTTGCCCTCTTAGACTGAGTGAAGTTCGTGTGACTTTCCGTGTAGATTTTGCACGTAGTGTACGAAGTCCGTGTTACGTGGGCCGTGGGGCCCTCAGGAGCCCTTCGGGTGCTTTGGTCACGTCGGCCTGCTGCTGCTGCTGCTGCTGCTGCTGCTGCTGCCGTGCAGCCATTGGTTGACGGCGTTACCGGTGGCGACACCGTGGCGGATCAGCCGTGGCGGCCGAGGGCCTGATCCGATCCACCGCGTGCGTGCCACCATCAAAATTCCGGGGAACGCGGGCATTTTTTTTGATTTGTTTTTGTATTTCATCCTAGTTTAATAGTGTACACGATCACAACGTATATCTAGTAAGTTGACTTGAAAATAAATTGGGACTGACGCAGTCACGTCTATAATTCGACCCTCCTTAAGAACAGCGCGCTATCAGTTGAGGCGGTGCAAACAAATGTCAAAGTGACACAATTGTCCTCGATTTTTTGACGGAAGTAGGCGTTCTGAATAGAAGGAATCGTTAAAATCGAGGAGTTTTTTTTTTTCGGTTAGCCGTATGGCTGCCCCGCTAAAAGCGATGTAGCCGTTTTTGACTAAACCGACAAAAAAGATAGCAATATGTGAGCATTGCTAAACAAGATTGTTGGTTGTTCCGAGGGAGGGTCGAATTACTACACCCAGATTGGTCTATATTATAGTCCATGGAACGGATTCTTGGTTCAAGAACAAAACTAACACTTTCCAACAAGACACGTTCACGTGGAGAGGGAGATGCCCGTGTGGCACGTCACATCACGCTCCGCTTGTGTCACAGCACACTCGAGTGCAGAGCCCGACGGAGAGCCGTTCCCATGTCCGGCCGGCCCAATAACGCTATGCCAACCAAGTTTATTTTTGTAGCCCGGCGGCTACGTGCCGTTATGCGACCTGTCCCGGTGGCCACCTGAGGAGAAGATTCTCTGTGCCTGATTCAAACATCCAGTCCGATACAGTCTGATAGATGAATTAGGCATCAATATCTAGCGGGTCTCTTGATTCAGGCATAGCCCACGACGAAGGAACCCCAAAAATTTTAAGGTTTATGCATGAAATATCTTGTGAGTTTATCCACATTTCGGGGAGGTCTGGATGAACTCCACGCACCCGCAGCAGCCTCGCACTGGTGTCATTCCTTTTTGCTCTCATGAACGACTGCGTCTTTATTGACTGGTTCGAGGAGTATAAAGAAGATCCATCCGGCAAGTCCAGCCCCTGCCAACAGCAGCTTCAGCCCCGCGGGCAGCCCTCTCCCGCAGGTCCCCGATGTAAAGTCCAGACTCCGATGTGGCCGATAGAAAGTAAAGCAGTAAAAGCGCGTGGCGTTCGGTTCTTTTGCAACTATTTAACGCGCGAACAGTTAAAGGCGGCGGAATGAGACGCGCGGCTGTAAAATCGGAGCAGATGCTGGCCGGCGCGGCGTGTTATCTCTAGAGCGGCTCAGAAGAAGAAAACAAGGGCTTTGGAGGAACTTCTTTCGCAGCCACAAACATATCCTACGATGAACCTGACGAAAACCTCGGTTTCTTTGACTCTCATCGTAGCCTGCGTGGGACATTAGGTTTTCATTAAAGGTTTGTCAGCATCACGAAAGGTTATTCAGTCAGGTAAGGTTGCTCCTGAAGCAACCATTTAATAGGACAGTCACTTTCTAAAATGGGAATGACACTTTTTCGTATATTAAAGAAAGAGTGGCACACATTTCACATGATTAATATATACTGAAATTCTTAGAAACATTTTCTTAGTGTACATGTGAAACTTTTTGTCACTCGTCGTTAATGCGCATGTGGCCCATTCTGAGATCAGTGTGGTACCCTGTGGCTGTATTTTGATTGAAGTGTGACAAACAGTACCACATTACTAAGGAAGTGTTCCCTATAGTGTAGGCATCTATTAAGAACGTAAAGAATGTGTCAGTCTTTCTTTAGAAAGCGACAAAGTGTCAGACCCATTTGAGAATGCGACTTTGTTCCATTGCATGCTTTCTGAGTGATCAGTTCGACTAAAACTCCAAGCTAAAAACAAATTTTGTTTCGAATCAATTTTGATCGAAATGACCGAGGTCATATTGACTAAAACGTTTGGCTTTGGCTGTCTTCCTCGTTTAAATTCTATTTTTCAGAGAGTGTGTTCGCTCATGAGTTACTTGTGGCGCGGAAACGTGTTGGAAACGTTTTCCAGCGAGAATATGGACTGCACCCCATTTCCGTGTCTCAGTGGGCGGCAGAGGTAAGAGTAAGGGCCAACGGTCCTGGAGTGCGCCCGCCATGGTCCCCTGCCTAGCTTCAGGCCGCCTCCGCCAGGCAAACGCCACGCGAACCGCAACAAAACATGATATGGCCGCAACCAGGCATTGCCGTCATGCGGAAAAGGCAGATACGGGGGGCAAGAAGGGACAGGAGGAGGGGATCTATGCATTGCCGACCTGGTCCCCGGCGGACCCCATCGGCTTCGCAGTGGTGTCTTCCGTGCTGTGCTCGTATTGGAACCCATACACGAACTTCGATTTCGGATTCAAACGTTGAACCGGAACCATACGAGGGGTCCCCTCTGATTGGAAAATTTAATCTGATGCGAATGAAGGGAGGTGACCTTACTGGAACTAATTATTCCGAGCTCACCCCGAACCTTTGATTTGCAGGCCGCCCTCATTTGTACGGCAGCTTTTCAATATAAATAAAAAGATGCTTGATCCTCAGTGCGAAGGGCTTCTGGACCTCTTCCTCGGGGACCCATGCCTAAGCGGGCTCTGGTCCAGAGGTGGCCGAGGACCGGGTGGGGACCAGGTGGGGACCGTGGCGGGGAACGGGGCGGGGACCGCGGCGGGACGAAGACCGAGCTTGATCTGACCGCTACAGGAGACGACGGCCGTTTTATGTCTTAATCCTATCCGGACGCAAATCAATTCCAGTTTCGAAGGATATGAGGCGGCCGAGGGGATGTGTGACTGGTTCTTCTTACCTTTACACCCGCCCCGCCACCCTTCCCCTCCCCGTCTCCCTTTACTACACATCGTTTGCTTCTTCATCACCTCCTCACCTCTTTCTCTCTCTCTCTCTCTCTTCCTCTCCCTCTCGCGCCGGCACCTTATCGCCCCGTCCCTTTTGCTCTTTCCGCATCGCGCGCCGCTCATGAATTCCATGGGTTTGCGAGTGCCACGACGGCCATGTCACTTTCATCTTCTGGAGTGGTGACTGTGAGCGCCGCGCGGTCGTATAACTGGAGACCGGTCACTCACTTCGTTGACCTCAGAGTAAATGTCTTTATTTTTCAGTCCGGCTTGGACGTTTTCCTCGCATTTCTTCAGTGTCAATTTTTTTTTTCAAAGAAGAGAACGTCCGAGGTTTATAACCACTTGATGTGGAGATGATATCATCACAAGATGTTCTCAGTCTGCAAAAATTGTGATTTAATGAACTCGAGAAGGAAGAGGTTTGCCACGATGCGACAGCAAAATCACAACGGTGAAGCCAGGTTTCCAGCTCGTGGGCTTGGTTTTAATTTCTCCTTTCTTCTCTCTCGCTCTCTCTCTCTCTCTTTCTTGTTTACGCCAAGCCAAATATGCAATGGGCACGTCACATCGAGTTGTACGTTGCAATCGCTTACCATATCAAGCGCTACCCCTCCCCCTGTCTCTGTCTCTGTCTCTCTCTCTCTCTCTCTCATTGCAATCGCCCCCGAGCTGCTGTCTGACGTGAACCTGGGTTGGCGATGTCGAGCGCGCTGCCGGTCTGGCTGGCTGGCATTTTAAGGGCAGGACTGCTTTTGCCTTTTGTATTCGTTTCCCTTGTTATTAAATACCGAAAATACTCATGATCACGCAGCCACGATAAAGTCCCCGACCGGTAACAGCCTCTGCGCTGCCGCAGCTGCTGCAGCTGCTGCAGGCAGCCGAACGGAATGGGTCGGAACGGGGGGAACAGTTTGACCAGCCCATTGTTTATGCGTGCAGAGCTCTCTTGGCGATTGGATTTGCAGGGGAGTCCTGAGGAAGAGACAGAGAGAGCGAGAGAAATAGAGGGAGAGGGAGAGGGAGAGAGAGAGAGAGAGAGAGAGAGAGAGAGAGAGAGAGAGAGAGAGAGAGAGAGAGAGAGAGAGAGAGAGAGAGAGAGAGAGGATGGAATGGGAGCAGTGAGGTAGCGCCGGGCCTGGAAGGGCACCCTGCACCATATTTGCATCGTATTCTGCGTAACTGGAGCTTTGAAGCATGTGCTCCCTTTTATCCATTACAGAAACGCTGTAGGGTTGTGGTGTTCGGGTCAAAGTCGACATTGCATTCGGAGCCCATTTTCGTTGTTAGCTTACATTTATGGGGTGTACCAATTTGTTTCTTGTTCGTGTACTACTTGCAGACTGATTAGTGATCGGTGAATATTAAGTTCCTGGCTCGTTGAGACTCCGAAATAAAGAGACTCCACCTTCTGATATAACGCTCTGTGCAGTCAAAATCTAGATACCCGTCATTGCTTGCACTCGTCACACTTTTTGTACATTTGGCTTCCAAAATCTTGACACTTTCTCTCCAATTTGCTAAGCTCCACCACCACCGCAGCCGTGATTTTTTCCCTTTCACAAACAACGCTTATTCACGGACTTGGCATCCTATAGAAATCTCTATCTGCAGCCGAAACCCGGCGGAGCCTATCGGCGCTGAGATACTATCACAGTCGGTTTCCCGCGCGGCCTGAGACGCGGCCCGAGCCCGCGGGGCGGTGGTCCACGCACCTCCTCTACATCACAGTCTACGCACCTTTTCCATCGCAGTCGACGCACCTTTTCTATCACACATCCGCCGCTCGTGTGCGTACTACTTTTCCGTAGGGGCGCAAAGAAAAGGCGCAGGGAAGCCCTGAGACCGAGTCCCTGCAACTCCTCTCTGCCGGCCGGCAGCCGTCTGATTGGGGGACATGACTCGCGGCACGTGATAGACATCGCCAGAGCGCCGCCGGGGTACCACCGGGGCACCACGCAACCGCCGTGTTTCTTTTGGGTCCATACTGCGGCCACTCACTACTCGAGTGCCGCGGCTGCGTACGGAATGCGCGGCCACGCCACGTGGGTTTCGTGTTAGACCGTCGGGAATTCTCGACGGTCCGCGACGCGTGACCGTTTGCACTGGACATCTATGGCCGTTTGTTACTAAGCGCGGACTTCAGCTTGTCTTTCCTACCCTTTGGCATAAGGAGCAGGAGAGAGTGTACTGTCTACTCAGACTACTGTCTACGCAGACTACCGTCTGCTCAGTATAGCTGTGATCCTGCGATGAGACAGTGACGGAGGACTGAAGCGGTTTTCGCACGCGTCCTTCTTGTATGCCAGGATAGTAGGGGGGCGGGACTGAACCAACAGCGCCCGGGCGCAGCTCCTGTCACGTACGAGGCGAGAAGGCACGGCGGCTGTCGAAAAGTAACGGCCGGGGCGCCGATCTACGCGTGAAATCCACGCGTGGCAACATTCCTCCGGCCAGCATGGAATGGGTGCTATTTGGGCGATGCCATCTCGTAGTACAAGAATGCAGGGCGCGCTTGCTTAGCCTCCTCATTACACACGGAATGCCCCAGAAATCTGTGCATGACCTCGAGAGATATTGTGTCGAAAGACCTGCACTGAGTTTGCATCCAGGATCAAAATAGCAGAGACAGAGATAAAAAACACGGAGAGAAAAAAAAAGATTGGGACGTCCCTGAACCAGTATTGTTTGCTGAGGCTACTAGAGTGCTTACTTGTCGGAGTATCAGTTGGGTACAGTAATTTTTATTCTCCTGCGAAAGAGCACAGTGGTCCTCACAAAGGTTACTTCAAAGAACGATCTCAATTCGCAATTCACGATGCCTTCTTCACCTCTTGATATAACCACGCAGCATTACAGTTTCCTGCAAAAGCTGCGGAAGAAACGCGCTGATGGCTTACACTTGTGCGCCGACCTGAGCGCGCTCTGCTCTCTCCGTGTTCCCGTGCGCGTGCGCAACTTGCAAAGCTTCTTTCACTACCGCTGAACTGAACTAGGCTCAAACGAACCGCGACCTTTCGCGCGTTTCTGAACTCTCTTACATATTTTTTCTTTCCGCCCGATGGTGTTTCTCACCCAAGCAGATCGGTGCCGTGCTGAGGGCCCGCGATGCAGCGGCCGCAAATTGCCCTCGAATTACATGTTTCCAGATGCTGCTAAATGAAGTGCAAATGCAAGGCGTCTCATGTGCACAGCCTCCGCACGGCGGCCGGCGGCTGCTCCTTTCTCGTTGGCTAGAGGCCCAGCTCACCTGTGCCGCGCTTGGTCCCAGCGCAGCCAGGCGGCCGACAAAGTCTAACGAACGGTAGAAAGGGGGCCGTGACTATGGATGGAAAGAAAACATTTTGCTGGCAAGGCGAGCAGCAGGAAATGATGCCGCAGGAAAAAAGTTTTGATGTGCGTTTGCGCGAACAAATCCGTTCACCAAGTGCTCTCCAATCAACACCAGCTTCTGTCGTTGAGCTCGATGGGGTTGTCCATGCTAGAATGGGGGATAGAAATTGATGCAACAATGCTGACTACAGCGCTGCTCGACGTTTGTCAAGACATAGCTATTGAAGGGCGTCGTAGTGTGAGCACTAAACGGCAGACGGCATTACACCTGTTCACTAGCAAGCCGCTATACGTTTCCGAAGGGAAGCAGGAGTCAGTGAATGTGAGCGAGGGAGAGAGAACGAGAGAGAGAGAGAGAGAGAGAGAGAGAGAGAGAGAGAGAGAGAGAGAGAGAGAGAGAGAGAGAGAGAGAGAGAGAGAGAGAGAGAGAGAGAGAGAATCATTTACCTCCTCCTTCTTCCGAACAGGACAAAAGTCTTCTGAAAATAAGGTGCGAACTGTTGACCAAAGTAGTGCGGCTCGGTCCTCTTTCCCCGCGCTATAACTCAAACAAACGCCCTGAGGACCCGTCCTGCAGCGGTGTCGGTGTGATGGCGGCGCGCGGCCACCATCTGCAGGATCTGCAGATACGCGCGTCCCCCTCTGATGCGCCGACGGCCATCACCACCGCGGCCGCAGTGTGCACCCACAGGGCCCCCGCAGCCCCCCCGGGGGGCCCAGAGGGTCTCCAGCAGCAGCAGCGAGTGCGACCGTAAAATACCGCGTCAGGATTATAACCCCGCGCGCGCGGGTAAATGTATGCAGGGCGCTTGCTCTAAATATTGCGCTCTGCCAGTGTTGTGTTATTAATTTATGGATTACAACTTGTTTTCGTTTGACAGTAAAGAGTCGCCAGATTTATGTGCGGTCGACCGGAGCAGCGCCCCGGAGGAGGGACGGCCGGGGCCGGCAGTCCGGGAGCAGCGCTCCACGGCAGCGGCAGCAGCGGCAGCAGTGGCAGTAGCGGCAGCAGCGGCAGCAGCGGCAGTAGCGGCAGCAGCGGCAGCAGCGGCAGCAGTGGCAGCAGTGGCAGTAGCGGCAGCAGCGGCAGCAGCGGCAGTAGCGGCAGCAGCGGCAGCAGCGGCAGCAGTGGCAGTAGCGGCAGTAGCTGCAGCGGCAGCAGCGGCGGCAGCCGGACCCATGTCAAGTGCAGCGCGTCCCGTCTGGTGAGAGGTGCGCCGTTCTGGGCAAGCGGTATCAGAAGAGCAGGCCGCGTCTAGCCGCACCTAGCACGCAGAAAAAAGAAGCTTGGTTGTCACTGCGAATTTCTTTGCTAATTTCGCGTCCGGCAACATGTTCAGAAATTGGGGGAAGGAACATGTTGTTGAAGAAAGTATGTAATGTCGCCGGCGAATAAAAGTCGCTCCGTGAGCAAGACCCGAAGGAAAAAAAAATGAAAAATGAAATAATTTTCCTAGCACACAATTCGTTTAACAATTTTTTCTTTTTAGAACAAAATGTCTAAGAATCACAGAATGAACTCAGAAATTCATTGAGACACCTAATATTTTTATGTGTGAAACAATCGTGGCCGAGTTAATGAAGTCTGGCAGCGACCGTTGAGAGGCATTTAGAGGCGGCCGAGAAGTCTTCTACGGCCTGGGCTCCAGAAAAACTTGGGTTTCCATTTTAATTTGCAGTGCCGATCTCAAGGTGAAACACGATTGCTCTTGAGAGATCGTCTGCTCGGAGGGATGGAAGTGGCGGTTGAGTTCGGGGACTCCATCCGTGAGCACATGCGGTATACTTAACTAGGCCTAGTTATCCCGCATGACGGATGGCTGCGCCGACCTGCGGTCACCCCGGGCTGAGGCGTGGAAGGCTGAGCCGCGGAGGCTGAGCCGCGGAGGCAGCAGGCTGAGCAGTGGAGGCTGAGCAGCTGAGGCTGAGCAGTGGAGGCTGAGCAGCGGAGGCTGAGCAGTGGAGGCTGAGCAGCGGAGGCTGAGCAGTGGAGGCTGAGCAGCGGAGGCTGAGCCGCGGAGGCTGAGCCGCGGAGGCTGAGCAGTGGAGGCTGAGCAGCGGAGGCTGAGCAGTGGAGGCTGAGCAGCGGAGGCTGAGCAGCGGAGGCTGAGCTGCGGAATTGGAGCTGGCCCAAAGCCTAGCCAAGCGCCCGGAGCCTATGTGCCGCGAGTCGGCAGGCATGTAATGTGGTGTAGTGGGACGGCGGCGCTGAAGTTGCCAACTCAGCACTCTGTATTAGGGCAATAGCTTTCTCAGACGTACGGGGTGTGATAACCCAGTACCAGTGCTTCCCCGCGCGGGGACTCTGGGAACTCTGGAGGCTGGTGCGTGGCTCTCCTATCTGTTTCGCACAACGTCCTCTGCAAATCTGATCCACTCATGACGAGTATTTCCTCATGGATATATGAACGTTGTGCCGCGCGCACTACGTCGTTTGTGAGGCGGCAACAGCATTGCTGTTTTAATGTCTCCATCTCTCTGATCATTGCAACGCGCGGCGGCTTCGCGAGAAACTGAAAAGGACTGCGCACTCTCTCCCGGATCGCGAGCTTGTTGCAGAAGAGAAATGTCGCACGTCTTCCGCTCAAACGTGAGCAGCCAATTTTCGCCCCGCAGTATATTTATGCATTGATCCGCCCCAGAAATTGAAGGAATAATGAATAAATAGACTTCCCGCGCCACCGGAACTTGTCCGGCTGCAACACATTTCACCCTGTTCCCGCTGCCAAGAAAACGTCCCCCCGCGGTATCTAAGCGCGCGCGCGCGCGCGCGCGGAGGGACGCTCTCTGTATGAAGACGCGGCCGCATAAGTCAATGGGCCGACGTTTACGGTTTGAGGCGCGCCGGCCGTGCGCCGTGCCGCCGTGCCATTGAATTCCGCTGGCGGCGGCGTAAGTGCCGCACGGCTCCGGCCCAGATGCACGGGTTGTGTTCAGGGAGCGGGCCGCCGGGACCCGCCGGGACCCGCCGGGACCCGCGCCTGTGGCCGGCAGTGCGCCTCGCCGCGGCTTCAGCGGCCTCGCCCCGCAACAAGATACCCTATCGCTGTGAGATTTTGCAGAGACCGCGAAGCCATCGGACATTTTCGCGGAACTGCAATAAAGACAAGGCGGCGGCGGCGGCGGAGGCCGGGCCGAGGGCCGGGCCCAGGCCGCGCAAGACGGGCCTTTGGAGCGGTGCCGCGGCCCGTGTCGCAGGGGCGGCGGCCCGGCCGGCACTGCCTGTCGAGCGCGGACCGCCCGCGGGGTGGGCAATCCCGCCAAACACGGCCGCCAGCCGGGACTGCCTACCTCACAGGCGCTCCATCCCAGCAGCAGCGGAGCGCGTTGCATGCAGAAAAGAGAACCTGGTAACGCAAACGGTTTGCAGCACGTCGGTCTTCGCAATGCTTTTCATACAATTAGTAACGTGCACTGAATTTTTCACAAAAAGAAGAAAAAAAAACTTGTTTCTTGTGCCTCTGTAGCGTACCTGCTTCGTCCGGAGCATCGGGTCGGAGGCCGTAGGTTGCTGGTTCGGATCCAGATAAAATGTCAGAGATTGCTACAGTCCGGGCGGGCAGGCCTCCGCAGGCAGCAGATGGGGCCCCAGGTGTGTGGTGGTCCTCCCAGGCCCCACAGGCACCCTGCCCCATTCAAGTGTCAAAACACGGCACGTCGTTGTTGCACGGCAAAACGACTAACTGAAATCACCTGTGCAGCTGCAAGGGGGCGTCCGCAAAGTGGCAGACCGTAGGCCCCAGCGGAGGCTTCAAACTGGAGTACGAGAAAGATTCAGGCTGGGAATCGTGTGTGTGTTAACTGCGTGAGCAAAAAGCAGTACAAATGTCGTTTTGCTCCAGCAACGAACCTTCTGCTGATCCAACTAACACCAAATTCTACCAGCAAATTTTAGTTCTTATAACCAAAGGGATTAACACGAAATTAACTAGGAAATTCGCTCTCGGAAAAAAACGAATCTATTTTGTTCGTGCGGTGCGGCCGACACGCGGCCGCGCGCGTGCCTTTACGACAGCGGATTGGCCGGACGGTGCGCAGATACAGTTTTACAGTGGCAGTGTGCATCATGCACCTGGTGAATAAACAGCGCGGCTAACAGCCTTGCACCGCACTGCGGACGGCGCGGCTCCGAGGGGACCCAAGTTCACGGCGCGTCAGGGTCAGGATACCGCTGAGGGTCGGTGCGCCAGGAGAGACCAATGTTTCAAATTCTGGAAAAGTTGTTGGAAAATTTCTACTCAAAAATCTTGTGGAACATACCATGTTTTGTTTTGTTTTTCGAAAAAAAAAAAACTTTTAAATTACATTTAATTTGAATACTTCATAACTGCAAATCGATCTGCCCCCAAAAATCCAACTTTTTCAGCACTACTTTTAGGCCCTTATTCTTAGGAAATGGGAAAAAATCGGTACAGTGAAGAAAAATCTACCCCGGAAGACTCTGAGAGGACTCAACCTCAGGAGACAAATTGGAGCAGCGGTCGCTAGGACTCCCTCAGGGACTCTTTGGCTATGTGTCCTGTCCTGTCCACGCAGGCTGCTGATGAATGCTTGTCGGGCTGAACACAGTGATTACCGGGTATTAAGACCCCATGCTGCCCGCTGGGAGGCCTGTGGCTGACCGTGGCTGCCTCTGCAGCCTGCCCTTCCCTGCTTTGCGTCAAGTACCTCGCAGCGTAGTTCGACGTGTCTGCGTCGGGTATCTGCGGTGGGGCCCGCGCTGCAGATACGGCCGCCTTCACCGCGCACATAGTTTTAAGCGCGCGGGGAGGAGTCCAGGGAGGGCAGGGGGATGTGGTGCACACCGCGCGGCTACGCCCTTCTTATCATAAAGCCTGGAGGAAGGAATGAGAAATTGCGCGTATCTCTGAAGTGTAGCGACCGCGGAGCTGGACACTGGGTAGGTAGGAATGCGCGCGCGCGTTCTTCTCGGAAGAGGTACGGCGGCCGTGTGCATAAACGTCGCAAGACCCAATCTATGCGACAGTCAAATGAGCAGGTCGTTCGATCCGCTGCTCGAACAAAGTCATTCGCACATTAATTTACGCTCTTGTGACACTATCGATCTTTCTCCTTATCATATGTAGGCGATGAACTGTGATCAGGTCAAAGAACCGTTCGTTCCCCGCGGCGTCAAGAGTGCTGAAGATCTCACAAGAAAGTCAATTTCAACCAAGACTCTCTGAAAGCGTAAGACTGTTTTATGACACTCGTTCGTATTGAAGCTGGACCAGGGGTGCTCCCACGCTATTTTTTCAAGCTCAATCACCGTCTTCGTACCTTGTGGAGTTGACCACGGGTGGGATGGGACACACATGCATCAAGGAGCTGATGCCGGGTCCACGGCGTGTCTCCTTCCCTGGTCTGCGAGAGTTGGGTGGCTGTGGTTCGGGGCCTGACAACTCCATCACGTCATACGGCACGATGTGGATGTGGCACTCTATGTGGTGGCATGGCGGGATGGGCCCCGGCTAGTTAGCTCACATGATTCAGCGCCTCTCCTGCAGCTACACAGTCACACATCGCATTTTACGAAAATTAAATTTCGTGAGGGAGTCAGAACTTCTCTGTGAAGATCGTAGATTTCCTTTCCAGAATAAGTGCCGGGCTGGGGCTGGACGAATGGGGACAGAGGCAGTTCACATTGTGTGCGGCTAAAAAATCGTAATATCAGAGGGCCAGCAGAAACGGCAATAACCGAACCGAACCTGAACGTGGATTAATGCAGGCGAATAGGGTAACACCGATGCTTCCAAGGCACTGCAAAACAAAAATAATCATTACTACCGGTCTGTGTGCTCTAATTATCCACCAGTGCAAGGAAAACTCATTCAATTACGCAGAAGAAATGCAATGGAAACTATTACGGTATCTTCTGGTTTATGGCCATCACCTGCAGAAATGTTCGCTGGACCAGCAAAAAAATTCGAGAAAGATGCAAACTGTTGGCTGGATCAGCAAACACAATGTTTCCGTGCAAAAGCTCAGACATTCCCCTCAGCAGGAAGACAAATCCTGCTACGTTTTGTTGAAGTGAGAGTAACACTTACACTCACTTGTACAATTTTTTTTGTAAGTGGTAGTAGCCCTTTGATGCTTCAAGGTCTTCGGCGATACGGGACGATATTGTACCTCTCTGTGCGCAGCGATGCCGATTAGAGGTAAGAAAGAAACGACGATGTCGTTTTGATCGCACGCTCTGCCCCGATTTGATTAGTACGCCCGGCAGGGGGGTGCAGCGCAGAGCCTAGCAGCCTGATTACGCGGAGACCTGTCTGGGTCGTCAGTGCCGGGCCCGCACGGCCGCAGGGCGGACGCTGCGTAGATGCGTGGCTCTGTGCTGCGGCCAGCTGATGCCCCCCCCCCCCCCCCCCCCCCGCCTCTCCTCCGGTGTCTCCGGGGCCCGCTGTCCGTGGGGCCTACGGGGCCTGCGGGGCCTGCGGGGCCTGCGGGGCCTCGTGAGTGATGACCGGGCTGACAGATCTCCGCTACCGGTGCGGCACGCATCACAGTCGTCCGATAGGAAGGGAGGGGGGAGTATTTGGAGGTGGGAACACGGGCTGTAACCCGTACCCGTCACAGGGGTCATGTTGCACTGCGCACTCCATCATGCCTGGATGAGGTGCTGTTGTAACTCTGGATGGATCCACCACGATCCGCCATCCGTGGCGGGCAGTGGCGGGCGGTGGAGGGCAGTGGCAGCAGGCAGGCAGGCAGTATGGTGAGCAGTCACGGGCAGAGGCTCTGGGACCCCTGGCCATCCTGTTGGAACTTCGGCCGTCTTGAAGCGATAGTCAACGACGGTCGACATATTCATCTTAACTCCAACCCAAGACGACCAAAGTTACTCATAGATTTTGAGCAATCGCTAGATAATTCCGTAGATATACGGGGAAACCCCATCTGCGCTGGCTCTTCCCTTCTTCGCGAGGGGCAATTCACTCCTGTAGTACCCTGTACAAAGTGTCCTGTAGTACTTTGTAATACTATTGTAATACTATTGTAATACATTCCTGTAATACCACAAAACCAAACTTTTTGGCCCTAAGACAACAAAAAATGTATAAATATTCAAAAATATTAGGTTGATCGACCTTCCTCTTACAAACTACTACAGCTGTAGTACCCTGTACACAGAGTCTCAGAGTGAATCGCCCTGCCTCTTCGACTATCAAGGTGTACCGCTAGCACTTGTTCTATCTATCGCATTAGGTAAGTATGAAGAAAATATTCCAGGGGGAAATCCCCTCCCCCTCTTTATGGGCTTCAGAAATGCCCAAAAAGTCCTAAGATCGAAAGGACGACTTTTCCATTTCCACTCATTTAGATTTTCCCCTTACTGATCTCATCCGCAGATTGCATCAGATCACTCCGAAACCTTTGGCTCATTGCTGGCTGAACATGGAAATACACGGTATTCAAGATATCCAGCTTGGACGACGGAAGCCATTCTGTTTGGCTGTGGTTTGGTGAGTGGTGCAGTCAGGTGGGTGGACACACGTGCGGGTGGACGCCCTATGTCGGACGCCCGAGGCACCCGAATGCTCACAAGGCTGCGCAGAGATGCTATCTGATGGGAAGCGCAGCCAGCTTGGCTGCTTGAGGTCTCACTCACATCCTAGAGCCGCCCGTGGCCTCCCGTGGCCGCCTGTACATCCCGGACTGGACCGTCGCCATGGGTTAGGCTCGGCCGCTGGCTGCCGCTGGATGCCGCCAGGCGGCGCGCATGCCCAGTCATACTACCGGGAACAGTAGCGTATGGATGGTCCCGACAACGGACGCCGCGCGCGCGCGCTCGGCCCCTCTCCGCCTTCGGGAATGAATGAAATAAGGAATGAATGAGACAGCAAGGGAACAAAGGGGCGACTCCTGTAAGTCTGTGGGAGATGAAGGTACAGTCGGGGCAGCAAGTGCGCGCGACGTGCTTGGGCGTCATCAGTGGGGCGGTCCGGTCCAGGCAGGTACAGTCAGTCGAGTCCACTTGCGTTCTGTTTTTCCAGGAGTACTCTCAGTGACATGTTCGGGTTAGGTTGGCGGGCTCGCTCGTTGACAAGACGATGTCCTGCACGGTATGGTACGCTAGAACTCTCATTCCTTCACGTTCGGTAACGCTTCATCTCCTTTGATGGATGTTCTCCGCGGGATCAGCGCGGTGGTGGCGGCCACGGTGCGACCTGCATGCTGCAGCGGCCGGACAGGAAGGTGCACAGTCTGCGACAGGAGGAGCGGGTTTCTGCTCCGGCAGCCGCCGGAACCGTGTGCGGTGCGCGGCCGTGCCCGGGGCTCTCCGTGGTCCAGTGCAGCGACAGGCGCTGGACCGGCCACCGCAGCTTCAGTGATATATCGCCGCACAAAGCGTTGCATGGATTCATGCAAACAGTTTGGAGAGCAGCAGCAGCAGCAGCAGCCTCGGGCACCCTCCACCCCCCTTCAGGCTGCATAGGGGTGGGTGGTAGTGGCGGTCGCGGCAGCGGTGGTGGCGGAGAAGCGATTGATTCCGCAGCGGGACTCCGCCATGTCCTGTCAGCGGCGGGAGGAATGTTCTCAAATAGCCATGCAGGCAGCGTACGTGCACACACACACTCTCTCTCTCTCTCTCTCTCTCTCTCTCTCTCTCTCTCTCTCTCTCTCTCTCTCTCTCTCTCTCTCTCTCTCTCTCTCTCTCTCTCTCTCTCTCACAGACACACACACACACGGTGCACCGAGTACAGCGCAAAGGGTCCGTCAGACTCGCGTACCTGGGTGGAAGCGACTGAAAGTAAGGCGGGCATGAACCTATATGCATCGCCGTGCCAAGGGGGAGAGGGATGGCAATGCAGAACGCACGCGACACGTATATCCCGTGCCCGCACTTGTCTGTATGTGTGTGATCTCGGAAAACTGATATCGCAACGCTTGTTATACGGCCATATTTTGAGCGCGTATGACTGGGTGTTTTATGGGCGTCGCAGTGGATCCCGCGCTTTCTGAAAGAAAAGGAGCAGCGAATGGGCTGTCGTGAAGCATGTGTATGTGTGTGTGTGTGCGTGTGTGTGTGTGTGATTGTGTGGGCACGATACGTCGACCTGTGTGTTTGTGGGAGTACGATATGTCTAACGTGTATGTGTGTGCCCCGGGGGGAGTTGATGCCGAAGGTGGCGGACAGTGCCGAGAGCTATCGAGAGATCCCGCTTTTTTCATAGGACACATCGAACAACTCATAAAATCAGCTATCAAAGCAAATATTTTAGCAGTAAAGATAAGAATTCTTTTCTTTGTTAGGAAGTCGATGTACTCTGTGAGCGAAATGGAAGTTTATGACGCGATCTACTATCGAGGCAGAAGGATGAAAAGGGTTGGTTTAAAACCCATCATGAAATCAGGATCCTGCGTCATATGAGAGACTCAAACTTCAGCGGCTGGACCGACGGACCGCCTTCACGTAACTTAAACAAACTGTCTGAATCTATTTTATGCAATATAAACGGAAAAGTAATGGTGGGGTGGCTGAGAATGTGTGGCGGCAGGTGCCTCGTCCCTTGCTTCCTCCCCACTCCTAGCCCGATTCTCCACGACGTCGTTCTTTTCCGTTCGGGCAGGGCTGGCCGGGCCGGGATGGGATGAGATGAGGGATCACTGGGAATTCATTAATAACATGAGCCGACTCTCTCCCTCAATCCTTTGCCGCCATTTCTTTCTAGTCGCCTTGCTACTGTACTTTCATTCTTTGCTTTTTGTTCTCACCGTCACATCACATCACATCATAGTGCGTAGCGTTGGCAGGCTGAGGCGCGGCGCGCAGTGAGGTCCGTCAGCGTCCCAGCGGGAGGCGATGGGGGGAGTTTGAGGGTTTGAGAAATTACACTGGCAGCCCGTGGTACACTCTGGTCCAAGAGTCCTGGAGCCCACCTCGTCGCGAAGCCATCCGCAGCAATGTTATTTCTAGTGTTTGAGAGATGAAGTTTCATAAGAGATGAATGGAGTCCGAAAGCATCTCGTGTTGGAGTGTTTGGGACTTTGGAGAACTAAGAGCGTCGTTCGTAGTGCCTCTTTCCCACGCAAACTACTAATTGAGAATTTCGTGCATTGCCAATGAACAATCAGTGCATACGATACAGATACGTGGAAATTTGTCCACTGCAATGAATAAACTCATCCCTTTGTATGTACAACACTTTCCATGTTCTGCGTAGGTGATATATTTTTCAATACAAAGGACGAATTTGTACGTGTCTGATGCACACATCAGATCTGCTCATTGGATAGTATTCAGTTGGTATTGCAGTATTGCACCTGGAAGAAAGGCTTAATGGAGGCAAACGACCCCTGGCATTTTCAGTAGGTCGGTACACACACACGATGAGTGCCTGCGTCAACGGAGAACTGCGAAACGAAGGCCCTGGCTCACGATAGGAAGCGGCGAAGAAAATCCATCACGAAGGGCAACATGAAGGGCCACAGTACATGGAGGGCCCCACGGAGCGGCATCAACAACAACAACTCGCCCGGAGCGACACCGTATGGCAGCAGCAGCCGCCGCATCGCAGGTGAGATTGGCTGCTTGTGGCGACTCGTAAATTAATTGAGCGCGTTCGGCACGGCTGGGGTCCCGCGGCTGGGGCGGCCGGCGGTGGGGGAGCGGCGAATAAGAACAAGCCAACGTCATTGGCCGTCAGGCGGTGGCGGCGGAGACTTGAGTGCACGAGTGGCACGAGGTGCCTCACCTTAACCACCCCTCCAGCTCCACCACCACCGGTGTAAAAGGGACCACTTACCCCCCCCCCCCCTGAAACTGTACCCTCCGGTACACCATCCCTAGGGGCCATGTACCCCCCACCAACCCCCACCAACCGATCCCTCGGGGGTACACCAGCTCCCTGCTCCTTTCCCGCTAATAACCATCCGTCCACCTCTCCTGCCAATAACCATCCGTCCACCTCTCCTGCCAATAACCATCCCTCCTTGCGCCGCGCAGCCGCGCTGCCTGCGGCCCCCAAACTTATCGGCGTCGGGGTGCGCGCTCGCGCGCTCTCAGTTTGCATGCATTCATTCGAGAATTTTAACAACCCGCGACGCCGGCGCTCTGCTCTACTTGTTGGCGACTTGGTCACCAAGGAATGTTTGAAGGCGAAGGGAGGACATTGTTAGTGTCCGGTCAGGTCTCCCCGGTCCAGTCGGCACAAAGGGCGATAAAGCCCGCCATAGTAGAGTCCGCTCGCCCGCGTCCCGACACACCGACGTAATTCTAGGGAACGGCTGCAGCGGTTTCAATATTGGGAATCGGACCCTGCGCGGACTTCCCTTTGCAAGCGTCCGGCCGGAGCGTTTCGCCTGCCCCTAGGCGCCCCACCCGGCCCCACGCCCCACGCCTCCACGCCTCGCCGCAGCAGGCGTGCTCAATTCATCCTGTCTTTGTTTTGAGGCAATCGAGAGCACCCCGTGGTTACCCGCTATTCCCGAGCTTGCAGTGCCCCGAACTGTGCGACACCTGTCCGTCACGCGGGCCGGGCGCAGTTACGTCATTCCAAACCCGAGCGCGGGGGGTCGGCGCGCCCCCTGGCGGGAACTGAACGCGCCGGGGCCGTGCATCTCAGCCGCGATTTAGGTCGGGTTACGGCGCTTTGACGCGTGGCCAGAGGCGGCCTCATGGGTGGGGTCCTGCCCCGTGCGGCTGGACCCGCGTATCTCCGCTCTGACACTCGGCGGGGTTACGTGGGCCGGGACGGGACGGGGCGCGTCCGCTACTTACCGCGCTGCAGGGCGGGGACCTCCGTGGAAGTCCTGTTGGTCATTTATCTCCGCTAATGACAGCCCTTTTCTACCCTGTGGGTCGCCGCTTTGGTCCCTTTGGGTGATAGTTTGTAGTTAGCGTTGTTATTGTGCGCGAGCGGGATGGCTTTGGGCCCGCTGCTTCCTTCCTGCGCCTCTTTTTTGCTATGAAACCGCCATTCGCCACGTTGGCGTTAAATGTCCCCGACGGGTGGCCTGCGCGCGCCTGGCCGGGCGCCCAGCGCAGCCCTGCGGAGCCCAGTTTGCAGCCCGGCGCAGCCCAGCGGAGCCCAGTTTGCGGCCCGGCGCAGCCCAGCGGAGCCCTCAGACCGCACTCAACTCCACGAGCAGCACTGGCTCTCCGTATTGCGGGCAGCCGGCCCAGTAGAAATCTATTGACTTTCAATTGCTATTTTTTGGGTGTTCTGATTCTTACCCGCTGTGATTCTTTTAAAATTGTGACTTTGCACCTGCACATGAAGATGATTAAGCGATGAAGGGTTACCTAGAATCTGCCGGGAAAACTATAGCATAAGTGCAGAAAAATAGGAGGTTATCCTGAGGAACTTAAGTGCGCAAGGGAGGTCGAAGTCGATGTTGGAGTCGCGCGGAGCCACGCGGCGCGACGGCCATTTGAAGCGTCGTTGGGCAGCCAACGGTTTGACGCACCTTTGGCTGGCGCGGCCGCACCGCGTCAATGTGTATAATTATTTGGCGGCTGCCAAGCAGCAAGCCGCCACCTCGGCGTTGTCGTGAAGTTGGCTCTTCCTGCGGCACGACACGCCTCGCCTAGCTCAGACCGTCATCCCCTCCTCCCTTCGCCTTGTGTATATGCGCCTAGAAAAATGTCGTCGATAAAGGCTAGAATGCCCTTAAAAATTGAATTTTACAAAGGCAGAACTGACAAGGAGGACTTGCTTTGAGCTACATTGAAACTTTATGTGATACACTTTAATGGAATTAAGTCTATTTACGTTGGACAGTCCAAGGCTAAGACTAGACTATACGTTTATCCAACGTTAAGCTTGGTCAGCAGGGTGTACACCTTGCCTTCTCCTGCTTTGCCTCACTTTCGGCATCCGTTAATCTAAACACTCACCTCACGGGAGGGGGGGGGGAGGGGTTACAAATGTTATGGATAGGATTTCTTTTATTGACCTTGCCTATCTTTGGTCACACCATTCCACGTCACGCCACGCGCCTCCAAAGAGGAGCGCCACACCGCCTTTACGAAAAATATGAAAACAAATACAGAAAAAGCAAGGCTGCTTCCCAGCAAAGCCAGCGCATTTTGCGTTTTTATGCGATGTTTCCGAGCCTGTTGCGGGACGAGTGCTCACAGCTGACCTGCCCGTCTGCCTCTGTAATAAGCCTCGCCTTGCAGCTTCACGCCCCGCGACCGGCGAATTCCGACGAGCAACTCAAGCGACAAATGGTGGGGTCGGAGCGGCGGCTTAGCGGCGAGGTGCGATGGCGCGGTGTTGGTCTGTTCCAGCTGTGCGTCGTGCAGAGCTGACAACCAGCCCACTTCCAGATCAACACCATTTCACTGAAGTTGAAGCGACACTTTTTGGAAAGTCAGTCCAGAGGGCAGAGGGTTCCTCTTGCAAGCTAGAGAGCTGGAAATGGTTTGTTGTTAATGAAATAAGACAATTGCTCACATCTACGTGTCCTATTCTCATAGCTTTACTAAATATTTTAGTACTACATCCTAATGTGAACCTGTATGTCAAGACGTGTATCGTTTTTGGAATGCAAATGTGTAAGACAACGCCATTACATTTAAAAAATCTCATTTCGTTCAAGCCCCCCCCCCCCCCCCCGGACTGAATTCTTATCAATTACTTCACTGCACAAGGGTCGTGAAATCAAAGCAACGAGTTTCATGCAGCTTGTAATTTTCAAAAATCGGAGTGCACTCTGGGAGGCGGGATATCTGTCAAATTTGAGCTGCGCCTGGCGAAGCTGTCTCCCGCTTCCACCCCTGCCTCCCCTGCTGGCCCAGCAGCCACCCCTCCCCTTCCCCGGAGATGGCAGCCACGCAGGCCGGGCCGGGGCCCCGCTGCCCCGCTGCAGGGGCTGTCTGACCGCGCCGCACCGCGCCGGCAGCGCGAGCCACGACGACGGAGTCGGCGAGGCTAACGAACGAATATCGCTAATTAAACGGGAATAAATTAAACGTTTATCTGCGCTTTTCATCTCATCTCCATTTCTAGGGTACCACTCTCTGCTGTATATGCGCGGCTATTTCAAAACGCCGACCCCTGTGTGGCGGTGGCCAGCGGTGCCCGGCGGTGCCCGGCCGTGCCAGCGGTTGTTAGTGCGCATGCCAACAACAGCAGTCCTATCGTCGTGTCCGCAGATAACGCGGCATGCAAATAGGTGGCGAACATCTCCGCGGACGGGAGCGTCGCGCCGGTGTTCGCGCGGCCAGAAGCTGTCATTTCCTGTCGTTATCTGGCAGTGCGAATGTGCACCGACGTTCGTCCCGATCCTTTTCTGCTGCGGCCTCCTGCCTGATTTCGGATTCTAGAAGGGCGGAATCGGTCGTGAATTTCCTGACGGTGAGCTTCTCTTTCCTCTTTCGTCCGATAATGAGAGTCATTTTGTTCTCTCTTTCGCCGCACCTCCTCTTCTTGCTGTCGTCTGCTCTCTCTATACCTTATACCAGCTCGCACACCAATTAGTGGCTGCGGCCCGCACGTGCCCACCCTTCCAAGCCACGCACACAGCTAAAATGGTACGTCTCCGTGCATTTCGGTTAATGACGATTCATTAGTCAGATGAGTATTTTAGGCAGGTGACAAAAATAAAGTGACGACATTCCAGGCTGAGTTCTCGCAGATTTTTTCGCCAAACGACGATCAATTACATGCCGCACGTGACCTCCGCTCTGATGTCAGCTAGTTTCACTGTGAGGACTGGAGGAGTCGCCTCAGCGAGAGGCGCCTGGAGGGTGGGCAGTACGCAGGATGCCCGATTCAGGCATCAGTCTACATGCCTAATTTGGGCATCAGATTGTGCCGAATCGTATGCCTGTATCGGGTATAGCGATGGGTGGCACAAGAATTCTGTTGCTGAATCTGGGAGAGTTACCCAGGATTTCAGGGTAGGCATCAAATTTGCGCTGATCCAAGCATACTTTTTTGAGAGTGTGTTCTTTCTTGTCGCCGCCATGCACCGTAGCATATAGTGCGAATCTCGGGAGTGCGAACGCAATTTCACCAGTGCCTCACGGACGGGGAGGTCCTACATCACTGCGCCGACAACAACATTGTCACTAACTGTCGCGGGAGGGTCGGATAGAGGCGTTAACACCGCCGCAAAGCCGCAGCGCTATTCAATAGTCTATAAAAAAGGTGCGGGCCGTCGTCGTCCCGGGCGCGGCGCGACTGCTGACTTTAGGACTCGGACAGTAAATCATTAGAGAGCGAAAATGTCACAGAGGTCACCGCATTAGAACGTAATAAAGGTGGGAAAGGTCCCCCGCGGCGCGGCGCTGGAACGCTGTGCGGTAAATGGGCGCGGCGCGAGTTCGAATACCGACACAGGTACTTTTCGGTCCCCGTGCGCGCACGTCTGAGGCGTTCGCAGCGCGGCGGCGGCAGCGTGTTCACGGGCAGCGCTCCCATGTTAGGTGCCATATGGCATGCACAACAGCAGCATGTGTTCCTTTGTCTTATTTCGCTCGCCGTGTGATGGATTTTCTGTTCCAGGCGGTGTGCGCCGCTGAGCGCGCTGAGCCGCCGACGGGCCGCGCGCTCTCTGGTAATAAATGTCGGCGCGGCGCGGCGGAGGCAACCCCAGGGAGAGGCGGAGCGGCCGGAGCGGAGCGGAGCGTGTGTAGCGGGTCCTCCGGGACCTCGGCGGACCCAGTTCCATCTTGCGTCACAGTGCATGCAACGTTATTTGTAATGTTTCTGCGGCCTCAGAGGCTCTGCACTAACAAATGCTTACGAAGAAACCACACCTTCGTTTTAACTAAGATATAGTCAATTTCACAGGTAACACAACATGTAATGTCTAAAGCCCTGAAAATATTTTGTTCGATTTTCGCAATGAGGTAAAATGTGATTTGGGTCAAGCCTATTGAAATAGGAAAAGTATTAGTGCTTATGCCTTTATGTAAATGAGCAGTGCGCACCAACGGTACGCTGCCAGCATACTGGGCCGACAGAGGCAGAAAGGGGCGCCCAATCAGTAGCGCCGCTGCCTTCTGCCATATTTTATTTTTACGTGGCGGATACTAGGTGGGGCGCCTGCTGCTGCTGTTGGTGCTACTGCAACTTTTACTAATGCTGCTGCTGCTGCTGCCGCTGCAGCACTATCGGCCCGCGTCTGCAACACGCGCATGCGCCGTGCGATGCACCCGCCCTGCTTCTCCTTGCCTCTTCCTTTTGCAAACTTGTTTCCGTGGCGAAGGTGCTCTTAATTATTCCGCGCCGCTTAGAGTACTGCTGTGTGTGCTACTACCAGACGTTGGCCCGCACAGCAGTCGGTCGCCAGGGCGCCGGGAAGAGGAGGAGGAGGAGGAGGAGGGTCGCTTTGGCGTCGCCTCGGCGTCGCGTACGAGCTTCACGACGCTTTAATATGTATTGATTTACTCGGGCAGGCGCCGTGCTCATCAGCTGGAAGGAGAGGCGCAAAACATCAAGGCGTAACCGGCTGCGTGGCGGCTGGCAGCACTCTGGTGCCCCGACAACCCGCACTTGTTGCAGGACGTCCTGCCAGTGGCGCCTCGCGAGCGGCCTCAGCCGGCCCTCTGGCACGGGCTGCCTGCCTGCTTCCCGCGATAAGTTTTTGATTAATTGGCTGCTGTCGCCCACAGCAGGGCAGTAGCAGGGCCCTTCTCATCCCGATTAAAGCGGACGGCGGCAGGCACTCAGAGACAGCGGCGCTGGAATTTTAGGGTACTGGCCAGCAGTGCAGCAAGTTGCTGCAGCTATGCGAATTGCAATTTCTAGGAGCAGCCTGCTTGCATGCGAGAAGCCCTTAGTTGTGTATGGCGAACCCAAACGCTACAATGGAATAAAACTGTGATTACGGGAAAAATTTGCGATGATCATTGCATAATTTTGCGTTGGTCACTACAAAATTTCATTGGCGATTGTGGCGTTTCACGACGATGCGTTCAGGCATTTCTTTTTTTTCGATAATTTCTTGAAACTATTCGTATGGAAGTGACATACAAATTACAGATCGTTCCAAAATTAACAACAATAATACTAACAACAATATTAAACACATGATGATTCCTTCCGTACAGCCAGCCTGTGCATTCACTTTTGACGCAAGCTTGTTCCTGCTGGAGTGCACCTGATGCATGGATGCACCAGGAACAATCCTCAGTTGTAAACCGCCAAGATGTGAATAGGATTTGAGACGATTTGACTTACCTACGCTCTGAGCCTATTATTGTGTGGCGTATACCTTTAGTCCGGGCGTGGGGTAGACGACCAGACGAGACCACACCGCTCCACACTGAATGGCAGCTTGGATTACTCTTGATTCACACGTGGCTTGACTTACCCCGGTGTAGTCGGACTCGATTCCCTCGTGGAGCAGGGTCACGCGGGCTACCTGTTTGGAGGCTCGAAGGGCGAGGACACGTTAGTGTGTCCTCCAATTGGTTTCTCCTCATGGAGCTTGCAGGAAGTTCGTCTCTTTTTTTTTTTTTCGTATCAGTTCACCAAAGTAATATTTGCGGCTTGTGTGAGATGGCATTATGACCTACTGCACAGTTCAAGAAACGTTTTCACTTTTAACGGAGGAAAAACTGGGGGAAAAAAAACACTGAAAATTTTCAGTGATTCAGGAAGAAAACCATCAATTTTTAGTTGTAGTTTGTCGGCTGCGTCATTGTTTCACCAAGAAATGCAAATGGGAAAATCCTTAAGAAATTTGGCTAAAGCGGCTCGGAACTTACGTGAGCTAATTTTTAAATCAAAATAGACATAGTAGACCACCGTGAGGTAATCAAATTATGGCTGGGAAGTCACGGCAACAAAGTGGGTACAAAATTTGCTGCTGAACTTCGTTATTTCACAGCTATGTTTTATCAGTGTGTCGCACGGTTTTCCAAGTGAAACACGAGACACATGATGACAAACCTTTGTTACCGCAGGGACTGGTCGACCTTCATGGTAGGTGCCACGACGGCATACGCTCTGCGGCTATTCTCTGCAGGAAGCTCTGCCAATGTGGCTGTGCGAAAAGGGATGGGGTACTTTTCCTGGGACGACAGGTTGGCATCGTACGTCAGGCAATATTCTGCTGTAAATGTGTCGTTAGCCCGTGCTAGTGCACGCGGGAACCAACAGAGTACGGGTTGTGAGCCGAGCTGAGCCTCGTGGAGGTAAAGCCAAGCCGAACAAGAGCGGGGAGCCGAGCCGGTAACGTGTAGCGGTATGGAGCTGAACCCCGTGTACCTTCGGACCTTCGGTACCCTGCGTTGTGAACCTCACCATAAGAAGTATTCCGTGTCTGTGCTCGATGATCGGGGTCATGAGACAAAACCATCCACGGGTCAAGTATCCGCCCCCTGAGAAGTAACAAGCACACTGCTCATTTCATGCGTGTTTTATGAAGTGATCACGGTCCTTCGGTTACTCCATTTATCCCGAGTGTCACCATCTTGTTTATGCCCGGAGAGAGAAAACGCCCCGCAAGGGTGTTAAGAAGCGGACAGCCGGGGAAGTGATCCGGTTCTCATGTCCGAACGACTGACTCGAATGGCGGACCTTATGGTGCAGGTGGTAAGTGTCGCGGTGCCGGGCCCAGTGTGAGGTGTGATTTGTGTCAGAGATCTAGGTGCATGGCAGTTCATTCATCAATGTGTTGTGTTCTCAAATGATACAGTAGGATGTGGCCTTTTGCAAGACTCGAAATATTTTAGAGATTTTGAATGTTAAATAGCTACCGGAGAATTTGTTCAACGCCTGAAGATGAAGCAAGGTGCTGGAGACAGAACACAGCAGGATCGTGCTCTGTTTACAGCAGCTTCGTTTCTTCATTTCATAGCATCTCATTAAGCGGCTCCGCGGAGCGCCCATAGCTCCAGTCGTCTAGTCTGTCGGGTGACACTATTGCCAGTGGGTCGTGATTGGAAGTAGAGCCATCACATGGCAATAAAACGAGAAGGATTACTTTTGTGAAGTGTTTCAAGCCGGAGAAATCACGGTGCTGGGCGAAATGACGACTTCGTGTCGACATATTCTCCTCCTATTCCCAAACGCTGCTCTGCTTTGTTGATAAAACGGTATAGTCAACTCAATGTAATAGAAAACACAGCCTTACACCACGGATGTCCTCAATTTCCCTGTACGAATAAAATACTTGAGTCGAGCGGGTTAGGTCCATGAAAAATGCAGTCTAAGCCTTGTACTTTCGAAGTTTAATACATGCTCTTCGTTCAAGGCAATGGTCTTGGAAGAAGCTTAATTGTAGCTTGGATCAGGCCTTTAACGTCAGGAAGATTGGGGTTGGAAATTTTAAGGTCATTCTAACCTTGACCTTACATAAACCGAGACAAATTTTTCTGGGTGAAATTATGCTGGTAAATAAATCAAGGTAAGCTTTACTTTCCTCGCTTTGAGCTGTTACTCAAGCCTTTGGAATTTAGGGTGCAGAAGCCACTTGAATGTCCTAATAAAACGTCGCATTCGCAAGGCTGAGCATTATCTTTATTTATTTTATTTTTCGTTCTCATCTTTTCTTCGTGTTGCTGTCAAAAAAAAAAAAAAATTGGCAACCTGTGGGGTGGGTCAGATGGTTGATGTTATCTGCATCTTGCGCTGCCCGCTAGCGCCGTTAGCCGGTCGCGGTCGGCGCCGGTCCGGACCGCCTCTCTGGTAGCACGTGCGGGATTCGCCATGGCCCGCGGTCGGACACGGGCAGCCGGCGCGGCAGCCGCGGACCGGGCATCGCAAGGGCCTCGAGGCAAAGTAATAGTGACCCTCGCCTCCTGCTCGCTCTGTATTTCTCCGTTCGTCCGTCCGTAATTTACCATTTTCCCTGCTCCACTTTGCGAAGAGCTTCGCTCGATGCCGATGCCGGAACGAATAGAAGCGGGGCCCCGCGTGAAGACACGGCGACGGGGCTGAAGCAGCAGCCAGTGCCATCTCACATGCATCGCCGACGGGTCACTCACTGCAGATATCTGTGCAACTTTGGGTCACAGTCGTGCGACAACTCTGACAAGCACTGCAAAACACTGTCAAAGTCTAATGTCAACACAAAAAATTTCTGTTTATCCTCGAAAAGTACAAATTCATTTCAAAAAATACTGTACAGTCTTGTGTAAAAACTCTTAAAACCTACACAATCGTGTGCGCGCTTTTTCTCAGTGAATGAGGTGCCTTTCGTGCACCACCGCTCTGAGATTGTCTCTTTCGAACCACTTGCTGCAAAATATTGTAGGGGTTAAAGTCCAACAGCACTGCAAGTTTGGTAGCGCCGTTACCGGCATCAGTGCACACACTGTGCAAAACACCGATGCAGCATCCCCATAGCGCATGGTTAGCGTTCCCTCGAATGCGTCGTCTCCGTGCCGGCCTGCGTGTCGCGTGCGTGTGTTTACAGAGCACGCGTTTCGCCACGCTGTGTCCACGCCATGGCCACGCCCTTCCCGTGTCTGCCCGAGCCCCATAACCGGCGTGGCGTGGTGCAGCGTGGCGTGCCACGACGTCTAGGACGGGACGACCAATGCGTGTCCATCGCATGGTATCACGTATCATCATCAGTATCAGGGGCGGGAGAAAGAAAGTGGCACTACTCATTGGTTCTGCCCCAGCGATCTCTTCCCTGCCGCCTCCCCCTCTCTGCTCCTCTCTATAATTGGGTGTCCATCCCGCGTTTGACATGTCAAAAATGCAGGGAGGGCCGGTGCTGACGATGGTGACAGTTTTCGCGATGCACCCTTGAGCACTGTAGCCAACAGCGCCCGGCTGCCGTAAACATGCAGCGGATCACACCACCCCTCACGCAGACGTGGCGCTTGCCGCATACATTGGTGGGATGTTTTTATCAAAACTAATAAAAAGCCGAGCGCGCATAATTCTCACTTAATTCCAGCTTTATGGCGAATCCGTTTGCGTACACACCTCGGGAGTCATGTATTACAGAATACGCAGTAGTTGGTTCATGACCGCGGCCTCTCCAAGACGCGGCTGTTCTCGGAAATGGCGGGGCTCCAAGCAGACCGCAAGCGGCTAGTGCAGTAAGCATGCAGGACGAACAGTAGTAGTTGTGGGCACCGCACCACTTCGGTCATCCTCATGCCCACTCGCACACACACACACACACACACACAAGCGCGCGCGCACACACACACACGCACACGCACACGCACACAACACACGCACACCACGACTTGCCTACACTCACACACGCGCTCACGTGCATGCATACATTGTGTGCGAATGCATAAACTGACCGTCCCCGCTTTCGATATTATGCCCCTTTACTTAATTGGGTTGGCTCATTGTTCCAAGTCAGCAGCGGCGCAGGCATGAAGCGTTTATGAAGGCGACCCCAGTGGCCAACGGGTACCCCCTGACTTGGTTTACCTGGACCCGGCCGCCACTCACCGCACAGAGATCCGATCCATGTGAACCACAAAGGGTCAGAAATCTGAGGCAAACCAGACCTGTTTTCGCTGCTTCACGTACATTGTCTAATCATGGCCGAAATGCGCGATTTTTCTTTCGTTTTGCCTTGTTGAGAGGCAACTCATTTTTCAGGCGATTGCCAGAAAAACAGTAAATTTTGGTTCTGAGAACGAAAATTCTGCTGGGGAAATGTTTTGTTAGTTAAGAAGAGGTACGTTGCGGGGGCGAAAAACGACTTCTTTTCTGCTTTTTGCGCTCACGACGAAACCTGTTCGTTGGAGCAGCTGACCTTCGCTTGGTGCAACTGATAAAAGATCCCACAACAAAAGTTTTGTTCTCAGAACCCAAATTTACTGCTTACCTATCTGGAAATCAACTAAAAATCAGGACCGAACACTAATCTTTTTTCTCAGTGCGACGTTTTTGTTCGTCCTAGACGCGCGCTGCGGTCTCTAGTGCGCGAGAAGCCTTTCCGCTAATTGAAACCCGATACGCCAAAACGGCACGCCGTGTAAGAGAATGCCTTGACCGGAGCGCGACCCGTGAGAACTCTACCGTGGTGACTACGTTCATGCCCCCCCCCCCCCTCTCTTGCCACTCCAATACATATTGCAGCACCCTTACAAGCTATCTGCTTCATACGGCCAAGATTTCGGCTACAACGGTTTTGCCTTGCGAGTAGACGTGCGGCTTGGAGCGCCGTGGAGTTGAGCAAAATTGTGTTGCGCCGCTCCCATGGAGGTGTGGGTTGCCTATGTGCCTCCCCTTGCCACTCTTCGCCTCCGCAAACTTTACGCAGAAGCAAAGACCGCCTAAAAACACTTTTTCACTGAAAGAGTAATCATCATCATTCAATGCAAAATCATCACTTTTTTAGGGTCACTAACTTGTGCTAAATATACCGACATATCAACACGACAAGTGTTGATCATCATATTAAACGAATGTTAAACCTTTATCATAGTTGAAATTATGATGATCATCATTGTTTCATTCACAGTGATTGAAAATGAACCTTTCGCAAAAGCTGTGCACCGTTCATTTCTTTAATTTTCTTCTTGTTTTACTTATTCTTTTCACGTTCCTGATTTCGAACGCGTTTCATGAAATAAAGCGACGGGTGTGCTCCACGAATAATCTACGCTTGCTCGGCTTTCGCGCTATTCTGCCTATCCCTTCGAAGGTTTCCGCTCCGCAAGGAACGCCGCCGCCTCTGAAGTAGACCACACGATGTCGCCCAGCCCCCCCCCCCCCCCCTCCCCTTTCACCACCGCAACAACAACCACCACTGCAGACACAGTAGAGCGCGCACTGCGGATAATGTCGTCTGCTTAGCGGCCGGCCGTCGTGTCGTCACGCAACATTGTAGGACCGTCAAAAAGAAAGAGACAATCCGCGGGGGGCGTGGGGAGGAAGGGAGAGGGGGGGGGAACCATTGATTTGCATACGAGTGCGGCGGCTAGAGGGGCGTATCTGCCGCGCCGTCCGCACGCAGTTACCCCAGCGGCCGGCGGTGCGCGCGCTCCACCCACGTGTAATGGACTTCGGGCCGCGTCCGGAATCGCGATCGCGGCCGCGCATCTAATGCCGTGCTGCACCACTTCTCGGACACACCGCGCTGCTGCTGCTGCTGCTGCTGCTGCTGCTGCTGCTGCTGCTGCTGCTGCTGTCTCTGTCATTGTCGCTCCGATATTGCCCTGGGAGCAACGCGCGAGCAGGGACCCGGTGCGGAGCCGCGCGCAGGGCGCAGGGGCGGTGGCGGAGGAGGTTCGCGCGCCATTTCCTGAACGGAACCCCCTTCTCGGTGTGAATGGGAGATCGGCGAGTCCTCACTATCGCGCACCAGCGGGGGTCCGCTGGCTCCGTGCCGTGCAGACACAGCCTGGTGCAGCATGAGCGGCGGCCATTCAGGTACGTGCCGCTGGGTGCGCATCGGGCACCCTAAATTCTGTATACTGCAGGGAGAACAGAACTAACGTTCCAGTTGCTTTCCAGACAAGCAGTACATTTGGTTCTAAGAGCTAAAATTTTGTTGTTAGTTGAGCCAACGAAAATGAAGTTGCTCAATCGAATGGGTGCTTTGCCGGAGCGAAACTGCATTTTTGCTACCGCAACAAACCTTTTCGTTGGAGCAGCTTGCTTTTCGTTGAAGCAAGTGACTTCTTGAAAACCTTCGATAACCCTTCTGTGAAATTGAAACTCAAGTGCCAAAATATGGACCTTCGAGCTACAATACGACCCTCCCTAGGAACAACATGCTATAAAATTTCGACCTCGATTTTTTGACGCCAAACGATTCCTTATGCTCTGAAACGCCTATTTCCGTTAAAAAATCGAGGTCCTGTCCGCACCGCCAAAAATGATAGCATGTTGTTCCTAGATGCATAGATTTCCCCATCGTTCAGCGGAACTTTTCAACAGTGCAGTAGAGGGCAGCTCATAAAAGAAATCACGCGAGCTTGAGTGATAATTTTCTCAGCTCTGGCCGACGAGGCGGCTCCTCCTCGAATGAAGCGCCGCTTTTCTTGAGTGGACGCCGCATTTTATTCCCGAGGTTTGTGTGCCGAGGGTGCCAGGACACGTGTGCATCCACTGGTGGTGTTTTAGCAGGCCGCTCCTATCACACGCAGAAATCAGCGCCGTGCTCATGAATGGAAGCGGCGGCGTGTCTGCGCGCTTTAACGACGCGTCACTCGAAAACGGGACGAGTTATTCCCTCTGCCGACCGGGATATAAAACTCAGCGGGTCAAACTGAATACGCCATTTACGGTGTTTTTCTCCCCCCCCCCCCTTGAGGCGAGGTCCCACCACGTGTCAAATGGTTTTTCGTGTATACTGTTCTAAAAGAGCAGGTGCTTCCAGAGTAAAAATAATCTACTTGACGTCGTCGATTCAGTATGAGGCCGAGCGCCTGTGAGGGCTAGGGTAGGCCAGCCCGCACGACACGCGTGCACGGAGAAGCCGTAGTTGCCTCATCTCAGGCGCCATAGTTCTCAGACTGACCATGAGGTTTGATATCAAGCCACCAGTCCGCGAATATGTTGTCTGTCCCACGGGCAGAGAGAGAGAGAGAGAGAGAGACAGAGAGAGAGACAGAGAGAGAGACAGAGAGAGAGACAGAGAGAGAGACAGAGAGCAATGACCCACAGTGAAATGACGATACGGTATACGGGAGCTAACAGGCCATTCGTTGATATCACTCTGCCAATCCACGTAGCCGGACGGGTTGTGTTCCCTTTAAGCTCGTCTCCTTTGGCCCTGTCCTGCTCTGCTCAGGTGCGACGCCTTAATAAGACCCCAAGGAGTCGTGCCAGGTTAGCCGGAGCTACGTTGGTATGGTTCGGGGGTGACATTTCCAGTCCTTGAGATATTCACGCGCCACCGCCCTGCCGGCCCGGCCTCTGCCCTCTGTAACGACGTGTTTTATTGGAGCAATGTGTCGGTCGTTGATTTGGAATTAGCACAACAGGGCACTGGAGTTTCCGCCCGGTCGGTATCATATCTCGGTTTCCTCTCCGCTTCCTTTCATTTTATGACCCTGGTTTTCCCAAGAAGCGTTGTTCCTTTTTTTTTTTCTGGAATTGGACTTTTCAGTTGTTGCAGAATGTGGTCCAAAACATTCCAAGCTTAAATTCGAGTATAAAATAAAATTGTCAACCGATCATGCCACACAAAAGTTGGGCCCTGATTCCAATTGACCTCCTTCCATTGTAATCTCTGCACTTCCGAGGTGACGACATTTGCCACACAAGACAAGCAGGCCAATAAAGATTCCCTATCCTGTCCTTGATTACAATTTTCCAATACTACTAGCCTTTTCGCTCTTTTTTTTTTTTTTTGCTCATCGTTTGTCTGTTAAGATTGCACTTTGGGTGAATGTTTTCTTTAGTCCGATATATGTTTTAAACTACTGTGCTCTGCTAGGTGTCTGTCGTACGCTTTGCATACTTTTGATAGCATTGTGACGTGCGATGTATCGACCGTATCTCTTTCAGTGCGCGTTGGGCCACCGATGTTCAACGGCTCAAGGCGGTAGGAGCACCTCTGTTCCTCCCCATAACACTTGCGGTAATTATCTACGACCACAACCCCCGATTCTTTCCGATGTAGCTTTGACGATGTGATCCGAGCAGGGATGGCATTCTGCTCGGAACTCGTTGACCGCATCCTTGAAGTGCTCGGCCACCTCCTTTATTATCGGTACTTCCCTCGGACGCTGCGGGGGCAGGCAGAGCCGAGGCAGGCCCGGCACACGGCGCCCCCCTGCGGAGGGGTGAATATAAACCTCTGAGGGTGTGGCGCGGTGATCAAACAGCGATCATCGGAACAAACTAATTTGCATGTAACATTGGCTCCAACATGCGTTATTATGTAGTACACACAGGATGTGCGCGTTCCTATACGATCCGACCGCCTCGTAAAACAGCGGGCGCAGCGTTGACATTCGGACGCTACGCGGCGTCCGCCGAACTGCGTCTGTCCCGTGGATTGTGTCACATGTAGCCAAACAAAAACCCGCATCTCCACAGTTGACATTGACATTGTGACTTTTTCGGAATCCTAGGAAACTGCACAGTTCAGAAATGTGCAGAGTACAAACTCGTAAAAAATGCGATCTGCGTGGTTCCTCGTCGTCTCAGTGGCGATTTGCACGGTTTCTACACATCGACGATGTCTATGAGATGCGAGGTGTTTGGGGGCAAGGCGATATAAGAACGTGCGCAGGACAAGAGCGTCGCAAAATCACTAATGCACTCCCCTCTCTCTCTCTCTCTCTCTCTCTCTCTCTGCCTCTCTCTCTCTCCCTCACCGCGCCCTTGCTGTCGTCTGCTTGCCTGCCGCCGTGTCCGGCACGGTGGCCGATGGCGTATGTAGATCAGGACATGGCGCCTCTGATGATCAGGCCAGAAGCGCCCCGAGGCGTCAAAGTCCCGCCCTGCTGTGCCTGGCCTGTGCCTGTGGCTCAGCCTGCGAGCCTCCATAAACCCTCTGGCTGGGGCGATATAAAAATCCGCGCGTTCTGTTCTGGACGCCCGTCGGAGAGAGAGCGAGAGAGAGAGAGCGAGAGAGAGAGAGAGAGAGAGAGAGAGAGAGAGAGAGAGAGAGAGAGAGAGAGAGAGAGAGAGAGAGAGAGAGAGAGAGGGGGGGGGGATGGTAGAAAGGCCGGTGGAGAGGCTCTATAACCGGTGCAGCTCATATATGACCCCAGGACCGGCACCGCCAGGCGCTTGCCTCCTGTCCCGCGTACACAGATTCAGATCGGGATTTCACACGCATTGGGTCCGGTCCGGTGGTGGGGTGTGATGCGGGGCCGGGCGGAGCCCCATCCCGCCATTCGTGTCCGCAATGTTGTCCGCGACACGTGTACTGAGCTGCGAAAATGCTTGACGTGTCCTCTTTTCTGCTTGCGAGATTTCTGTACAGTATTTAGCGTTTGGTGCGGTCGGCGGAGGAGACAAGGCGAACCCTCAAAAGTGGGATCAGCGAGACGAGGCGGTCAGCAGGGCGCAGCGGGGGCGACAGCGAGGGCGAGGCCCTGCGGCAGCAGGAACAGCAGCCGCAGCAAGTGTTCCTGTCAGCGCGGCCGCGGGCAGCCCGGCCCAGCGCGCCGTATAGCAAGGTAACGCGCGTATGCTAAGCAGCGTGCGGCAGCGTGCGGCAGCGTGCGGCAGCGTGCTTGCAGGGCCGAGGCCTGGCCGCGATGGGTCCGGGTCGGCAGGGCAGGATTGGGTTGGGTCGGCTCTGGCCGCCGGCTCAGCGAGCTCTGTTTGGCTCGGGACACCACTTGTCGCCCAGCCCTCCCGCCCCGCCACGCCCCGACCCGACCTCGGGCCCCGCCTGCCGCCGCGGCTCGTACGTTTCGTATTTTATGCGTCGCGCTGCCGAAATTTTATGAATTCCTCTCCCATATCGCGGCGGGACGCAAATGTCTCTCTCGCTCGCTGTGGGCCTGGGGGTCTCCGTGAGCAGGAGGTACTGATATCTTCATCCGAATGACCGACCGGTCGGCACAGTTCGTCCTCCCCCTTTCCCCTCCCCGCTGCTCCTCGCCGTTCCCACCGCCTCTTATTCCCTAAGTTCTTTGCTTCCACTCTTCCTACCTATTCTTCTTCAGATTTTAAATGCAAAGGTCGATATTTCAAAGAAGGTCGAAAACAGGACTGAGTGCGCTGGGTATGGAGAGATTTGCACTCGCGCACCATATACTACGCAATACCAGCATAATACTTGCGTAATATCAGTGAAATTCCACGTAATGCCACCAACATATGTGGAGTTTAAACCCCCACGACTAGGCTGTTTGCGGAAAGAAGCTCGAAAAGTGGGGACGACCGCGTTTCAGCAGCCAAGGGACTGCATGAGTGACATGCCATCACGGAAAAAGTCCATGGGCATTTTTATCCTTGAGCTATGAACGATTCTGCACGTCCACAGGCCAGTGACAATATTTGTGACTCCAGACGTGCAATATTGCTACCATCTGTGGACAAATCAGATTGGAGGGACCATTTCATCCACAACTGGTGTGACCATTTTGTCCATAGGCCTGGATGTATGTGCAGAATAGTCCATAGACTTTTCCGTGGGGGTAGGGTCTGCCCTGGTCTGTCATGGTCTGTCATGGTCTGCCCTGGTCTGTCATGGTCTGCCATGGTCTTCCATGGGCTACCATGTGGGTCTGCCATGGCCTGGCGCGGTCTGCCGTTGGCCCGGCCCGCACCTCACTTGTCCATAAAACGGCTGCACCACCGTGTCGCGCGGCTCGTTTTCGGCGTGGACCCCACATATGGCATTGCCGCCGCCGCACCTTGAATGCACTCGGCTGCTGCGAGGGGCCATCTTGGAGATTCGAATAAATTCAGAGATTGCGGACCGATGTTTTTATCATGATTTTGGGTTGTTCTCTGCTGGCCACGGCTGGGTGGGGCGAAGAGAGAGGGAGAGAGATAGAGCGAGGGAAGGGAAAGAAAGAAAGAAAGAAAGAAAGAAAGAAAGAAAGAAAGAAAGAAAGAAAGAAAGAAAGAAAGAAAAAAGAGAGGGGTGTGTGGTGTCTCGGATTTGATCGGTTTGCGAAGGGTTTCGAGTTCTGTCGGTGTGCTCAGGCGCGTGACGCGTCTGCGTGGAACGGGATAGTCCGGGGTCGCACAGTTTTGTTTGCCGCTGCCAGAGAGGATGTTCGCTCGTCATGTTTTGCATTTTATTGTCCATGCCGTCGGGGGGGAAATGGAAGATAGGATCGATGAGTTCGCTCTCCAGCGCTCTTACCTTAATTATCCTTGTAGGAGTGAATGTTTTGTGAAAACATATTCGGCTACAGAACGAAATAATGCAGGCAGGGCAGGAGCTCGATATCAGGTCAGTTGATAAATTCCATGGACAATGGGCGGTAGTCATGGTTCACTCGATGTAGAAGCCAACAACTTCATGTGCGCTTGTGCGTGTGTGACTGGGCGTGAGCCCTGCCGGTATATATCATCCGGTGCACTAAATGTCGCCATGCCGCCCCTCATCGGGCTTGGAGATCAACCTCCAAGGCTCCTAAAACTCTCACGGGGCTGATGAATATAAACTTCGCGCATTGCAGGAGTCATCTTGCCACGCATCCACACCTTGGACTTCTTCTTCTTCTATGGGCAGAGGATTTAAAAATGGAATAAAGATAGCGTCGCGTAGTCAACGACCGCTATATTTCGACTTCACACAATTTTTAGGCACGGAGTGAAACGGAGTTGCCTTATAGTTTCGTCAGATTGGACTGTTTTTTTTTTTTTTCTTGGAAGCATAGCCCCATATGGCCCTCTGACAGAAGTTTTTCGAACTCTCCAGATTATCGAAGGGTACTCGTACAAGACACGCTGACGTGTTTTTACACTTCAAAAATATCACACACCGTTTAAAAACGTGTTTTAAAGTCGGCTTTCTCACTCCTTTCAATGGAGAAAGTAAGAGACAGAGCACCTCGTCAACAGGCACCACTAGTCCAAAATCAAAACGATCTAAAGAATCAAAAATCTGTCTAACAGAATTACGGACAATAGTCGTATTAAATAGTCTAGCGTGTTGTTACATTCAAAAAATATCACTGTGATCAGAAAAACCACTTCAAACTTCAGCTTGCTCTCTCCATCCAATGGTGATAGCAAGAGACAGAGCTACAGTTACAACGCCTCTAGACGAGCTATGCTCGACTCGTCAGCAGGCTGCATCAGCAACCTCTGCCTGACTCAGTATCATTCTGTCCTTCTCAAGAGCACAGCCAAATCGGACGTCCTTCTTTTTTGTTGCGTAGCCTTTGCCGGGTACCCATTGTCGATGTGGCGAGCCGAGCCGAGGCACGCCGAGGCCCCCTAAAAGGGAGACGACTCAAGAGTCAGGACCGTTTGGGACCGGTGGGGGGTACAACAGTGCGAGAGCCTTGCAGGAGGCTAGCGCTAGGCGGCCCGCGTCCCGCGTATGAGAATGTAAGCGTTACACTGACCGTTACCTAGACGCCCTAGCTCTTCAACTACTCCCTCTCCCCTTAAAGGAGATACAAACCACCCCGAACCACCCCAAAACTGGAACAAGGCTCAACCAAAATCCTGATTCCATAAATTTAAAAAAAAGAAAGCAAACAAAACCAGAAAAAAATATAAACTTAACTTCTATAATCACCCCCCAAACAACCCCAAAACTGAAACAAGGCTCAACCAAAATCCTCATTCCATGAATTAAAAAATAAAAGAAGGCAAACAAAACCAAAAAGAACAAAATATAAACTTAACGTCTATTTTAACCAAACCCCCGTGAAACTCCGGGCCTACCAGTATCTCACACAGTGGGATAGTATTTTTTTTTTTGATTGCATGCTGGATTTAGGCATATCATTTAGAGTCTTGAATCAAATTTCTGTGTTTAGGTCATAAGTACGCGATGAAACCCAGCCAAGCATGGGGACGCAGAAGCCTGCATAGATGTTATGGAGTGGCTAGTGTCATTTGAAGTTCAATAATTGATCCTTGCTGCCAGCCGCGGCATGTCACAGTGAGTCCTGGCGGGCAGACGATCGTCATCACTATGGCGCTGGCGCTCGCGGTGCCGCCGCTGCCGCGCATTATGGGTCTCCGAGGAGTTCCCCATTTTTGTAGAGAGGCAAAGAAAGGTAGGAAGGGAGGAAGGGGCCGGCCCATTGTGAAGCGGTAATGGAAAAAGTACAGAGCGGTGCGGCACAAACATACGGCGGAATGTGGTTACCGGTCATTCATTCAGTCACCGTTCATTCATTCAGTCTTTCATTCATCGTTTTCACATTTTTTTATTTTTTTTCGGAAAACGCATCATTTGCGCCATACAGGATTGTTGCAGAAGGCTAACTTCTGGACGGGGGGTCGGTCCTCCGGTCCTCTGACCAGCCTGCACACAAGGAAAACGTTTCCTTGTTCCAAGCAAAGTTTTTAGTTAATTTAGAGACAAAGCAACAGCATTGGTTGCAATAACTTATGTGTGAAGTTGTGTCAGCGAAAAGCTCATTGCAGAAGCAAAACTTAGGCCACGATTTTTTCGCTGACCCAACGCAACCAAGTTTGTTGTTAGTCACGATATCAACTAGCAAAATTCTTTGGGACCACGAACATTTCTTTTTGTGTACTGTGATATGACGCTGTCTGCAGACGTTCTATCAATTTTGTCACGTGACCTGAGGCGCTGCCCCTGGCCCCCTGGCCGCGCATGTGCGCTGCCCACCTGCTGGAATGCACCGCTCGACCTATGACCGGCTGGCTAGCTGCTGTCAGAGGAGATAACACGCTGAACGTCAACGGACGCTGTAAGCTTATTGCCCTATCCTGCCGCGGCCCGTGCCACTTTGTGTCCGCAGCGGCGCAGCGGTGCACAGTAAAGCCTCGGCGATTTATGGTCAGCTGATACCCTGTGAGGAAAAGGGGCGTTTGATACGAGAGGGCATCCTGCGGAGAGGTGCGCACGCGAAGATGACGACCTGGCGCAACACTAAAAAAGAAAATAAAATAAAAATAAAATAAATATAAAATAAATAGAAAGGTTAGTTGTCCCTATGAATTCGTTTGAGTTTGCGACACGAAGTTAATTAAGTTGAGAGAACTAACACGTCGTTGTGTCAGCCAAAGGTATGTAATGTAAGCAAAAGACATGTTAGGCATCACAACTATAGTCTGGCTATTTTAGGAAGGCCGCTGGGTTGCAGCGGTAGCAGTTGCATGGGGGGTAGGAGGTGGGGGAGTGAGGCTCCAGCCGGCTCCGGCCGGGCCCCGCCTGGGCCAACCAATGGTGCTATTCACGCTTTAATAGGGTCTACTCGAGACTTTTAAATTTAAAGTGCGTTCGCATCCGGAGTTAAATTTCGACCAAATAAATGCCAGTATTGAATTCTGCTCAAAATTTCATGCTTGCTCATATAAAATTTTCCCTCAAAAAGTTGACTCATTCCCTCTCTCTCTACATGTTTGTGCGTTTTGCCAAAATGAATTTATGCCTCTGTAGGCCGCAATTTTCAAGATATTTTCCTGAAATTTTCAGGATATGTGTTTCGTGCGGCCCCGAACACAATGCCGTTTAAACCACGTTAATATCTTTACCCGTTCAAAATTTTAAACTTGGCCCCCCAAGTCTCCACTACCCGAGGTCGCTGCCCCCCGCCCGCCTGGTCCCTCTGCACGCACCCGCTGCAAGGGCTCCTTTCATCCCCAGCCCCGGGACTAGCGCGGCTCCAGGTAGTGTTGCTGCAGTTGCTGGCGAAGCAGTGCCATGCAAGCTGAGAGAGCCAGCGGCCTTCCTAAAATAGCCAGACTATAGGGAGTTGACGGACAGGCAACCGAAAAAGCGAGCTAAACACGCTGATGCTCTTTGATTCTAGGTTTTGGTCCAACATCACCGTAGGGCATATGCCGTATTTCTGTACACTTGAAATTTGCAGATGAGAAGTCTCAGCCTGCCTATGGCAAAAACAATAAATTGGGGAAATTCTTATCCATTTCCAAAGTTGAGTAAAAGGAAACAGTACGAAAGAGCACAACATAGTTTACAGATGCTGCTACTTCAAACCTCCCGCCCCCTTCGCCCACGACTGCTGCACTTCTTGTGCTCTAATGATTCTCGGGCTGCGCCGCGCTGCGCTGGCCACGCGCTCGGTTCGTACGCACTAACTGTCTTCCCTGGAAGACCGGCTGGGGCTGGGCTGGGCGTGTATGAAGGCCGGCAGGCGGCCGCAGCCCGGCAGAGATTTCCGGAAACGGTCCCGCGAATATAAGAATCATCGGTTCCGGCCATTATCGCGGCTTTACGAGCGCCCCGGCCGGCACCGGCGCTCTGCACCCCTCGCCACACTGCACCGCCCGCCCCAGCGGCTGCGTCCGCGCGGAGTCCCTGTGGAGTGGGCCTGCAGTGCGGCGCCTCCCGCACGCAGCCCGCTGTCGGCAGCGCACAGCAGAGCACGGCGGAGCGGTGCGGGACGCGCGCCGCGCGCCTTCGCCAATTCACTAATCCAATCCTTCGCCGCAGCATCGTGGTGCCAAAGTGGCGGGGCGTGGCGTGGCGTGGCGTGGCGGAGCGGGGCGTGGCGGGGCGTGGCGTGGCGGGGCATAGCGCCGCACCGCGCTGCAGGTGGCTGCCGCCGTGAGGTGGGTGAAAGCAGCGCGCGCGATGGCAATCGAAACGATGGCGACGGCGCGGCAATCGAACAGTCTATTTAGCCTTGTGTGTGTGTGTGTGTGTGTGTGTGTGTGTGTGTGTGTGTGTGTGTGTGTGTGTGTGCGCTGACCTCGGGGCGCCTTGGCAAGGTGCAGCGGTGCACAGCAGCGCGGCCCCGGGGGTGGCCGGTCCACGGCACGAGCGACATATTGGAAATTGGCAAACACTTCTTGTCACCCGAATGTGGTACATGGAGTATGTCTAGCCGGGCTCGATACTACTCTCGCACCCGGGAAGCGGCCTGTACACCACTTACCGCCGCCATTTCAATACCCCAAAACATCCCCGCCACTGCCAACCACCCAGGCCTTTACGCCCGAAACCCTACACGCATCCGCCGAGTATGCGTGAGTATTGCCGCCGGAGTATTGCAGTACGGGTGTACCGAGAGTGAGTTGAGCGAGGGCCCCTGTATACGGTCAAAAGAAGGAAAGAGTTCGGGTGTACCTAATGGACGCCGCCTTGGAGACTCGCACTTCCAGAGGACCTCGGTGTGGCCGGTGGTGGCCAGTGCCGTGGCCCGTGTCGCGCGGACAGCAGCCGCGTGCTGAACGGCCGTTGCCCACTTAGCGATATCGATAGCAGCGATCGAAATCGAAACATCGCGGCCGGCCGGCCGGCCGGCTCTGGACCGAGGCGTTGTGACGGCCGCGCGCGCTGCCAGTACTTATGGGCGCGCAGCGGTGGCGTCTGAGCTGCTGGCGGCCGATGTCAGAGCTCGATAACGGAGCCGCGCACAGAGGAGGGCGCGCGGCGCGTAAGGGCGACGCATATTGAATTACACCCTTGGATGAAGAAAAATAAGGACTGTGGATTTTCCCGGCTGAAGTGCGGTGTGGTGTAACTCTACTACGCAAGTAATTGTGCCCCCCTCCCTCAATAACATTAAATGAATATCATACTGTTTAGTCACAACCAACTTTTAGATAATTTCGTGGCGAGCAAAAATTATGGGTTAGAGAACTAACACGTCGTCAGGGGAACTATGTGTTAGAAAATTGTCAGCGAAATGTGTGTGCTAAAAACTGCTGATTTTCCTGACGCAACCAACAAGCTTCTAGCTCCCAACGAAATTTTAGTTTCTGATTACCACATTTATATGGCCCATCACGAAATTTACTAAAAGACGCGCCGAAAGACGCATCGAAAAATTGACTAAAGGGAAGTCATGCTGCATTTCCTGCCGGTGGCGCACGCAGATCGCGCCCGGTGGTAAACCTTGCATTGATAGACAATCCAATTACTCCGAGTGTCACACGAGTGCGCGCGCGTCGCACGTCCCTGTGAAGCGTGCTGCTCGCGTGGCGGCCCGCGAGGCCGCGCCGCGCTGCTGCCGATGCACCCGCCCGCCGTGTCACTTATTTACCAATATGACTTTTCCATTAGCGCAATCTTAATTATTATCGTCGGCTGGTGTGTGAGCGGTAACGACCCCTCATTTGCATGTCTTTACGGATGGCGCGGCCGCGGCGGCGTAACTGCACGGCGCCCCGGCCCAGCCCGTCCGCAGCTACGTGGGGCCAGCCAGCCACCTGCGCGGGGTCGTGCCGCCTGAGCCGGGGCTGTTTGAATGAATGGCACGCACCAATCCGGGCCACGCCCCGCCGCGCCACGCGACACAACGGCCGGCGCCACAGGTGCAATTGCTGCTGTTTGTTGTTGTTGTTGTTGTTGTCGTTGTTGTTGTCTGAGGCGGTACGTCGTCTCGGGGATCGAAGTGTCGTTGGTAGAGCCACTCGCTCACTGCTGGCTCCAGGATGCAACGTAGCAGCTCGAGCGCACTGGCCGTACAATTATTGCAACAAGGAAAGAGAGGTAGGATGAAATGGAATGTCAATGAAACGGGAGCGAGTAGATGCAGGAAAATCTTTTCTCCACTGACACCGCTGCTGCTAGAGCTTTTTTCACCGTCGCTTTACTTTGCAAGAGAGAAACAAAGGCGCGCTCGGAAAAAGAAGATTCGATCGAATTAGTGTTCATCGACACATGTCATGAGAAGTAAAGTCTTGATAAGTTCAAGACAAGAGTTTCTGAGGTCGGTCGAACATTGATTGCAGACACCATTTTCCTGCACGTATATTGCAGTTCCAGTGGCATGTCCGTGGGGTTTGGAGCTCGTGGCCCGCTATCATGTCCGCCCATGATTCGCCTTCGTTGGATTGTGTGGCGTCGCGTGTCGCCCGGCCTTTATTGCTTTGTCACGTCTGCAGTCACTAGCTGAGGCTGCCGGCATGCTGCCGGACAGCAGGACGTTACCTTGTCCCCCTCGGCCTTGTCGCGCCTGCCGCTCCACGCCGCGCCACGACACGCCACGCCACGCCACGCGGGCTCCTCATGCCCCGGGAGGTGAAGGGAATCCGACGGCAGCCGGATACGTTGCAATAACAAGCGTAGGACAGCCAGGACAGGGCGGGGCGGGGCGGAGCGGAGAGGGGTGGAGCGGGGCGGGTCCGCCCTCAGGGTACTTCAGTGCGACCGCACCTCCACCAACTTTCTCATACCTTGATGGGCGCTGGTGCAAAAGAAAGGAAGGTGCGAGGATAGTATTTTTTCCCCTCTCTGCCCCACATCGGATTCAAGAGCAAACGGCTCAACTCGTATGGCAGGGGTGTAAAGATGGCTTAGGTGAGTCGGCTGTGACGTGTGCGTCCACAATATGCACGCGGGATGTTGGTTTTAATTACGAGTCGCCTTTTGCATTGTGCGTCCGCACCTGTGACCCTCTGAGAGCTGCGCGTTGCACGGGATATCCCTGAGAATGAACGAGTCGTGATCATCCACCAATTGAGGTCGATATGACCAGGAGAAGCTGTCTCGAAAACTAGCGGTTACATTTGAGATTTGAGACATCACTTAGACTCAGCTTGGCACCAGGGTTTTAAAGGTCACACTCCCTCAGTTATGCAAAATGCTCAGCTCAGCAATGATTCTGACTCTCTCAATCCAGTGACACCGCTGCAATTTTTGGGTGTCAAAAAGCAATTTTCATTGGTATGCAAACGGATGTAAAATGGGTCTTGCGAATCTGAATTCCCCCGCCAGTGGGAAAAAAAAGACAGAAAGAATAAGTCAGTGAATGGGTTGCCACACCCAGTACCGGGTCCAGGGCCTAAGCTTCCTAGACGCTCCCCAGGGCCGGGCCCGGCGGCCCGGACGCCCGGAGGAGAGTCCGGACCCGAGCGCCTATAAAAATTAGAATTAACAATAATCCGCGTGGTGAACAATGAAACCGTAAAGTAGGATGAATCTATGGGCCGTCCGTTCGTCGGAGGGTTCGCGTCCCGATGACGTACGTTGTCAGGATTTGAAAATATGGACCACTGTTGCAGTCGAGATTCGCCTTTTGCATAGGCATGGGCACCACCCATTTAGTGATTGAGTTAAGAGACAAACAATTGTGAGGCGTTTGCTGCCGCTCACGCTTCGTCACCGCCGTCGATTGTTAAACGAAACTGTCTACAAAAGCCAGGGTGAACATTAAACATTTTATATCGTAGCAGTTGATGAGGAATGCCTATAAAGAGCCAAACACGTCCTAAGTTGACTTCAATCTGTGCACATAGTGCTCTGACAGTCGAGTGTGAAGTAAGTTCGAATTATTTGAAACCCTGGTTGGTGTGGGTTCACATGCCCCCAAACAGTAAGCGGTGGCGGTCCATGAGCGCATGCGGGCGCCTGCTCAAGTCAGGGTAGGCCAGCCCGCACGACATACGTGCATGCGTATCCCCGGGCTGTCTACCCACCAGGCGCTCAGCGCTCTAGGTCCAATAGACCCAGCCCTCTCCGCTGGATCCTAAACATTCTCCACCGTACTCAGCTCATAGCTGTGAAAGGTCACCTGCCAGTCCTACATGGTAGCTCCGCGAAGCTTGCCTGGATTCGAGTCCTCTACGCGACAAACGCACACTTCCCTAGAGTTTGGTGGTTACCACACTTTAGGGAAGGCGTGACGACTTCCAAAAATGTAGTGACCCACTCCTAATGTGATGCACATCTCTTGCGTTTGTAGGGCACACGTCTTTCCGAGCGTACCCGCACTGGTTACCAAGCAGAGGGCATCGGTGAGTTGCGCGCACCTCAGCTCAAACGGCGGGGTGATTTTTTCACAAACGCGCTGAGGTGCACGGTTCTCATTAGGAAGTAAAATCGTATCCTGCTTTTTCTTCGGGGCTCATTGTTCATGAGTGATACCGCGCCATGTACCCTGCACCGCATGTGCATGTGTGTGTATTAATGTGCGTGTGCGCCTGCGTGTGTGTGCGCGTGTGCATTTACGACAGTCCCCCTGGACCGGGTCCATGCCGGGCGGATCTCTGTGGCGGATAGAGACAGATAGCCGGGCGCGCTGCCGAGTGCCAAGTGAAAATACTTTTAACGGTGGCGCCGCGGCGGCCGTGCGGGGCCAGAGGGGCCGGGCGTACAGGCCGGGCCGGGTCGGACTGGGCAGCGCTGTAAGGAGCGCGTGCCAAGGACATAGCGCCAGCGCACCCTGCGGGCTGCGGGCCCAGCGGCCTGCGGACCTGCGGGCGCGCAGCGCGGTATGTAGTTTGTTGGACACATATATTTTTGAAGCGGACACGCCTCCATCATCCGCGTGAGATCTCGTGGTGCGCACCGTAAGGGCTGCCGCTGCTGCTGCTTCTGCTGCTGCACGCTGTGTTTTTGCCAGCCGATGTTTACTGCCGGCAGTTTGATATCCGCCTCCGTTATTATTGGAAGACCCGGAACTGGGTGGCTGTACGCAGGCGGCTGCATCAACAGAGTTAGCGTCAGCCAATTATTTCATGATGGCTGAATTTCAGACTGTGATGCGTCTACTTGTCTACTTGTCACGTATTTGCCTAGGAGGTAAAGGTAGACACAATCTTTATATACCGGCCGTGTGTGCTTGCGTGACACTTTTTGCCTACTTTCCTGGCAGCACTGGTGACATTCCCGGCTGAAAAACATTTACACAAACTTAAAATATTTTAGGATTGAGAAGAAATTTTTGACAGGCGTTTGCTTTTCAAAAGCAGTGAATGTAAACCCATCGCTCCGCAAATAAGACGACCACGCCCACCACTCGCGCCGACTTCCGATTTCGTCACCGAAACCCAAGCAGTGTCAGCTGTGAGCGCTGAGTCCAAGGAAGAGGTGGGATGAGTGAATGGGCCGCCGAGGCGTGTCTCATCCGGAGGCGCCAACGCTCCTGAGCGTCAAGCAAGACGTTTTCGCGTTCTCTGGAAAAACGACACATTCCGTCGAGGAAATTTACTGGGCGTGGTGTCTTATTTTTCAGCGCCAAGCGGATGCACTTGCTGTAGTTCCGTTGGTTGCACTCTTTACCGCAAACCCTACGAGTCACCTGCTCATTGCGGACACGACCTCAGCGCAGCGTTGCAGTTCGTTTTTCTCGTAACGACACGCCCGTTAGCTGCCCCGTCACATCCATTCCTGGACATACTCACTAATACTGACCCTAACGCCGGGCGGGGTGGACAAAAAAATTCACACAAACTCTAATGAAAACAAATTGCGCGCATCGCGACCACTCCAGTACGGGGATAAGCAAGCGGGTCGCAATTAGAAGTAGAGTGCGCCTTGCCGCTACCCTATAAAGTGCGGCCGTAAAGTACCCCCTGGAAGAGTACCGCCGGCCGGGGCCGGCGAATGGTGCTGGTGCCGCCATGGTGCCGCCCGGTGAGGTCTTCATTTCAGAGCGGCGATACGCCGTGCGGGGCGCGGCGCGGCGGGCTGAGCCGGGCTGGGTGCGGCGGGTCACACCCATGAGCTGCAACAGGGATAAGAGATGTGCCAAGGCAGCCACGGCCAGGCCACGGCCGCGCACCGTAAATTCAATGGCTGTGTGCATTGCGGCAGGGCTGATAACACCTCCGGAGTGAAAGGATAGTGAGGGTCGCCATGCAAAGCTATCATGCGTGCGGAGCAGGACCTAACCCGGCCAGCAAAGTGTGCGTAGGGCTAGCGGCGGGGGCAGTCAAAAGTCAGTGTCGGCATGGCACTGAGAGGGAAGGAGACTTGGTCATTGGTTTTAATGATGGGCGATATAGAGCCAATGTTGGTAATTCGCCCTGACATTATTTCAGACGGATGTTAGGCCCAGCTTAGCGGCAGCATTCCAATACGAGACATGATCCTTTTCTGGTGTAAAATTAGGTAGCTGGTTGTAGAGCCTGACGTTGCCAATCTCTATTAATATCTTAAGAGGTTTCTATGCGAAAGGGTCATGTGGCCCCATTTTTGGAATCCTCGTACCAAGTCGCCTCCAGTCTTAAATCTCAAATGTATTGGCAAGTTTTCAAAACAGCCCTTTGAAGCCGCTACTATTCTTAGTGAGTCTCGTGGGTCTATACGAGGATGCTATTCGGGTTGCGTTCGGATTGCGTTTCTTTGGTGTCATTTAATGGCGTGTGGTTTAGCGTCATGAACGTCTTACTTTGTCTCTCGCGTTCGACATTTGCCGGGGCAAACACGTCATTTGGAGAAGGACTGCTACTCAGCACCAACGGAGAGGTGTCCATGGTGCAGTCGTTATGTTGCACCCGAGTCTGCTGTAGAGTGCATCCCTTATATTACTTGGACTGTTATCTTGGCTGTTTGAAAAACTGGTTCGCACTCAAAGGTGTGATGGAGAATGCTCACTTTTCCACAGGGCAGTTTGATGGATCGGGAGGGCTTGCTCATCACACGGCTGCTATGTCGTCCGCTTGTGATCGAAGACCAGCAGTATGTTTGTTATGCGTGTAGCAGGAAGAGCTGGATACCAGAGTGCTAAAGTAGGAGAGGAATGGCTAATTAACATTTCCCGTATAGGTGTGTAGTTAACGGACTGTTTGTGTACAAGTGTTACATTGTCTCATTTGCATACGAATCTGGTGCGTGATGCGACTGGCTCATACCAAGTTCTCCCTCTGTTCGGACCAAAGCATCTTTGCACATCCGGAATAGGAAACAAACGGGAAGCAATGCGTAAAAACGCTGCCCGAAAAAAAAAATTCAACAGTTCTGAGTAGGGATTCGTCTTTGGTTTGAGGGTTGTTTTAGAACTATCCATTGTGATTTTTACGATAGCTTCACCTATGTTCACTAAAACCTTCATACAGGTGATCGGAGCTGGTACCAAAGTATAGGCACAGCTAAATGGGGGAGAAAAAAAAAGCACAACTAATGCAGGGAGGTGCAGTGTTCCAGCGAAAGTCTCTCCAAGCGTCGAACTTCCTGCACCGTCGGTCGTATACGTGGTCATTTTACAATTAGAAGCGATTAGGTCCGATTTTTTCTTTCCTTTCCGTTATGGATTTGCAGTTATTGGCTCCACCCTCAGTAGTGCAGGTTGGCCATTGTATTGTTTGCTCGTGTGAAAGCTTGGGCGCTCTCACACAGCGCTACTGCGGGAATCCTTTACTGAGCTGCCTTTCCAGGTTGGCTAGAGGTCAAAACGAATTCATCTTATGTCGTGTTTTTATCCACCACACACAGGGCGTCCTGTCATCGCATTGTGCGGTAAAATGGCATGGAGGAGCCAAGCCGTCCTTGACAGAGTTTTTGCACTGATGAATGTGTACAGCTGGAATGCGATCATGCCTGCAAATAAAAGCTACGCGTGTAGTGTTCGACTGTGTTGAAAGTTTCCGGAAACGAAACACACATGCAGCCTCGCATGCAACACTCATCATTTCACATGCATTTCGATTGTTGTGTTGAAAGCGTTGTCCATAAAGTGCGGCCAACTTGCAAACGGCGACGCCGAGCGCCTGCAATTTCTCGGGTTCTCCAGCCCGCGTGACACGCGTGCATACGAAAATTTCAACAAAACAAGAAATTTGAGAAAGACAAGAAATCATAAATATTTAAAAAAAACACCAGAATTTGTTTTCTCCAAAAACTCAAACTTTGATTTCAAATAAAGATACGCTTGCAGCAAGAGTGAGAGACCGCCCTGCTCACTCTCTCAGCCTCAAACTATTTGATTTCCCCCCTGCTGCCCACTGCGGCCCTGCTGGCCGACGACCAAAGAAAGGGGTGCACGGTCGGCTGACTGGTGAGCTGCGCTCGGCAAACCCTGCGAAGCCTCCTTCCCTCTAATATTCCTTTTTCTTCCTTATTCACTTTTTAATTAAACGGTCCCTTGATTTATCCTCCGTCTGCCTACATTCTGAACTCGGCCGGCTTTTACGAGCGCATATCTGACACAATATGATTGTAAAAGCAGGAAATATATGGCCCTGCCCGTACGAGTGGGACCTGTAGGGACCGGCACTGCGCCGCGCGACGCGTGAGACTCGTGATGGACGGTTGGAGTCGGGGCTGTCCGCTAATTACGTAACACCGACAGCCTTGCAATTTTCGGATTCCCAGCGTTGGCAGGGCGCACCCCGACCAACGATCTCACCCTGCAGAAATGGGGTCTAGACGGGGCTTAAAAGATACGGAGAAGAAAACATAACAGAGGAAAACGCGATTCATTAGACTAAAAGTTATATTTCACAGGAGTTGCAAAACAGGAAAAGCACTATAATACACAGCGTGGAGCGTCTAGCCTTGCGTTCTGCCTCCTCACATTACGGACGGCCCCTAGAAGAGAGGGGGTTGGCATGCAGCTCGAGCCCTGCGGTCATCGGCGGGCTGGGCGCGCACGACCCGGGGTCATCCTCGCAGAGCTTGTGCAGCGTCGTCTCCCCCCCCCCCCCCCCCCCCGCTGCACCCTCCGCTCCCCTCTTTCACCCTGGTAACTCCTGAGCGGCGGTATCGGTTCAGAAACTGGCACCGCCGACCTCTCCGAGTGCCCTCCTGGCCCTTGCCCCCTGCGGCCCCGCCCGGGGCACCGCTAGCCGAGGCGTGGCGCGGCGGCGGCCAGCGCCGGCCAACAGCGCCATGCGATGCGTTTCATCGTAAATAACGTAACGCTCAAGTGCTTCCACAACGAGCGATTTATTAGTAGGCCGCTGCTGTCCCCTCCGGTCCCCGCTCTGCTCCTCCTCCTCCCGTTGGCCTTCCGCAGGCGCCTCCTTTGGGGCAACGTTTCGTACGAGACGTTCCTCGCCGCTGATAGGGGACGATCCCGGATATGACTCTTGTGTTTTCAAAAATCGGTCTCAGATCAATGGAAAATCACTAAAAAAAAATCCAAACAAAAAAAGAATGAACTTCACATTATATTCTAAGATTAAGAATCAGAACAGGTGAAAAACGTCAATGCTAGTTAATTCTATGTCAAAGTGAGGAAGAAAATAGTGCCACGCACGCGCCTCCCGAGATGGCACAGCCAGAATCACATATCTGATATGACTACACATGTGACACACATGTGCTACTCATGCGTAGCCCGATAACAGCACCGTCCTTTGCCGCTGCCCATGCCATATGCCCCAGAGGCGCCCAGCAGCGTCCGTCATCTCTGTGAAGGGATTTACCGTGTGACAGGAAGAAAGGAGCCGCACGGAATGTGACAGTAAATAACTGCCAGCATTGTTCACTATATCGAAGGCTGCTCACTCTGCTCGTCCCATTGAACACCTGACTGAGGCGTCAGCAAACGGGAAAGATGCCGTCGTCGGAGGAGTCCCGTTCCTCTGTATGAATGAAGTTTTTGACGTTTCGATATTTTTAGTATGTTTTATTTTGTTGTTTTTTTCGATTATTTTGCTCATCTTTTGTGGCCCATCCCTATCCCCACTGGCCTTGAAAAAATGTTAACTTCAAGTTAGTATCAAAGTTACCTTCCATTGTTTAACAATGTTCACTTTCGTAGAAGTTAACAATTTCATACATAATCAAAGTGAAAATTACTTGAACTTAGAGGACGTTCAGAAAGTGTGTGACCGATCTTAGACCATTTTTAGACTCCCCCCCCCCCCCTTCTCCGTCATGACCTCGCTAACCTGTCACGTAAGTTCGCGTAGTTTATGAACGATTGAAGCTTGCTATTTCATTTTGCCTTGAATGAACTCTAGAGTAATCTTGGTAAGTTAGGCTTAGACCCTGGGGGCTCTACACATCCTTATTCAGCTCAGACCCGGCCTGCGGCCATCCTGCTCCGGTTGGGGTCCGGAGGGTCCGGTGGTCAGCTCGCGAGTCGTGTCCTGGCCTGGAGTGGCCTGGCGTGGTCGGAATGGGCAGCGACTCGGATTGCAGTTCGGGGCGTGGCGCGGTGCGGCGTTGCAGGTCGGGTCGGAGGCCCCGGTCGGGTCGGAGCGGCGCGCATTGCGTGCCATCGTATTGACACGGGCTGAGTGGTTTGACCGGAATAGGGAGACGACGCAGTAAGGCAGGACGGGACGACAGGCCGCTCAGAGCAAGGCGGAGCAAGGCGGAGCAAGGCCCCCGACCCCGAGCGAATAAAGTAATCGACTCAATAAAATACTGTGATATTGTGGAGTCCGGCGCACGATATCGCGTACCGGCCGGTGCGAGCTTTATTCGCCCGGCGTGCGGCAGAGAGTAAGGACAATCCGCTGGAATGTATCGGTGCCCGTGGCAGCCCGTGGCAGCCGGGTGCGGTGCGGTGCTCTTGTGAGCTGGCTCTGGCTGCCTGACTCTGCGCCGGGCTTCGCTCGGGCCAGGCTGATGGTAGCAGGCCGGGCGAGTCAGTGCACACATGGAGTTGAAAAATCAAAGGCTTATGGCATCGGCATGGTGACGCATAGTCGCGGCGTCGTTCGTTCAGTACGTCTGATTTTTTTAGAATCTGAAGCTGGGTGAGGTAACGCCGAGCGCCTGCAAGTACTAAGGTAGGCCACCCAACACGCGTGCATGCAGAATGTCGTAGTTTTGCCTAAGCAGCAGGCGCTACTTGTGCCCAGATGACAGTCCAAATGTAATTCGCGTGTCTCAAATTTCGTGGCCCTACTTGAATGGATGATGCGTAGGGGTCAGTTTCCAGTTCCCTTCGATTCCTCTGAGACTCTCGATTCTTGCGAAGCTCTCGAAACCTATGCCCAGAAAAAAAACAAAGGCTTAGCCCTCAACTTTCCAAAACACAAAAAGACTTCATGAGGCAAGAAGCTTAAAGGTCTGTAGCTTTGAAATTACAGGACGCAAATTTTTGACGCCATTCTAACCTTCTTCATCGAAGACAGCATTTTTGCCATGACAGAATGTCAGTAATTTTGTGCTGCTACTTTATATGTAGCTCTATTTTTTAGCAGTGGCACCAACTGAACGAATTTGACAATTGTTCTAATTGTGCTCTAGAGCACGGCGCTTTCGTGCATGCCTGCCCATCGATCGGTAATAATCTAATTTTCCAGGGTGTCTGCCGGCCGCTGCACGCGCAGAGTCGGCCCCGCGCCCGGCCACGCCCCCCGCCGTAAGACTCCGCTACTTTCTAGGCAATGACACCCCGCCATCAGGCTACCGACTTCTGGAAAAGCGATCGAAGTTAATTACGTCCGAATGGAGAAAGATGACGAGGGATAGAGAGGTTAGCGGGGCGCGGAGTGGTAGAGAGGTGGCACAGCGCAAAGGGAGAGATATGTGGAGGGCCTCTCCCTTTAATTACCAGAAGCTCTCATCTCTTCGCATGGGATGGAGCAGCAGCTCGCTGGTGGCACCGAAGTGCATCTCGCCGGCATCCTAGAGCACCGCCTCATGTCTCATGGCGTAGCCTCATGATATGCCTCCGATGTCCGTGGAATGCGGACTTTGCGCGTCGCCTTCATGACACACACACACACACACACACACACACACACACACGAGCTCCCAGGAGCCCTCCTCTTGCACATGGCCCCCGAGGGCATAAATAATGACATGAGGTGTGTGCATCTCCGGGGGGACACTGCTCCATACACACACACACACGCACACACTATAAACTCACGTACACTTCGCAGACGGCACATGACAGGGCATGCGTTTTGCGTGATATTTTAATAATTCCATCAGGTGTCGTGGCTAATAAACACATTCGAATATTTTCGCCCCGCGAGCAGAGGCGCTGCGGGGCAGTAGCTTCTGCTGCTGCTTCTGCAGACGCCGTCCCGTGTCAACTCTTTATGACTGGGAGCATGGCTTCTGGCCAGGCCAAGTGAGTGACACTTGTACCTTACACTGCTAAGTTGGGTGCGTAAAAATCATGGTGTACAACAGGTGCACCAGGTGTACGTTTGTTGTTGTTTTTTTTTCGCATGCCTCTTAACTTGCAAACGAAATGGGTTCCAAACAAATGCGCAGAGGTCGAGCTTTCCAATGACCTCTCGTGATGTCTTTCCAAGGCTCTTCCAAGGCTCAAGAAAGTGACAAGTTTTTCTGTGTGTTTTTTTTTTTTTTGGGGGGGGGGCAAAGTAAGGACTTTTAAAAATGTGGACATTTTGGACATTGAAAATAGAAAAACCTGAAAAAATATTTCGCCCACCTCGAAAGACATCGTGCCTTTTAAAAATAAGTGCCTCCAAAAATTATCTGTTGTGATGCGGTTCGTATCCATTTGGGATGTGCCAATTGGCGCCTGCTGAGTAGGCAACCCCAGCTCCTGCAGGCACGCGTGTCGTATTGGTGGCCTACCCTACCATTCACAGGCGTTCGGCACCAAATTGCTCGTTTTGATCCGAAATATGAAGAAATTCTTCTGTGATTCCTGCAGTCCCACACCTGACAACGGGAATGACCTTAGACAGAGTAGGGTTGCACTTGGCGCTGGCGCAGAGCAGCGCCGCGGTAGCTGCAGGTATGACGGTCCCCGCTCGGCTCGGGCCCCCCGGACGCCTCCCGTTGGGGCATCGCATTACCAAGGCGCCGACGGGTTCGCGCGTCGCATCGCATAAAGAATCGACGACGTCGCCGTGTGGTACCACCACCGATCAGCGAAGAGGAGGGGCGGGGAGGGGGAGGGGGCGCCAGTGCCCCGCGGAAGGTATAATCCGCAGGGGGTCCGCTGCAGCGCGGTGGGGCGCTGCGCTAGGCGTGCCTCTGTGCCCCCACCGAGGGCCCCGCAGGCCGCAGGTCCCGCCCATCGCCACGCGCGCCGCCTCCCACTCCGCCCGTAACCCCGCGCTCTAGCGGCGCCTCTAGCGGCGGCCGGCGGAGGCCGACCTAATAGGCCACTGGCTGCGGCCCCACCACGCCGGCTGCCATGAACTCTCGTGCCGAGCCGTGCCACCGCCAAAAGTACGCGCCTCGACCTCATGGCAGCAGCGGCGGCGGCGTGGCAGCATCGCTCCGCCCACATCCATGGGGCGGGTCATGCAAGGAGAGTTGCGGTACTACTGCGCTTTAGGAGGGGCGCAGCCCGGCGGATGCAGACGGAGGCGAAAAGTGTGGAAATGTTGGGGAAATAAGTCTGGGACGGCACTACGCACTAGCATTTCTGAACTGCTTCGTATGACAAGAATTGTTTCCACCGAGTCTCCAAAGCGAAAGCTGAAGAACGAATAATAAAAACTTCGAGTCGGAAATCTTGTATGTGCTAGCACCGTGTAAACATGTGACCTATGATCTCCAAATTCACTCAAAACGCCTGCTCATGGCTGCTCTCGAGTGTTTCCAGCTCGGGCGCTTTACCGTTGGTCAAAAGATACGTCGCGTTCTGTTAAAAAGACGTGTTTTGGGGGTTTCAGGTGTCGCCTCTGGTATGCCTCTCACAAATTTCCGTTTGCTGGTGGTCGCTTGGAGAGGGGTGCACATAAACAACAGAGAGAAAAGCGAGAGAGGTAAGGGGGGAGGGGGGGGGGCGCTGGGCCGGGCCAAAGGGGTTGCCGCGAACCGTCGGGGCAAAGGCTATCAGTGGCAGAGAGCTGTGGCAAAAACGAAACAAAAGCGAAGAAGTAAATGAGACTGCGTAAACACACCGCGCAGAGCACGTGCCGTACGTGAGACGATTTTTAAAAATTGCACTCGATGTTCAAATCTCGATACATAATCTGTGTTTTTGTTTTTAATTTTTTTGCTTCTTTTCTGGGTTGTACAGAAGGATATAGTAAACTGGAATGACAGCATACCGCTATGATAGTAGCAGGCGTGTGTTTCGTATGGGTGGCAAATGTTGTCGCGGCACGCGTTTGGAAACAGGAAGGAGGATAGCGAAAGGAAGAGAGCACGAGAGAGGGGACGAGAGGAGTGGGAGGGGGAGATGTAAACACACAGAGAGTGCGCATGTAATTAGTGTCCGGCCAGTGAAATGATAAGGGGAGGGGAAGGAAGGTCCGCCGGTAGCGGCGGCAGCAGCAGCAGCAGCAGCAGCAGCAGCAGCAGCAGCAGCAGCAGCAGCAGCAGCAGCAGCAGCAGCAGCAGCAGCAGCAGCAGCAGCAGCAGCAGCAGCGCGCGTTTTGCGGCATGTATTTGCTCAGACGTTTGTGTTACGGTACGGATGCCTACGCTTACCCTGCGAATGAAACTAACTTAGTGATGACGTGCAATTTTGTCTGTGAACATGAATTGGAGGACTTGTCACCATGGCTGCCACCCTTAAATTTTAAACTGAAATGTCTTGGATCTCGTTAAGCTTTCATTCATATTTTCTTTTTTTGGGGGGGTTGTTTTCTGTTTCTGTTATTTTTTATTTTTTTTGCACGCACTTCAGCAGCGCAGCTTCCGCATTTGGCCTAGCGCGCCCACCACAGCGTCCACCGCAGCGAATGCGCTGCTGCACCACCAGGGGCCGTCAGATACCATTCCCTGACCTGGCAGTCAACTTCCGCCCCCGACGGCGGGGCGTGCTCGAGCACGGGGTACCTCCCGGGACGCTTTTGATCTTTGTCGCGGAAGACCACGTACGCTTGCGTGATTCTAGTGCTGCGCTCTACCCGCATCGATGGGCCGTTACCTAATTTGCGAAAACGGCTCTATAGAAGACGGTGGTGGTGGTGGTGGTGTGCCAGGCAGGCTGCTACTGCCCGCAACCTCCCCCCCCCCCCCCCCTCCCTAGCTGGTTTATATGCACGCTTGCCGCCACCGTGCGCTCGCGGCCGGCCGTTTTATTGCGGCATTTATTATGCGGCCTGCGTTAATGGAGTTGGCTCTGCCGATGCAACTAGTGCGCGTCCACCCGCCGTCCGCCCGCGCCAGCCGGGCCGGCTGTCTTTGTACGGATCGCCACCGCCACCGGCGAGCTGCGCGGTTCTGCGTGGTCCGGACGCGAAATCTGACATTCCATCTCTCGCGGCGCGCGTGCGGCGCGTGGCGCGCCGCCACCTGCTCGGCAGCCCCCCGGCGAGCCCCCCCCCCCCCCCCCCCCCCCGCGGCCCCACTTGGACACGCTGCTGGGGGCCGCCCCGCCCCGCCCCGCCCCGCCTCCGCCGGTTGGCTGCCCGTGCTCCCTAGGATCGCGCATATCAGTGGCGATACTGCTTAGTCCGCGTCGTCCTGCTGCCACCGCCGTGCGCGCCGCAGAGAAAAAGGATTAGTTACCGCATATTTTTCAGTAGCCCGCAACTTGCAACATTTTGGTTCGTTGAGGAAATGTTAGTTGAACCAAATAACGCTTCACTGGCTGAACTGGAACTTCCAATTCAGGCTATTTAAATTCTTGCTTGTCTGAGATCAGAGTTGGATCAACTGATCTTTTTGCTGCGCGCGGTAATGCCAAACGCTAACAAATATAGTGTGCATAAATAAAGAGACCAGGAAAGTGTTGGTGTTGGTGCAGGTCGCGGAAAATCGCGATCTTTCCAGTGTGGAATAATAAAAGGTGGTTGTAGCTAGGCCTGTGAGCTAGGACTGTGAAGCAGACCAGACAGCTTCAAACGGACACTTACATACACACACACACACACACACACACACACGCGCGCGCGCGCACTACTACCCAAAGTGGCCTCAGTGCCTCTTTATTCCAACAGCCACCAGGAAGTCATACTGTAAATATTTGGCCCACCCTCTAACGGCCCTGAAATGAGGAGAAAACGCCAGAAGCGTATGAAGAAAGGAAAGGCTCTAATTAGGGAGTGAGGAATGGAGAAGAGGGGAAGGGAGAGGGAGATGAAGAGGGGGTATGGCTGGACACTGCTCTCGCGGTGGAAGTCCTGTCCGTAGTGAGCGCGGTAGAAAGAGGGGTGGAGGGGGGGGGGGGAAGGGAGGGGGAGGGGGGGAACGGCTCCGCCCAGGCCAGCGGATAGCGCCTCACTATCCTTGCATAGGCAAGCCCGCTCGTCGTCACTGTGATTCGGCTGCCTACCCTCCCCGTGCACTCACACACACACACACACACACACACACTCACACACGCGCGTGCGCGCGCGCACACACACGCACACACACACGCACGCACTAACAAGCACACACCTATCAACACACGACTAATCCCGCTCGGCCCGGACGCTGCGTCTGCATTAACGCAAATGTGTGTGAAAGAGTAGTGGAGCGTCTTTGCCCCGTAATAATGCTCGTTGGACCCGGAGGCTAAGGAGGGTGCCCTCGTCAGGGGTGCGGCGGGGTCCTCCAGGATGGTGTGCAGCAGCTCTGAGGCCGTCTCGTTGGGGACTCCAGTGCGCGGCTCCAGCTCCAGGAGACCATCAGGAGCTGACCGCGGCCTCCGGTGCGACTGCAGCGCCAGGGGCAGGACAGGGCACATGGGGCCGCATCAGGGCGAGGCCCCGGCCTCCTGGAGGCTCCAGTGCGACTCCGGCAGGCTGCAGGCATGCCACGCCCAGCCCAGCCCCGGCGGCCTGAACTGCCTGAACCAGTCCAGCATCAGGAGTGGCGTCCGTCCGTCCGGGGGTCCGGGGCTGTGCCGTGCAGTGCCCCGCCGTGCCGCGCCGTGCCGCGCCGTGCCGCACCGTGCCACGCCGTGCCACGCAGTGCCATGACCGCCGCGACGCGCTGCGGTTGCGGCTCGGCCTGCGGTCAACTCGGGCAGAGGCGTGGCGGAACACGGGGAGGGAGCCGGGGAGGATGGGAGCCCCAGTTATGCCCGCGCGCCGCCACAACTCACCCAGAAACATGAAATCTGACTACATGCTACGCCAAGAGAGAGTGAGAGAGATAGACATACAGAGAGAGAGAGAGAGAGAGGGGGGGATGGGAAGAGAGGTGAAGAGAGATCGCCCTGCTGAAAGGCCATCTTTTACTATGCGGCCGTGAGGAGTGCATGCCATGAGCGTGATGACAAACTTACATACCAAGGACGAGTATACGAGTGCACTGTAAAATTTTCATCGAGAACACACGGCATTTCAATTCAAACTAACGAAATAGCTGGATGATTCGCATCGATTCCAAGAAATATTGTGGTGCATGGATTCACAATGTACTTTCATGTCGCTTTCGTTCCAGCCTAACCTCCATGTGTTAACTAAGTAATCGCGTGACTTGAGACACTTTAAGACTGGCCTGGTGAGAAATGTCTTGGTCCCTTGACATCTTGACTGTCGTAATTCAGATTGCACGAAGAGTTCGTGATAGGGTCGCGTTTCAAAGCGGCCCGCTCCGGGGTCGTGAAAATTTTTCATCAATTAGGGTATTCCGGGGTAGAGATTGACCGGAAACAAGAAGAAGATCAGAATCACAAAAGCGGCTACGGAACCTTGCGGTATAAAAATTTACGCAGTACACGCCATACCAGTTACGAGATATGGAAGCTTAGCTTGCGCTGGTGAGACGATCCGACACCTTGGTAAGGGTCAGACCGTGCTGAAGATCTGCTGCGTGACAATTGGTCGGATCATAACAGTAGCGAGAGATAAACCACTGAATTTTTTACGTCGGCTCGTGGCTGCGTCGAGCTGCGTAACTTTTCATACCGTAGGGTTCCGTATCTGCTTTCGTGATTCTTATCTGCTTCTTTCGTTACCAGTGATACTCGTCCGGGATCCGGGACACCCCATTTCCTATCTTCCTCTAATGAACTGGAACCCTAGCTTCCGGACACATTTCACTTTGCTCGCGATGAGCGCTCATCGTGGAGGTTCGAAAGCCGCTAGGTTACCCAAGTCTCCTCTCTGCTTATCCTCCTCACCCACCCGCATTAAATTGGATGAATTTCAATTAATTACGGGCGCCCCGTTTGGTTTGATATGTACTCATTAGCCGTAAGTGGCGCTCGCGAATAAATTACCGTCGTCGGCCCGTCGGCCGGCATAAGTCCGCGATATCCGACTCCTTGGCGTCTCTGAATATCGGTGGCCGCGCGGCCGCTTGGCACACGCCGCCATTATACTTGCAAAACGGGTAAAGCCAATGATTTACCAACGTCTCCGTCCCGTCCCGTCCCCTGTGCTGCAGAGTGAGCGAAGTGAAGCGGCGAGAGCCGAGCGGCGCGCGGTGCAGTGCGGCGGCCGGCGGCCGGCGGCAGCGCCAAGCGTTTTCAACGCCTCAACGCATCGCGAAACCCCGGATGTGAGCCGGATAAGCCTGCGCGACGCGGAAGTAGATCGGCTCGGACAGCGGCGAGGAGGCTATTGCCGGCGTCATAAATTCAGAGGACGTCGTCGCGCGATTACGCGCTCACGTGAAATCGAGCGCGGGATTTCGGGTGCAAAGTTTTGAGAGCGGAGACGGTCAATACACTGGAAAACCAATTCAATGTAAATAGCTTGAAAAGAACATTGTTCGTAATGCGAAGAATTTCACAGCATTGTATAAAGCTTACGAACTTAATTTGTTCGTTGTGCGAAAATGTGTCTAGAAATAGCAGTTTCGAAACGACGTATCGACAGGCTCGCAAAGAGTAGACGCTATCGAAATCGATTTGGCTCATAATATTGGTGGTACTCCTGGTGCTCGGGTGCCCCCATGGGAGAAACAGGTCAAGTGCCGATCCTGCGCCGCCGTCTCGGAGTTTCCGATCGAGTTCGAGCCACCGGCCCCGCAGCAGAGTTGGTGGATTTATCACCTGCTTCGCACTTCGGCCGGCAGCCGGCAGCAGTAGGTGGGCAGGTGGACCGGAGAGGGCTCGGCCGGGCCGCGGCGCACCGCCAAAAACCCTGCGGTTGGCTGCGGCCCCTGCAGCCTGCGGCACTGTGCGGCCTTGGCGGGGCACTTCGCCACGACTAACGGATAAGAAGTGAGCCTCCTTGGAAAGCCTCGGAGCGCCCACTGGGGCATGTACTATCCCTTCGCTCCAGGACCGTCCAGGACCCCGGCAGGCATGACCCCGGCAAGAACCCAGCAGGACCCCGGCAGGCATGACCCCGGCTGCCACGCGTGGGTCGGAGTCGTGCCCTCCCGGCCTGTCCGCCGTGGACGTGGGCCTGATACCCACGCTCTGCTACCGCTGCCGCCGCCGCCGCTACTGCCGCCACCGCTGCAGCCGCCGCTACCGCTGCTGCCACATGCCGGCGCGGCGGTCAGCGAGGTGAGGCCGTAGGCCGTGCGGGGCAGCGAGGGCAGCGGGGACGGAACCAACTCGCCGGTACCTCCAAAAGGCCCCCCGAGGGTAGGGCGGCCGAAGAGCATCCGAGCCGAGCCGGGTACCCGGCCGAGCCGTGCCGGGACGTGGCCGCCGCGCCGAGCCGAGCCGGGCCGCCGAGGTGTGCCCGAGAGGTGTGCCCGGGCCGGCCGAGAGGTGCCCGAGGCCCCCGCCGTGCCCCCGCCGCCGCCGCTACCGCCGCTGCGCCCGCCCCGTCCCCGCCTCGCCTCGCCGGGCCGGACCGGGCCGCCGCTGCCGGCCAGCCAGCCGCAGCCACTCAGTGCTGTGTGCCCTGCCGTGCCGTCAGCTTCACGCCGTGAGGCTGTCCGTTGTCGGGACCAGCGGCCGCTAGCGGCGTTAGTGTTCGTGTGTGTGACCCCTGACCCCCCAGAGGGCCCAGTGCAGCCGGGTCCTGCTGCGTGCGTGTGCGTGCGTGTGTGTGGATAAGTGACACCTGTTGTGCCGTCTGGATTACGCACCTGCTCCACCTGCCGGCCGCTCCAGGACGACGGCTGACCCCCGTCTTGTCGACGGTAAGGACGACGAGGCCGTCGACGCCAGCCCAGCCGGAGAAGTGTGTTCCAAAGTGTGTGTTCAAGTGTGGTCCGAGCTGCGTTCAAGAGCAGCGAAAGTGGTGTTCTAGTGCGGCCCGTTCTGGGCCAGTGACAAGTGGTGTCTTAGAACGGATCAAGTGGTGTCTTAGAACGGATCAAGTGGTGTCTTAGAACGGATCAAGTGGTGTCTTAGAACGGATCAAGTGGTGTCTTAGAACGGATCAAGTGGTGTCTTAGAACGGATCAAGTGGTGTCTTAGAACGGATCAAGTGGTGCTCCAGCAGGATCCCCTGGCTCCACGCGGCTACAGGTAGTGTCCGTCGCGAAGTGCCGAGTAGGGTGTGTTTAGTGGCAGCCACGTTCGAGCGATGTTGATTAGTGACCGGCTCGTCCTCATCCTGACCCCTAGCGACGCGTTTGAGTGCGCATAAACTCCGTGTTGCTGATAGATAAGACTCTCGCAATAAGTGCCCAGGCGACGTCTGATGGACACGGAAGGCGACGAAGACAAGGCACAAGTTCAAAATCCGCTTACAATCAGTGGCACCTGCGCAGCAGTACAGCAGGTGGCACTGCGTCAAACCCAAATATAGTTCGGTGTCAACTGCCCTGTCAAATACACGGACCCTCGGTGTATCATCAGCGTGCGGTGTGTGCTACGTACGGCATGCTGTGCCGTTTTGCTACAACGCCCCTGTTGACACTGATAAAGCGTTGCATTTTCGTCTCGCCTGAGCTGATCCTGACAGAGCTGCTCCGTCGGTGTCAACACGTGTCAACGTTTCCCACTTCAAAACATCGAGCGCTGTTCGTTCGTTGACCGCACACGGTCAGCTTAAAATCGACTTATATCGGGGCCAGCGCACGGAGAAAAATGCGCTTTCTCTTAGTTTGTTCCAGATAGTAATTTTTCTCACGCATTAGTACCCACAGAGTCCGCATCGCCCCTGTCCCTACGTTTCGTTGTACCGCTTTCAGTGACTTGATACGTAAAAGTTTCGAGTAGGCCTTACCACTACATGTACTGCCGCCGTTTGAAGCTCCACACACCGGCTATGGACGACTGCTGCTGACCAATCAGAACGCCCCTCACTTTGGCGCGGGAATTTTGAAATCAGTGGCTCTCTTCAGTCAAGCGCTAATCCTATTACGAACGCACCGCTGACGATCGCACCCTCATCTTATTCTGAGCCAGGCAGGCCGCGCATGGCAATCCGTGTGCGCTTCACTTTGCCGTTAGGAATACGAATACGCGCGGATTGTATCGTCAGTTTTAATTGACCCCTTCTGGCGTGCAGCCTTATTATTTTTATTGCTGGACCTGAAAGAGTGCATTGCGCTGTTTCCGGGCATAGTGTGTGTGTGTGTGTGTGTGTGTGTGTGTTGGCGTGCGTGTGTGTGTGTGTGTGTCGCCCATTTGTACGAGGTCTCGCCATGCCCGTTCCCCACGCAGCAGCATCGCAGTCAGTGTCGGTAGTCGCGGTGCGGTTGGGATTTTGATCTGTCAGACTGATACAACACTGGTGTGTGTGTGTGTGTGTGTGTGTGTGCGTGCATCAGGCGACGGTTGTGCTGTGGATAATGTCGCGAACGCGCAATATAATGATTACCACGTGTCCGACACGTTTCTTGTCTTGCGTTTGCACACGGTTGCCGTGGCGCTGCTGATGCTTGTTTCCGCCCCCATGTGTGTCGGCGCAGGCCGATAGAATGCGGAGGAATACTATTTCTTTCGCACTGTCACAGAAATCGGTTTCGATTCTCTTCATGACCGGCGGGGTTTGTTTGGCAGTGTTGCGAATCTGATTAATCTCAAGGCGAGTGTGCGAAGATCCGCCGCGGATGCCACGACCCCGCAACGCCAATACCAATATGGTTCTGGCGAATAGCCGTTCGGGTGTCCAACGAGCGACCTCTTAGGATCGCATAGCGGACGTGAACTGCATCGTACGCGCGCCTGATGTGTGTGTGTGTGTGTGTGTGTGTGTGTGTTCTGTGCATGTGTGTAGCCTTGTGTGAGTGTTTGGACCGGCGTTCTCACATCGTTCAGGCAGACTGAGAGTGCTTCCAGTGTGCTGACAACGTGAGCGGAATGAGATGTGACGCGCGGCCGACCTAAACTAGTTCCCAGTCAGCGGCCACTGCCCGTCCCGTCCCATCTCCTCATTGGCGTGAGGTTGGTGAGGTCAACCGCTGCGCTGACCACGCAGTGCGCGGCCGATGAGGAAGGAGGTGAAGAAGGAGGAGGAGGAGGAGGAGGAGGAGGAGCAGCCGCACAGGTGGAGCAGAGGTGGAGGGAACAGGGGGTACGAATTCGGCGGTTTGAATGACGGCGCGCGATGCGCGGGGACGTGAGAATATGTCGGGCTGAGGGTCAGGGGCGTCCGGGCGCGAGATTTGTGCTCCAAATTGTGAAAGTTGTACGCAAGGGTGCCCGGTGAAAAACGGAGAGACGATGCGTCCGGAAAGTGCATAGCGCTTTCATTTCTGATGCTAAGCCTGGCTAGTGCCTTTGGTCAGGCCGCACATACTCGACAACAAAGAGAGAGACAGAGACAAAGCTGGAGAGTGCGAGAGGGAGACAGGAGTGCGCGAGAGAGAGAAAGAAAGGAGGGGGGGGGGGGGTGACGTTGCTGCCGCTGGCGCTGCCACCAGCGCGGTAACCCGCCGCAGTGTGTATTTTTGTACAATCATGTCTAGTTCCGGACGGACAGGTGCGCGCGTGGTTCGTGGTGTCGCCTCTGTCACCCCCCCCCTCCCCTCCCCCTTTCCACTGCGTAGCTCAGCTCAAGGCGAGAACCACACGACACACGCATACGATGCTTTATGTCCCACCACGAATAGGGTATTTCACTGTATCCAACCCGGAATGAGAGAAGAACATCATCACGCTGCAATCTGTATCCGATATGAAAAATCGAGGCCCACGCGCCGACGTCCGTCCGCCATGTTGGATTCTCGTATTTAATTTTGTCTGCAGTGACTATCCTATCGAGGAAGTCGGGGGGGGGGGGGGGGGGGAAGTGTCGTGAAAACATTAAACGTCATCTGTCTGCCGGGGCATGAATGTGGGTGCTGGTACTCACCATTCTCTCCGAACGATCCACATAACCTCGAAGACAGTCTGCTTGCAGCGGTGTTGTTGACATGTTGTTTCCACTTGCAAATTGTCATACCGGATACAGTTTTGGCAGTCACTATCTTCTTCCTTGCTTCCGGTTTGGATGTAGTGAAATGTCCTATTGAGGGGCAACGGGGAACCGGCGCCCGTGGTTGGTGACCAGTCACAGCCCACCGCCTCGGCTGCGCGCTGCTTGTTTTAGCTGGGGTTGGTTCAGGCCGGGATGACAGGGCTGTAGCCGGGTGTTGTGCCGCTGGGTGATGAGTCGTTCTGTCATGGCGTCTTTTGTCGTCTGCGATTCAGCCATACGGGGGCGCGAAACGCCAACAACGGCAGCATATTTGCTGTCGTCTGCTCCGCGCGTCTGCTCTCGTTTTCGTGCCCGATTTGACCGCCGCCATGCTGTCAGCATGTGATGCACCGAGCGCGCGTGCAGGAAGCGGAAGGGGAACGGTTGTCATTCCATAGGGTATTTCGGAGAAGGTCCAAACCGGAAATGGAGCAAGAAGTCAAGAAGAACATCAGCGGAAACAAAACACGGATGTCATGAGGGTATCTCCGTCGCGGCGTCAGCAACGAGCCAATATCAAAAATTTGGAAGCTTAGCTCTCGCTGACGATATGTCACGACCACTTGGTAGGGTCAGCAGCGCAGACCTCGAACGCGCGTCACGAGACCTTATATCGTGAGGCCGCGGTAAGTAATGCCGACGCTGTCTGACCCTACCAAATGGCCGTGACATATCGTCAGCGAGAGCTAAGTTTCCAAATTTTGGACGCTAACTCGTGGCTGACGCCGTGGCGGAGATACTCTCTGCTACGGTAACCCTCATGATACCCCCGTTTTGTTTCCGCTGATGTTCTTCTTGACTTCTTCTCCATCCCGGTTTGGACCTCCTCCAAAATACCCTATACGATATCGTGTCGCTCTTCTGGGAGCACATCGACACTCGACGCATCTGTACAGTGGTGCTTGTGTGCCGTAATGAAAACAGGTGTTTGTTTATATCGTGATTATGATCATTGTTCGCACTGAAATGCACCTGCTGTAGAATCTCGTTTGGAGCTCTCCGCCGCCGAGCTCGCCCCCATCGCTACTACCGCACAGCCGCTACCGCTACCGCCACCACCACCGGCCGACCAGACGTCCGGCAGTAGGCGTGGTCGGCGAGCTGCCCCGCTGATAAGCGCTATCAGGAGGCCGGCGGTGAACTAATTCTCGCGTTCCGCGTGTATCGAGGTGAAAGGAAAGGCCGCAGCGAGCTGACCACCCCGCAGCCAACCAGTGGGGGTACACTCAAATGTCGCGCGTTCGTCGTGTGTGCGAGAGCGCCCCCCGAGAGTAGTGTTGCCAACGTCTGCACGTCAAACACGCTGCTTCGAGTCTTCTCCGTCCGACTGCCCACTAGGCAGCTCCAGATCCCATCCGCTCACCATACTCGCCGTAGCGCAAGCGGCTGCGGCGTCGCCAGTGGTCTCTTGGACGGGTCGGGTAGCACGGGTTCGATACCCGCTCGTATCAGTTTACTTTTCCAGCTTGCCTGCTCTCGGGGGGGGGGGCACCACCGCGGCCCCCGCCGGCCCCCACCGCCCCTACCGCGGCCCCCGCCGGCCCCCACCGCCCCCACGGCGGCCCCCACCGAGGCCCCCGCTGGCCCCTCGCCGATGTGTCGTTAACTTCCCCGCGCCGCCGTTTGCTGCAGTGGGAGCGGAGATGGCACCCGCTATCCGCTGGCGTCGCACTTAGTTTGATGGCGAGGGGGCGGAGGCGGTTTCCTTCACCGCGCCGCGCTCTGTTTTTGTCAGCCGCTAACACGCGTAGAGATTTGAATGCGTTTCTGCGCCGGCCAGCGGCTCCGCAAACAGACCGGCCTGCATTCGACGCGAATGGTCAGTTACATATTTATGCCTTCTGGTACTAAACGAGTCGACAACGGCATCCGCTTGCAGCCTTCATCTGTTTCTGCGCCCCAAGTCCCTCCCTCTCTCTCAGCCTTATCTCCTCAATCGGCTCAATGGCTGTCAGTCGATAGCTATACTATCTTCCTCTTTTTCTTTACACACTAGTATCCACATATATGTAGTACCTTTTCGCACGAAGGGGCATTTTGGTGTGGATACGCCACTGGCACGGCTGCTGCGTCGTCCATCAATCAGTCACAAGCTGCCTATGACAGCCTATGGTGCTGATAGACATAATTAGGCAAGGTGTTTTCTTTGCGGGTGGCCCAACCGATGAGCTCTCCAGACGAACACCTTTTTTAATAGTCTGTCGCCTGGTCTTCCAAGACTGTCTAACGGAGCAAGCACAGTTTTGTGACATTGGTTTAGTTGGTGACTGTGGCAATACGTTCTATAACAACCAGCTTGGTGCAAGTACTAATGGCTGTTGGTTTCCGAGGTCACAGATGGTCACCAAGGTGTGGGGTGATAGCAATGAAGAAGGGCGCAGAGTCCACACAGAAGCGCACACACACGCACACACACACATCCATCACCTGAGTAGGAGCCATGATGGTCGTTTGACGGCGATCGGACGGGACAGGGCGGAGGTCGCCCCCCCCCCCCCCCCCTTTCCTGCTCACGCCTATCACCATCACCTGACTGCCGTCCGACGCGAGGACTGGGCAGGTCGCAGCGCGAAGTCCAACGCGGGAGCCGGCGGCATCAAAACTGTGCCGGCAGCGCCCCGGCTCAAACCCTGAAACACTCAATAGAGGTTTCCAACGATGCTACTCTAAAACGGAAGCTGCGTAGAACAAAAGTAATTGAATTGATTGATATGAAACACACCGCGCCAAATGCGGGGCATGTAACCTCCAAATCAGCTCTGCCATTCGGATTTCTCATACCTGCGCTCCGGTCTGGGAGGGTTTTTGTTCATCAGCATGCGATTTAAGGCCTCTTTGGATATCTCAATTTTGAGTACTGGATCAGCCAGTGTCTTTGGACGTTCTTGGTCTGGAAACGCTTCAATCTTGGTTAAGAGAGGGGTGAGAATGCTTGTGGTGTGAGAATGCTCTCGTGTGGGCAGCCAGCTTACGGACCGAGGCAACGCGTTCTGATTCGGCTGGAGCTGCTAAAGTATCCCGGCCCAATAGGCGCGGACATGGCATCGAGGTTCCTTCCGCGTGCCATGCGAGTCCAGCAGTGGAGCTCAAAGAGGTTATTGCGGCTACATAGCTGCGGCTGCACGCGACTTGCGTATTTCCGCAAGAGTCGCGCTTATTGTTGTAAGGACTATCGCCTGTCCCTGTCCCTCCGGGACTCCGGGACGGCCGGCGCTGCGCGTGCGACAGAGACAGGCATGCGGCACATCGCCGCCTGCGCGAGGTGTTACGGGGCGTTATGGTCGCAAAGTGCTGACGGCACAATAGGCCGTTGTCTTTGGCGCTTTATGGGCGACCCACTGTGCCCCCGTCCGACGTCAGGAAGACGGCAGGACGCCCTCATAGGACGCCGTCGAGGACACCAACGTGGACGCCGTCATGACGGGCATGCATGGATACTCTACCGTGGTCGCCGTCAGGACGCCGTGGTGGACGCCATCGCGGTCGCCGTCGTGTAATAGAGTACTCCGGAGGAGTCGTAACGAAGAAGAAAAGCGGAAACAGTATGAAGGGGAACCGCAGCAGAAAGTATCTCCGCCGCGGCGTCGGCCACGAGCCAACTCAAAATTTCAGGAGCCTTAGCTCTCGCTGACGATATGTCACGACCATTTAGTATGGTCACACAACGCAGCTCGATTAAGCGCGGCCGAGAATTTCAAATCTCTCGTCCGCGCGAGGTAGGTGAGGGTTGTCTGATCATACGAAATGGACGTGACATATCGTAGGCGAGAGTTATGGCTCCAGTTATTTGGAGTTGGCTCGTGGCCGACGCCGTGGCGGAGATACTCTTTGCTGCGGTTCCCCTTCATACTGTTTCCGCTTTTCTTCTTCGTTACGACTTCTTACTTCCGTTACGGGCTTCTCCGGAGTACTCTATTCTGTCGTGTCGTCAGAACCGCCGCCTGCTGTCAGGATTCTTTTCCGCGCCAGGACACCTCTCTTGTGGTCTGCAACCATCCACTCCAGGCACAACTTCATCCGTCTGATGATGAAGTCCTCGCCCTGAGTGTGCTGCCCACGGCCGCCAGGCGCAGATGATGCGGATTTTCAGATAACTTATGCGCCTCATTTCCAGCAGGCGCTCCGCCCACGACGCGGCCGCTGACTTCCCCAGCAACACAACAAATGGCTCTCCCGTCCGAAAATTTCTAAATTACTCGCCTCGGCAGGGCGTTGCGTGCAGTTTCTCACCGCGCGAGGTGTCTGAGTTGTGCACGTGGGCACAGCTTGCACAGCTGCCTGAGTGTGTGCCGAGTGGCCGTGCCTCTCGCCGGACTACGCACGGACCGACAAGTGCTATACGCCAGGCGCGTCCCCTCATTCATTCATTTTTCTCGTGCCGATTGTTTTCTCCTGTCATGATGACGCGTGCTCTTTTTCCCGCAGCTAGGATGAGGGTAGATCTTAATTTTGCGTCTCGCGCTTCGAAATTCAACGCACTCGGGTAACATCCCCTGGGCGTCTCTAGTATTTGATCGTTCACCCTGCGCTTTCCTACAAGGCACTGACGTTTCCAAATCGGCCGGTATACTCTTTACATCAAAGTTGTGTGTATATTTTAAATCCAGAATGGAAACGAAATGAACTGGGACACGAGATCTAGTGCACCGCGTGACTTCCTTTTCTTTTTATTTGGCCAACGTGACACAGTGATGCTTCTCTGGACGCAGCGGTGCTGCTGAGGTTTCCATTCAGGTCCCGTGTGCCGATCGGTGTCAGCCCAGCCCATGTCAGCGCTGCCGTCCGCGTAATAGGAGAGGTGACCGAGGGCCACGCGGCGTCTGCAGCGGAAACACCGCGTTTGGCAGCGAATTCCGTTTGGGCGGGGAGCGGTTCGCTGAAATTCTCCCAGAGCGTCAGTCGCCGTCCTAAAGCGAAGAAAACTGGGTACCCCGCTCCCTAATAAAGGTTTCCGAGAAGAGGAAATCTGAAAAACACCCAGAGACCGGAAACTCTCGAGAGTCGCTATGATAAATATCAATGTACAAGGGCCGCGCTAAAAAACTAACATCCAGATTCGCTGAAAACGACATTTAAGTTTCTCATAACATGTATTGCCTTTCAAGCTTCCCAATGGATACTACTGCTGCTCAAGCCCACATATTTAAAGAGATTCTTCATCAGTGGACACAAAAACGGGGTAAACACTTGTGTGAATGGTATCACAGAATGGACCGTGCATGGCATACGGACACGACAGTGCACACGACACACACTGAGGCACACACCGTGCGCAGCGCCGCGGCGCGCTCTCTGGCGGTGCACACTGCACGCGCTCGCTCTCCCGCTGCGACACGCGAGGCGCCGCTGTGCAGCCACGCCACGCCACGCCACGCCAGGCCAGGCCACGCCCGCCGCCGGCCAGCGGCAGGAACCCCGGCGGCGTCAAGTGCCGTGCCGCACGCGAAACGTCCCTCTGTCCAGTCGGTCGGTCTGTCCGTTCGTCTGTGTGTTCGCCGGTTTGTCGCGGCAGGCCGCCCGCATGCCTTGGCTGCAAAGGGAGTGAAGGTGGCGGCGGTGGGCGGCGGCTTGTCATTGGCAGGAGCTGGAGGTTTGGCAGTCGGCCTCACAAAAGACAGGCAGTGATGAGCATCGCGGTCCCTCCCGCTAGGCACACATTCACGCCGGCGGCCGTTGCGGCCGCTCCTTGGCGCCCCGGATGCTGCGAAAGCATCGAGTTCGTTGGTCGTGTAATCCGACCACGTGACCACGTGGTCCCACCGCAAGGCAATGGCAGAGCACGCCGCCGCTGGCCGCCGCTGGCCGCCGCTGGCCGCCGCTGGCCGCCGCTGGCCGCCGCCCGCACGTCCGTCCACCTGCTCAGAGACTCTTTGGCTCCCCGCCGGGTCAACATGGCTCTTGCCCTCCGGCCGCCGCTGCGCCGCTGCGCCGCTCGTGTGGCGCAGGGCCTAACCCGACAGGGACCGCCTATAAATGACGTCGCACCGTCCGCCCCCGTGGCCAGAGACGTCGTCTGCAAGAGCAGCACTCCGGCCGAATCCGGATCACCGCGCGCTTAACCAATGTCGCTATGGACGCTACATCATTTGCGGATGGCCCCCCGCCGCCCAGCAGAGCCGACACGACGCCTGGACACGGCACCGCCGGGCACGGGCCGGGCACCGCACACCACTCGGCCGGCATATGCTCTGCACGGGGCCGCAGTCCGAGACACGCGTTTGGAAACGCATTCCTTGTGGCCCCGTCCGGGCCTGCCCAAGCCGCACACTGTGGTCACTGGATGTCCTAGGTGCGTCGGTGCGGGGGGGGGGGGGGGGGGGGCACGGCCCTCGGTGGGGCACGGCCCTCGGTAGGGCCCTGCACTCGGTGGGGCCGTGCCCTCGGTGGGGCCTGCTTTGCCTTCGGTGGTGCCTTGTCCCCGATGGGGCCCTGCCCTTGGTGGGGCCCTGCCCTTGGTTGGGCCCTGCTCCCGGTGGGGCCCGCGGAATCCCCGCCGGAGCCCCGCGGGCACACGGCTTGCTGCCGCTGTTGGGCCCCGCTTGGCCCCAATGGGCCCCGCTGGGCCCCGCTGGGTCGGGCCGTTCGCTGATAAGGCGTTGCACCGGCGCTGCCAAACGTTGCGCTGGCGGCGCAAGAAAACGACGCTCCGAGTGGCGTGCAGTGGGCGGCACAGCGGACCCTGCGGGCGTGCGGGCGTGCGGGCGTGCGGCGCCGCCGGCCTGCCAACCCTTCTCATTCTCTGCTGGCGGCAGTTTTGGGTTTCGATGCGGCCGCGAGTTTTAATGATGGCGGGAAAATAGCTGCTAGCGCAAGCTGAAAAGCCCCGACTCGGCGCGCTGTCTGAGGCGAGCAGCGCAGCTCGTGTTCGGGGAAACCGGACGCCCTCGCTGCCGGCTTGAATGGGCGCATGGGCGAGACTGGGCTAAGCCTCATCGTCACCGTAAAAGCAAATATATGGAAAACATTAAAGCACCACCGTGGACATCAAATTTTGTAACACACGGCGTTCGCCTCTCTCCACATGCTACGTTATCTGCTTTTCATTCCTACCTTGTTTCTCTGGGAGAGGAAGTTTGACTCTGGAATGCACGGAACGGAACAAATGTTAGTGTGCGTGAGTTACGTGTGTGCGTGCGTCTGTGTGTCTGTGGGTGTAGTCTGATGGCCCACGGAATGATAAGAGCGACAGGCCGTTGTGTCAATATACTCCGGCTAGGCCACATATTGGATCAGAGCTGGACAGGGGGTGTGAGACGGTGAGGGGGCAGGACCGGGGGACAGAGCAAAGAAAAAAACAAATGACTCATTGTCAGAATTAATTTAATTACAGTGCACGCTCTCCGAAACACGTCATGCTTACGTCTGTAAGAAGAGCCCGACGGGTGACGCAGAAGTCAAAAATTTGCTTTTTCTTTCGTATTTCATCTTCATCTTCGACACACTAATAATTATCCAAAGCGAAGCGAATACATACTCCGTGATGAATAAAAAGTGGTTCACGCGCCGAGATATATCAAGTTGGCTCTTTCCTCTTCTGACGTTCCGTATTTCGTATTTCTGTTCCAGAAACAACTCCTTTGCTGACTGCGCTGCACCGGGGGAGACGCGAAGCTCCTTCCTCCTCCTCCGTCCGCGTCGGACTGAAACGGGTGCCACCTCCGAGAGACACCTCCCGTGCGCGAGCGTGTGCGCGTGCGTGTGCGCGAGCGTGTGCGCGTCGTCGAGTTCCGAAAACGCGTCGAATATCCGTCGAGTTCGCGTCGCGTCGGTCCGCGCAGCGCGGTGAAAGGGGTAAACAAAGGTGTGGCTGTTATCAGCGGTGTTATCGGCCAGGGACCACAGGGACCACCAATGCCCGCGGAGGCCAGCGGAGCCCCCGCCGTTGGGACCACCGCGACCACCGCCGGGACCGCCGCCCGATAAGTGAAAGAAAAAAAAATCCTTTTTTTTTTTCGAAAAATAAAAAACAGACGCACACACGAAAAAAGTGAACTGTTTAGTGAAGTGTCGTTGCGGTACTGTGATGCCGCCGCTGACCACCGGCAGCACCAGCAGTACCGGCGCTGGGGGTTAGCTGCCCACGCTGCGCACCGTCGGCCTCCCCGTCGTCGTGACGACCCCCGTCAGGAAGACGACGTCGTCATCGCCGTCCTCCCTCCAGGATACCTCCCCCAGCAGGCAGCCCCGACCCGTCCGCGTGGGCATGATGCGAGAACTGGACACCGTGAGCCCCGTCGTCTGGCCGGCGTGGTGCTACTCAGGTTAGTCGTTTTACACTTTTACCACCAGTTTTGCCTGGCTGGCGAGGTCCGGCGGGACTCTCTGGTGCACTAGTAAAACCAAAGCCTATTACCTGGATTCTACCCTTCCCAGCAGATGCGACAAGAGGCGACCATATTTTAACCAAAATTCGATAAAAAATTGACTTCACATATTGTCTAAAAAAGGCATACGACCCCCCCTTGAATCCTTCCATTGAACTGAATTCAATCGTGTTATTAGTTTCCCCGGTAAAAATTTACTGTAATGGGCAAAAATGTTAGGAAAATGCATTTTTACGCTTTATTTTACCAGTGTGACGCGGGTCGCGGGTATACGTACTCGTTTGGGTGTCCCCGGCGCCTTCGTGCAGGGTGTATACTATCGTTTTGCTGAACAGCACTCGCTGCGTGTGGGAGTTGGTCGGGCTGTTCGGTTTGGTTTGTGGCTTCCTCTCCTAATCGGACAGCGAGGGAGAGGGAGAGGAGATAGACAGAGAACCAGAGACAGAGCAAAGGAGGGGGGGGGGGGTCTGATAAGCCGCAGGCGTTTAGAGTTGTGATAACAGGAACGCGTCCACCTCGAAAGGTGCAGTAATGGGTGTGACACCGAGCGGCGGCGACCTTGTCTTTTAACGGTCCTAGGGTGTCGTTATTTTCTTTTCTCCTTGCTTTTGATGCTGTTGCGTAACGACCCATTTGCAAAACTGCGCAGAAGCCGTACGAGCGAGTGAAGAACAAGACTGCCCCCCCCCCCTTCGAACCCCCTTTTCTTTTTTCTTGTCGCGCCCATTTTTTCGCAGCTTTTCTGGCTTTGGCGCACGCGTTTGCGTTTGGTGTGCAATGTGGAGCGTGTCGCGTTCCCGGCGCGTGCCCGGCGCGTGCCCGGCGCGTGCCGCACGCGTGCTGGCCGTGCAGCGTGACGTGCGGCGTGACGCACGGTGCACCTCCTGCGTGCACGTGCCCCACGTGCTCACGCATCCACCCGCCGTCGCAGGCTCGTTAGCTAGAAGGCTTTGGCGGAGCGAGAAAAAAAATTGCAATAAAAATAGTCACAATAATATCGCTGTGTGTTCATCAATGCTGCAGGAGTTTTACCGAGTTTTACAACTACCGCTGCTGGGTACGCAGTCAGGTGCTGCAGAGGTCACGTCAACAAGTAGTTGAGGAAGAACAGGGTGACATCATTGGAGAGTTGGAGGCGCGAGACAGGGGGCACCTCTCAATGAATTTAAATGATGAATGACTGAATTTCTTCGAGTCGTTACCGGAACTATGTTAAAAAAAATTGACTCAGTTTCTCTAAAAAAAATATCTCTACAAAGTGTGTGCGCATTGAAAATGAACAATGCTGATAATTATATTTAAACTGTGATATGAGTCATCATTCGTTTCGCGTATTGAGCGACACCACCGATGGTGAGAGGGTTCTTAGCACACATTACTGCCCTTGAAAAAGCGATGAGCTTTGGTTGCATATGCAGATTGTTGCTCTTTCATTTGCAGTATAAAATTGAGGTGAGCGCAGGGAAATTAGAGCTATGGCACGGAGAAGCTCTCTGACTGGGATGCTATGTGACTCTAAGCATTGGACCAATTTATTGACTACTGCGGGCGGATAGTGCGCTCCGCCTCCCGCTGCGGTAGCAGTGGTAGTGGCAGTGGCAGTGGCAGTGGCAGTGGCAGTGGCATTTCACAGAAGGAAGGGTTGAGTGGGTTTTCGCGTTTGCAATAACGTACTGCACACGCGCCTAAACGATCGCCAACTTGTCGGTTCTTCCTTTTACGGTAGTCGCGGCGGAGGCAGCGTTCCGCGCGCCGGCCCCTCTCTTCCCCGTCACCTCCCTTCCCCTTCACCTCCCTCCCCTCCCTCCCTCCCTCTCCCTCCGCGCGTCCGTTTCGCGAACGATATGTGAGGATGGGCTGGCTGCCGCTGGCTGCCGCCGGCTACCGCAGAGCCCCCTGTGCCCCCCGCCGCGCCGCACCGCAGCTCCTCGTCATTAGTGCTGCTCTCTGCCCATTTGAAATTAAATTAAATCTGATTTGCGCCATAATTCTGCAAGTTCGCATTACAGCCGGCACAGCACACTCATTAGCCGCCCCGCCCCCCGCCACGATGTGTGTGCGGTGTGCGTGTGTGCGAGCGGCGGCGGCAGTAGCAGCGTGGTTCTGCACGCGTGTGCGAGCGGCGGCGGCAGTAGCAGCGTGGTTCTGCACGCGTGTGCGGCGGCGGCGGCAGTAGCAGCGTGGTTCTGCACGCGTGTGCGAGCGGCGGCGGCAGTAGCAGCGTGGTTCTGCACGCGTGTGCGAGCGGCGGCGGCAGTAGCAGCGTGGTTCTGCACGCGTGTGCGGCGGCGGCAGCTCGGGGCCGGTCACAAATTACGTAGAGGCCGCGATGCATCGATGGGTGTCATTATCACATGTGATCATCCGACAAAGGGCAGAAAGCATTTCCAGTCGATTCCCCGCCCTCGATTACTCCCGGTCATCGGGCGCTCGAGCACGGGGTATCGTCCGGAAGACGTCTCGGCCACGGAGACTGTTAACGGACGCCCTCCGTGGACACCACTAGTCGTCAGGCGCGTCCGGGCGGGCACGGCGTTCGGTACGATGACTGCACACACACCAACGGGCCCACCGGGGTTACGCTGCACCTTGCCGAGGCATTTCGGGGCATTTACGTGTCCGAAACCAGTGACGTTTCTGACTGTGGACATTTGGGCTAATGTATACTATTGAGGAAAGCGTAGGAAGATCCGAAGAACAAAACCGACTACTGCAATAAAATTATTCACTTTTAGTTTTGCAAAAAGGACACATGGTATTTTTTTTTCATTCTTATTATTGCTATATTTCTGAGGTGAAATGCCCCATTTTTGTACGTGTGCTTGACCCTGTTCCGGTGGGTCCCGGGCGGCCCCAGGGGCCACAGGGGCCCCAGACATCGCAACAGGTGCAGCGCCGCCAGCAGCCGCCGAGGCCCTGCAATGAATAACAACAACAGCAGCGGCTGCTCATCGCTGCTCATCGCACTCGGGGCATAAATCTTTGTCGGCCGGAACCAGAACGACGCAGACCGGCCGCGAGCAGGCGCCCTCTGCTCGCGGGAAAAATTCGGTCCGCAGGGCAATTCTTATATGGGATGCCATTTTCGCGGGAAGGAAGCGTACGCGGCCTCCTAATGCGATTACTACACAAGGCACTGACCCGCCAAGGGGAACTGTGAATAGCGCTGTGCTGGATCACTGCTATATATGCAGAGGATAAACCAACAGGGTAACTCGCTGAGAAACCCGAAACAGAGGTAAGAAAATGGCACAATCGAAAGGCGGAACGCTGGAGAAAGTATGATTGTTTTTCGCTGAAAACCCAACAAAATAACTCCCCAGCGTCCTGGGAAAAAATCCAATCTCTATACTTTTGATAAAATGTAGGCGACCGGCACAAACTTTTCCGTCTGTAAATAGGCAAAATGTGGGACATTGCCCCCCTCCCTGACGCGCCGCCCCTCTGACGCGGACAACCGATCGTCCGCGTCACCGAGAGGTGTGCACTCCTCATTGAACGCGGACCCGGGTGGGAGGGTGCTTACGTGGGGGCTTACGATACCAGCAGGGCGGCGATACAGGTACCCCGATCTAAAGCCACGTATCTTACGTGTTTCACTGGCGATAGGCATTGTAGCACTCTCTCTCTCTCTCTCTCTCTCTCTCTCTCTCTCTCTCTCTCTCTCTCTCTCTCTCTCTCTCTCTCTCTCTCTCTCTCTCTCTCTCTCTCTCTCTCTCTCTCTCTCTCGGCCGGCCATTCCGCGAACTAAAGCTAGCAACAGTAACAGCAGCGGCAGCAAAAAGGCGCCTTGAATATTCAAAGGATTCGCGCGCGCACCCGGGAACTGCACACGGAAGGGTGCGGCGGCGGCGGTGGCAGCGGCAGCCGCAGCAGATGATATGATGTGCAAAAGGCAATTACAAGCCGCCCCGTGTGTACTTGTGCGTGCATCGTTACGCCCGTTATTGTCCGTCTAAATCAAGTAGAAGTACAGTGCTAAGTCAACGTTACTTATTGTGAGGGTGTCGGGGTTATGTGTAAAGTAACGGCTGCTCTATTTCGGTTTTGGCCGCATCCTGGGGAAAAGTACATATGTACTCTGTGAGCGTCGGTCGGCGGGTTGCTCGAGCTCGGGGTGTGTACCGGAATGCTTTTGACGTGCAGGGTGGGTACATCACGGCCTGACGAATTTTCTGCTGTCATTGTGCCAGGTTTGGTCGAGCCGGTCGCACTGGGTCACCAGTCGGTAGCGAAGGTCCAGGGTCCAGGCGTGATTTTCGAGGCACCCTGTACCTTACCTGCGGATCTTCATGACTCTGACGCCGCACCTGCCGCGGAGGTGTGTCTTCCTTATCGTTATACGTTATGTGCGCCGCGCAGTTACGCCCATTATTTTTCGGATTCCCGCGTCGGATCCGCGCCTAATGAAGCGAATTGATTGATGGATGGCTTGTTTGACGGATCCCCCGCCGGCCCCCGCCGGCCCCCGCCGGCCCCCGCCGGCCCCCGCGGTGCCGTGCTTGCTGCCTGCTGGTGGTGGACTGGAGGCAAAGAGTGCAACAAGTAAAATAATCGAGATTGGACACGGCTAATTTTCACACGATTCGCCCTGTAAAGGAGGTGGAGTGGCGTGGCGTGGCGTGGCGTGGCGGCCCTTCTTGATACTAAATCACAATTAGGCCGCGGCCCGTCATTCATTCGTATCATATCAAATCCTGACGTGTGTCTGAATAAGAAGCACGGGGCGGCCGGAAGAGGAGGAGAAAATGGGGGGGGGGGGGAGCAGGATAGCAGGATCATCATCCCAACTCATTCTGCCCGCCTGCTTCTGTGTGCATTCCCACTTTTCGGCAGGCGAAAGAAGCGAGGGAAGAACTGATGCGGAGGGACCCGATGGGAAATCTAAAAGTGCTCGTTTCCGATAAACAGAAGGATGGAGACGGTCACTGGCGGTTGTCTGTAAATAATGTTACACCGTCTACGCGGCTGACACCTGGAAGATACCCCGCGTTCGGGCACGAGGTAGCACATGTCCAGATTACAGATTCGTTTCTGACCTTGTCGGAAAATTCTGACCCTGACGCCGTATCTCTCGCTCTAGCCACCGATGGGCGCTCCGTAATTTTGTGAGCGGCCCTGGGGGGACCTCGCGAGCAGGACAAGGTGCCGCCCAGGTCTGAGGGCCGGGAGGGTCAGGTCATGGTGGTAGCAGGCCGATGTCCCCCCCCCCCCCTCCTCCCCTGCCCCGCCCCTGCCTCCCCGCTGTCCCAATTTTAAGGCAACCTTTGACGCCGGCCGGTCGGGGTCGGATTGGGGGGCCACCGGCTACACCCGCTGCTGCTGCAAATGACTCAACACAATTTGTTCCTTTTTATACAAGCGACCTTCCGGACTCGGTGTGTAATGGTGTTGTAAAAGTGCCTTTCCTCGCAGTAATTCGTCTTGGCTAGTCAGAAGGGCCCGCCAGCACCGGCCCGGCCCCTGCCAGGGTCGGCGGGGTCGCGCCGAGCCGGGGCGACGCGTCCGTTAGTACTCGCCTAGGGACAACGATGGAAATAAAAATATTTTGAAATCGTATTTGAACCTGGTGGCAGTTATACATGTAGAAATCCCGGATTCGACTCTCGGGGGTACTCGTCTCCATCGGGGAGGACCCCAGCCGCCCCCACAGCCCAGCCAGCGGCGACTCCTCCCTGAGGCCTCCATGTTGATCCCGTGTGTGTCCGGTTGTGTTTTGATGTGACGGTCTCGAGTGCGCGCACTTTTGAACGTCAAGGGCCCCAAATACCGCCCCGGCCCGCCCCACCTCACCCCGTCCGTCCCGGGCCGGTAAGAACAGGACGCCAGCAGCGCAGCGTCAACACCGTCCTGGACTAATATGGGGGCCGCGGCGCTGGGCCTGTACATAAACACTCTGGCGGCGGACGGAATGCACCCCTGTTGACCGTCTCGTCGTCGTCCTGCGTGTGGCTGACGAATCCTTCCGCAGCCTGGGAGGACAAACACAACTCAGTCACGAAGCGCGCGCGCGCGCGCGCGCGTGTGTGTGTGTGTGTGTGTGTGTGGTTGTGGGTGGGTGGGGTGAGTCAGGGGCCGTTCACAAACTATGTAGGCACAGCATCATGGTGGCTTTCCAAATGTCAGAGGGCCAAGTTTGCCCAAAACATTCGTAAGATTTTGTGCGCACCCTAAAGCGAACACGATTTTATCACAGAAAAAGACTTTGTTTTCGAGCGAGCAACAAATTTATCCACCGTTCATGGGTTTTCCTTTTAACTTTATGCAAACGAGTACGCGATCCTCCGGGAAGGTCAAAAGCATTCCGAGAAGCACCCCGTCGTGCTCGAGCATCCCGCTCTAGGGCGCTCGAGCGCGGGGTATCTCCCGGGGATGCGTCTTTGCATACGTCTCTGCAACAGGTTCACCAACCCCTCCGACCCTGGGACCGACGGGTTAATGTGTGTTGTCCCGGGGTCCGAGGGTCGGAGGGGTTGGTGAACCTGTTGCAGGGATGCGGGGGAGAGGGGCGGGGGTTTATTCCGTGTGGAGGTTGTTGTCGTTGACCTCCTTTGATTGGCACCGCGCGGAGCGCATTGGCATCACAACGCGCAACAACAGTCCCAGTCTCCTTATACCTGCGCTGACCTGGAAACGGCGTGGCGTGGATGCTATTGGAGGCTGCTTGTTGTCTGCTGCCGACAGCCCCGCGCGGCCATTCTGTCCCAAAGTGCCTCCGGTGCCGCCACCGCCGCCGCCGCTGACGGCGACCTTCGCCCGCTGCTTCAATCTCGTCCGTGATGAGGTGCTGCAGGAGGGGACAAAAAAAAAAGAAGGGAGGGAGGCGAAGGAGGGACAGACCAAGAAGTCCGCGAGCAACAATAACGAATGAGGTCGTGACTTTATGAAACGCGCGCAACGCTATTTCCATAGCGTGTCATATCTTTGAGGACCCCCGCCTTTGCCTCAGCGGGGCCGGTCTGTAAGCAGGGCGGCGTGACATGGTGTGGCGGCACGAAGAAAACTGCTTTCTGAATGCGCTCAGCAAGAAAACATTCAAACACCTTCCGCATTTTCTACCAGAAGACGTCATGTGACCCCATGTCTAGAACCCTGGCCCCAAGGTGAAGTGTCCGGGGTCTCATTTTTTAAATGTAAGCTTACAGAATGTTTTTCAATGGCTTTATGAACGGAACGTACGTAAACCGAGAACGATCCCGGGCAGATACGGGACGAAGTAGGGTTAGGGTCGTCAGGGCGGTGCTGCGCGAATCCTTGTGGTCGGATGCGTGGCCGAGGCCATTCTGTGTCCGCCCGGGTACTAGATAAGGTGCCGATGCTATCTGCTGCCAACACTTTAATAGTTAAGTAATAGGGGGCTAATTAGCCGGCACTGGCGTTGGCCGCCCTGAGTACGCCCCAGTAGTAGCCTCCGCTCTACGTGGCCGCCGACTGACCAGACGCGGCCGCAGTGGCTGCATGCAGTAGCATGTGAGCTAAACGCCTTTCTCCCGCTGTATGGCGCTTCGCTTGCGCCGTTGCCCGGGTAAGTACCAGTGCTGTTCGCGACTGGCCGTTGGTGGTGATGCCTCGTGGGAGAAGCGCGGCAAAGCGGAGCAAAGCGCGGGGGCATGGAGCTTCCGTGCGGGACGGCCGCGGCTGCAGGCCGAGCGCCACCTCGTGTTCCTGGTCGTCGTGGCCCTCCTCCTTGTCGTAGTCGTTCTCCCTGTCGTTGTCATCCTCCTCGTGATCATCCCCGCCGTGGCCCTCCTCGTCGTCGTCAACATCCGCTCGTCCCCATCTGCGTCCCCCCCTCTATTTCCTTGTGTCGTTGTGCATCGTCCTCTTCGTCTGCGCTTTACATATGGACTACGATACTACCCAGAGCGGAAAGCTGCGGCAGCGTTTTGCCGCAGATTTAAGAGCCTCACCATCAGTTAGCCTCACCGCCTCTAATTTCCGCTGCGGCCGTCGCTGCGTACTGCGACACGCGCGCGCGCACACGCACACACGCCCACCTATAAGGTTTCCTCTCTGCGCTGCGCCCCTGCCGGGTTAAAAGGTCCACAAATTTCGCGCCCACAGATCGTAATCGCGTTGATTGTTCTTAAATAGTGTGGGGCAGGAGATGCATTGGCGGTACCGCCACGGGCCGGAACACGGCGTCCAGCGAGGCGCCCAGCGCTCTGCCGGCTCTGCCCCTGATGCTGCAGCGTGTGTAACAGCGCGCGACTAACTTCACTTAATTTATCGTTATTTCGTCGCCTTGGGCCGCCATCCCAGCCGCATACAATCCGAAACATTCCCGCATCCGCGATTGTCAAACATTATTCAGACACGATTCCGAATTTTGAAACGACAGCGCGGTGCTGTCCGTCAGCGTCATTTATTCCCGCCATTTGGAAAAGTGTCAGACCAGCCATTATTTTTATCATTTCGCAGGTCCAGTGTGTTATGTGGGTTTTTGTGGGCGGCGTGCGGAGGGCGCTTCCGGCTGTCAGCGCCAGTGCGGCGGCGCCGCTTCACCAGCTGCGGGAGCAAGGGAGAGAGAGAGAGAGAGAGAGAGAGAGAGAGAAGGGGCCGGGGGGGGGGGGACGACGCGGCGCGCGACTCTGTGCCCCCCGCACCTGCCCCTCTCCCCCTCACGCCCCCACGCTCGGTCGCCCTCTCTAAGGTCACGGCGTCCACGTTGGCCGGGCTGCCGCCGCCGCCGCCCGCTTCCGGCCGACCCGGAGGGCCAACGCCGCGCCACGCCACGCCGCGGTCCGGTCAGCTCTCGCGCGTCGTGTCACCTCGCTCCGTCGGGCCCGCACCTAAATGGCAGTAAATGCTGCGGGCGCGAGAGAGACGGAGGGTGCCCGCGCCCCGGACGCAGCCGCGGCCGCGGCCGCGGTGGTCCACACAGCGCCTTACTTCGTCATGTCCATTACGGGCAGCGCGATGCCGCCGGCAGATACCACTCCAGGCGGCGACTGATGCGGTCCTCTACGTAACACCGCAGCCGTCCGGAGGCGTTTGCTGAAGCATTCCGAACGAGTCTATGACCTTCCGCTCTAGGGTAAGAGCAGGTGAAAAAAAAAATCACAGCTTAAAATAAAATGGCACTCACCAAAAATAAATGTATTCAATTTTCAGCATGTATTGGGTAAAATGTCCATCTTTGAGAAGGGTGCGATTTTTTCGCACCTGCATGTGATTTCTCCCCCCCAACCCCCACAAACGTGATTTAATTGCCTGCACTTAGCCTAGCGTGGTTTTGTGCAGGTAGTGTTACCTTCGTGTAAATGTTTGAAAACAAGATGTTATGCCACCATCGTCACAGTTTGCACAATGGCGGTCGAAGTAAGAAACTTTTGTGGCACTTGCGGTGGCAACCCTTTCCTGATACTCGTCTGGCTCGACAGGCCGGGTATACCGCCGGGTACGGGTACCACCGCTCGGGCAGCGAACCTGTGTTGTCCCCCACATGTCCTCGGCCCCCGCCGTCGTCCCATCCACTCGGAATGTTTTGATTTTCCCCACAGAGACACACAATGACCCGAGAGCGTTTTTGGTCGTCCAGACACAAACAGTCGTCGCTGTCCTGTCGGTGGGCAGTGCTTGTAGTTGAGGTATCGTCGAGGTTGAAACTGCAGGCTGTTAAGAATACACAGGAGAGTTATCGGTACCAGTTGCATCCCATTCCTGTACAAATTGCGACCTCCAGAGCCAAGAAACTCATTGAACGCCGATGTTCAAAATCAGAAAACAGCGAATAACTCGAAAATTTTCAAGTCGAAAGTACTGATTTTTTGACACTAACAGATGCGCCATTTCATTAGCTTTCAGATAAGCGTTTAAAATTTGGGGGTCGTCGCTTTGGATTTCGAGTGGCACCGCTTTGAACGTCGCCGGGCGGTCCATTCCGGCGACTGCCGCCGTCTTGCCGCCGTCCCCCCCTCTATCTATCTCTGTTGCACTCACGGCGCTCCCGTAAGGGACGGAAAGGCCTGTAACTCGGCTTAATATCGAGCTAGAATCGTGATTTTTGCTTCTACGCCTTCCTTAGACAGAGCTGATCAAGGTATGTTAGGGAAGCACCTGTTAAGCTGACTGGAAAATAGAAATATTGGACACCTTAATTTTAAAGGTGTTAAAATTTTGGTTCAATTTTAATGAAATTTTTAACATTTTGTGGCACGACATTGCAGTAATCAGTGGCAATCGGTCATGAGCACAGAGTGTTCAAAGTTTAATTTTAAACCGTACTTTGAACAACCATATGTTTTAAAAGGTTCAAAATGTTTAAAATTTGACAGATTTTCACGTGGCTTCCCAGCCAACGTTGTTCATCTATGCCCAAGGAAGACGTAGAAGCAAAAATCACGATTCTAGCTCGATATTTAGCTGAGTTACAGACCTTTCCGTCCCTTACGGGAGCGCCGTGAGTGCGAGAGAGATAGATAGAGCGGGGGACGGCGACAGTCGCCGGAATGGGCCGCCCGGCGACGTTCAAAGCGGTGCCACTCGAAATCCAAAGCGACGACCCCCGAATTTTAAACGCTTATCTGAAAGCTAATGAAATGGCGCATCTGTTAGTGTCAAAAAATCAGTACTTTCGACTTGAAAATTTTCGAGTTATTCGCTGTTTTCTGATTTTGAACATCGGCGTTCAATGAGTTTCTTGGCTCTGGAGGTCGCAATTTGTACAGGAATGGGATGCAACTGGTACCGATAACTCTCCTGTGTATTCTTAACAGCCTGCAGTTTCAACCTCGACGATACCTCAACTAGTTACCGATTTATAACGGATTTTCTGAGGAAAAGCGGCACTGCCCCTTGCAGATATGCAACCCGCTTTTTGGGGATGTTCCCGTGTTTTCCGAGTTTGGCTCCAACTCGAATCTGAAAGAGGATGGTCTAAAGTACCGATTTCCGCAAAAAAATCGTTCCGATTATGTTTCGCACATTTTTGTGCCTTATTCCCCCACTATGCACGGCCTGCAGGGTCTTGCAGGGCCCGTGGGCAGGGCTGGCAGGGCCCAAAGGGCTTGGCTGGCTGCCATCTGCTGCCATCTCTCTTTTTGCTCTCGTTCTCGGAACAGAGTCCTTGCGCTGCTGCCCGGTTATTCGGCCCTTCTGCTGCCGCTGGGTCAATTACAGACGATTTTTACTTTTTATTTCTCTCTTTCCCCCCTCCCCCTGTCTTTACTTTATTTTCCCTCCCTTCGCCTCTCCCCAATAAGGGACAGTTTTCATTCTTTATATTTCCGGGAAGCACGAAAATTCCCGAATCGACGCAAGAGGGGCGCCCGTTGGGCCCAGAGCGGTGGGCGCAGCATAGCGTCACCGAGGTCCCCGAGGACACAGGCATGTCAGCAAATAAGAAGAGTCGATGGTCTTCAAATTTTGTGATTTAATTAGGAGAGGCATTTCGGACCCTTTTTCTTTCCGCGACACGACGGGCGAGTATGAGAAACTTCTCTTCCCTCCCCGCGCCTGGAAATGAATGTTGGCTCGTCAGCAGAGCACCGGTCTTGCGGAACGGCTATATGGCGGGCTGATTAATGAAGAAAACATCCGACGAGACGGAGAGTTGAGCCGAAAGCGAGATTACGAAAATGATGGCACAGTCACGGGGGTTTTACGCAGGTAGTACCCGGGGTGCCCCCGTGGAGAGCTGCAGACTGCGACCTCTCATCACTCTACTCCGATCCCCGCGCACGCACGCACTGCAGGTACCCTACACACTCTAACTGACGTGATTTTGCCTGCTTCCTGTATCCTTCCACTGATTGAGGGTAAGTGCAGATCTATAAATCACGCTGAGAAAACAATCAAAGGACAAAATCACATCCTTCTGACGAGCTAGGCACTGCTAGCTTTATTTTTAGAGGGTGCGGTTACGTCGTTTTATTTAATTTTTTCACCTGTTGTGATTTTTTTTTGCATCGTGTTTTTTTTTGTAATTACCTGCATGCCCTAGACAATAGTAAGTACTCGTAGCCCATTTGATTGTGCATCGGCCTTTGCACACTTTGGTGTGCACCCATGTGTGCACCTGCTCTGCCCCTTTCACACTTCGCGCACAGTGCACGGCTGCAGCATCGCGCTTAGGATTTGCGAATCCCTCTGGTTTATGGCGCGACGTCACCGAGAACGTGTAATGCAGCTCAGTCTGGCCCCTGCTGCAGCGGAGGGGGCTGCCCCCCCCCCCTCTTCCCCCTCCCCCTGCATCTACCTGCATGGCCTGACCTTTGCTCTTGGACATTTTGTGGCCGGCGTGGAGAGAGACATAACACGTTCAGCGGATGTTTTTATTCCCCTCTCTCGCTCGCCCGGGTACTTTGGGAGAAAACCGAGATGGCACTGAACAGAGGGGAGAGGGACGGAGAGACAGATAGACAGAGAGAGAGAGAGAGAGAGAGAGAGAGAGAGAGAGAGAGAGAGAGAGAGAGAGAGAGAGAGAGAGAGAGAGAGAGAGAGAGAGAGAGAGAGAGAGAGGGAGACAGAGCGCATTGAGAGGACCGGACGGACATCAGACGGCCGGGGCGTTGCGAGCAGCGCAGACGACGACTGAGACATTCGGACGAGCAATGTTGCTGCTTTAGCCGCCGCGATCCACAAAGAGAGACTGCGAATAACGAAGCGAAGGTTGTTGCATGGGGATATTGCACTGGACTTTGCTCTTTGTCGGGGTGCAATGTGCAGGGCGCAGTTCATCCCTAGCTATCTCTAGGTATCTCCTTAGAGTAATAAGCACTTCGCTTACTGTGGGTATCTCTGCCTCTGGTGGGTGGTTCAGGATCATCGGCTCTAGTCGGTTTGTGATTTACATTGATGTGCTGGGCCAAATGCCGCTCCCAGACAGGTGTGAGATTTTTCCTCTGTGCGTTTCTTCCCCGCCTCACCCTATGTACCAGCCCGGCATAGGTGTAACCGTGTGTCCCGGGTCGTCACCTGGCCCGGCTGGGCCGCCGGCAGCCCCAGCTCGGCTCGGCTCGTCAGGGCTTGACTTGATGCGGGCCGTTTCGCCTCTCACCTCGCCGGGGTCGCTGCTTCGCTGCCTCGCCGCTTCGCCCGCATATCGTCTGGGTCACCCTGCGGAGCGGCGTTGGGGACCCGACCTATGTGGCCCGTCGTACGGGGTCACGCAGTGTGTCATGCTGGACAGGGGGGACCTCAGGGACCTCCTACCTGGGCCTCAGGGTAGGGCCGGGACCGTCCGTCTGTACTCTCCCCACGACGGCCTCGGCAAACGCCATATGTGTGGTATTTCACCCGACGCTAGAGCGCAGGCGTGAGTCACGTAATTCGTGGACGTCAGGGCAGACTATCAGAAAAACAAGACTGATGCGACATTCTTGTAGATATTTGACACAAAACCAGCCGTTATTGGGCCAAAATATATATATATATATATATATATATATATATATATATATATATATATAGTAGTTTGACTTCCGATATATATATATATATATATATATATATATATATATATATATATATATATATATATATATATATATTCGGAAGTCAAACTACTCAAGTCCAATCCTTTAGTAAACTTCAAATTTATTCATCTGACAGTGAAGCGCCATGGGTCAGTGGCTGGTCGTCCAGAATGTGACCTCTGTTGCCACTTTGTCTAGTGTTGCCACCGCCTGATGCTCCAGCTCCAGTGATGTGGAGAAACCTCTCCAGCATCGGCTGGACGAGATACTGGAGCCACTGGAGCCGCACATCCGCCGCCCTGCGCATTCCTATCTAGGGTTACATGCGCGGCCGAAATCCGGGACACGGCTCCCGTTTTATAAGCATGCCCCTAATCGTCAAAATTTGGGCGAAATAACCATGACGTTTTCGCGACCTCTTTTTCCAGTAGGGCCGCATTCAGATCAAGTCGTCCCTGGCAAAGTGGCGTAAATGCGGCCCACACACAACGAGCACGGATATACTTTTTTTTCTTTTCGGAAAGAGATCAGCGTGCCGCTGGCCATGTGTAAGAGCAAATCTGACAGAGCCGCTTGCTGCGGTGGCCCTTCCCTCCCCTCCCCTTCCTTCCCTCCCCTCCCCTTCCTTCCCTCCCCTCCCTCACGTGTGCAGAGGCCTTCCTAATGTGGCAGCGCTAACTGCGTGCTCGGTCACGACGACAGTGTCACTACTGCCGCGCGGCCTTGATCCTCGATCTGCGGTCAGCGCACTTCACCTATCGCGCTATCTCTGTCGGTCTGACCTAAGGGCGTGTGTGTCGGAGAGAGAAAGAGAGAGAGGGAGAGAGATGGCGCACAGAACAGGTTGTTTTCGAACAGGCCGGTCCAGATCAGGGCAGGGCGTGGCGGGGCGTGGCGCCGATACGCAAACCGGTTCAATATAACCTGCCGGCTGCAGGTCCGCAGGTTTGGCGTGAGGCCGGACTTCGCGAACGGCAGACAATGGACGCCCGGAAGCACTCTGCCAGTTTGCGGCCGCGAAACGGGCCCCGCGCGGTCCAGGTGAGAGAGGGAGACAGAGAGAGACACACAGAGAGAGAGAGAGAGAGAGAGAGAGAGAGAGAGAGAGAGAGAGAGAGAGAGAGAGAGAGAGAGAGAGAGAGAGAGAGAGAGAGAGAGAGAGAGAGAGAGGAAGTGGGAATTTGATGGAGGGTGGCCGTTTTTGTTTTCCTCCCGATTCGGTGGCGGGCCCGCTGCTTTGCCATGGGCCATGGGCGGCTGCCGCATGGGCTGCTATGCTCCATGGGCTTGCCCCCATGCGGGTAGCCCGCTGGCTGTCTGACTGGCTGTCTGGATGCTCCTGATAAGGGCCCACCGGGCCCGCTGGTCTAATCAGAACCACCACGCCGTTGGTCGGCCCCGGCCCCTGAAGTTGGCGTCGAAAGGCCAGGCTTCCCACCAAAAGCATCGAAAACCTGGGCTCGTGCAACGACATTTCGGGCAGCGTTCACGCAAGTCCATTTTCATGCAACACGCTCAGTAAAATGTTGTCTTCGATGAGGGTTAGAAAATGACCTTAAAATTCTCGGTAAGGTACGGACCTTGCTGGGTGCAGATTTCTGTCGGGGGTCGACATAATAGGGGGCTGGAATATGCTGAGTTCTTGATTCCAGACCTTTTTTTTTGCGTCATCTGCTTGGGTAAATTTTATAAACATTCCTTGCACTAAATCCGCCCTCACTGTGTGCGTGGGTTTGAATCGCATTTTACTGTACAGCACATTGGCGGCGCCTCTCTCTCTCTCTCTCTTTCTCTCTCTCTCTCTCTCTCTCTCTCTCTCTCTCTCTCTCTCTCTCTCTCTCTCTCTCTCTCTCTCTCTCCCCCCCCCCCCCCGACGTCCGATATTTCCCCCGGTTTGCCCTCATGGGAGCGCACTGCACCGCACCGCGGTCGACCGCGCGATGCTGTCACTACCCCCTTAGGCATGCTAACAAGGCAGCAGTGGAGATATCAATGCGAGTGGCACCGGCCGGCCCGACGCGCCGGGACTGGCCACGACAGGACCAGACGGACAAGTCGACAGTAACAAGACAGGTTCGTCACTGCAGTGCCTCTGTTCCCGGCTGCTGCTCGCAGAATCCTGCTCCTCCTATCCTGCTTATACCGCCGGGCTTCCTCACTTCATTTATCACGCGACCCTTCTTCTCGCCCTCCTTTTCACTTTCTCATCCATTTTACACAACCTTCGCGCCTTCGTCCCACTCGTTCTGCCGCACAAGCACCATATTTGCCTCCGTTTTTTTTTTTTTTTTTTTCTTGTTTTTTTATAATTTCAAGTTTAATCCCATTATTTCAGATATCATTTTGGGAACGGTTTAATATCTCCGATCTGCTGCGCCTTTACCTGTTGCGTGCTTTCCGACTTCTTGAGCATTCCAATTGTGGGGTTCAAGTCCAGTCAGCATGTGCGTGCGAACCCGATCGAGCGATATCACGTATCGACGTGTGCGTGAGCGCGCGCGCGCCTCCGGTTTACATGGTCTGCTTGCGTGCGCGTCTCGTTATTTGTTTTCTATCTCCACTTACAAAACTCTCTCATTTGGACTTATTGATGTTTTCTGCATAAGTGAAAAACCTGTTTCCGCAACAAATCCCCAGGTTTCTTTTTCGTGCACGTTACACAATTTTGTAAATGTCAAAAGTAACCTCTTTTTTTCTGTTTTGTGCCCCTCAAGATGAGCTATTTTTGCAATTTGTCCGTATTTTTTTTCTGACTTTCTTCGTTATTTCGCGTTTTCTCCCATGTTTTTTTTTCCTCTTTGCCTCGTCCCCCTTTCCCAATGGCTTTTTTTAGAACATTGTATAAATTACATTAGCGGTTTACTAATTTCACATTTCCACTTTCTTCCGCAGGTAAGCAACTTCCTGGTCCGCAAGGCACGTAGAGGCCAGCAACGTCAGAGCTGCAAAATGCGTGAGTGATAACCAAGACTGTTCCTCTCGTGACCATCGTGTGTTACGGTCCCTGTGCTGAGATGGATCAAGCCAATCGCCTGGCGGCGACTGAAAATCCGGAAGGAGAGGAAAACTACTGAGCACGTGAGCGCTCATGTCGCGTCGTCAGGCGTGGCATGGGAGACACAGTCGTCGTTGCACGGGCATCTCTCCGTTTCTCCCCCAAAGGTACCCCTCTCCCCCTCACTCTCTTCCCTCTCCGTCCGTCGCTTGCCTTCCTTATTGTCGGTCTCTGTCGGGCGCTCAGCGCCGAACAACAAATTTATATTCAAGATGTGTTGGTTGTCTGTCGCCGTCGTTGTCATCCGGACTGCAACACACACTGCAGCTCAGTACGCTCCAGGACTTCAGCTCTCCAGTCCCTCCTATGGTGCGGTGCCTAGGACACCCAGAAAAAGACTTTTCTTCTATCAGGGCTAAAAAAAAATAACTTTAAAAAAATAAGAGACTTAAATTTCCCAAGGCTACCAGGAACGTTCGAAGTGCCTTCAATGTTCTATGGTTTGTAGTCAGGTCTGCGTTCTTCTGGTTGGTCTTTTGATACTGCCAGGGTTGTAAAAATTATTTCATCACTCGCACCGAGTGTCCAGCAGGGCCAAATTACAGCGCACTCGAGCGGGTTTGCCTGTCAGCAGTGCCTTGCGGGCCCCATATTACATGCACCATATTTTTCCGTCCGTAAGGCGCAGATAGGCAACACATCTGACCGCACTGTATTGGCCCGGATACCCGATAATTCAGCGGTCCGGCCGGGTCCGGCCCAGGCCCAGCACAACGCCACCTGTGAACCCCCAAAGATGAACGATCACAGCGAGTATCATATGAGGCAGATTTGCCTTTAATCTGCTTCCATATTGTAACTGTCAGATCGCATTAGCTACTTACGGTTGACTATTCTCCCATGATAACCGGAAAGTAATCGGTTTGATTTCTGCCCGCGAAAGGAATATCGAACAAGGTTAACGAACCGCTTTGCTGCTGCAGAATCTACACACGTGGGATGGATTACAGTACGTGTGTGTTCCCCCCGCAATCAAGATCAGAGTCACGACTTGGTGGTGCTTCGGCCCCCTTCTGCCCTCCCGAGGCGATAGGACATAAGCGAAGGAGCGGACGGATTTGGAGCAAACGCGAATACCTTTCTCAAATAAGTTTTCGGTTTTCACATCCTCGGCCGCTGCGCCGGACAGGGGGTTGGGAAGAAGGTGGAACCAAGTCCTTGCTCATGCTGCGATATGCGTTTGGGACTGAAAATTTAATCAAATCCTGGGAAAAATTTCTACGTGCCTCCTTGGTATGGAGAACAAGAGGGAATAGTCTTAAAATTCGGCAAGGTGGAGGTTTTTTCTCCTTTTGAGAGAGAGAGAGTTTACCTCTAGAATTCGAGCGTCCTACGAAAAGGGACCCGGGCCGGACAGGTGAGATAGAATAGATAGAAGCCCGAGGGCAGATAGAAGAGGCCCCCTAACGGAGGCCCGCGCTGCCATGCACTCCGCGGCCTTGATAACCATCATCTCTTTTCCATGTTTTCGGGTACGCCGCTGTTCCGCTGCATTAATATGCCTCGTTGCGTTAAAGTGAAGAAAACCCGGGGGGCGTATAATTAGCCGAAAAAACCAGTACGCCAGTGCGGCCGGACACCAACTCCGGCACCATTACCGACACCACCGCACGTCCGCGTGTATGAGAAATTCACTCGCGGCGAGACTCCGCCGCTAAAACGTTTTTCATAAACAAGCGCGGCGTTCATTACCAAGTCGATCCCCTTTCGCTGCGACACGCGCTGTCGTTATTTTCGCAGGCAGCCCGCCCCGGCCTCGCCCCGGCCAAGGCCCCGGCGCCCCGCCCCGGCCGGTTTGCCGCAGCCGATGTACCTGAATATTTTTGGCGGCCTGGCCGGCCGACGGGCCGTTTGAAAATGCTGATCCCGTTTCCATGAGCTATGAGCAGTGCAGCCCGACATGAGGGCGGGGACCGCCGGGACCACAGGGGCACAGCCCAGCCCGACCTGACCTGGCGGCCCGCACCAGCGCGATGCTAACATGTCTCTCTCGCTCCCCCCCCCCCTTCCCCCCTCCCGTCCCCCCTCCCTTCCCCCTATCTCTCTCTCTCTCTCTTCTTCTCTCTCCGCCCGCAGCGCGAGTGCGAGTGAGGTGTGCAGCGGCCCGCCGGCGGCCGCGCGGCCGTGCAAGCGAGACGGCCTGTGCCCTCTGCCCTGCACTCGTCCACCGCCCGCGGCGCGCGCCGCTCCGACGGCCCGACCTCGGCCGGGCGGTGGACGACGGCGACCCGACAGCAACCACGCAAGTACTCCGAGCTCGCGGGGCAGTTGGACGGCCTCAGTGCGGGCCGGGGGCCGCCGGGGGCCGCTGGGGCCGGCTGGGGGCAGCCGGGGCCTCCGACTCGACCTGGGCTCTGGGCTCGACTCGGCACGCGACCTCTGACCCCCAGCGGCCGCTGCTATGTTGCTGCCGGTTAAGCCCCGGCAGGCAAGCCGCCGGGGCAAGGGTCAGGCCGGAGGTGTAGAGGAGGCGGAGGGGGGGTGACCCCCGCGGCCCCTGCGGCCCCCGGCGGGGTCAGGACTGGGCACAGCGAGCGCACACCGAGGCATGCTACTCTGCCAAGCGCCGCGCCACGCCGTGCCTTCCCCTGTAGCGGCTTTATGCGTCGTGGTGCAGCTACGTGTGAGGAGTGGAGGTCTTTCGAGAAGTCTTTCGACGTTGCAAATGTCGAATCCGTTTGAAATCGTAGCGGTCCGGTGTAAATGGTGGACGAGCGCCATACGAAACACCACCATGTGCGAGCAGTGCGAGCCCTCCGGTGGGCGCCGGGTCTGCGGGCTCCGGGCGCCCCAAGGCCAACGAACTGTGTCGTTGCACCTGTTTATCTGCCGCCCGCCTCCGCTCCGTTCAAATGAGGCGACATGATCCCACCTACGCATTCACATACTTCTCTCCATCCTAAGGGTTTTTTTTGTTATTTTTTTTTGTAGCGCGCGCTCATCATCTCTGTGCACAATGCCACTGTTTGAAACGGGAAGGCAGTCGGAGGACTCTCGGTGCTGCGGGAGGGCCTGCAGGGCCTGCTGCAGGGCCTGCTGCAGGGCGTGGCGGTGTCACGGGATAATCCCGGCCCTGAGCGTTTAGTCGGCTTATGTGGGAGTGCGGGCCCGTGCCGTGGCTCTGTGTGTGCGCCACGGCGCGGTCCTCCGGGCCCTCTGGGTGGTCACCAACCACCACGGTGCGGTCCACCCAGGTCGGTGACCCCCTCCGGAGACCTCCGGGCACCTCCGGGCACCTCCGGGCACCGCGACATGTCCGTCCATGTCAGGCGACGAGGGGAGCTTGGACCGACCCGACCCGACCCCCGGGCTGGGCCCGGCCCGGCCTGGCCCCCGGCTCGGCTCGGCCCGCCGCGCACGGCCCCGGCTCACGGGTCAGCTCGCGGCCATGCGCCGCTCGACTCGTACCTCGCGGGCCGCTCCGGCTGTATGTGACTCCGTGACCTCTGACGCTTTATGCTCCGGGTCGGCCCGCCACGCCCCCCTCTCTCTCTCTCTCTCCCCCTCCTCCCTCCCTCTCCCTCGCTCTCTGCCCCCTATCTGTATCTCTCCTTCTTCCTCCAGTCCAACACAGCGCGGCCACACCACACCAAGCGACCACGAAGAGGTGACGCCCGAGACGAACACAGGCCGTGTTCACAAACACCGCGTCCTTTCACCCGCTCCAGTTGCCGGCAACTGTATTTGGAAAACATTCTCCGTTTCTTCCCATCAATTGGTGTGTGTGTGTGTGTATATGTGTGTGTGTGTGTGTGTGTGTGTGTGTGTGTGTGTGTGTGTGTGTGTGTGTGTGTGGTTAAGCAGAGTAGTTACACCTTGTCGCCCAAATTGATAGCGATACATCTTTCCTCTCATTCTCAGTGCACTGCGGCACTAGTGCAGGTCTCGGGCCTCGCGGTGACGGCGACGCCTTCTCACACTCACGCGTGCTGCCGGTGCACTTTTGCAGTGTGCATCCGCCTCGAACGCGCCGCGCCACGACCCGACTCGATACATCGATCGGGCCGCGACCAGATCGACTTTTGCGGTCAAATTACGTGCGTCCTACTCGGAACAGGGAAGAGAGAGAGAGAGAGAGAGAGAGAGAGAGAGAGAGAGAGAGAGAGAGAGAGAGAGAGAGAGAGAGAGAGAGAGAGAGAGAGAGAGAGAGAGAGAGAAGGTGAGAGACGGGGAGAAGGGGAAGAGGTTAAGCGGCCGAACAAGGCGGGGCACGGCGGTGCGGGATGTGGTGAGTATGAGGCCCATGTGTGGAGTACGCACTGCCAACAATCTCACAAAAATGTTTTTACTCTCCGCTTGGAGCGCTGACTGCGCCATGAAGGACGTTCGTCCGCGGTGGACTTCCGCGTGTGCAACTTGCAGCAGCCCGCGGTTGCTTCAAACAACGGAATTCTTGAAACTGTATAAGACTTGGGTCCGCCACCACCCTTCAAGTCTCCTCCCGCAACGACAGAGGGAGGCAGGGTCGTTACGTAACAGTTCGTGGACACTCTCGGACACATCCCGACAACTTGTGCGGCGGCCGCGGCGGGCGGCGCAGGGCGCTCACGTGCTCCACGAGGGTCTCGGTGATGGCGCGCCCATTCAAAGCACCCTGCGGGGACCCGAGCCGGGACCTGAGCCAGGACCTGAGCTGGGACCGCCCCCACCGGCGCTGACCCGTCGGCGACTCGTCACTTTGACATGTCACCGACGTGCCAGAGGCTCATTAGCAGCTCCCCGCCTCTCTCTCTCTCTCTCTCTGTCTCTCTCTCTCGTTCTCTCTCGTTCTCTCTCTTTCTCTCTCTCTCACACGACACAGTGTGCCTTTGGTCGGGTTCGGACGGGGCTAAGCGGACGGACAGCCCGTCATCACGGGGCGAACAGACGGCAGCAAAGAGCAGGCAGACAGACCGGCGGCGCGCGGGGGCCGGCCGACCTGACGATCCCAACAGGTGAGGAGGGACTGTGTGTGTGTGTGTGTGCGCGCGCGTGTGTGTGCGACCATTACGTTGAACTCGGTAACTGGTGAATAGCAGGGGACACAGCTGCGTGGGTCTTGACCCCTCGGTGACTTCTTGGACGGAGGTGGCGAAGACTCGGCAAGGTCAGGTCAATCATTCCTCACAAATGATGATAATGATGATGATGGCGAAGGCGACGTGCCGCCGGATTATGGAATGGGATCGAACGGCCTGTGACATGGCATGCCCCCCCCCCCCCCCCGTCACGCGCAGGGCCCTTGTGAGTGCGTGTGTGTATGACTGTGTATGTGAGCGTGTGCGTGTGAGGGCGGACGGAAGCGGCCAGTGCACGCACGCACGCGCCCGGCGCGGTCGTGTTAGGAAAGCAACGCCGAGGCAACAAAGAGGCAGAGACGGCTGCTGGGCCGCCGGTATACGGTCTGGCTGGTCGGTTCCGGGTGGTTCCAAATCGTAAACTTTTCGAAATCCGCCGGCACGTATGAAATGGCAACGGTTCGCGGAGTTGCGCGCGCGCGCGCAGCAGTCACTCCACTTCGTACACCCCACCTTGAAGCAGGGCAGACCCGACCTGAATGAAAACGTTCCAGAAATGTGCGCGCGCAGACCGTTTTGGCGGCGAGATCGCATCACTTTTCGCTGCTTGCTTTTTTCTGTCCATTCGACCGGCAGCTGTGCGCAGTGCTGTCCGATCCCAGTCCCAGCGGCCACCGCAACTCATCAATCAACACCTTCACCCCGTCGTTCTCTGCCCCGCGGCCGCGCGGGTACTTTACTGCGGGCGTTCTTGTGCGAGAGGGAGAGAAAGAGAAAGAGCGCCCCTGCGTGTGGGACGGAGTGAGAAGTCAGGCCGCAGGGTTTTTTGCCCGCACAGAATCATACATCCTCGCCTGCAAGTGCCCTTGCCCCCCACGCACGTCCCGAGATTGGTTCGGAGCGAGCGAATCCGCAGAAACATGCGACCTGATGAACTTTGGCCCGCAGACTGGTCGGACGCCTCTGCACTGCTCTGCACGGAGGCAACAACCGCAGAAACAATTCCCTCGCTGCCACCCACCGCGTTATTTCCGGTTTCTGGTTTCCGGTTATTTTCTCGTCATTCGGATGTTGCGTCATTCGTTTCCTGCAGAGGAGTGGTGCCGTTCATTAGGGAAAAACAAGGGTTTGCAAGCTTACGAAATGTTTTGTTCGCAAGTTACAAACCAATATTTTACATCGCGAACAACAATCTTCGTGAGAGTGTTCACAATACAGAGCTGCAGTTTTCTTCGAAATTCTTTTTAACAGCACCTTAGGTTTAAGGTTTTGAGAATCGCGGAGAAGACACCAAAAAAGTGTGCGAACCACCGCTTCTTCCACGAGCTCGTTGACGTGACAGCGTGATAGAAGTTAGTCCCATCTAGTTTCTAAATCTCTGCGCAGATCTCGCTTTGGCGTCACCATAAAACGCACGCGAGTGACAACCAGGCGCAGCGCTCTGTCACGCACAGTATCCCGCTAGGAAAGCATCCAAGAGGGGTATAGGAGCCCCATCGGCACGAACATGATGAATAACCCCCACCTATCACCGCCTACACGTCTCATGAAACGGTCTCAACCGTACTGTCGGCGTCCCATTTGCCCTGTGCTAAGGGATGGGTCGGCAACCCCTGAGCTGAGCTGTAGCTGCGTCTCTTTCTATCTCACGCGTATAACTGGGACAGAACGAGACGGAGCTAGTGCGTTGCGGGCTCGCCTGCCTTTTCCGTTGGCACGGAGCTAATGGAACACCTTGTATTTCATATGGGAACGAAGAGAGGTTTGACGTGACGAAGTCGCAGCGAACATTCCGTCAGTCCCTCGCGGAAGTAGCTGTCCTGCAGCAGGGCTGGGCAGGGCCGGCTGACTAGCACGTTAGTACGCCGGTTAGCAGGTGGGCGCCAACGTGTGTAGTGACCCCCCCCCCCCTCCTTCCAGGGTGTAAGGGGGAGGGGGGACGCCGCGCAACGCCGCGCCACGCACTCGAAGCCGGCCAACAATAGACAATGAGTGACCTTCACTTTGCTCCGTTCATTGGACGAAATAATGACATCACATGACGCGTTTTGCACTCTCGGATTGCGTTATGTTGGGAGGGGAGGGGGGGGGGAGGGGGAGGAGGGGGTGCACGCCGCCCGCGACTTCCTGGAAGACAAGAAGAGCGCGCGTTTACAGCACCGCATCAGAGCCAAACTGCAAGGGTCACAAGTGAAGAGCCGAATGAAGAAAGTGTGTTTGTCGCAACTAACGTGTTTGGTTGATATTGGTACAAGCAACAAATTTGGCTGCGAGAACCAAATTTCTCTTCGTCAAGAAAGCAGTTTGTTGAAATGTTCTTCAGCCATCATTTAGCACTACAGCGCAAAATATTCCTCGGCGTTCAAAACTCTGTTTATTTAACTTGGGAAGTAAAGAAACGGGAGACGTGGGCTCAAGTGTTTTTGTTTCTTTTGCCTGAGAACAGAACGCCGAGCTTTGCTTTGGATGTGAACCAAAACGTTTTACGCGGAAGCTAATTATGAAAGCAGCGCGCGCTGGTTAGTGTGTGTGTGTGTGTGTGTGTGTGTGTGTGTGTGTGTGTGTGTGTTCGCGCGCGAAAGAAAGAAAGGAGGTAAATGTGAATATAAATCGCGCTTCTGTTGCCGCTCGCCGCGGCTTGTTTTGGTTTTGCCGGGTGTCTAAATTTGAACTGCTGCTGCTTCTTGTGGTGTTGTGGTTTCCTTCATCTCTGTCCCTCTTTCCCAGTCCCCTCACCCCCCCCTCTCTCTCTCTCTCTCTCTCTCTCTCTCTCTCTCTCTCTCTCTCTCTCTCTCTCTCTCTCTCTCTCTCTCTCTCTCTCTCTCTCTCTCTCTCTCTCTTCTCGCCCGCTCGCTCTGTCTTGACCACCTTCGCCTGGGGCGCCTCTCGGCTGCGGCTTGAGCTCGGCGCGCTGGCTCACCTGCCGCTGGCTTGGCCCGACTGCACTGGTGTAAAAATTATCTGAAATTTAGATCTGAACTGCCAATTTTCAGATTTTTGGACTGATTTCCAGATTTCCACCCCAGATTTTTTGGTTCAGATAAAGGTTTTCTGATATTTTCTCCAGATTACTTGATTCACATTGATATTCTCAGATTGCCCTTCCTGATTACTCGACTCAGATTAGTATTATCAGATTGTCCCTCCTGATAACTTGACTCAGATTATAATTTTCAGATTTTCATAGTAGGCTGCCTGCATTGAGATTTCGGGATCGGCCGCCAGATTTTCCCATTACAATGTTTACGTGAACAGGCAAGTGATTCAGAATATACGTCTTGCATCGTCCTCAAACCACTCCAGCGAACGACTGAAGGACGGGGAGCGAGCGCCTTCAAAGCCCAGGCTAGGCCAGCCCGCAAAGCACGCGTGCTCGACAAGTTGCCTACCCAGCAGGGGCTGTGCCACCCTTGTGAATTTACTGATTAAAATAATCTATAGAGACTACAGGTGGTCATAGCTGAAAGTTGACGGGCAATGGTAGAATGGAAATATGGTAAACACCTTCACAGATGGCAAATTTAAACAAATATATCCAGGAGGGGGGGGGGGGAATAATTTAAGACAAAAGTGGTTCCCAAACAATTCATTCTGCAAATTTTCCAATCAACTTTGTTGGTGTAGGAATCTCACAATGCACGTACCACAACATTTCCTGAGTTTCCTTTCTCTTTTCTTTTAGCGAAACTGAGCTGGTTCATGGATTAAGAAAATGTTTGCCAGAAATCAACTCAAGGCTAAGTCCATATGATACGGCATTTGAAAGTCTCTCCTGGAAAGTTTGAAGTGGTGGGTGTTTTAGAAAAAAACAATCCTTTATGACATATCATTCATGTTTAATAGAAAAGCATACACAGTAGTCACACATTCAGTCAAGTGTAAGTGCACATAAGAAGCATTAAAAACAAATGCAAGTGGAAGCGCAGCCATAGAGTTACGAGTACTTGATAAGATACAGTCAAAACATTTAAATAAATTTGCGTAGGGCTTAGGTAATGGCCATGGTCAAAATAAATATACGAGCACAAATATTAGAGAGCTGTGATGGCCCGTACAACAGAACATCTTCATAAATTGACTTGACAATGTAATCATAGCACCTATTTACAATCATAGCAAGTTAAAAACAAATTCAAGCCCACAAGTATGTTGTAGTAATTATGTAGTCAAGAGTAGCAGCAAGATGTACTAAACACAAATGCATGTACCAGTCCGGTCATACAGAGTACTTAAATAAAGTCAAAACATATTTAAAATATTTGGCATAGGGCTCAGGTAATGGCCATGGTCAAAGCAAATACTAACACAAATATTACAGAGTGCTGATGGCTCATACAACAGAACATCATCATCAATGGAATTGACAACATACTGAAAACACATGTTAACATCATATTGAATAACCTGAGGAGGGCAGAACTTGGAAGGCTGACTCCTTATCCTAGAACCAACAATCAATATTTTTTTTATCTCCTCATGGTGTAATACCCGTTTGATATGGATAAATTGATTATTATACAGTCTAGCAAATGAATTGTCATTTCTCAACTTTGCTCTTTGTGGACTTGAGCCATAATGGCAACCATCCTTCTTCAAAAAGGCATACTGCACCCAACCAAATACTGGCAGATTAGACTGACGGAGTAAAAAGCATTCCTCTTCAGAAAGCATGCACTTTTTATGGTGACCAAGCAACTGGATATGCTCCACAACCTTAATTTCCTTAACACGCGTTTTCCTGTCAATCTTTCTTGCAAACTTCAAGGTCATTGGGGATTCACAAGATTTCTTCAATAAATCTAGGGCTTTGTCTTCAGACAGTCCTCTACATATCTGACTAGGTATGTAGTTTGCAGAGTGAACCAATTTTTTGATGTGGAGGTTTCCAGCTTCAAATGCATATGATGACAAGGCAAACATTGGTCCATGTCTTTCAGTATTGGCACTGAAGTGCTCCAGAATGTGCATATTGAATCTCATCATAAATGCATTATATAAAAGTTCCACATTGCTTCGGAATTCTTGAATTAGTTGATCAGCCACAGGCACGGCTGAAAACGGTACTTCTGATCTTAGCAAAATATAAGTGCCCTGCACATAAAGTGCCCAATGCTTTAGATATTTATGAGGCAATATATTAACAAACAGAGGAATACTGATAAAGAATTCAAAGTTTTCAAATTCTCTGGCTGTCCAGAAGGGAAGAACATCAAAGCCTCGAATACCCTTACGAAATTCTTTTGGTGGCTTGATTTTACCTATTAGGCTGCTAATCTCCTTCATTTGTTGTGGGTTGGTAAAATCTTCAAGCCAGACTTTTAGAAATGCTTTGGTTGTCCCCTCGTCCTTGGCATGCATTTGGTCAACCACAAATCCATCAATAGGGTGGAACATAGGGGCAGGAGATAAGAGGCAAAGATACTTTACACCATTAATGAACTCCTTTCTTCTAATTGCCTCAGTTGCATCAGCAACAAGGCCTTCAATAGTACGAGAGGGTGCTGGTGGGTCAACAAACCGAAATATTCTAACACCCTCATATTCCTCACCTTCAATGAGGCACCAATTGCAAGGGAAGTCCCCTCGGTGGGAATGAAGACCTTGGACCTCACACCTTGCTACAGAGTCAGCTACACACGCAATCAAAAACGCCTTAATCAGCCACACTTCTCCTCCAACAGTTACTGAAAATCCATGAACGGAAAGATTAACTATATGTTTAACAATTGGTGGTAAAAACACATCCATTATCTCTTTACCCTTACCAAACCACAAACCAGCGATTAAAAGGTTGCCCATTCTAACAACACACGGAAGTTCATTGATAGCAATAAAACAGGGACAGAAGGAAAATTTACTGAAATGACATAAGTTTGCACTATCTACTGAAAGAGTGAGAGAGACTACTCTATGATTCACAGTATCTGGACAACTTTGGACATAACGAGCAAATTTTCTATAAGATGATCCATGATGAAGATCCCTCATTATTCCATCTGGAGGCTCCTCAACAAAGTCAACAGGATTCATAAGTATGTTCCTAATTTTTGGATCACTTAACAAAGTTTCTATCTGACCCCGCAAGTCAAATGTAACAAAATAAGAAGAATTAGCCAAGTCTCCTGTCTCATTGACAACATTACAGTTTTTATTTAGACACTTCACTTTACTGGCTCTGTTAGAAATTGCAGGGACGTTGCCTAAATAATAAGAACACTCAGAACAATAAAAATGATACTCCATTCCTGACTTTGAATACAAATATTCATCAATCAAATAACGAGATGATGGAAGGGCCTCACCCAGTTTCAGGACAGAGTTAACTAATTTCATAACATCTGCAGTCTCTGAGTGATTCCAATTATGTTTCTTTGCAAGAGTTAAAGCATTTGTCAGAATCTCTCCAGTGGATGTTTTAACTGTTACATTCATTGGGGTTCTAAATGCACCTTCAAGCTTGGACTTCAGTCTGCGAAAGGGATCAGGATAATCACCATCATCTGCATTATCATTGTTTACTCCACCCCTGTCACTCCCCCCATCACTATCATCATCCCCACTGCTGCTTTCCCCACCATCACTGTCTCCATCCCCACTACTGCTTCCCCCTATCACTATCATCATTCCCACTACTGCTCTCCCCCTATCACTATCATCATCCCCACTGCTGCTGTCTCCCCTATCACTGCCACCATTTCCACTACTATCACCACTGACTCTATTATTTTCACCATCATTGTCTTCTTCAACACCGTTCGTACTTTCACTTCCTTCATCATCGCCAGTACCGTCTCTACTCTCATGCTCATCTCCACCCTCATCTCTTATTTCTTCTCGATCAAAGTCATCACTAACACAGTTGTTCTCTGTACTATTTTGTTCTTGATCACTCTCACTATATTCATTCCCTTCACTATTAGTCACACTGTTGTCTCCGTCTTCATTTCCATCTTCAAAACCAGCTTCATCTCGAAAACCATCATCACTTCTGCCCGCCTCCAAATTGGTGCCATCAACACCACGGTTATCACCTGAATCACTTAAACTGTTTATTTCACTAACACTTTCTTCTCCATTACTGTCCTTACATTCACTTTTTTCACCATCACATTTGTATTCACTTTCACCTTCATATTGAAATTTATCTTCAAAACTGATGCTGGACTGGTGTTCAATTTGAATACTTTCTTCACTATCTCTGATACCTGGTGATAACGATGCCACAAGCCAAGTGCCCACCTAAAAAAAGAAACAAAAGTAGCTTTCAGAAATTAATGTACCCAGTATGAAGTCTCAAAACAATGGATTATTAATGGTAGGCACTGATAAGCTTACGTCAAGCCCTGTTGAAGTCAGTTCATGTTGTTTGACTGATGAGTCTATCCCAGGGTAACAGCTTTTCAGCGAACCTCCTTTACTAACATCCTTAGAATCAATCATGCATTCTGGTTCTTCCATGCAGCCATGACTAGGTGACGACAGCTCTGAGTTCCTCTGCCGAAAAAAAGGAATTATTATTTGGTCTTTACAACAATCGAGATAAGGCAGCAAATTAATAGTTACAAAGTATTTATTCTACTGAATTTTTCTACTAAATCATCACGGCATTGACATGAACATGACGCATGGAGCGTCGCATCACCTACAAATCATTGTAACAACTAATCTATAGATCATCCAATCAAGTATTCTTCACTTTTCTGCTGCACTCATGGAAAACAATGTACCTGTGTTTGATGTGAAGAAATGCCTGCTGGTAAGTATTCATGAGGTACTGGTACTTCAATCTGAGTGTCCTGGAACGATAAAGAACAAGTCAATAAAACTGCCAGAGACGACAGACTATTCTAATCCAGCCAATAAGAACAAAGTGACTTCTTACTTCATTGTCAGATGAGGTTAAGATGTCCTTTCGTATCCTTTTCGAATGGCTGCGATAGTCTAATGTCGATGGTGGGATTTCGTTTTCACTGTCAGATGCGTCTTTTTCATAATATGCCTTGTAATTTCGTTTGCGGGTCTTCTTCGGCCTGCCCATTTGGTTCCTGGAAGAGTTTGTCTAGGTTTGACTGAAGACACTTCCCTCTTCAGCAGGTTGCGGGTTGAGCAGAGCAGACCGATTTATTCAAAAGACAATGTACAAGAGAACTAGGAAAGGGCGCTGCAATCGCCAAACGTCACATTTCGGGTAGAGATCAGTTCAGTTTACGATGTTTTCAGGCAGGGAACAGCTCATGTGGTATCGCGTTCGCCGTTAGCAGATTGGATTGGATTGGACTATTTTTAAGGCTAGAATATAAGCAACAAGCTGAAAAAGTAGCCCACTTGGCTATCGTTTTTCAAATTAGGCGGTTTAAATTTTGACTGTGGCTCTTCGGGCTTCGCCTAATCTCAAAACTGGCGCCCTGGCAACGCTGCCTGGCATCTGTTGAGTATTGATGCCGGTGGTTGCTGTTGCTTCCTGTCGCCGCGCGGTGAGAGCGGCGATTGTTTCCAACCGTCGCATCGGCGTCCGTTGAGGTAAGGTGGAAGTGTTGTGCGTCTGTTATGTGAGTGTGGGACTTATTTTTATTCTGAGTTCTCCTGCTTTGGTTTGGCAATAAGCTACAATGAAACCTGAATGGTTAGTCTTCCGGTTCGACGACGAATCGAAAGCTCGCATAGCGCCAATTCCCTCTGTTCGCAACGCCGGAGACCACAGTCCCTACGAACCTGTAGCCTGCTCTCAACTGCCCAAGGAAAAAATAGAAGTGCAGTGGCAGAGAAGCCTGACGCAAGGGAGCTTCTCTGACAGCGGTTATTATCCGGGAGTAGCCCTGCTCAATGCTTGTAAGTAGTTTTCTGACCCATTTCGCTTTGTTTCATTGTGAGTCGTCGAGTGTTCTTTGCGGAGTGGTTAGTTGCCTAGGCAAGCCGCAGTTTCAAATATGTGCTCGTAGTTCGTAGTTTCGCAATCGAATTTTTGGCCATTAAACGGTTCAGAGAAAATGCGGGTATGAGGTTAAGTTTGATCTTACAGGATCGGGCTCGATTCGAATCTTTCTATTAGAAGACATGGACGAGAGGGCGATTGAGGGGATAAGGAAGGGGCGCAGGCAGGGTTAGGTAACCAGGAAACTCTCACTGGGAGGAGGGGTTGGTTGGTTGCGGAAAGACCTAGATTCTTCCAAACTATTATGCATGTTGTTTCGAAAATATTTAAGTTCACTCAGGTTTATTTGTTCCACACCGCAATGATCTATTGTCTGGTTCTATTCTTTTCCAGGTTCGCTTGAATCTGCACTGGAGAAGTGCAAGGAGGTTCAAATAAAATTGCAGCCTGCTCCAGTTATCACTTTGCCTGCACGCACCATGCCACTGACCACCCGGACTGTCCCCTGTTCCACAAAATTACGGGTAAAATTAACAATTACTGTTGGACACATGTCACTTGGTTGAGCCGCTAATTCATAGAGAACGATGTTCTGGCGGACTGGAACCATCTTAAACTTAAAACTTGTTGTTTAAATGCAACTGTTTAAAAGAATCCTACCAAGTGTACAATATTTTAGACTGTCTTGAATTACATACATGGCTGTGGCTCAATAGTGATTGTTCTGTTCCAGGTACGGAAAAATGGCTCCAAGTCTGGTGCTAACACAGCTAGTACTTCTAAATGTACACCCACATCTGATAAAGTAAGTCTCGGGTACAAAGATTGGTATGTGTTAATTCCTCTTGATGTGTACTCACCATGGCTTTCCTGACAATTTCAGATAATTAAACCTAAGAAAACTAACCATGCAGCCAAGAATCCAGTTAAAAAAACTAGATTTGAGGAAGTGATTAATAGTCTGGGAAGTAACCCTTTATTTACCTCTTTGAAGCAGGTGAGCAAGTAGTCATACCTATAGTTTGGTATTCATAGCTATTAGCAATCACCATCAGCCCACTTTATTGGTTACAATGCTCTACTGTTCACCACTTTCATAACAATTGGTGATGAAAAATTTTGAGCCAAGAAAATCCTAGCTTGCATTGGATTAGTCTGTTATGAAAATGTCTGATATATGGGCTGTCCTGCTGTTTCAGTGGTCTGCTACTCTTCCATTCCACTTTCTTTGTGTGTGGTATGAAATACTTTTATTACATATCTGCTTTTAATATGTATTTTTTTAAATCTTATTTTAGTCTCCTGCCAAAGAAATTCCTGAGCCAGAGCAGAAGCATGTGCGGAATCTAAGTTTCGAATACGACAAGCAGGTACATTTGAACTGAACACTGACTTAAGAAATTGCTTTGCTTGCAAAGTACTGCTATGCAATTTGCAGTTCTCGTACTGAATATCCTTTCTCTCTCTTCTTGGTTTAGGAAGTGTTAAATATTCCCAAGAAATCAACCACCGCCATAGTGAATCCAACCCGTGGTCAGAAGCAGGGAAAGCATGAGAAAAGCAGCACTTATTCTCCTAGAAAGAAGAAGGTAATGCTAATTATTATTTACCAATCATCAATGTACTTTAATTCAGCTTTGAGGTGTACAATGTACTTGCTTGTGCTCAATTTCTATGGTTTATTGGAAATTAAATTATAAGTGATTTTCTTTCCACAGGATTCTAGTACAGAAGTAAAAAATGAAGATGAAAGAGTGTCTGTGATTCTAGAGACTTCTAATGAAGTCAAAGAAAAAGGTGAAGTCTGTGAAGGTGGGGTGGAGACTCCATGGAGTGCCAATGAAGATAGTGAAAGTGGAGACAGTGATGGCAGCGAGGGTGGCGAAGCAAATGCTGAAAGCAGTGGAGGAGAAGGAAGCGACTTGGTGAGTGCAGTGACATTTATTGTTTTTTTTTTTTAATTGTTCGTAGCAAATTGTACCTTTTAAGATTTTTTTTTCTGCAGGATGAGACTCTACCTGTACTTCCAGAGTTGCCTGACAAATTCCAAAGAATTGAATCTGGCACAGAAGAATCCAACTCAGAGAGGGGAAATTCAGACTCTGATGATGCTGAAGATCCATTATGCAAAACTTTGGAAGCAAATGAAGAGTTAAAGAAAAAGTTGAAGACTGCAGTAACTGAACTTCAGGAGGTAAAGCGCATGTCAGCCTTGGCAAATAATATGCGGCTTGAACTTCAGAAGAAAAATGCTGCTTTGGATTCTGAAAACAAGCGTCTCAAGGAGGAGAGTGATGTCCTGCAAAGGAAGTACGATGCACTTCAAAATCTGATGCTGAACCAATCTGGTAAGTTTTTATTGTTTTATGTCAAGCATTTAATGAGTCCAACAAAACAATAGTAGAAAAATTATTAAATAAATAATGGCAACAGCTTAAGAGGTTTCTAACGAAATGGAAGGTTGTGTATTGTACACACTTAATTTTTTGAATCATTCTGCTGTTGTGTATGTCTGTTGCCACTGCAAATTGTGAATTTTTTCCTTCTCTTGTCTTCTAGAGCGACGACCCAAAGAAAGTCAAAAGAGATTGAATTCAAACGATTCAGAGCGGTCTCCTAAAAAGGTTAAGGTTTCTGAACCTTCAAAGCCACCAGAGTGGCCCGATCATGCAGTCAGCAAGCTAAATAAGAAGCCAAAGAAATTGGGTATGTATTGTATCTCCATGAAGCATGCATAGTAATTCTTCACTTTAATTTTTTTGTACACTCTCATTAACTTTTTTTTTCCGGCGCCGATAGATTTTTTGGAAGATAAAGAATTGAATGAAGTATGTGAAAAAGTATTAAGGCACCTGAATGGTACGGAGGTGATGGTTCCTGATGAGAAAGGCAAGGTGTGTGTGTGTTTTCTTTTTTTAATGTCACTTCAGTTTACCAGCATTTATGTGACAGCCCTAGGTTGGTTTTACTTGAGCTAGCATTAATTTTTGTTATGCATTTCCACCCTGTACAGATTGCTGTTGGTCCAGGACTGAAGTGGGACAAGGCCACATTTGATGATATTGTTGAAAACAACCAACTGAATTTGCCCAGGATGGCTCAAAATTTAGCAATGCAGACTTGGTCAAGAGGAGAGAGAGTAAAACGGTCACTGGATGGGAAAAAGAGCAACCGATTCCCAGATGCCCCTGTTAAGGTTATGGCCACACCAAGGAAAGTGAAGACCATTCTTGGTAAGTTTTTTAATTTCTTTGGCTTTAACAGGTCTATTACATTCGCTAACTAATGTTTGTAATGACATGTGTTATTAGGAACGGTGAAAGCTGTGATGAAGAACTCTGGAGACAAGGAAGGTCCGGCAATGATCTTTACCCTTAAAGGATGCCGTTCTGCCATAGGGCAAAAGTTTGCTAATGATGCATTTACAAAATAATGTTGTGTTGCCTCCTGAATTTTCCAAGCCCGTTCTTGACATTCATTTACTAAAGGTATTTTCAGATATGTATTCCCCAGCAGGGGCATGATTCTTGTTTATTTTTGTTTAGTTTTTGTTTGTTTTTTAAACTTTTTGAACTAAAGTTTGATAGTAATTAATCAGTGTTATATTTCAATTTACTGTCAAATATGTTGTTGCCAGGTGCTGATGGCATGAGCTCATTTTTGTTTTTGAACATTCTTGTATGCAAAATATGTCATATAAAGTGTACTTAAAGTGCTATCATTACGTATGTTTTATTTTCTTGTTTCCTATTTTGTCCTGTGAGTGGTGTTATTAATGAAAATTGGTTCTCCAGGGTGTACACAGCTGAGGAGAATTAAGTTTGTATTTGAAGGTACAAGCCCTGCTTTTCTTCGTAATCATGAGGCCATCTTAGCGGAGCGGGCCAGAACTGACAGCAGACTCAGTCCATGCGAAGTGGATTGTCACCCCTGCGGGATCGCCGTGGCACGTAGGCAACCGCTCGTACACACATGCTAGCACGGGGTATCTGCGAGACGCAGCGTCCGACGGTATGCCCCTGCCATTTGGGTTGCCTACCTGTGAGGGGCTGAAGTGTGACCAGCCACGCCGAGGGTGCTCTCGACCTCCGCGGACGGTAGTAGGGAAGCAGTAAGGAGGGTTCAATTTGAAAAAGTTCAATCTGAGTTGCCTTTTCTAAATCTGACGTGACAGATCGCAATGTGAGCGGTACACGGAACAGCCAATCTCGCTCCTCAAATCTGATCTGCATTTCAGAAATCTGAAATGGGAGATCTCAATCTAGACACCCAGATCAGCCAATCTCACTTCCAATCTCAACACTAAATCTGAGAAAGAAATCTGGATACCCGAGCGGACACTTAATCTGAGGACGTCAATCTGAGATAAGAAATCTGAACAACACAAATCTGGAAAGTTAAATCTCGGTGCACGAATTAAGATCAGAAATTAGGATATTTAGATTATCAGCAACTTTCAGATAATTTGGTTCAGATTGAAGTATCAGATAATTTTTACACCAGTGTGGTTGGACCCATGAGCCACTCTTCGTGTCTACGCCCTCCCACTGCCTGTCCATGACGTTTATCCCCATTGGGCGGATTGATTCTGTACGTGTGAAGGATTACGATGCGGGAGTGAAGGCGCTCTGTGTGTGTGTGTGTGTGTGTGTGTGTGTGTGTGTGTGTGTGTCTGAGCGGCTGGGAGTAGTGCCGCGTGGTCTAGAGTGCCGCTAGCGGATTATGTGACCGTGAAGCGTGAAGCAGATGATCGATGGTTGCAAAAAAAAAACAAAAAAAAACACCAATTTTTTTAAAATTTAAACTACAATACTTTCTGGTGATATCTCCCCGATCGCAGATACGTATACTGTCAGCTGTCGGACTCGCCGAGGCCGGAGATCGGATGACCTCTACCCTTCGTCAAGGTGAAACGCATTCGGTCTCCGTAAAACGACTGTAGCGATTTACGCTGGGACCCCAAAGAGAATCCCGGTGACGTAATTGTCACAGGATTGGCAGCGCGGTTACGACACTGTAATCCGATTGGTCGATCAGATACCCCGTGCCCCGTGTGCCCCAGCGGTGACCCTTGTCGTGTGTCCAGCTGTCTCCCCTCTGACCCTTGTGAAGCCCTTATCAAGTCAGGAGGAAGACCCTCTGGATGGGATGCGGGTCCCCAGAGCGCCTTACCTGCGTCGAATCGACGAACGGCCGTGGATTGTTGGGGCTCACCCGCACGTAACTGGCTGTGCGGGCCGTAGGGCCGTATGGCCGAGAGGTGTTGACCTGACAGGTGACGTACTGCTTCCGGCAGGGATCCAAATGTCTTCATCAGCCCGGTGCCTCTGCAGGGACCCGTAGCGAGCTGAGGGCCCGCGTCGAATCGATAATCGTCTCCGCGACCTTTCCTGCTTCCAACACCGACTGTATATTTTAATTGTTTTTAACCCTTCCAATCTCAATCGGGCAGTGCCGCATTGGGAAACACTAAACGTGATTGTCGTCTCTTTTCGACGTTTTCTATCAGTTTAGGTATCGCTATGTGAGCTGCTCAGTTCTAAAGGTGTTATGCGTCTTACGCCTAACTCTGGAAAAAGACCTAACCTAACTAACCACGCACTGTTAGCCCACATTGCCACTGTCAGTCGTACCCTCAATCCATAACAACAAACGGGTCCCTCTTCTTTGCGATCTAACAGAGTATTCCGGAGCAGAAGCCCGAAACGGAAGCATGAAGTCGCAGGGAAGAAGAACGCCGGAGTGAATGTATGAGAAATCTGTATTGTGTTATTTTTCGAAAAGCGAGCGATTTTTAAAGAGAAGCGGAGTTTCAAACACGAGATTTCTCATACTTACCTTGTGTTCCTCATCGTTACGACTTCTTACTTCCGTTTCGGGCGTCTTCGTAGTACTCTACCGTCACCCCGCAGGGGACATGTAAAACGGACATTTTGGTCGGTTGTACTGGCCGGGTCATGCAAGATACACAGGTAATAATCTCGATAAGTGTGAGGCCATTAGGCTCTTTCTTCCTGGGCTTTCGAGGAAGACGTAGCATCCAGCGGACTCTGCCTAATTTTATCGTTGTTTTGATGGTGCTCTCTCTCTCTCTCTCTCTCTCTCTCTCTCTCTCTCTCTCTCTCTCTCTCTCTCTCTCTCTCTCTCTCTCTCTCTCTCACTCACTCTTCCTCATACGGCTCTCGCACTCTCCCAGGAGGCAAGACGCTCCTCTGCGGGAGATCTCCCGAATCAGGGGGGACCCGGAGGCCGATCCCTACCGCTGCGAAGAGAGCCTCGTAGGTGCCAGAAAGAGACGAGGGAGTTGAGAGGATATCTGCCTCTGGTCCCACGAAATGAAGCCGTGTGGCTGCATAGCATGGACATCTCACTCGTGTGCCCTATGAGGCAGCTGTTGTGATAGCAGTGTCTACCTGCACTGAAGCAGAGTGGTGTCTCCACAGCCTTTGTGTTAAATCGGAAGAAGGTTGCAGTATCCAATCGTTTCTAACTGTATTATCCCTTTTCTGTTTCAGGTGAGTGACGATTTCGCGCGTCTTATCGCGCTATCGACAACTTCATTACGCGCGATTTGTAAGTTACATTACATCCTTCTTGCGTTTTCGCTGACACCCGAACTCATCCGTGCAAACTATACCCAAATATCACTCGTCTAGAGATGTGAACGCACGGACCCAATTAGCGATGCTGTCACAAAAAGAAGTGTGGTGAAAACAGACTCAAAATGCATGAAAACCGGTAATGCTCGCCACACACTCTTCTCTTCCCATTTTAAAGACCTCGCAGATGTGTCAGCGCGGTTGGCCACGACGATGGCCATGCTTTTTCGCAACTTTAGAAAACTCCCCTTTGAAAAAAACTGGAGCCATCTTCTCGTGCGTCAGAGTATCAGCATCGGCGCAGCCCCATCGCCCCGTTTGGCCCACGCCCAACCCGAATGTGTGTCCACGCAGTTAGTGCAGACCCAACTCCGGCGCGACCATCACTCTTTCATATTTTTCCCACGTTTGTGCGGAGAAACAGTGATGGCGTACTGTCAGGCTGCGGCGGTTCGCTCTCGAGCTGCGTCGAATGTCACGCCTTATAATCCTTTTCATTCCTATTTTATTCGACCGGCTGTTCCTTTTAATGTCTTCTTTCTGATGCGCCGTTCGATGCCTGCCTTGCCGCCGCCGCCGCCGCCGCCGCCGCCGCCGCCGCCGCCTCTTCTCTCCTAATTGAATCGCACTTTCTTGTTGCGATGTGTGCCCGCCCGTGGGATCGCTGGCTGCTGGGATCCATCCTACTTAGCCGCGCCGGTTCTAGACGTGCCAAATTGAAAATTGCGACGGCAGCCGGCGTGTGCTCCGATTTGTTGGATGTTTGGCGCGGTGTTTACACCGTCGATCGAACGGGTCAGTTGAGGGGAGGATGCCAATACGGTACCCCGCACCCCGCACCTGCCCTACGTTTTCGTCAGCCTTGTTTCTGATAAGGAGCCCCAACCTAGGTTATGTCTTGCGAGTTGCAGCGGCACAGCTTCTCCTACAAAGTCGTCCAGCATTCCCCCGGGTGCCCACGCACGCACATCTCTTTATACTTTCTGCACACACACACACACACACACACACACACACACAAACACACACACATACATACATACGACAGCGAGCGGCCACTCACCAGCACAAGTGCGGATGTGCAGTGGGATGGTGGTGCGAATATTTTCCAGCGGGAGTCCCGAGAGTGCCTGGCATTACTTGTTTCCATGGTGTCGCAGCAGCATGCCGCAGCCGCAGCCGAGGTAGCAAGACGTCCATCGCATCGGACGTATCCCGTCATGTGTCGAGCGTTTGCTCTGCGTCTGCTTCGGGTTGCGGTCGCTGCGTTCGGGGTGAAGACGACGCCCGTGTGTCTCTCTCATTGCCCCCCCCCCCCCCCCTCTCTCTCTCTCTCTCCCCCCCTCTCTCTCTCTCTCTCTCTCTCTCTCTCTCTCTCTCTCTCTCTCTCTCTCTCTCTCTCTCTCTCTCTCTCTCTCTCCCCCTCTCTCTCTCTCCCTCTCTCTGCCCCCTAGAGGCCGCAGGCATTAGAACACCCTGTCCTGCCTGGCCGAGTGCGTCTCGCCGACGACGATCCGGGCGTATCAGGTTCGCCCCGCCGCTGCCGCCGCGGTTCGGGAGTTAATCTGCACTGGATCTCTCCACCTTTACTGCCTGTCACCTGGCATTTGCTGACCCCCCCCCCCCCTCCTTCTCCATAGCGCTGCTGCCCCGTTCCGCCTCTGCTCCTAGCTCTGCAAAATTCCGCGCCTGTGTTTGAATGTGGACCCTGTTTCTCGCTCGTTCACCCGCCGTGTGTGCACCGTGACCCGCGGGTACGGCTGCACCGGGGCCGTACATGAGCTGCGTAATAACGCAGCGCTGCTCACAGAGAGAGAGAGAGAGAGAGAGAGAGAGAGAGAGAGAGAGAGAGAGAGAGAGAGAGAGAGAGAGAGAGAGAGAGAGAGAGAGAGAGAGAGAGAGAGAGAGAGAAAGAAAGATCAGTGGCAAAAAGGCGGGGCGAAAAAAGAAGAGGAAGACGCGCGGTTGGCGGATGTCGATTGATGGCGCAGCCGGCTGCCGACTGCCACGGCCCGGTCCGGTCCGATCACTGTGTGATACTTTCTCTGGTCAGTCCAGATCAAGGCTGGGGCCGTGTCCTGTCCGGTCCGAGACGACCCCGCGCGACACGGACACGCCCGTTGGGCCGGCAGGACACCGCAGGACTCGACAGGACCCCGCAGGACCCCGCAGGACTTGCCCCCCCCCCCCCCCCCCTCTATCTCACCGCACTGCTCTCCTAATTGGGTTCACCTGGCCGTTTGGGACCGTCGTCGGGCTGGCCGGCCGGCTTCGGGCGGCGATGGCCGCCACCGCCGAGGGTCATGGGGTCCCCGTCCACCTCCGGGGGGGGGGGGGGGAGAGGGAGGAAGGGGCCCCCGAGACCACTTGTCATCCTGTCAAACCGGACGAGCGATACCGCAATGAAAATGATGGTCCAGGGCCGTATAATGCGCAAAGTGAACATTTGAACCCGAGAGGCTGAAGTGCCGCAGGGCGCTGCCGGGCACCGCAGGGCCGCCTCCCGACCCTCCTCACTGCATTCCACCTTGGGGCCCGCGGCGCCCCGTATCGGCAGCGGAGGCACTCGCTGTGTGCCCTTCGTGCTAATAAGGCCTGCAGCCGGCGCTTGCCTCCTATATAGGAGAGCGGCTGGGTGCTCCTGGTGCCCCCCAGTGCCTCGTGCCCAAGTTAAGGGTGGTCCTCTGCTGCTATGTCCTGCTCCTCTGCTCGGTTCCGGGCCGTCCACCTACCCCTGTGCATGAGGATTCTGGGAGATACCCCTCGCTGGACGAATGCGGTGTCTTTCCCCGGAATGACTTTGGCCTCTCGTCGGTTGACCACAAGGGTGGTTCGCATAGGTGTGACTCTACGGTGGTTCGGGCGCACCGTGCATCCCGCGCTATGTAGTTTGTGGACGGCCCCTCGGCCGGCTGCTGGAGCGGCGGGGCTCGCGGCTCGCGGACGAAAACAATAACGCCCCAGGGCCGCCGCCGTGGAGCCCCGGCGGAGCCCGGCGGCCAGGTGCATCTCATTACTGTGCAGCTGCTGCCGTGTGCTCGCACAGGTGTGGCGCGCCTGCTGCCGCCGCCGCTGCTGCGGTTGCATAGCACCAAAACGTTCGGATCACGAGTATGCTACTGCCTGCTGCTGCAGGAGCGGCGGCGTGTCTAATGCGGGGAATGATTGATTTCGCAGTGAATAAGCGTCTGGTGTACGCCGTGATGGATTTCAGCTCGGCGTGCGGCGCTGTTATTTCTTTTGATTTTCAGCTGCCGTGCGCTGGATCTAGAGTACTACTGCGCTGCATTGCGATTGGGAGCAACGACACACCGGTCAGACCGTCCGAATACCAGTGCAGAATCCATGAAATTCAAGTGCTGTGCACAAAATTCAAACAAAATTGAAGTGTAAGTGATTCAAATCCATCGCAAGTCTTCCAAATTTAACATTTTTTTTCTAAAATTCACCAACACTTTTCCAATGTCCACATTATTTTCCTCCGAAATCCACTTTAATCTTTCCAAAGCTCATACAAATTATGCGGAAGTGCAGTGAATTTTTCGAACGCTGAACACCGAAATTCTTACCCGTCCCTCACCTGCTACTCCCTTTTAGCTACGCCGCTGGTGCGCCCCTCCGGCTGGTCCTGGGACACGGCCGCGGGCCGACCCCGAGCGACGCGCCAGATGAAGTGGTCAGTCCCACGGTCGTGTGGGGCGTAACGGGCTGCAGGGAGCCAAAAGCCGGGTGATCGACCAGGCTATAAAATGTTGGCCGCTCTGTGAGTGCCCGTCCCGTCCCGGCTGTGCCCGGCTGTCCCCGGCTGTCCCCGGCTGTCCCCGGCTGTGCCCTGCCGGCCCGTGGCGCTGCCGGGGCCATCCTCCTGTCACCGAGGTCAAGGAACGTATAGAACGTCTCGTCTCCGGACCCGACTGCTGCCGCCGCTGCCGCCGCTGCCGCCACTGCAGCACTCTGGACCAGACCATCGCGGTGAGACGCGTGTGTCGGACGGCCGTCCGCCCCGCGGTCACCTCTCCTGCTGCCACGGCCCGGCAGCTGCGTGGGTCTCCCAGATGCTGGAGGAGCCTCAAACAAGGAGGAATCTGATGGACGCCTTATCAGCCATTCATCTGGGGCGCCGCTATCTCTCTCTCTCTCTCTCTCTCTCTCTCTCTCTCTCTCTCTCTCTCTCTCTCTCTCTCTCTCTCTCTCTCTCTCTCTCTCAGTGGCGAAGTGGCGCCAGCGTTGAGCGGCGGGGGTCCATCAAGGAGACAGCGCCGCATTTTTGGAATAAAACCGCGTCCGCCGCGAATTCCTGCCGTTCCCCGCGGTCGTTTAATTTGTCGTCGCGGCGCGGCCAGACGTTGAATGAGATGTGCGCCGCGCGGCCGCGGAGTCCAGGCCAAAAACGCTAATAACGATTCGGGGTTGGCCTACTGGACATGACGCGCCCGGTCGTCTCAGTTCGGTCCCGGACTCCTCGCTCGTCGACGTCAGGCTGAATGAAGGGCTCGGCCCCTGCCTGGTGCTTCGTGCGCCCGCCGGGGAGGTTATCCGCGCGGCGTCTTACGGCGCTGGCGCAGCTTATGGCGCTGAGGAAGGTGGTATCTGCGCCTGCATCTCGGGGACACGGCACGACAGCGCGCCCCCGGGGGCCCGAGCCCACCGGAGCCCGCCGGAGCCCGCCGGAGCCCGCCGGAGCCCAGCCACCCACCCTGAGCTGCAAACTCTCGCGTGGGGTACCTCCCTCTCCCGGAATGTCGTGCAGATGTCCCTGCTACGGGAATGTTTGACGTAGCTTACGGATGGGCCCTGGCTTCCTCCGCAAACGCCACCATTGCTGCTCTTCATGATTCATGTGTGCTAGTTGCGGTTATTGGCGCTTTGATCGGTAATTTGATGTCCTCTACCGGCAGTTTCGTTTCTCACATCGGAATCCTTGGACGGTGTTGACGGGTAACAACAACACGGCAGAGCGGCAGAGCGGCAGAGTCCCGCGGCCGCACAGCCGCACAGCTCCCTGGGGGTGTGATTAATCGTGTTTCGCTGTTCGATCGCCGCTGCGACACTGTCCGGGAGCGGCCAGCCTCCGCCACCATACCGCACTCCAAAGAGGAGGAGGAAACCGCAGAGCACTAATTAAAACGTCGGCGCGATGCCGCCTCGCTCGCTACTGCAGCCGAGTTGTTGTTGTTGTTGTTGTTGATGCGGTTGTTGTTGGCGGACGACGAGGAGGAAAGGATGAGCTGCTGGGGAAGGAGGTAAGGACCGCCACGAGCAGCAGCAGCAAACCCACCGAACAACAACGCAAATAAATAAATTAATTTAAGAAAAAAAAAACACACACTCACACACACACAGGAACTTCCCAAAGAGTTGCGTTGTTGATTTCGTGACGAGCAATAAAATTCTGGTTCTCAGTGAAAAATCCGTTGTCGTGTCGCTGACGCCACGAACGTTTTGCTGACCCAATAATATGACCCAACGAAAAGCTAGTTTGCAGCCGGCCGTTTTGCTTGTTACTCAATTAACGAACAAAATTTGTTGGGACCACTAATCTTTTTTTCATTTTTTTTAAATGCGTTTGGCGCATATGCTGCCTGCTGTGGCACGACACTTCACCTCCGGGGTCTCCTTGGGGTCGGGGTCCCTCGGGGCCCCGCCAGGGTCCCCTCCCCCTTCCCTGCGCGCGCACTTGCCTGCCTCGCCGCGTTTGCAGGACAAGAAGTAATTAATTACCTCCTCCGGACAGTTTGGCTTCTGCTGCTCCCCCCGCCGCACCTCCCCGCCCCTTCACTCCGCTGCGTCCTCTCCTCTCTCCTCCCTCCTCCTCCTCCTCCTCCTCCTCCCCCCCCCCCCCCCAGTCAGCTCTTCTCCTCGGCGCGGTGCCACGACGGGGGCGTGATGGTGCCCCCGGGGGCCGGCGGGGTCCGACGGGGGCCTCAGCACGGCGCGGCCACCTCCACGACGCAGGAGCTAAAGCAGCACACATCCACGTAACTGCAGTCCGGGGCTGCGCGCGCTCTGTGTTGGCATGACTGTACAATTGCCCCCCCCCCCCCCGGTCACACACACACACATACAAACCCGGGCGCGCGGGGGGCAATGCATCACAGACGTACGCACACACGGGCACACATGAATCACACACTCGCGCGCTCACACAGGTCGCCCGCAGTGCTGGCCGCGGGCAGAGGGCAGGGCAGGGTAGAGCGCTGCCTGAGGTTCAAGTCGAGCGCGGAGGTCATTCCGGGAGTCGGGGGCCGCGGGGGGGCCACGAGGCTTCTGGCTCCACTTCCTGTCAGGGCTTATCGTGCGGCAGCTGAATGCGGCGCGGGCTGTGAGGTTAGGCAGCGCATAGGCTTGTGCGTCAGACTGGTTGCCTACCCGGAGTCTGGCGGGCGCTCTGCCAGCGGCGGCGGCAGCGGCGGCGGCAGCGTCGGCGGCAGCGGAGGTGAGAGACCTGTTTGTGTCGGCGCGTCGCGAACCGTCTCCTCCCCGGCACGTGCCTGTGGTAGCGGGTGCAACCGGCTGCTGGGCTATTCATCCTCCCACTCTCTCTCTCTCCCTCTCTCTCTCTCTCTCTCTCTCTCTCTCTCTCTCTCTCTCTCTCTCTCTCTCTCTCTCTCTCTCTCTCTCTCTCTCTCTCTCTCTCTCTCTCTCTCTCTCTCTCTCTCTCTCTCTCTGTCGCACTGCGGGCAGGAACGGACAGATGAGGGAGGAGCTCTGTGTGCGCACTGCTCTAGGCTTCAGCCTCGCTTTGTACGTACATGGATAGAGTGGGATGGACGGCGACAGCGACGAGAGGCAGCAACGGCGGTGCGAGTGAGAGAGAGAGAGAGAGAGAGAGTGCGTGTGAAGGAGAGAGATAGAGAGAAGATGTAAGGTCCGGCCGGAACGGTTGGGCCCAGGCCCGGTCAGTCGGCGTGTACTTGGTGCCCAGCGTACCGTCATCATCTTTATAATGAAGACATCGCGGCCGTAATTATATTTCGTCTGAAGGTCCATTAGCCCGCTGATGACGAAAACTATTACAGATCGGTCGACTCACTCATACGGCGCGCACGGCGGCGTACATTGCCGGCCGGGCCGGCGGGGCGCTGTACGCTGGGGGCGCGGCACGACACGGCGCCGGAAAGTGATAGCCAGGGCCCGTCAGAGTGGTGCGGAACCCTATGGTTCGGACGAAATGGGAGGACGGAATTATGTCCCATACATTTGGTGATTATCTGACGCTTTTCTTTAGGAATATAAATTTTGGTCACAGCTATAGTGACTGCTGAAAGCATATCAGAGAGTCACCTCGATTTTCGTAGGTGATGGTCATCTTTTCTGGGAGTGTTTTAATTAGCCCCTGTGTAGAGCGCCGCGCGTAACTGTTTTTGGGGTGAACCCTTTCCAATCGTGTATGAATGGTAGTGGAGCAGGCCGGCTCGAATTAAGGTGTTTTATACCTGTGAACTGTGAAATGAGAGAACGGCAGCGGCTGGGGCAGCGGCACACGTGCAGTGATGGGCCGAGGCCCTGCCGCTGCGGTGACTTAGAAAGGGAAGACCTCACGGCCCGCCCATCCCACGGGCCCCAGGCCCCATTGAACATGCCGGTGGACGCAAATAATGACGCTTCTGAATGCCCACTACGCCCCCCTCTCTCTCTCTCTCTCTCTCTCTCTCTCTCTCTCTCTCTCTCTCTCTCTCTCTCTCTCTCTCTCTCTCTCTCTCTCTCTCTCTCTCTCTCTCTCTCTTTCTCTCTCTCGCTCACTGTGCGCAGCAATGTACTTTATTTATTAGTTGGCACTGCTCGTATTATCGGCACTTTTCCACAACAGTATTACGGAAAGCCGGCATTTCTCCGTACAGGCGAACGGCAGCGATGGGCCCTTTTGTTTTGGTAACAGTGAGCGGCCGTTTGGCCGTGCCGCGCCGCGCCTTGCAGCAGGGTGTGGCAAAACGACGGTCAGCTCCGTCGTTCCCACGTAGAGCGAAGTGACCGAACGATATGTAGAACCGGCGAGAACGGCAGGGGCGCAAATCAAAATGAATTTTTTCCGGGCGGCGGGAAGCCGTGATCGAAGGTCGCAAGGAAAGGAGACCTAAACGCACTGGGCAGTCTGAGGGCCGCCCAGCTAAGCGGCGCTGGCGGGGCTGGCGGGGCTGGCGGGGCTGGCGGGGTCACCGCGGAACGGACTTAACGAAGTGAGACCGCGGGCGGCGCGGTCTGGGGGAATATAAAGGCAGAGACACACCGCTCTAAAGACGCACAGTTCGACCGGGACGGAGGGGAAGGGGGGCGCCGGAGGGGGGAGGGGCGGGGGAGGGGGTAGCGGGGCTTGCCTGCTGGCCGCATACGTGGGAAAGCTGCGTGTGTGCCGCCCCGCGCCTTCCTCGGTTTTGCCTTGACTCGGGTACAAAAGTTAGCGCCACAGGCCTGGCGTGACCCGGCTGCGTGGCGAGGCGCGGCCGCTCTCGCAAAAGAAGGCTGCCTCGCACTACGCTCTGTCCGGTCGGTGCAGGCCGACAATGAAAGGGCGCCCTTGAGAGACCGGGGTATTTGAGCCCGCGCCGCTGCTGTCACGAGGAGCAGCCTTTGACCCCGGACCAGTGGGCTCTGTGGGTCCTTTTCACCTGCCGAACTGCTCGCTGACCAATCAGGCGCGAGAGATATCCGCCAGGTCAGCGGAGCCGCGTGAGCACGGCGAGGACCTCGGCGAGGACGGCGAGATACGCTGTCGCCGCGGCCATTCCCATTTATAATCTGCACTTTCCGGCGCGGCGAGTCTTCGCGTGGCTCCGGCCGGCCGGCCGGCGGCTGCTGCTGACCGGACCAGTGACCGGTAGACGTCGAACTTGGTGAGGACAAGGCGGCGAAACGAGTCCTCCTCCTCCGTGCGGCCGGCCGGCGGCAGATCGACCCGGCGGCCGCGCGGCGCTTGTGATGGGTTGGGTCACCTCGCCGACAACGCTGCGCCACGCCTCGCGCCGCGCACCGCCACACCGCTGTCCCGATTCCATTTTTTTTTTTCTGTCTCTCGCTTTTCGTCGCCGCCGTCGTCGCTGCTCGGTTTTCGTGACTCGTCTGAGGTCCAGAGGCCTTTCAGGAGCAGCAGTGGCAGCAGCAGTGGCAGCAGCAGCAACGGCAGCAGCAGTAGCAGCAGAATGAACGACGAAAGGGAAGGGCTAAGGACCTCAGCTGCCGGGGCCGGGGGCCGGCCGCCGGGTTACCTGTGCGAACCTCCGCCACCGCACCGCTCTGCCCCGGTCCTGCGGCGTTGCAAGAGGAGCCGACGATCGTCGTCACCAACGACTCAACCCGTCCCAGCCGGGAGGCGGGTCCTGAGAATGCGCTGAGGTCACGTCGTGTTGTGTCCACTCCTCTGAGGGCCAGCCGACGGCCAGCCGACGGTCAGCCGACGGCCAGCCGACGGCCAGCCGACGGTCAGCCGACGGCCAGCCGACGGTCAGCCGACGGTCAGCCGAGCCGAGCCCCCGCCGGACGCGCTCTTTGCGATTAGCGGCGATCGGGGGTCAGTCAGGTGTAACAGAGCAGAGGCCGCCGGTCCCACCGGCACGCCGATGAGGGCCGGCGGGGGCCGGCGGGGGCCGGCGGGGGCCGGCGGGGCCCACTGCAGAGCGGCGTACCTCGCAGGCGGGGCCGGGCCGGATACACGGCGACACGCCGATCGCCTAGCTCTGTTGCCCCTCTGGACCGGCACTCTTCTTCATTCTGAACTGGACTGGCTGAGGCTGCGGTGGCTGAGGTTGCCCCCTGCCATCCGTCCGTCCCTCCCTCCTCTGCTTCGGAGCCTTTGACGGCTCGTTAGTTGCGACCGGGGCCTGCTGCGAGCGAGCGGGGAGGAGCAGCCACGCCACGCCACGCGACCCGCGACACCACGCCCTGGCCGTGCCCCGGCCGTAGCAGAGATGACCGTCGTTCGAATCCGAAGCGGTGCAGCCGGCCGCCGCGACTTTTTCCTAACGCGCAAACGCGGGCCGGGGTCCGGTCCACGAGGGCAGGCAGGCGGGCGGTCAGGCGGGCAGACAGGCACTTTCATCCAAGGGTCTGCAACTTCAGTATTCAATGGCAACGCCCTTCAAGTGTTCCGAAAGTATTCTCGCGGCATTCTCAAGGACGAGAGTGGTTCTCTAACAATCTGTCCTAAAGGATCAACACGCCACGGTGCCACGTAATTTATGGACGACCCCTTAGTAGTCCGAACCCTAAGAGATGTATATCGGAAGCGCGCTGCTCGCTGCTGTCGCTGCCGGTTGGGTATCAGCCTGCGCCCCGCCCCTCTCCCACACCCGCGCACACACTCTCACACACGCACACTCTCACACACGCACACACTTACACTCACACACTTGCCACGCCCCGGGCGGCAGACCAGTAAGCTGGGCGGTGGCGGCAGCCAAGAGGAGGATGACGTTGGCGAAACGGAGCACCTACCGGCCAGCCGGCACGGCGACAAGGACAGTCGTCGTCGGATAGGAGTTTTGCCTGGACAAGAGCGAGAGAGAGAGAGAGAGAGAGAGAGAGAGAGAGAGAGAGAGAGAGAGAGAGAGAGAGAGAGAGAGAGAGAGAGAGAGAGAGAGAGAGATGGAGGGGAAGAATTATATAATTAGCTCTTTCACCTGTGGGCTCTTTGAGGTGAGTGAGGGCCCCCCTCCAGTGGATGGGAGCCCGGGAGGAACCCTTCCCACGACCGATACAATCCACCCACCTCACCCGGCCTCTGCGGGCATCCGGGCCCCCGCGGGCCCCCTCGGGCCCCCACCACGCACTTCGACCCGCGAGGCTAGACTGACTACTGCCGCCAACGATCTACTAACTGAAGTTTCTGCACGTGTCCTAGTTAGCGGACCGTCTTAACCCCCGTGCCAGACAGACACTGCGACACGTCTGACAAACAGGCTAAGGAAACGTCGACACTTGGTCTGATCCTTACCTCATCACCTAGTGAATGTCCCGTCATGCAATTCTACAATTTAACGTGGTTTATGTACTTTTTAGATTTTGTGTGGGTTCTAATGTCGTCTGCATGTCCACTACACGGCTGATCACAGCACCTCGTCTTTAGTGTCTGGCACCGCCGTTGTTTTTCCACTGCCGTGCCACAAATTTTTTCACCCCGCACACGCTCGGGGTCGGTAGTCGTTGGCCGCCGCGGTGGAGCAGCGGGGGCTGCGCGGGGCTGCGCGGGGCTGCGCGGGGCTGCGCGGGGCTGCGCGGGGCTGGGGCTGCGCGGGGCTGCGCGGGGCTGCGCGGGGCTGCGCGGGGCTGCGCGGGGCTGCGCGGGGCTGCGCGGGGCTGCGCGGGGCTGCGCGGGGCTGCGCGGGGCTGCGCGGGGCTGCGCGGGGCGCGGCTCAAACCCACGTACACAGCCGGCAGCCGGCCGTCACAGCGCGCGGCCTCGCCCGCTCTTGAACTTGTGATCAGAGATCGCGGCCCCGTCGACCTACCGTCACACATGACACGACGTATGACGTGGGCGACTCACATCATGCCGCTACTTTTTTTTTTTGCTCTCTCTCTCTCTCTCTCTCTCTCTCTCTCTCTCTCTCTCTCTCTCTCTCTCTCTCTCTCTCTCTCTCTCTCTCTCTCTCTCTCTCTCTCTCTCTCTCTCTCTCTCTCTTCTCTTCTACTTTCGTCTCTCTCTCTCTCTCTCGTTTCTACGCGTCCCCGTCTTGGTCCGTCCGTCCGGTTGACTAGCTCAGTTTAAAAAAAAAAAAAAAAAAAGTTGAGGCCGACGGTTCCTGTCGTAGTGTCAAACAGTAACATGGACACATTCGCGTTCGGTTCCGCAACATCGAAATAATTTCAGCCCGCGGGTTGTTATTGGGAGAGCGTCGTTGGTATGGTAGCGTGGGATGTCATCGACTCGGAGGTGCGTGTGTGTGTACGCGAGTACATGTATGCGCAGGTGTGAGTGTGAGCGTGTTTGGGCGTGTAGGCGTTTCCTACAAGAGATTTTGATGGTCATTTGCGTGGAGGAGGAGGGGCGACATTCGAACCGAAAGTCGTCTCGGTTAAACTGTTGATCTGACAAACCAGATATAGAAGGAAGGAGCTAGGGGCTCTGGCGTCGTCTATTAAGTGGAACGTCAGAATTTCCTCGGGCCTTCAAATCGCGGAGCGCCTTCGACTGTGAGGGTAGGCCAGCCCGCACGGCACTCGTGCATTGAGGAGACCTTGGTTGCCTACCCAGCAGGCGCCCTGTGCATGGTTACTGGTGGCTTTGCGACATCATTCTGGACGCACTAAGTGGACGATCCCTTACCCGAAGCAACAGAGAAATGCCATACTTAGTGACCGAATCGAGTACACAAGTATGGCTCCGATGTGAGATCGATGAACCTAACCTGTACATGACACAGTAATGGTCATCTAGTCATCATTCAATGGAAAACCACCACTCTCTCAGAAGCTTTGTATCAACAATTACTGATGATCATCTCACGCCAGGATTGGACCGAAATTTTCATCATCCTTAAATAATGTTCAAACATCGTTGTTTCACTTCTGGAGAAACTACGGCAATGTCGATGTACACGTCGTATTGCCGCTGTACAGGTTCGCTGCGGTGCGCTCTCGCACCTCCGCCCGCGGGGGGCCGGGGGCTCGGGGGGCCGGGGGCCGGGGGCTCGGGGGGCCGGTGGCCGGGGCGGGGCACCTTGGCCGCCGCCACCACCTAATACGTCGGCCTGGCTGTCGGCGCGCACGGGTGTCACACCCCACCTCAGCCTAGGCCGCCGCCTGATGTATGACTTGATCCCGACTAAACGACAACATCCAGCGCACCGCGGGGCCGGGGCCGGGGCCGGCTCAGAGCCGCGCGCTGCCTACCCGGCCCTGCCCGGCCCTGCCCGGCCCGGTGCTGGTGAACCTGCCGCATTGCCGCACTCGCGCTGCACTCGGGCCGTGTCGTCCATTCAATGCCAAACAGTGTCGCCCCGCCGGCTTGGCGTGCTCCGCCGTCGCATGTCATGCGGGCGCTGAGCGCGCCGCTGCACATTCGGACCGAGTGCACTGCGCCGCGCCGCGCCGCCATCGCCGCAACTTTTCATGCTTAGAGAGCGCGCGGCCAGCGGGGTCAGCCTGTCGTTACGAACGCCGCGCGGCCAACAGAATATGGCGGCGTGCGGTCACGAGTCGGCGGGTCACGGCAAAAAATAAAAGAAATAAAAAAACCGCTTCCGATTGCGAACCAAAAGCGGAAGTTGCGATGAGTAAGCGGATACGGGTGCGGTATGGGCAGTCGCGAATCTGGCGTCGCCCCACATGAAATCATTTTTGAAGTGTCATTCATAAAGTGCGCTCGAATATTCTCTAACCTTACGGCGACGCGGAGCGCCTGGTGTGGGTGCCTTCCCCAGGCTGCATAACATCACCAAGTCAGGAAGGTTCAACGTGTGCGCGGCCCCGCAGTAGTGCTCGCGTCCGTCACAGCCCCTCTTCCCTTTTCAACTAGCTCGTCGCGCTCGCCGGCCCCGCCGAGGAGGATCATATGGCGTAAAACGTGACCGCTGCTGCCGGATTTGCATGCAAGTTGCGTGGCTTCGGCACAGTCATAATGTGGCACAAAGTAGTGCGTGCTGACCGCATGCAGATGTCCCACAATCAGCCGACGCCTGGCGCACGCGTGTGCGCACGCTGCCCCGTGCGGCATATCGTGCACGGCCCGCGCGCCTGGTTACGGCGGTCTCGGTTTCGGCGAGGGCCGCTGGGTGCGCACGAGGTGCGCACGGGCGCACTAGAGGGAGTAATTGCCGCACAACGGGCTTTCCTCAGTCCATTATGAAAACGCGCTATCTTACAGAGCGGCAGAAAGGAGAGCACGGTGACCCCCCCCCCCCCCCCCCCCCGGCCTCCCCGCTGGCCGCCCCGCCGACCCCCGGCCTCTCATCGTACATTTTGCATATAATCTGCCGCTTCGGCAGGTGAAGAGAGGCGAACATGGCATTCTTCGTGACCGATTAAGGGGTACGTGGCGGCCGCGGCCGTAACGTGAAGTGTTATAGGCCTGCTGCAGCAGTGCTGCCCTGGGATCGCGGCGCGCGCGGCCCGCGGGGGCGGTGGGGGCGGCGGGGGCGGCGGGGGCGGCGGGGGCGGCGGGCGGCGGTGAGGCATCGGACGTTGCGGGAGAATCAAGGAGTGGTCTGAACCTCATTTTCTCCGCGCATCTTGCAGCAGGCCAAGTTTCAGCGGCTTTAAAACGGGCGGGCTGGGGCTCAAAATCTTTTTACATCATAGACCACCGCACTATCAAATTGAAATGTGCATAGTAATCAGATTCATAACCAAGTAGGCCTACGAGTTCGGTTCAAGCAGTTTATGCGGGGCATCTCCACTGGTCTGTGAGAAATTCAGCAGCGTCTACTCTGCGCATATCAGCCAAGGTGACATGACGAAGTGAAATTTCTGTTAGCCGCTTGGCTCAAGTGGACTCGACAACCTCATTACATCCTTTTGACAAAGCTGTCGACGTGTTCATAACCGCCCACATCTACATCTCTCTCGCGCGCGCACACACACACACACAACTACACACACGCAGACACGGTGTGGTCTAGATATCATATTCACGGTACCTATTTTCATCTCGGCAGTTCGTCGGCTATCTTGATTCAACCTGCGAGAGGGAGACCGCGTCAAATAGCCATCCCGGCCGGCCCACAGTGGGCTGTTTTTAAGTGTCTATAAATTGCCAGATTTCCGGTCGTGTTTTCGGGGTCCCGCCCGCTTGCAGCGCGAGTAGCCGCGAGTGCTTCCGCGCTTCCCGGCCTCCCCAAGGCCGTGGCCAGCCACCTAATGCTATTCATGGTTATGTGCGGTGTGGGCTCCTTCGCTGCTGAACCCTCAAATTGCTAATTAGTAAAATGCCGAGGCGCCATAGTGCGTGTGCTTTTTTTTTTTTTGTTTCATTTTGCATGCACTACAAGGTATAGATTATGTATCGTGCGAACACCGTCCTGCAGAAGGTTGGGGATGTGAGTACCGATTTGGGTGGTATACGTTAGAATCGAAGTTCCTCCGAAGTCATGCGATCCCCGGCTGAATAACAAATATCAAACAACAATTATTTTTTTTTTCAAACACGAAAATAACGAACTGCACTCTTTTCTCCACGTGTTCTGCCTTGCTCAATTTAAGACGTCTTATGTTTTATGCCAGTTTTCTCCTGACCCCGGCATTTTTATGGCGTGGTAAGCTGAGCGCGGAGCGGCGGGGCGGGGGCCGCGGACACCCTCTGCTGATCACGCCGCCCGGCCCAGCGCAGCCCCCGGCTGGCCTGTAACTCTAACTGGATTTCCTGGGCGGTTACACGAGTTTGCGCAGGTGGGCCGGGACGGGCTGGGCTGGGCTGGGCTGGGCTGGGCCCCTCCATGGACCCCTGGGCTCCCAGCGGCACCTTGGCCCCCGCCGCCATGCGAGACGGCGGCGCGGCCCCGAGGTGTCATGGCCCCTGCCTAATAGCTTTATTAGAGAGTTCACGGCGCAGAGCTCGCTAGCGCTCGCAAGGCCAGCAGGGCTCATGCAGGCCTCTCGCAGGGCTCGTAGGGCCATCAGGGCTTGCAGGGCTTGCAGGGCCATCAGGGCTTGCAGGGCCATCAGGGCTTGCAGGGCTTGCAGGGCCATCAGGGCTTGCAGGGCTTGCAGGGCCATCAGGGCTTGCAGGGCTTGCAGGGCCATCAGGGCTTGCAGGGCTTGCAGGGCCATCAGGGCTTGCAGGGCTTGCAGGGCCCACACGTCTCACAGGGCTCACGGGGATCTCGCAGAGTGGGTGGCTCTGGCCGAAACTGCCGTATCTTCTGAGGTGGCACAGGTTGGACACGCGCACGGCCTGGCCATGGCCCCGGAACAGCGACTGCATTGTCACTGCGTTGGAATACATTAAGCGCCTCTCTCGCGCTCTCTCTCTCTCTCTCTCTCTCTCTCTCTCTCTCTCTCTCTCTCTCTCTCTCTCTCTCTCTCTCTCTCTCTCTCTCTCTCTCTCTCTCTCTCTCGCTCGCTGGGGTCTCCGTGTCAAGTAATAAAATTAGGAGAGGCAGAGTGAGAGGGGAGATGGGTGCTGCTGCTGCAGTGGGTGACAGAGGGGAAGTGGAGGGGGGAGATGCCGATAAGAAAGAGTACCTCCAGGCAGGCAGATGACACATCTTTCCACACACGGAGTCTAGATAGTATTTGTTTGGATGCCGGTCGGCGGTGACATGTGCGCAGAAATAAAAGTCCACTTCCGTCAAATCATTTTTCTCTGATCTCCCTAGTCAAAACCAGCGCGACGTCTCTCTCTCTCTCTCTCCTGGAAACAAACAGGACTCGCGACTCCCAAGGCCGAATAATGTATATAATAAATGTAAACGAACAAATATAGCGGACTGACCGTCGAAAGAGTGGCCGGCATAGCGACAGTTAATTACGCAGAAGACTCTTATCTACCTCTAATACAGCCATCGTGGTGATTACCCTGGCCCGGATGTGAGCACGATTTTCGCAACCTTCCTGCCCCCCCCCCCCTATTCCTTGCCCCCTTCACCACATCGCATCGTATCACATCTCGGAGCGGCCATGTGAACCGGCCGTGCGGCCGTTTATAACCTATATATATCTTGTGTGGAGCTATGCTAATTTAGTGGCCGGCTGGTTTGACCCGAGCTTTGGGATACAATGACCCCATCATATGAATTAGAGCGCGCGCGCACACACACACACACACACACACACACACACACACACACTCACACACGAGGTACCTCTCCCTGCTCTGCAGGCCAGGTCCTCGGGAATCTTAATGACCCCCCCCCTCCCCCTTCCTCACCTCGAGCACCCCCTTTCCCCTCCCCTCACCCCCTGCATGATGACCACCATGGCGCTATAAATTATGAGCCCCCCTAAAATCATGTCAAGTTTTCGGGCGGCGGTAAACGAGTTAACGTTGCGTACTGAGACGTTTTATATACGGGTTATGTGGAGAACGAGAGGTGCAAATTGGCAATCCAGCAGGGAGAAGGCCCCTTATACTATTCGATATGAAGCGGTGGCGGCTCTAGCTGTTTCTCTCACTTTCTCGGCCTCCCCCGGCCATCCCTCCTTCTCGTCTCAAACGTTCTCAACTTGGGCGTGGGGACGTCACTTATTACGACGACGTGAAGATCAGAACGTACGATACCGTGTGTCGCAGTCATTTATACCCCCCGCAAACACGACATCTCTCTCTTCTGAAATAATAATTTTTTGTCCACGTGTGACGAATCTCACCGCACGGGTGGTCGTATCGTTAAACACGAAATAAAAAGCGGAACCCATCTAATCCAGCTCTCACTTTCGCTACTTTAGCCATTTTTTCGCCCAGTTAGTGTGCACCGTGAGACCGTGTGTGCACTGAGCACCGCCCGTGCTGCTTCACGCTCTGCCGGGCCCTCGTTGACGTAATCCGCCCCCGTTGTCGGCGCCTAACTCGAAATGATTCCGCTTTTGTCGCGTCGCAGCCATTTTTGATCGGCCCGCATCATTTGCTGACACAAAGTGGCGGCACGTCGTAACGCCTATCGTTTGTCTGCGCGCTCAATTTAGGGCGATACGGTTGTGCGTGACACCCGCGTAACTCGGCCGACCTCGCAAAGCAGATGCGAGCTGGCTTCCGGGTCATATTTTATTTTGCCACGGCGGCGTGTTGCATGGCTGTGGCCAGCCTGTGGCCAGCCCGTGGCCAGCCCATGGACCCATGGCGTCAGTCAGGGTTCACGGCTCATGACCACAACTCATCCAAGAAAGTGGAGCCGAACCGCGCGGCGCCTAGAAGGACGGCCGGACCGAGGCCGCGGTGAGCCGCGGGGCAGCCGCGTCGCTCCTCCCGATGCCACGGTCCGGAACACCGCGACCCTCCCGAGCCCCCCTTTTTATCTCCGACAGCAATCAGTCGGAGAGTGATTCTCGTTCCCCTGATTAACGAGGCTCCCCGGCAAGCGAAAGTAATATCAGGTGGCCGCCGTCCTCAGGCGGACCAGGCGGACTGCTGTAAGGGACTCTCGATATTCACGGGCTCTCAAAAAAACTGCATCGCTCAGAAGTGGTTGACAGCGTGGACATGCGGTTCGATTTTGCGGTCATCCAAACGCATTCTGTCCCTGGGTGGGTGGCGCACGCCAGAGCCGAGAAACGGGCGAGCAGCAGATACCCGGACGCGTCCGAATACGTCTACTGTCCCTTTCTGTTTCGACGGAACGACAGAGACAGAAGACACTTTTCGACTGGCCCGGATGCGTCCGGGTATCCACTGCCCGACCCGTTTCTCGGCTCTGGCGCACGCACCAGAGACCTGCACGCAGGGCGTGTGGGGTAGGCCACCCGCCCAGCGCCCCAGCCGTAATGTTGCCTACCCTGCGCTCGGCAGGCGCCCACGGGCCGGGCCGAGAAGCGGAATCGTTTTGGACCAATCACGCCGCCGCGCCGGACTCCCTTGTGTGCGTTCGTGCGTGTTGGTACTTACCGACGGCGAGAGGAAGCGGCAAGAAAAGCATTATCATTTCGAGTTTTCGTTTCCAAATGAGACCGCCTTCTTCGCCTTTACAGAGGCGCTGCTGCCGTTCTTTTAACTCCCCTCTCCCTCTCCCCTCACTGTCTCTGTGTGTCTGTCTCTCTCGTTCGTCTGGAGCTCAGGCCCAGCCACGCTACGGGTCCGCAGGGCCGAGTGAACTGTGACCTCCGCTACCTAAACAAAGCATCGCTCCGTCTTGTGATCAACGCACCGCCCGAGTCTCAGCAACCTCGCCCCCCCCCCTCCCCCTTCTTTTCCCTCTCCTCACTCCCTCCCTCTTCGTCCTCCAATCTCACGACTTCGCCTCACTCACTGCCGGTCCGATACCATCGCTTTTCTTCACTTTTCTGCCCCACTCCCCCTCCTTCCTCGCGTCCTTCACCTTTCTCGTAAGAACAGGAGTCTTTTGTCACATCGTAACGCGGAGTGTGCAATTATCGGCACACGGTATTGTCACTATTCTTGTTTACGCACGATGATGACAGCCGTACAAATGACTACACGGTGCCATTGGTCAGAGGAGGAGCGATAGAACAACAGGAAGGAGATGGACAGAGAACACAGGACTCGGCATGCTAAAAAAAATGAGCAGCTGAAAGATAAACGGGGGTACAAGAAGTTGTGAGGAGAGAAAGGAGGGGAGCAAAAAAGTGACCATTTGGCACTCGTATATGCACGTCGCTGTCCGATAGGTCGTGCCAACCGACTTGATCGGACGGAGAGAGAGAGAGAGAGAGAGAGAGAGAGAGAGAGAGAGAGAGAGAGAGATTGATTGATTGATTGATTGATGTTTATTGGGTCCTAGTAAAATGGACTAAAAAGTCCCGTTACAACAGAGACCCGCTCTCCTTTCAACGGGTTTTAAATAACAAAACAAAAACAAACATAAGTGAAATAAGATTTCAAAATAAACCTAATTGACTAGTATACAGTAGTAATGAAAAAGCACCTGAATACAATAGCAAGTTAAACAATGTTTACCTTTTACTGAATAGAGATCTGAAGACATTCTTTTTAACCGTGGCCGGTGACAAATGTAGATATTCATAGAGACCAAAAAGATTCCAGTACTTAACAGACTGAACATGAAAAGAATTATGATATTTAACAAGTCTGTGATTTGGCATTTGTAACATTTTTTTACTGGATCTGGTTGAACATGTGTTAGTTTTGGAGGTAAAGGTGTACAATTTATACAAGTACCAGGGTTGTTGAGACTTAATAATTTTCCACACTAACATAGAGACCGCTAATTTACGTCTATCTTCAATTTTAAGTACTTCAAGAGCTCTATAGTGAGGTGTTATATGATCAGACACCTTAGTTCCAGTGATAAACCTAATACAGGCATTCTGCAGTCTTTGTAATTTCAAATTGTTTCCTACTGACATATCAGTAAATAAGACAGACGCAAAATCAATGTGTGGGAAAACAAGAGAGGTGACAAGTAATTTCCTGATTTTAGTTGGGATGAAAGAGAAATTGCGCCTTAATTGAGCAATAGTGGCAAATACTTTCTGTACAACAGAGAGACAATGATCATTCCAGCTAAGGGTTGGATCAAAAACTACACCTAGGTTTTTAACAGTGGTGGAATAGGGTACAATACAGCCTTTTATTGTAAAAGGTGTTATGACATCCTGCAGTTGAGTAAGATACCTCTGAGTACCGATTATAATTACTTGCGTTTTGGCTACATTTAGAAGTAAATTATGACTGCTGCAGAAATCAATTACATTGTCCACATCACTGAGCATTTTACTGAGCTGTGCATTAAATGTATCCATACTAAAATGAGTATAAAGTTGCAAGTCATCAGCATAGCCATGATGGGAGCCACTCAATATAACCTTGGGCAAGTCAAAAAGATATAATAAGAATAAAAGTGGCCCCAACACACTACCCTGTGGCACGCCAGTAATAATCTCCACCCAATCAGAGAAAAGAAGCTCAGAGATGAATACCCTATGAAACCTACCAGTTAAGTATGAACTAAACCACTTAACAACAGCATCAGAGAAACCAAGAAACTTTAGTTTAGTCAGAAGAAGTCCATGGTGGACACAATCAAAGGCTTTACTTAAATCTAATAATACCAGAAGTGACATAAATCTTTTATCCATTGCCCTTCTTATATCGTCTGTAACTCTCAGTAGTGCTGTAACAATGCTATGATTTTTCCTGAACCCAGACTGATATTTGGGAAATAAGTTATTCCCATCCAAAAATTCACACATTTGTCTGTGGACTACTTTTTCCAAAGCTTTACCAAGCACACAAATAATACTAACAGGACGATAATCCTTGGGTTCACTAGGGTTTTTGGTCTTGGGTATAGGAATGATATTAGCTAGTTTCCACACTTCCGGAAAAGCACTATTTTGTAAACTGAAATTAAAAATATGTTCTAATACAGGTAATATAGAAGGCATGCATAACTTGATGAATTTTACAGGCAGAAGATCAACTCCCTTAGCATTAGATTTAATTGACTGTATTGCAGAAAAGATATCTCCAGGACTTGCATATTTAAAGTGAAATTTATCATTAATACCTCTTTCAGGAGTTTTATCACTATATTGATCAATACATACTGCAATTTGATCTGGATCCTTGATAGAAGATACAGAGGCATAATGCTTATTGAGATCATCAACTGAGACAACAATGTCAACATCCTGTCTTGGGGAACCAATATTTAATGATTTAAGAGTGGACCAGATTGCTTTTGAACTATCTGCTGAATTAAACTTCCTATATAAAAATCTGGCTTTAGAATTTCTTATTTCCTGTTTAACTTTATTCTTTACCTGTCTAAAACACTCTTTGTCAATTGGACACTGGGTCCTCTTCTTCTTGTTCCAAAGTCTATCTCTTTGCTTCATAAGTATTTTAATTTCTTTTGTCATCCAAGGTTGCATAGGTGCTTTAGGCATAAAAGTTTTGAGTGGGGCATGCTTGTCCATTAGTATAGTCATAATAGTGTTAAAGTAATCTAATTTAGAGTCAATATCTGGTGCATTATATACTTGATTCCATGAGGCTATCTCAATATCGTTAAGTAGATCATCCTGATTAATATTTTTAATGTCTCTGAAGGAAACAGTCTGTTTTTTGTTACGTGGCACAGTAAGGTCAAAAACTGCATAAAGTAAGTCATGGGCAGAAAAGCATGGTGCCTCTCTTTGTCCAAAGTCAACCAAGTCTTCAGGGCAGTTACTACAAATGACATCAAGGTTTGAGTCACAACCAGAGATATGAAAAGTTGGTCCAAAAGGCACACAGTGGAGATTGCATAAACTTAAAACATCTGAAATAATTCTGGTCTCATCAGTTCCACTACCAAACTTTGCATTAAAATCTCCACACACAAATGTATACTTATAATTAATTGTATGCTTATAAATATCATCTTGAAAAGAATCCAGAAATCCTACTTTAGGAGGTCTATAAACACCTGCAACAAGAATTTTAGTGGCTCCCACAAGAACATCAACCAAAATGTACTCTGGTTTCTCAGCCTCTCCCAACGATACAGATATAACTTTAGCTGTGTAGCAAGATTTAACAAATACTGCAACACCACCTCCAGACCTATTACTTACACGATTTACGTAGAATGCTTTATAATTAGGAATATTTATTTGTATACTATCCTTTAACCAGGTTTCAGAAACTACTATGATATCAATACCTTTACCTGAAAATATATCTATAAATTCTGACTGTCTTGCCTCATCCAGTAATGACTGAGCATTGATATGTATTAATTTCAGTTTGCTTGGGTGTTTATCATTTATATACTGTACATAGTCATGAGTGGTATCAGTCTCACAATCACTCATAAGAGAAAACGTTTAAGAGCATTGGCCAGAACCTGTAAGCATAAAGAAATTAGTTGTGGCACATAGCATTCGAAAAATATATATATAGTTGTGTAACAAGCAATTTATCGAACAATCATACAGTATTTAACAATACAAGTTGACATCTTATACCAAATAAAATACAGGCAGCATTGGAATTATGAATATAAATATAATGAATTTATATAAACAAAACAATAGGTTAAATAATTTAACACAGACTAGTAATACAGTCATTGCACCAAAGGCACTTGTAATACTGAGCATAAAGAATAAAATATAATAAAAGCAGGCAAATAATATTAAGGGCTCTATCCCCCACCATTGTTGGGTGGGTGCCTTTCCACTAGGATATTCAAGTCACTTTCACATCTGACACGAGCAGGGCGACGTTCACCAACATTAATCAAAATCACTCCATCGATGGACCAAACATTTCTCACACCATAGTCACGGGCAGCACTTTTCATTAGATGGAGCCTTTGTCTTGTCAGATCTTCACGCACAGTGATTGGAGAGCCCTTTAATTGTTTCTTGGCTCTAAATAGAAGGGCACGGTAAGCATAACTGGTAAATTTAACTATAATTGGTCGTGGCTGCGACCCTTGTGCACCCACACGATGAGACCTGTCAATGCAGGAAGCATTGAGTTCAACCCCTATCTTGTGTGCCACATTCATTACTATTTCATCAGTCTTTTCCCCTTGCTCCTCCTTCACACCAAAGATCCTTAGATTATTCCTGCGCCCGTACTGTTCCAGCTCATCAATCCTGTCATCAAGCTGGGACTGGAGTTCTTGAATTTTGTCATCTTTGGCATCGAGTTCAGTCCTCAGTTGACGCACTTCAACTTGCAGTTTGTCAAGTGCTTCTGTGATGGATCTGGTTGCAGACGTAACAGCTTTGGTGATCAATGCCTCCAGATCAACAATCTGCATATCAGACACTTTTTCAGATTTCTCAGCTCTATCGTTCTGCTGCTTGTTTTTGTTGCCTGCCATGTTTACACAGTTGCACCAACTTGCAGCACCAAAGTCACTAGGTGCTCGTTGTTTGTCGCTACAGTTGGGTTGGTAGGACTGGAAGAGGAGCCGGCACAAGGCCACCTAACCTCTTAGCCTACTAGCTGATTTATGGAAGAAACCAGGCAAGCTAAAGCTGCAAAGGGTTTCCTAGCAATCGCACACCTGCCACAGATGTCAAGTCACAGTCCAAATTTCACAAGAACGAACACTATCGCCTAAAACACCTTCAAAAATACTAAGTTCAGCCGCTCTCAAAAACACGTCACTCCTCCATGAGAGAGAGAGAGAGAGAGAAGCACGGCTCATCGATCAGCCAGCTTTTTCACTCGGCTGAGAATGGCGCACCGCACAAACTTTGTCACCATCTCCGTCCACCAACACGCCGAATAGATGAATGCGAAGAGGCTGTGTTTGTAAAGAGACGGAGAAAAATGACGAACTCGTTTCTGTTGCCCGGGCGCCAAAAAGTAAAGGATGGTGGGTCATTGATAGCGGGCCGTGACTGGCCGTTTCGACACCACAAAGTTGAAAGGTGAACCCGTATACTGTCGACACGCGCGTGTGGGAAGTCGCCGGTGTGAGCCTTAGTGGTCTTAATTCAGCGCCCAAACGGTACCGCGCCGCCTGACGTGCTCCTGGCAGACGTCCCGCGGACACATGTGCCTGACCTTTACCACGGCATCTGAGCTGCACGCCGAGGGCGGGGCAGCAGCCGATAAAGCAATAGTATCCGGGCAGAGCGGAGGAGAATATTGGGCGAGAAATATGTTGAGCGCGGCAGAGAGTGCAGGACAGCGGCAAAGGCAGACGGGCTGAACTAGATTAAAATAGAGAAAATATGAGAGAGGGAGAGAGAGAGAGAGAGAGAGAGAGAGAGAGAGAGAGAGAGAGAGAGAGAGAGAGAGAGAGAGAGAGAGAGAGAGAGAGACTGAGACAGATAGAAAGACAGACAGACAGAGGCAGAGAGAGAGAGAGGGAGTGAGGGAGTGGGGGGAGGGGGAGGGGAAGGCTGTGTGTCGGGGCGTGGTGGTGTCGGTGCACAGAATGGATCATCACCTGACACTGTCTGGCAGCCGGCCGGCGTGAGGCCCCCGGACCCCGGACCCTGGCTGGCCGGCCGGCAGGTTGGCTGGTGCTGGTCCGCAGCGTGATGTATTTTACAGGCGGCTGTTTAGTGCCATTCCCCGGCCGCCCGGCCCTCGGTGATTGCAGAGCCAAGGTCTCGGCCGATACGATAGATGGATGTGGCCCCCGATGACGTCCCCCGGCGTTCCCCGGCCTCCGGCGATGCACTGTTATGGCGAGCTGAACAGACATGTTCGGCAGTGGGACAGTCAGTCGGCCGGCCGCGGACAGCGACTGGCCAGCTCAATAAATTTCCTTCTCCTCTCGGGACAGAGAGAGAGAGAGAGAGAGAGAGAGAGAGAGAGAGAGAGAGAGAGAGAGAGAGAGAGAGAGAGAGAGAGAGAGAGAGAGAGAGAGAGAGAGAGTCCCTCATCGCTGTCGCTCTGTATACGCCCCGCGGGCATTATTGGCAGGGCTGAGAATGAAATAGCTCCTCTGTGACGAATAATAATTGATAATCTGTCAATAAGCGCAGTGGATCGAGTGTCCGGATTCCGTTTTATTTTTGTCCCCACCATCACCTTTTCTTCACGTGATTACCGATGGGGAGTGGTGGTACGGTGATGCAGCGCTCGGTGGGTTGGCAGCGCACTTGCCGGAAACTCTCGAGAGGAGGATCGGAACGAGAAATATCGATATCCAAGGGCCTCCTCAAATATGGGAACTAACCGCCAAAGTCACTCAAAGCGCTATTCAAGTTTCTCACACCTACCCTCGAAAATTTCCGGTCTCGAAGAGTTGTTGTTCCTCATCTTCCGTTTTCAAGTCCTGCTGGAAACCTCTGGTACGGTTTCCGAAAATCGTCCGTTGCCGGCAGTGTAGTTGTCGTGTTCCCCGCACCGCTCCATGTCCCTGCCGCGGTACTGAAAGCGCACAGCTCCGCGAAGTTTTCTGCCGTCATTCCAGAGCGGCGGCGGTTGGTGACGGCGCTTTCGAGAACGACGACAACGACATGGGCGAGCCGGGCCGGGAATGGAGCGGGCCGAGGTTGTGTTCAGCAGGCCGGGTCGGAGCATGGCGTCGCTCGGGAGTCGGTATTTGAACCCGTCTCCCCAAACCGCTAAAGCTGTCTTGTGTCAGTCTGACCATCCCCCAAAAAAGGTGGACCATCTATGCGTTCTTTGTATCGACTCCATTTTGAATATCCCGCGGGTTTTGACTGACGCGGTCACGTCGTGCTGCTCTGGGAGTCACCGTGAGAGGGCCGCTACAGGTGTCCCCGTCGTCCCCCCTCTGATGAAGACCCTGCCCGGCACACGGGGACCGCAGGACCGTGTTCCGCGAACCGTCCCGCGGCCGCAGGGCCGCAGCAGTGCGGGCTCGGCGCTATCGAGTTCCGCTTCACTTCCCGTCCGGCTCCGGCTCGTGCCGCGCGGAGCGTGGCGTGGCGTGGCGTGGCGTGGCGTGGCGTGGCGGATCGATTTCACGTACTGACCCCGCGAGCTCCAGCCGCTCCAGCCGCTCCGGCCGTTCCAGCCGCGCTGGACAGTCGCCGTCATCGAGACGGACGGGACGGCGGGAGCGGCGGACCGGCCGCCAGCGGAGCTTGTGGGGCCAGCGGAAGTCATTTGATTCATTGCCGAGGGCGGCCACTAGAGGGCAGCACACCACACACCACGAAGAAAAAAGATCACAGTGTTCTCAACTGATTTTTCAGCTGCTTTCCAGACAAGCATTATATTTTGGGTCTGACTACTAAAATACGTTGGGGGAGCAAAACTTCGCTTCTGCTTCCGCAAAAATACTGTTTCATTGGGGCGACCAAAATGTACTGCTCGCCTGGTAACTGACTGAAAAATTAGTTGCGAGCCAGTGTTTCAAATGTCAATATTTCTCACCAGCTAAAGTATGGCCTTTCTCCCCCCCCCCCCCCCCCCATGAGCCCCTGCTAGATAGGCAGTTCTGTTGAGCACGCGTGTGCACACTCACCGCGGTTGCCTACCCTCCCGACTGCAGGCGCTCGCTAACGGCCTCCTCTCTTCCCTTCTGTTGCAGGCGGCCAGCCCGAGTCGGAGGCGAGCGGCGTGGCCAGCGCTGACGTGCTGCAGCCCCGGCCGCACCCGCCGTCGTCCATGGCCTCATCGTCGTCGTCCTCGGTGCGGCCGTCCTCGGCCTCGTCGTCGCTGAGCGGCGGCGCCAGCGCGCACCGCAAGCGCCGCTCCGTGCCGCGCTCCTACGACAGCCCCACGACGACGCTCAACGGCGCCCGCGCTGCTGCCGCCGTCAAGTCCGAGCGGCTGTCCCCCAGTGGCGGCGGCGGCCACCAGGTCGGCGACAGCGCGTCCACGTCGTCGCTGTCGCGCAGCGGCACGCCGTCGTCGCCGCCCGCCTCGTCGGTGGGCCACCCCGCCGGCGCCAGCCCTGCCGCCAGCCCGTCGCGCGGCGCCAGCAACAACAACAACAGCACCGTCAACAACAACAACATCAGCAGCCACCTCAAGGCCATGGAGGACAGCGTGACGCACAACTACAGCGAGTTCATGCGCAACCTGGCTGCCAAGTACCAGTACGTGCACCCAGACGAGTGAGTATGGGTCTGGGGGCTTGCCGGGGGCGTAGTAATTAAGGGGAGGTTGGTGCATGTATAGTGAGACCATGAGACGGTTAGGGCAGAGCGATATTTTCCCCAACCCATGAAGACGTCCGTTAGAATTTGTACCTTACACCTATTCCCGCCGTCCGTCAAGGAATATGCTAATTTTTTCTCACTTTTAATCCCTGAAAAAGAAATGAGGAAGCTCTATGTAACGGTTGATAGCCCATATGGCCGCCGCTGCTGGTGTAGACGGGGAAAAAACGAAGGCATTATGAGACGGTTGCACTAATTGTGGGGCGTTTGGTGAACCTATCCTCCTCATGAGGAAAGTCACAGAGCGAAAAATTACCCAGCAGCAAGTGGTAAGGCGTTGGAGGCGGGGAGGGGTCAGGTCGCGCGGCGTGTCGGTGTCGGGGCGCGGGGGGGGGGGGGCAGTAGCCGCGGTGGGACGTACAGCGGGGCGTGGCAAAGCGACCGGTACAGCACCAGCAGTAGCAGCAGCAGCCGTGGCCGTCCAAGGAAGCCGTCCACTTGAACTGCCCGTCTCGCGGCACTGTTTGTATTCCCGTCCAGTTTCTCGCGTTGGCTCTCGAAACAGAGAAATGTCAATAAATTAGAGGCCCGTTCCGCACCCCCAACAAAGTAGTGTAGTTGAACATTGACGGGATCGAATTTGTCCTTCGGCTTTTTCGCGGGCTGAAATACTGCTGAGCGGCTCTCGATAGTTCGATGTCCTCAGCGCAGCGCTCTGAAGCATGTTCCGCGTGTGGACTCCTTGAGCGCGAAGGTGTGTACGTCTGTGTGAGTGAGAGAGAGAGAGAGAGAGAGAGAGAGAGAGAGAGAGAGAGAGAGAGAGAGAGAGAGAGAGAGAGAGAGAGAGAGAGAGAGAGAGAGAGAGAGAGAGAGAGAGAGAGAGCAGGGACAGCGAGCCGTCGCAAACGGGACATAGCAGGGCAAGAGCGAGGAAAGGTTGAGGCCCAGCCCAACAAGAGGCGAGTTCGCAGGCCAGAGGCCGGGGCGGGGCGGGGCGGGGCGGGGCGGGGCGGGGCTCGGCCGCGCCGGGGCTATCACAGAACACGAGTTCGCTCTTACGATCGGCCGCCGCCGCCGCCGCAGCAGCAGCTGTGGTCTGTGGCGTGGACAAGAGACAGCAGCCAGCGGACAGCGGCTGCTGCGAAATAGAGGAGTGAGTGTACCACCACCACCGCAGCGGCAGCAGCGATGCATTGGAATCACCCGCCGCGTATGCGCAATAATTAGGCCAGCATGGGAGCTCATATGGCGCCTGGTGGGTAGGCAACCACGACTTGGGCATGCACGTGGATCGTGCGGGCTGGCCTACTCTAGCAGTCGCAGGCGCTCGGTGCCGCCGGTGCGGCAGTTTCAGCTTGGAGGGAATACGGACGGACGGCCACTTTTGCGGGTTCGATGTGACCACAACAGGTCCATTGATTTCCCATCCATTCATCCGCCCAGCGATTCATTTAAAACAAGCCGGCGTGGCTGTTCCGAAATCTGCTGGACGTCGGGGTCGAACCCTCAGCTTCACGAGAATGGACACCCAATTTCCCTCCTGCCGTGCCGAAAAAGATAGAGTTCCTAATTGTGGCCCCTCGTCCGCTCCGCGGTTTAGTGGGTAATCATGAAGCAGCGTGCTTCCCTTTCCCGCGCGCGGCCAGCCAATCAGGGCGCGCTGCGGCCGGCCCCGCCCCCGCGCCGCACCACTCACAGCGCCGGTCCGTCGGCTGGACGGGCAGACGCAGCAATCGGCTGATGATGAGGTGTTCTGCGGAGGTCGTCTAGAGCCAAGCGCTCTGTGCCTCTAGGGAACGAGCACTCCAGCGGCGATTGGAGACCTACGGAGGTCAAGACCGGGGACAACAGCTTAATTTAATTCTTGGACGAGAGTTTTTGAGGTTGCCTTCCTGACCACCTTCGCATTGCTTATCTGCTACAGGTTCTACAGCACGACCAGGAACGGCTTCCCCGCGGCGTTGGACCCCAGGTTCCCCTACAAGGCGGGCGTGGCCGCGGCTCCCTTCCTGATGCCGCCGCTGGGAGCCGGCCTGGGCCAGGGCCTCGGCCAGGGCGTGCTGCCCGGCGTGCTGCCCGGCGTGCCCGTGCCCCCCGGCGTCGTGTCTCCGCTGCACCACCTGGCCGCCCCCGTGGCCCCCGTCGTCGCGCCGTCGTCCAAGGACACGCCCTCCGTGTCGGCCTCTTCCGGCCGGGGCTCCACCGGCCGCGGCGGCGCCTCTGACCGCGACCGCGACGACCGGGACGCCGTCAGCAGCAACCACAGCGGCTGCGGCGGCGACGCCCACCACAAGCCGACCGCCAAGTCGCCGCCGTCGTCCGCGGCCAGCGCCACCTCGGAGCAGGCCAGCCACGCCACCAGCCTGCTGTTCTCTCCGCTGCTGGGGGCGCTGCCCGGCGCGCTGCCCGGGGCGGGGGCCCTCCCCGGCGCCGTGCCTGGCCTGGACATGAGCTCGACGCAGGCGCTCGTCAGCATGGTGCAGCGCTCGCACCAGAACCAGCTCGAGACGTACCTGAAGGGCGCCATCAAGCGGCCGGCCGAGGCGTCGCCGTCGCCGCTCAGCCCGCTGGACCTGTCGTCGGGGGCCGCCCCGCCGGCCAAGAAGAGCCGCAAGGGCGAGCGGGAGCGGTCCGACCTGTACGGCGTGGACTCGCTGCTCGGCCTGCCCAGCAGCCTTATCCGCAGCTCCAAGGAGCGGCTGGCCACGCGGACGCCTCCCTCGCGCGCCCTCTCCTCCCCCCGCCTCGCCGGCCCCGCCACGCCCCCCGCCGCCTCTGCCGCCGCCCCCGCCTCGCCAAAGAGCAGCCCGCTGTCGTGCAGCGCGCTCTGCTCCACCACCCCCGGCCACGCCTCCGCGGAGGGGCCCTGCGGCGAGGGCGGCGCCACGTCCATCGCGCACTGGAGCGTCGGCGACGTCTGCAACTTCGTGGGATCCATCGACCTCTGCGTCGAATACGTTCAGGTGAGTGCTGTCGCATCGTCTAGATTTACGTCCCTGGGCGAGCCCAGCCCCTCAGGTCACCGGCTGACACTGGATAGCCTCGGCGGCCTAGGGACCGTGTTATCCCAGGCAAGCTCCACCGCTGTGCTGCTCGCCCCACTCCCAATCATCGCAGAGGCAGACCCGGCCGCAGCCGCCCGGCGGCGGCTGGCTTATTGAGCCGAGGCGAGGCGAGGCGAGCCCCGAGCTGACCACCGCGCCGGAAGTTGCAGTCGCCATATTAAGAGATGCGCGCGGCAAATAGGCGCCTCTTCTGGCATGCCAGTCAGAGAAGGGAAGGGGCGGGGGGGGGGGGGGGGGGGGTATGAGGCACCTGCCTGCTCTAAAAAACGCTCTAAAAAAAAACAGTACCTTAGAACTGAAAAAGAACTGTGCGCACGGAGTCTCGAGTACGTGCATGCTTGAATGAAACACACGTGAATCGCAATGTGCTTGAATCACACAACCACGAATTTGGCGAGTTAGCTGTAGGCGCGAAATTGTTGCCGAAATGTATGTTTATTTTTGTGAGTGTGTGTCCGGCCGCGGCGGAAGGCTAGTCCACGGGATGGTGGGTGTCGCGTTGCACGCCGGACGGATCGGAGGCAGTCCCGGCCAGGCGGGGCCCGATTAGGGCGAGGGGGCGTCCATAAGTAACGCAGCGCCGTAACCCCGCGCTCGAGTGCCCAACGGCGGGGCGCTCGGGCGCGGGGTATCTCCTCGAATGATTTTGACCTCGTTGGAGAAAATCGCAGATGGTTATTTGATCTGACAGACAGTCTATATCTGTCGATGTGCGTTACGCTAGCGGATAGGGCCGTTGGTCACGATCTCGGTGGACCGGCCGAGCCACACGTGCCCGGGGCGTGCCTGGGGCGTGCCCAAGGCGTGCCGCGGCTTCGGGCCCGGCCATAACCCGCCATGATGGCCACGGCCCGTACTCCGCGAAGGGGGAGGCGAGGACGGACGTATGCAAATCAGCACGTGCGTGAGCGAGACGGCAGCGCGCGGCAGTGCAAGCGGAAGGGTCGGCGTTACATCCCAGTTTATCGGCCCCACCGGCTGGCTCTTCGCGGGGGGTGGCGGCCGCCGGTGGGGTTGCGGCGCCGTGGGAAGCGTTGTGCTGCTTGTCCTTATTAAAGGTAATGAAAGGGCACTCCGCCCTCGGCCTGGGTGTCGCGCGGACCGCCCGGCCCGGAAAGTATTGGGAAAATGATCGTAATCAAAAGTGGGGCCCGGCGTCCTGTCCTCCATCGCATCGCCCTGATCAGCGCCGGCCGCGAATATAATGAAGATGACGAGCGCATCTGGACCCCCTTTTCGGTCCCCGGAGCGCTGAGGGCCGAGGCCGCCGCTGGCGGCCGCCGGATTTATGCCATAATTTTATCGCTTTCGTTTCCCAAGCAGCGTTGCATCACCGGCCGCGCGCCCCCGGCTGCTGCGGACTGCCAACGGCGGCGGCGTGGCGACCCCTGTGCTGACGGGTTGGGGAGCAGGGCGAATAGAGCGTCCTGGACTCGAACTTGATGGGACCTGGGGGGACTCCCCCCCGCCGTTGGTGTCTGTTTTCGGCGAGAGGCGGCCGCATCACGGCCAGCGGCGCGCCGTGTTTAGAAGCCGGGGGCCGCCGGGGGCCGCTGGGGGCCGCTGGGGGCCGCTGGGGGCCGCTGGGGGCCGCTGGGGGCCGCTGGGGGCCGCTGGGGGCCGCTGGGGGCTTCCCTCCGGGACGACCACACTTACACGGCGTGGCGCGGCCGGCCACGGCACACGGCACCGGCCGCGGCCCTTAGCAAGCGTTCAGGCCGGAGCCCAGCTCAGGCCGCCTGACTGACTGACTGACTGGGTGTTGCTGGGCGTGCACTAATGTGCCGCCGGCGCCTCCGTGGCCGTATAATTAGCTAACCAAGCTGCGGGGCCCGGCCGGCCCCGGCCAGAGAGCCCAGGGAGCCCACGGAGCCTGGGGAGCCCAGGGAGCCCACGGAGCCCAGGGAGCCCAGGGAGCCCAGGGAGCCCAGGGAGCCCAGGGAGCCCAGGGAGCCCAGGGAGCCCGGCCCGAACACTCACTCTCCTGCTAACGTGTTGTTGTTGTACAGATACAGATTACAAAGCGTTCCTCTTCCCATCGGGAAAAGGAACCGCTCCCGTTTCGTGCGACGACGGGACGGCCGGGAGAGGAGAGAGAGAGAGAGACAGAGACAGAGACAGAGAGAGAGAGAGAGAGAGAGAGAGAGAGAGAGAGAGAGAGAGAGAGAGAGAAAGAGAGAGAGAGAGAGAGAGAGAGAGAGAGAGAGAGAGAAGAGAGAGAGAGAGAGAGAGAGAGGAGAGAGAGAGAGAGAGAGAGAGAGAGAGAGAGAGAGAGAGAGAGAGAGAGAGAGAGAGAGAGGGAGGGGGGGGGGGTAGACGCAAAGGGAAAGGAAGCCAAAGGCGTGAAGCCGGACCTTGCAATGACGGACTGAAATGGGGCAGCGGACTCTGCGGCAGCGGCGGTGGTGGCCGGCCGCGGTAGTGCTGAGCCCCTGCTGAGGCCCCGGCAGGCCCCGGCAGTGCTGAGCCCCTGCTGAGGCCCGGCAGGCCCCGGCAGCGCTGATCCGCGCTGCGCTAACGCTATAGGTAACGCAGAGCCTGCGGCACAGAGTGCTCCGCGGCACGGCGGGGACACGCCGTCATTACCATGCCGCGGTTTGTACACGGCCGGGCCGGGCCGGGGCCGGGCCTGGGCTGGCAGTGGACGCGTGCAGCGTGCAGTGACAGCTTGATACTGGCTGCCGCCCGCCGCCGCTGCCGCCGAGCAACAAGTCCGTCATTGGCAGAGAGATGGCAACGCGGTGGTTTCCCTTTCATCTGGCCCGCGCTGCTCTCCGCCTAGGCTCCGTTGGCTCTGCCGGCCCTGCCCGCCGCATGGCTTTGCTTGCCGCATGCTCAGTGTCGGGTGGCGGTGATCCCCGCGCGGCCCTGGCCGGCTGAGTCCCTCTGGCCGGCTGAGTCCCTCTGGCCGGCTGAGTCCCTCTGGCCGGCTGAGTCCCTCTGGCCGGCTGCACTGAAAAAAAGGGTTGGTTCCCACAACCCACGCAGAAGTGGGTTACGGGTGGATTGTTACATTGACCATCGCACTTGGCTCGTTCAAACTAGTGTTGGTCAGCGCTATGAAGCGCACAGTTATGGGGACGTTTTCGACTTGGTTCGCAGAGCCAGCTTTGTGGGTAGACACATGCTGGTCGCTGCACACATCACAGCAGTCGCAGTGACCAGCTCCCTGACTCCACCGCCCAGCCCACCCCCTCCCCTACCGCTGCCTGGCTCATGCCAGGGTGGTGGTGGCTGGCTGCCGCCTGCCCGCTCCTCTCCCCTCCGTGCCGCCCCGTCCCTCTCCCGCGCTTTGTGGGCGGGTCCACGCGGGCCGAGGACAATGAGTTCCGGAGCCAGGTATACAAGGGGGCCTCCTCGAGGACGAACCTTGTGTTGGTCTGGCTAGCCTAATGGCTACCGTCGCAGTCTGTCGAGATGTGACGGGATGGCGTGGGTTCGAATCCCAAAGCCGCCAAGAAACGAAGCGTGCGTTAGCAGCTTCAGGGGCACTCACGGGTGCTCCATAGAAAATGCCTGAGGTCTTCCAGACCTCAAAACTATTTTTAAAATTTAGTGCACGAATCTCACAACCATTTTTTTTCGTTCTGGTAACCTGGGCACTTGTTTATGAGAATCAAGTGTTGCTGGTTATCAGAACAACCAAAACTTGGTTCTCACTACCCACTTACGATAACTAAGAAACTTGGTTCAGACAACCAAGTAGTGGGCTCGTCGGAAATTAACTATTCGACTTGGTTGTGGGAACCAAGTTTCGAGTTACCATGACCGACCTCTTTTTTCAGTGTGAGTCCCTCTGGCTGGCTGAGTCCCTCTGGCCGGCTGAGTCCCTCTGGCCGGCTGAGTCCCTCTGGCTGCCCCTGGTCCCGTCCCGTCGCACGCCAGGCCAGTGCCTCCTCTGTGCCCCTGCCTGTCTTCCCACCCGACCGATATCGATTCCACACACCGCTAGGCCAGGCCTCCCGCATAGCAGCGTTCACGCGACACCTCGCCGTCCGCTCCCCCGATCCCGCTAAGACCTTCCACCACCCCCCCCCCCCCGTCATATACTCCCCTTATCCTCGTTTTGCCGCGTGTGCGTGTGTAGTTGGTGCGTGTGTGTGTGTGTGTGTGTGTGTGTGGCGGTGTGTCTCTATGTGAATGATAGGTTTCCCAGCCCGAAACCGTGTTTGGCGTGCAGCGCGCCACTCCTATATCGGATCCTTGACTCGTCTCTCCCCCCCCCTCTCTCTCTCTCTCTCTCTCTCTCTCTCTCTCTCTCTCTCTCTCTCTCTCTCTCTCTCTCTCTCTCTCTCTCTCTCTCTCTCTCTCTCTCTCTCGCTCTCTGCCTGGGAATCGGCTGGTCCAGTTGGCCGGTCCAACAGCCTCCCAATCCCATAGCAGGACCCAACGCCACGGCCTGCCGCATGCGGCAAGTAGCGGAGTGTTACGGAGCAGAGGCCGCTTTGCTTCCCGGAATATCCGCTCGAGTAGTGTTGCTGCTGCTGCACTTGAAGGCCGGGCCCGCTGTCCCACAGGACAGGCACAGGCGAGGGGGACTTCGCTTTAAAGAAATCGGTGTAGAGTGGCAAAAAAAAATTCATAAAAAAGTGAATCAGTTTGAGGAAAAGTAAAAAATCAAATCAAAAGAGTCAGATTTAAATCGGTGCACGTGCACGGGCCTCGCCGGGGACTTGAACGCGTGGCGTGTCTGTGACGATACGCCGCATGCCTTATGTCCTCCGCTAGGTGCGGAGGTCACCGCATGTCACCGGTGTCCAACAGGGCAATCTGCGGAGTCAAGCAGAAGACGGGAAGTACCCGGGATCGGAACATTTTTCTGCGCGGCTGCGGTGGTGGGTCTTGCGATGTTAGCGCCTGCGATCGCTAGGGTAGGCCAGCCCGCACGACACGCGTGCGTGGCAGAAGCCGGGCTTGCCTACCCAGCAGGCGCCCCGTGCGCTGCTATCTGCCGGGCCAAATAAGGTTTCTTGCTGCGCTCGCGACGACAACGCGGACGCACTTAATGGATGATCCCATGCTAGGCCCGTGACGGCGGTCGGGTGCCGTTTGACACCGCCGCCGATGTTGGGGGCGTGGCGTTGGCGCGGCCGCAGTAATACCAGGCAGCGGGGTGTCGAGGAGGGGAGGCGGTGTTGCTGTTCGAATTAGGACCGATTTATATTGGGCCGGGAGTTGGCGGGCGGCGGCGGGAGAAATCGGCGCCTCGGCGCGGCACCTCTGCTGCTGCTGCTGCTGCTGCTGCTGCTGCTGCTGCTGCTGCTGCTGCTGCTGCTGCTGCTGCTGCTGCTGCAAGCAAGAGAGGACGGTGTCTGGGAGGCGCGCGGCGTGGTAGCAGCCCAGCAGCCGGCGGCGGCGAACAGGTTCGATGTTTCGATCCGATCCGCCAAGTAAGTAAAGTGACGTTTCGATTTTGGTTGACGGCAGCAGCGAGCCGTTGGCCGTCCCGCCGGCCCCCGCTCCCGCCCGCTGCGCCCCGCTCCGCAAGAGCCACTTGCAGGCCGTGCAGATTATCGCATAAATAAATTGGGCTCGTGCCGACGCTGATTATAATTCTGTTGGCCGCGGACGAAAACGGCCGTATATTTCCCCTTTGGCCGGCTCCAGTAGGTGACCACGGCCGGTTCTGACGCCGCCGCCGCCGCCGCCCTCCGCTGTCGGGGACCCTCCAGCAATAGCCTGCGGGTGGTCATATCAACCAAAGTTTTGTGAAAATAACACAATTTTAATCGTGGTTTGTTGTTGTTTCGAGCAAAATTTTTATCGTAGTGTGAACCGCGACACCTCCTAACATAGTCCCTTAACGCCCGAAGCTAACCTTTCCATTCTCGGCGAGGACGGCAATTTGTCCACCGTCCGACGTCGCTCGGGTTCGAACGGGTTCGAATACTTCTCTGGACAGCAGTTTCCGGGCCGTCCCCGCCCCGGTCGCCGGCAGCCGCCGGCTGCTGGCCGCTCGCCGCGTGTGATATCTCAGATCTGATCGGGATCAGGCGGCGCCCGAAAGGCGTTGATGGCTGCCAAAGGAAAGGCGTATCCGCCCCCGAACTGCGCGCCGCCGCTACCGCCTCTACCGCCGCTACCACCGCTGCGTTTCATCATTAACGGTTTCACGCTCGCGCCTTCAGCGTTCGCCGTCGTCGACAGACTAACCTCATTTTTTTACCACACGCACGTTTTTTCCTTTATTTTTTTTCTTTTTGTCTCGCTTGCCAAATTGGGCTCTCCTGGTGGTGCGGCGTTATATTTCTCACACCCAAAGTTATGCTGCCGTCTGTCACTTCGTTAGCGTCACCCGCCTCTCCTGCGGGGAGGCCGTCTGCCCCAGTGAGGGCCACAGTGAAGGAAGGCGACGCGATACAGCGATATCGGGCCTTGTATCAAGAGGGAGAATCGTAGCAGTCAATCGTGATGTCAACATGACATGATTCCGCGAATAGCGGCATTTTAAGAACAAAACAAGGTGATGCATCTGCCAGATGAAAGAATATAAACTTTTTGCGCTCGAATCGCCTAGTCGAAACTAAAAGACGATCGGGAAATGTTAATAAACATGATCGTCGATTGACTGTTACGATTCTCCCACTTGGAAGCGCTATGCGAAGACTCCGATTTGGTTGCCGCGGCACCGAACCGAATTCGCTTCACAAGTCAGAAATGTCCGTTGCCGTTTACTATCTAGTGGTGCGTTTCTAGCCCGTAAATGTAATCGTAGGCCTGTCTGCCTGTAAATCTACCCAGCAGCAGCCGTGTGTGACCCCCGTTTGTGTGCGCGTGTGTGTGTGTGTGTGTGTGTGTGTGTGTGTGTGTGTGTGTGTGTGTGTGTGTGTGGACCCGCGCTGGCAGCAGGGGAACAGAGGGCCTGCGTGAGTCAGAGGCGCTACCGTAATGACTACCCTCTGTCAGGTGTCGGGAGCGAAGCTGGCGGAGCCCGGCGGAGCCACAACAGTAGCAGCGTGGCGAGGCCAGCCGAGGCTGAACCGAAGCCGCGCCGCCGCCGTGGTCGTGTTCAACAGGTGAACGCATTCCGCGAGCTGCGCGTTCGCCGTCTGGCACGAGCAGCCCCCCCCCCCCCCCTCCCCTCTCTCTTTCTCTGTCCGACATCGCTAAGCCCTTCCTCACTCTCCACCACCGCCTTGCCCCTCACTACTACAACATTCGGACCTTCAAGGGAATAATAGGGTAAGTGCAGGTTAAAGAAAGCCGTAGCAGGTTGAAATCCATAAAAGTAAAATACTCACCTTTAAGGAAGATTATTTTTTTTTTCCATGCATGTAATTTTTCCCAGCCTGCTTGAACCCGCACGTAGCAGCATGTTTCATAGGTTGTGCCAAAGAAAAACAACATGACTGAAATATGAAGTAAATATGAAATATTTCAATTTTTGTGGAATAATGTAGGATTGATGTTCGACCAGTGCGTGCTCTCATCCTAGCGCCCGCTAGGAGTGTTCACTGCCGGCTTTTCCCGCCCATTTTTTTCCACCCCTCGCCGATTCCGGGCCCATCTTTCTCCGTTCCTTGCGCACGCCAAACGGCCGTTCGGAATGAGTTTGGCCCGCTGTCAATTTTAATTCGTTTCCAGTCGCGACGAGGTATTCGCTCGCCTCTTTTTAAGCGCGGAGTTGCAGTACTTTCCCGGCCAGAAAAATCAGCTCCAGCTCGATTCTTTTTTTTTTCTTTTTTCTAAAGTTTCAACTTTGTGTGTTGGTGCATTAAATTCTGCTCGGCCGAAATGGATTAACAATCCCCGCCGCGTCGTGCTGCGCGTCTAGTTACGCTCCAGGTTTTTGGCCGGCGGCCGCAAATGCGAAACAAATGTAGAGCTTCCGGCCAGCTCCCCATTGGAGCGACGCCAGCGCCCTGTCGAAGCGAATCGACGCGATCGGATCGGAAATAGGAATGCATAAATTAAGGCGGCCTGACGACCGCGGGGCACGCGAGCCGCGAGTGGATGGATGGATGGTGACAGCCGTGTTGGTTTTCTCGGCTATTTCTCTGATGCTGCTCTGCTTGTTTACGTCGCGCACCTTGCACCCCTAAGGGCAGTGCTAGGCAACCTGCTCTAGCTTTCCCCCCACTGCTCTCACGAGTTCGCCGAATTAGCGGAGTTTTTCGCGGGTTCACATAATTGCGAGATTTGCGAGATATGCGTATTTAGCGAAAAAATTCCGTGTAGGCCTATCCCATCTATAACTTACTTCTTTCTTCCATTCTCTGATCCCCCCCCCCCCCCCCCCTTCTGACATGAGTGTAATGTCACGCTCGTGATTTCGTTTGTTGCATCTCAATCTGAGGCTAGTGGAATTAATGCATGCGTTCTGTGGGCTTTTCGTGTTTCAATTTGGTACTCTTTACTTGCGATAACGATGTTTCACTCGACGACTCGTCGCGGCCCCGCATGCGTCTCGGTCCTTGCACACCCTGAACAAAAACGACTGGCTGCATCAAAGTGCAACTATGTAAGTGTGTCGTCATCAGTCATAGCCCAACAACCACAGAGCAGACGAGGCGGGTTCGAATACCGCCCGAACATCTTCCCTCCCCGTCCTGCTCGTGACGCCGTGTGCGTTCGCGTGTGTGCTGCCTGCTGCCGCCAAGGGGCGCACCTCACGACAAAAAGTAATAGTAAAAAATGGTAACAAGACTAAGAAAAAATACGCAGCCACCGCTGCTGCTGCGCGGGAGAAGCCAAAGAGTAGCCCAGAGGGAGCCCAAAGTAGGAGGGAGAAGGGACGGAGAAAGCTGTGGAGAAGGAAAACGGCCATTTGAACCCATGCAGGCTGGCTAGGCGCTCCAGGTGCTGCTGGGCGGCTACAACCACCGAGTGTGTGTGTGTGTGTGTGTGTGTGTATGTTTGTGCGTGTGAGGGAGCGGCACAAACACATTCGCACTGATGGGCCGCTTTGTCTGCATCCGGGAGCTGCAAATGACCAGCAGCTCTTAGCCTACTGTTCTCATTTCGGGGACTTCAGTCCCGCTTAAGCTGCACCCGTTTGTTTTGGTGTTTTTTTTTTGTTTTTTTTTGGTCGCTTTTAAAGTCTACTTGCGTTTACAGGAATGATTTTTGGTGTAAACGGCACCAGCGACCCCCTGGTCTTTGCTTCCTTCCTCGCCCGTATGTGGTTTAATTCGCCTTATTTGGCCCAGGCCGTTACTGGTCCGTCCGGGGCCCGTCTGCGGTGGGCTGCAATCAGATACGACGCATCGCATACCGGGGGGTAGGGCAGCCCAGGGCAGCCCAGGGCAGCCCAGGGCATCCCGGCTGCAGCGGTGCAGCGCCGCACCGGGGCGGGGCAGCGGAGCCATGGGCAGAGCGCGGAGGTGTGAAGTGCGTCCAGAGAATTACATGCTGCCCACGTCACGTTGCCCACGCGAGCAGCTTTGTGGAATACACATATGTCTTTGAGAAAAAAAAAGAAATTAAAAAAAAACAGTCAAAAGAATATGAGATGGTTTAGTGGTTTATTGTTCGCGAGGTGAATATCAAAATGCAAACCCGTGTGGCAGAGCAACAGCCGAGTGCGAATGTTCAGGACCTGATCGCTTATACCATCCGCCCCGTCAACCTTCACTATCGGAAAAGGTCTACTGCTGCTTTTCATTGGAGCTGGAAATCCTGCCAATCTCTATTTGGATTTACAGTCTAATCAAATTGGCGGCCAGCGTTTAATGAGGACTCACAATGGAACGGCCACGGTTGGAGTCGCGCTCTCGAACGCTGCTTGCCGAGGCTTCCGCTGTCTCTCTGTCCACTCACTCTACCGTCGCGTGAAACACTAAATTAGTTGGTCGCCTGCCAGTTTCCGAAATCGCCGACCTGTGTCTGCCTCGGCATCAGCCGCCGCTGGCCGCCGCTGGCCGCCGCTGGCCGCTGACCTGGCCACGGGGATTTTATTGCCTTTTAATTGGCCCAGTACGGCTGGACTGCCATGCGCGTGTTCGCGCCGGAAACGGTTTGTCGCCTCCGAGTGCTTCTTTTTTTCCACCTTTTTCAACTTTGTTTTCTTATTCCGTTTCCAATGGGTCAGGCAACTCTCTTATATTGCCATAGGTCGTCGCCCGGCATTTCTCTTGTACTACGCCGGGCGCGTGCAAAATCCGCTAAAAGGTCTGCTGTTCTATGAGCCTGCTCGCTCACTGCTGCTGTCGTCTGCTTGCTGCTCTCTACACTGTAAATATTTTTCGTCATTTGACGACAAAAGCTGTGACGATTCACTGATTACCTGAATATGTCGTCACTTTACGACGTTTATTCGTCACGTGACGACGTCTTCGTAGGGTAAATAATTCGTCATATCTAACCAAACTTCACGAAAACATACTTTTCTATCGGTTAATGCCAAATAAAATCGGTGACGAGTTATTTGTCACTTAGTCTGTGACGACTTATTCGATTTTCAGATTTAGCCTGAGGATTGTCGTAAAATGACGATAAATATTTTTACAGTGTATCCTGCTCACTGGCCGGTTACGGCCCGTCTGCACACTCCTGTTGTCTGCTCCCTTCTGTCGGCTGCTCACTTGAGTCTTCTGCTCACTCCTGTCACCTTCTCACCTGTGGCGTCTGCTCTCTATCCTGCTCACTTACCGGTCACCGCCTTCTCTGAACACTGTCGTCGTTGAGGCGTCACACGTCGTTTTGGGGACGGTAAGGAGTATAAGTATGCTGGACGCGGAGCGTGAGAGATGGACAGAATGATTGCCGATCGTTACCTCCCGAACTGGACGCTGGAGGAGAGTCTCACTCCCTGCCTTCCCCTCTCTCTGCTCTCCGGTAGCACTTCACATAAATTGTCTGCGACCGCGTGCAGAGAATACACGCTCGGGCTGAGGCGGCAGGGGCCGCGGGTAGGCAGACCCGCTGTGCACCGCTCCGCGGTGGGCGGCCTATCCTGGCAGTCTGCAGGCGCCTGCGGTGATTCCCTTCAGAACGGGCAAGTGGGAGATTTCTTTTCTCTGCTTGACCGCGATGAACACTCCTCTGACACGAAATTCTGAACGCTCTTTGGTCCCGGTAAAAAGAAAAAAATTACAGTCATTTAGTGGTAGGGACCTCCCGGCTGCACACCTGTCTGCTGCACGAGGCGGTGAGGGGCTCCACGGAGGAGGTGCCATTCGTGTGTGTGTGTGTGCGTGTGTGTGTGTGCGCGCGCGAGCGCCAGAAGCCCGAGGCCATGCAGCGCCGTGCCACACACGCGCGCGCAGCTGGGCCACCGAGGCTCGTCTGGATGGAGATGAAGGAGTGCACCGTGCACTGTTTGGCCCGGTTAGGCCGGGCTACCGCGATGAGAGTTTAAGTGACGGTTTGTGTGGCGCTGCTGACGTCGTAATGACGCTGCGGGCATTCACCGGGAGGACCGCGCAAACCGTACGCTCTCCGGGTGAGGGGTGTGGAGAGTGCAGCGGGGGAACTAGGGGGGGGGGGGGGGATATGTGCGCGTTCTCCTTGTGGGCACGCGCCGCGCCCACCAGCCATACCGCTAATGCGGTCCTATAGGCGCGCGCACGATCTCACAAACACGTAATGCAGGTCCTTTAGCTTTGTCAGAGAATACTTCGTATCTGTGCTCGCTTCCAGGGGATGTATCTGATGATTAAGTTCGAGGTAGCGTCATATGTATTCGACTCCTAACCAAGCCGTTCAAATAACATTAGAAATGAAAAGTGCGCTGAGCACCTTGTTACCGGATCAGGAAGGAAAAGGACGGAGAGAGAGGGAGAGAGAGATAGGGGGGGGGGAGAGAGAGAGATAGGGAGCGAGGGAGAGAGGGAGGGAGCGAGAGAGAGAGAGAGGGAGAGAGAGAGAGAGAGAGAGAGAGAGAGAGAGAGAGAGAGAGAGAGAGAGAGAGAGAGAGAGAGAGAGAGAGAGAGAGAGGTTGGGTTGGGTGAAAAAAAATGGCATGACGGGGGCGTGATGATGAAGTCATAAGCGCAGCGGCAGGAGGGGCCCAGCACCGCCCAGCGCTGCGTGGTCACACCGCTCATTTACATGTGTGCGCAGCGTGTCGTCGGCAGAGGGAAAAAGTCTCCTTGTGGTGTTGTTGTTTGTCCGCACAGCGGGACACGATTACTTTCTGGTGTTTGGTCATTTCGTTGGTTTTACGGGCATTCTTTGTGGAGGGGATCAGAGGTGGTTAGAGGGCATCGGGGCGGTGGGCGGAGTGGACCCACTGTGGTTGACTGTTTATTCGTGATGCCTTTGCCAGCGTTGTTTGAGACACACCGTCGCGTCCGCCGTTCAGGAAGCAGAAACCTCTTTCTCACGACATTGTTTAGGGTTTGTAATTGAAACATCCCCCGCTCGGATGGCGTTTTCGGACACTAGTTCTGGCCGAGCTAGCCGGATTAGCCGCCTAGTGACCGGGTGCCTGACCCGCGCTGTGAGCCGGCTGCTGGTCCACGTTGTTTGCCCCGAAATCATCACGATGCCCTCGTAATGCCTTTTCCGTTCTTCCGTACATACGATCCCATCCTATGATGGCGTGCCTCTGCATTTGTGAGTGTGTCTGTGTGAGTGCCCGGTCTGTTCGGTACGGCGGCAATCGATACCATTTTACACGTATCCTGAAAGCAAGCAGCAGCAACACATACAAGGCAAGGGCATATAATAGCATAGAGCCGTACAGAGATACGCATGACCGGAACCGGGCCAAGCAAAGCAAACCGACGCGCGCACACACACACACACGCGCGCGCGCGCGCGCGCGCGGGGCCACGTACGCGGTGCGGCGCGGCGTACTTGGGGCGCTACTACGTGTCCACTGCGGGCGCAGTTAGGGCGATGTGTGTATACTTAGGCCTCGGGTAATTACACTTTATTCGTACACTGCGCCGGCCCATGCATGGCCAGTGATACGGTTCTTCCGTAATTACACGAGGGAGTCCGTACGGTGCGGCCGCGCATGAGTGGAGGCCGGCTGGAGTCCAGGAGGAGACCTTGTGGAGGCCTGGAGGCCCGCAGGACACGAGGGGGTAGCAGCGGGCCCAACTCATCGGAAAGCCCGAATGGATAGCCCGGGTGATGTGTGTGGACGGTCTCCTGGAGTGAGGGAAACGGGGAACCCTAGGGAAAGGTCATCATGGGTTACGGAAAAGAATAAGGATGGGAGGAAGGAAGGAAATATTTTAACACTGAAAGAATATAGAAAAGCAGAGGCAAGAGAAAGAAAGCCACAGAGGAAGAAGCTCGATGAAAACTAGAAAAGAGGAAGACAGTAAGAGGAAGGAAGGCATCAGAAAAAGAGATCATTTACTGAAAAGATCAATAGCGACAGTTCAACTGATTTTAGCAGGAAAACGTTAGTGAAGTAGAAACAGACAGTAGTGGAAGATGAAAAGAAAGGAATTAACACTAGAAAGACGGAAGGGGTCATTTTGACCCTTTTTCATTTTCAAACCAAATTTTTCATACTTTTTTTCAGAGCCTTGAACCCGACGATTTTTGACTTTTCCTAAAACGTTTAAAACTGTAATCCCTCAAAATTTCAGCCTCCTACCTCAATTTTTGTGGTAGTTACAAAGCCTTTTACCTTCTTTGTCTGAAGGGGTCATTTTGACCCCAGCCACAAAACACGTTGTAATTTTTCACATAATGCACTCTTATTGCCCCTAAACACTGCGTACTCGCTTAATAATTCTGCGCAAGTCGAAGTGAATGGTTGGGGAAGGTGACGGAGACCACATAGACGCCTTATCGAGAAGGGAATACCTTCAGCGCGAACGAAGCGACTGCGGTCGTCTGACAAGCCTGATATGCCCTGTTTTGACCACTGGCACCAGCAGTAACACCTGGGGTCCACTTTTGAAATGAAACTGGGGTCCTAGGATTATATTAGTAATGGTCGGTTCCTGTTGTAAGTTTGAAATACTGCACCTTTCAGGAGTTTGCCCTCCCGTTCCAGTTCCTGCCCAAGAAGGCCCTCATTTTGACCACTGGCACCTGCAGTAGCACCTGGGGTCGATTTTGAAAATGTAACTGGGATCCCAGGACAAAAGTAGCAGGGGTCCGTTCCCATTATCAAGTTTGAAATACTGCACTTTTAGAAGTTTGCCCTCCCGTTCCAGTCCCTGCCCAAGAGGGCCCTGCATTGCCCACCGGCACCTGCAGCAGCACCTGGGGTCTTTTTGGCATTGTAGAGATTTTAGCTTGGTTCCTGTTTTTTTTTTGGAGGGGGGGGGTTCATCCTTGTGAAAAAGTTTGCATCTCTCGCGATGGAAAAGTTCACATTTCGCACCGAAGTCCCGTTCCAGTTCCTGGCCCAGAAGGTCCTGTTTTGACAGTTTACCTTGGGATTTGGGGTCATTTATGGGGGGAGGGGGTCTATTCTTATTGAAAAATTCGTGCCTCGCCTACCTAGACATTTACATATGATATACGCTGATACGAGTGATATACGCTGTGCTGGCTGCCTACCTACAGCACAGCTTCCCTAGGCAGGAAAATGTAAAGTTAGTACTCACTACCACCAATGCGAGTCAGAAGCACTTTGAAATAAAACGAGAACATAATTTATATGCCGTTTTCGGCGATGCGAAACACGTAGATCGACCAGGGGTCAAAATGACCCCTTCAGACAAAGAAGGTAACCGGGAAAGTCAGTCTTTCTAGTGTTAAGTGAGGTAGAGAGGCATGGAGGAGGAAGAAGGAGAGACGAGGAACAGAGGAAGGGGAGGCCTGGAGGCCGGTAAAGCGCACACGGCAGCGTTTGGAAAGTATCCACATAAATCCGAGCAGGGCGGTGGGGCCGCGGGGCCAGTGCCGTTGGCGGCCGGCGGGTGGCGGCGTGGCCGCTCCATTCTCTCGTGTGTGATTTGTGGAGTAGCGTGTCCGATGAGTGCACCTCCGTCCATTCATTCGGCCCGTTCACTCATTCATTCATTCATTCATTCATACATACATCTCCGCGGTGGCGGCGCGCTGCGCAGCGCGGCCGGTGGGGTTCCCATACGTGTGCCGCCCGGAATCATGTACCGTTGTGGTCGCTGCGCCGCTCCAGCTCTGTTTTCGGCTGGAAGGAATGCCGACCTTGAATTGGTTGATTCTGCTGCTGGAAGAGGCAAGGAGGCATTTTATGGGACGGATATGGTTTCATCACGCGAATATCAGCTTTCCATCATGGTGGGTTCGGAAAAACGTGACTGCTTCTCGATTTCGAAAACGGATGCGGCAGTGTTCGTTGGTGGTTTGTCGTTTTCTGGCACCTGAACAACATCACTACAGCCGGTGGGGCGAGGGCGAACGCTGTTTGCTCGTCCACCCGCTCTCTCTCTCTCTCTCTCTCTCTCTCCCTCTCTCTCTCCCTCGCACTCACCGTACGTAGGCCGAGTGTGTCGCCTCAATGAAGAGCCGTGCTCGCTCAGGCTGCACCTTGTATACGCTGTAGGCGGAGAAGCGTCCCACACACACACACACACACACACACACACACACACACACACACACACACACACATGACGTTGAGCCAAGGCAAACACACACATGCACGGCCCGCTTGATATCATCTCTCTCGCCTCGGCGCGATGTAATGAGCAAATACCCCGCTGCGGTCAAAGCAGAGATTTATTTTATTTGCATCTTGTTGCTGCAGCCGCTACCTGCGCCGCTGACTCTAGCCATCATGTTCTGCCGTTCAAACTGGAGCACATAGCGCAGGCGCGCGGGATCGGGTTGGCAGGGCAGGGTGTATCAGGCTCAACCCACATGACTGTTAAAAACGGTGCAGCGGTCTTGCTTGCTGTCAGTGAGCGCACCTGGGGGGTAGGCAGTCCCGTCGAGCTCGCAGCGGGTAGCCTACCCTGAGAGGGGTCCCAGCGGTGAATAGGTCAGGCTCGCTTCACGCGCTGCCTTCCTCGTTGAAGTTCAAAAATCTCGTACGAAAATCTTCACTACGAAAAATAATTTCCTACACCGGTCAAAGCGATACTTTGCTGGGTGCTTCCAGCCAACTTCCCCCCTCCCCCCCTCACTTTGACTGCGTTCTAAAGAGCCTGGAAGGGGGAGATATTTAGGTGAAATGACAGGCACCAAGCGCTCGTAGCTCTGCGCGAGCAAAAACCTTGTGCTTGTGGCACACTCCACTCTGTCAGCACACCGCGCTCACGGCTGCAGTTTTTGCTGCGTTTTGTCTAAAGTATTTAAGCAGCGCGAGGCAGGATGCCATGCTGTTAAGCGCCTGTTGCTCTGGGCTTGGCTCGCCGTCCACCTTGGCGGCTGGCTAGCAGTGCCACAGCGGACTGTTCGCGATCTCCTTACGTTTTCGTGAATTCTTTACATTTTTTGTGAAAAGTTCGTGAAAAATGCAAGGTGTGATTTGTAAAAAATGTTAATTGCCCACGAAGATCTCACTTTTGTAAATTTTGACGGAAATGTATTCTGAGCGCCTCCAGGTCCCAGGGCGGGCCAGCCCGCACGCCACACCTTTATGCATCAGGCGTGGATGAATACCAAGCAAGGGCTTTGTGCTCAGACTCAAACCACGTTTGTGCTCGTGTTGATATCGCAAGGCTGTACGGATGGTCCTTATGAATTTACTGCAACATTTGCAGCGTGATTCGGTCAGGATTGGCTAACAGAAATTCTTTGAGTGAGGGATAGTTTCCAGTGTGCCGCGCCGCCACGCCCCGCCGCGGGTGGCCGAATGTCCGGCATGCGCGTTGAGTAGCCGCGGAATGGCGCGCGCCTGCCGCTGGCGCCATGCCGCCGCTGGCCCGCTGCCGGCCGTGCCGGAGGCCGTGCCGGAAATGTGCGATTAGTGCGCGTGGTCCGCGGGCAGACGCCATGCAGCAGGCGCCTGCTGCAGCCGTTCAGCAGTCGACCAGCAGCTGCACAGCAGACGCAAGCAGACGCTCAGTAGGTGCTCACCAGATGCTCATGACTCTCAGCAGACGATCAGTAGGCGATCAGCAGAACCTCAGCTGACGAACAGTAGACGGTTTTAAAATAAACAAAAAGTGTAGCTGATCAGCAGACAATAAATAAGTAGCCGATCAGCTGACGTTCAGACGCTCAGCACACTCGCTCTGGTCAGCGCGGCTGGTCCGCCGGGTCACGCGCGCTGCGCTGTCCGCTCCGTATAGCAGTGCTCTTCGCACTTTTGCTTCTGCGGCAGCTCCATTTCCTTTCCCGGGGTGGAGGGAAAAAACGCACTCCTCGTGGTATGCAGTGATTGACGCGAGTGGCCGCGCGTCTTCCGCCGCACACTTCTTCCCCGCGATGCGTCGGCCGGGATTCCGAGCTGCTCATGAATGGCGAAGGGAAATGGGAGCACGCACATTTTTACCTTTCCTTCTTCTTTTTTTTTTACGTCCGTGCGTCCGAGAATTATCATCTTCTCTCCTTCAGTCTCTTATTGTGGGCACACTGATGACTAATACGCAGCTCTGTTTGCTTTTTGTGATGCAGGTGAGTGGTGCTGTCAGCAGCCACAGAGAAGTGGAGGCCTCGACGCTGAATTGAGATGCAAACCCAAGTAAGGAAACACATCATCTCCTAAGTTCTTTCTCAAAAAAAATTTTGACTGTCGTGAAACGCCGTCCTGATGCGTGGTGCATAAATTTCTGACCAAGCCTCTCACATCGTGCACCTACTCTTTTTTTCGGGGCCCCATAATGTGTGATAGTCTGATGATTATGCCGAAGGCGAGATGAGCTGATGCGGTTCCTGATCGCTCCCCGCACGGCGGCGTGGCCGGCGGGATGCCGGCGGGATGCCGGCGGGTCACGGCCACGGCGATCTGGGGAGCGGGGCGTGGCAGGGCGTGGCGGGTGCGTGGCGGGCGCGTGCCGGACGGACGCCGCCGCATCTGCAGCGGGATGCACTGCAGCCCGCGGGGGAGTCGTGGCGTCGGTGCGGTGCCGGTGCGTGATGCGTGTATCAGAGCAGAGACCTGGCGCACCGCAGGTGCATCTCTTGTCAGGCGAGGACGTGGAGCAGCCAGGGCGCCTAACAGACCAGGATGCACACGTCTAGGATGACAACTAGGACACGAGAGCCCCTGAGAGAGCACAGCAGCCCCAGCAACTCCCTTAATTTTCTACTTCGAAAATGCTTTGGTAGTGCTTCGCACACAATTCTTCAGGATATACAGACAACGCTTGCAATATGAGAAGAATGTGCCCGTTTCAGGGCATTCCGACCCTTGCAGAGAGCTTCTCAGAACACTTTTCGTGAGAATACCTGGGCGATACTTCAAGGCGTCGCCAAAGAAAACTGAAGCTGCAGACCTTTGACGGCGAACATGCAGCGTTCAAGACAGCCATGTTGTCGGAGCCCGCAGAGGACGACAAGGATAGGAGGACGGCGGCTAGGCTGAGGGCTGCAGCTGGCCGGGGCCGGGGCTGCCGGGGCTGCCGAAGCTGGCGGCCTGCACTGCATTGGGTCGTTAGCGGACTATTATCGCACGCGCTGATGGGCTTAGCGGGGCTGTACCGACCGGCTATGCGGTGCGGTGCCGGCCGAGCCCCTGTTGCATGCGCCCGCTCTGCTCTCTCTCTCTCTCTCTCTCTCTCTCTCTCTCTCTCTCTCTCTCTCTCTCTCTCTCTCTCTCTCTCTCTCTCTCTCTCCTCTCTCTGTCTGCCTCACTCTCTATTTCCCTCTCTCTCTCCCTGATCCGGACCCGGTATCGGCTCGGATCGGATCAGATCAGAGGCAAAAGCCCGACCCGTTCGAGGGAAGGGCGCTGCACCGGCATAGGCAAGCAGGTGCTCAACACAATGCCCTGATGACTAGGTGGGTCAAGGCAGTGCGTGCGTGTGTGTGTGTGTGTGTGTGTGTGTGTTTGTGTGTGTGTGTGTGATGTGCTCGATTGTTTATTGGAATTTGCCATTTGAGAACAAGGGCGTTGATCGGCGCGCACTCGCTAGGCTAAGTGATATAGTGGCCACCGGCGTCGTCTGTGGCAGCAGCAGCAGCAGCAGCAGCAGCAGCAGCAGCAGCAGCAGCAGCAGCAGCAGCAGCAGCAGCAGCAGCAGCAGCAGCAGCAGCAGCAGCAGCAGCAGCTGCTGAGGCGCAGGAGGGTAACGCGGCAGGATCGCAGGGCCTCTCTGACCAGTCGCTAAGTCCCCTCTTTTTGCCGGTTGACCCCACGAGGCCGTTATTGCGGGGGCTTTGCTGCTCTTGATTGCGCTGGATGGGGTCTGGCCAGCAGCGGGCTGGGCCGGGCTGGGCTGGGCCGGCCGGGCTGGACTGAGCTCGTGCTGCACTCCTCTCCACGCACCGGTGAGCTGATGGCTTTCCGACCGCCCCGCCACGCCCCGCCACGCCCCGCCACGCCCCGCCACTCCCCGTCCTCTCACACCGCGTTCTGTATGCAGTCACTCCATGTGAAAATGCATTATTAGCACGTTGCATTGCATGAGAGCGACGCTTTTTAGCGGCCGTCCCGGCGTTGCCCCTGTGATTCCCTGCGGTTCCCGCGCGCGCCCCGCTGCCGCGCCAGCAACCCCCCCCCCCCCCCCCCCGCGTTGCTGTCGTCGACGTCACCGGAGTTCCGTGGAGTTCACGGCGGGAAAGAAAATGATGATTCGGCCACGCAGAAATTAAAACGGGCACGCATTTTTGTTCGGCCATTTGTAATTAATGCTCCCCCGCTTTGCGTTATGTCGACGCGGCGGGGCTAAATGCACACCTACTGCTTTTTGGGGGTGTGGTTTTCGCAGCCTTGATTGCCCCCGTTTATGCAGCGCCTCGTGCAACTCTCACACGATTCCTGCGGGGAACGCAGCGAGCGAATCGGAGGCTAAGGCACGGCAACTGCTGCGTTTTGAAATGAAAAGAAATTGGCGCCCATCGCGTGCGTGTTATTGCATTTATTTATGTTTTATTTATTATTATTTTTTTTTTGGGGGGGGAGGGGCTTGGGGTGAGGGTGTCGGGCAGGCTTTGGGTGCGGGTCGTGGCAGCGTGGCGCGCGGTGGCCTTGTGGGGACGCGACGTGGACGTGCCTTCCTGCGACCTTCCTTGGGTCCGCGCGCCGCGCTGTGCGGGGTGCGGGCAATGGTTAGCGGGAGGGGGGACCTCCACAAGGCTGTCCGCGCCGCTCCCCGCGCTGTCCCGCCACGCCACGCCCCGCCACGCCAGGAGGTGACGGGCGCAACGCCGCCGCTTTCACTTGTCTCAATACAGCGACGCCTTCAAAACAAAGTGCGTGCACGCCGACGCGTTATCGCTTATCAGCGGGGACGCGCGGCGGCGTGCGGCGACTGTTTGTGGGGCCCACCGAAGGGCACCGCGGGGCGTGGGCGGGGAGGGGAGGGGAGGGGTGCGGAAGAAGCAGCAGTGCCGCAAGCGATTTGCGATATTGTTTTCAACATAGGTCCCTGCACCTTTCCTAGATTCGCACGATACATGTTGCTTGTTGCTTTCTTCCTTCTAATATATTTTGGGGGATTCTGCATGTATGCGTGTATGTGTATTTTTGAGTGGAACGTCCACCGGCGTGTATTTTCCATCAGATGCAGTCGTCGCATACGTGCGCAGACCACAAACAAACTTTTTTTCGCAGTGCACACTGCGCTTTGCCTGCTTCGCGTCCTTCGCCGTATCGACGTGCATTCGAGCGAACATGCGCGCTCGACAGGCTAGACGGTTTCGCGATAGCGGCAGCGTTGGAGCCCGTCAGAGCCACGCAACTGCAGTTCTCTCTCCCTCTCTCTCTCTCTCTCTCTCTCTCTCTCTCTCTCTCTCTCTCTCTCTCTCTCTCTCTCTCTCTCTCTCTCTCTCTCTCTCTCTCTCACGCACAAACACACACATGCCCGCGTGGCGTACGGGGTAAACCTCCTCCAGATGTCTCCTCTTCGTTCCGGAGCGATGAGCCCCTGTCAGGGTAGGCCAACCCGCACGACGCGCGTGCAGGCATCGGTCTGTTCTTGCCTACCCTCCAGGCGGCCCGGCCCGGCCCGGCCCGGCCGTTCCGTGTCCGCGAATGTTCAAAGCGTTCCGGAGACGATGCCGGCCGCTCGACTCGAGCACCCCGAGCCGCAAGGATAAACTCCACCCGTCGATATCAACGACGTGGTATATGGACGTCCCCAAACACTATGCGGTCTGCGACCGGCCGCGACGCGCGGACGGAGCCTCGGAGCAAGGCTCGTCGTGAAACCCGCGTACCCGGGAGGGACCGCTGCGGCACTTGTGCGGCGGGCCCTGTGTGTGCGGCGCGGTGTCGGTGTGTGAGTGTGTGAGTGTCCGTACACCACCGCCGACACACGTAGCACTAGTACGCCATGTCCTCCCATAAATTCTGACCGCGGAGAGGAAATCCGAACTGAACCTGCTGCTGCTGCTGCTGCTGCTGCTTCTTAGGTGCAGAAATAAGATATGACATGTTTTACGTCCGACTTGGTGACGGCGGCGGCGGCGGCGGCGGCGGCGGCGGCGGCGTGTGCTCTAGGCACGTAACCCCACCACTGCAGCTGCCGCCGCCGCGCCGCAGCCTGCGGTCTACTATTTGCCTGACTTGGAGGCGACAGTCATGCAATCAGGAGAGGCGTATCTCGCCATGACGATGATGGGCGGAGGGGATTACAGCGGCGCCCGGCCCCCCTTCTCTTTCCGTCCGCTGCTCTGATCCTCTTTCTCCCCCTCCCGTTCGCGAACACCTTTTCCTATTGGATTTCAGCTCCTTTCTCCGATGGCCGCAGCGCGATGACCGGCGGCGTGGGCATTAATTCGATCCCGCTCCATTTACCGCCCCCTCTCCCTCTGGCAACACGCCCCTCTGCGTCGCCAACATCTTTCCCGGATCTTGCTGCTTTCCCGGACCTGAACCTCTCCCCAGCTGCATTGACCTCTTCCAGACGGTCGCCGAGTCTCTTCCAGACACCTGGATCTCTTCCAGGTGGTCTCGGGGCCTCTTCCAGATGTCTCATCCTCTTCCAGGAGGTCCCAGGGTCCATTCCAGATGTCTCGCACTCTTCCAGGCAGTCCCCAGGGCTCTCCCAGACGCTCATACCTATTCAAGGCGGTCCCAGGGTCTCTTCTAGATGTCTCGCACTCTTCCAGACGCTCGCACCTATTCCAGGCTGTCCCTGGCCCTCCTCCAGACGCCTCTCCTTCCGGGTCCGGTGCCGCTTTGATCTCTGCTGGGTGCACATTCCTCTCAGCGTGATTGGTTCTCTCTGCAGACATGATTCCGCTCGCGCACTAGGCCTCTTCCAACACCGGCCCGGCAGCACGGTGGCCAGTTTCCAGGAGCCCACAGCTGCTGCCGGCCTGCGAGGCTCGGCCGATGGTACCGATGGCAGGGACACACCGACTTGCGCAACGCGCGCTCGTCAACGGCTGGCGCGGTCCACAATGCCCGAGGTGATCACCTCCGAGATTATCAAACCCTTGACGACTCCCATTGCTGTGCTGCTGTATGCTGCCACTGGTACACTCTGCGCAGCACAAACTGGTGAGGCGGCGGTGTTTCACTCCGAGATCCGCGCCAGCAGAACCTGTAGAAGCCGCGCGGCAGGGACTCCCACCTGCTGGAGGGCCTGGAGGCCCTGGAAGGCCTGGTTCGAGGCCTGGACTAGGGCCTGGAGGGGCCCTCTGACAGCTCCGCCCGCCGCGCGGCACGGCCACGGCACCCCGGCCGCTGCGTTCAATTTTTCCTTTAACTACTAACACTGCCACCACCACCACACCACTAGCGTCGGCGCGCGTTGGCGCGGCGTTGCTACGGTGAATGTGCGCGGCTGCCGCGCCGACAACCCGACAATGCAAGCACATAATTCTTGTGAGGGGAGCAAGTTTGCCCGTGTATCGTGGCGGCCGTTAACAGCAGCAGCATCAGACGGCTCATTCCTGCCGCGCCAACCAGCAGGGAATCAATCGGGCGGCCCCCGCAGCGGTCAGCAGCGGCGCGCTGCAGCGGTGGTGGCCCGCGGCCAGCCGGCAGTGCCGGTCATCAGGGCGCCGCTGCTGCGGGGGGACAATCTGTCAGGGCGGGGAGCGCCGCTAGCGCCGCTAGCGCCTCTAGGGCCGAGTAGCAGGCCACTGCGGGATGATGAGCGGTCTGTGTAGCGATGCACAATCATTACACACTCTCACACTTGCACACTCTGCAACTCTGCTGTCTCATTTCCTCGCATCTCTCTCTCCCTTCCTCTTAAAAAAAAAAAGAAACTTTATTCCTATGATCAATTGTATTTTTAGAAATATTTCTACGCTACTTGCGTCTCATATCGTGTTACTGTTTTGCTTATTTTTTGATCCCTCAAGGGCTTTGTTTCGTTGTAACTTCTAAACTCAAACCTGTTTGACAATCGTTGTACTGGTACTCTCGTAGGACTTCCGTAGTCTTTTTGTACCTCCACTGAAAATACATTTTTTCACTCAGCAAATATGTTGTTTGGGTTATCGAATAATTCGCTGCATCAGCGAAAAATCTCGGAGACGCGCTCGATCTTTTCAGCCCCCCCCCCCTTCCTCTGTCTTTGTCTCTTTTTCTGTCCCTCTCTGTCTCTGTCTGTCTGTCTGTCTGTCTGTCAGTCTCTGTCTCTGTCTCTGTCTCTCTGTCTCTCTCTCTCTCTCTCTCTCTCTCTCTCTCTCTCTCTCTCTCTCTCTCTCTCTCTCTCTCTCTCTCTCTCTCTCTCTCTCTCTCTCTCTCTCTCTCTCTCTCTCTCTCTCGCCCTTCTCGCTCCCGCCCTGATGGTCCCCGGCCTGCATGTGTGTGTGTGTGTGTGTGTGTGTATGTACCCGCTCGCGGGCCGCGAGAGAGAAATAACACGCCATTAAAGGCGAACAACGGCCCCCTGATAAGCTCCTGTAATCTGCAAATTATCGCCTTTGGCCGAGCATCCACCGGCACCGCCGCCGCCGCCGCCGCCGCCGCTGCACCGCTGCTGGGCGGGGCTGGGCGGGGCCTGGCGGGGTCCCGCCGGCGTGCCGGGCTCACCGCCTGGTGCCTGCACATGGTGCCTGCTGTGGGGTCACGCAGGGGTCGGCGCCACGCTCCGGTCCGCGGCCCACCGCCTCCCACCGCCCGCTGCACGTAGCCGGTGACTTGCACGCCACGCGTGCATCGCGTTGGGCCGCCCGGTCCACCACCTGCTCTGCGGTCTAATTCGCGTTAAGGCCTAGTTGGTCCGTGCATTTCTCCCTGCCCTAACCACGAACGCGGGCTACGCCGCCGAGCGCCTGTGAGTTAGGCCAGCCCGCACGGCGACACGCATGAATGCGGAGGTCCTGACTGCCCACCCAGCAGGCGCCGTTTGCGCACCCAAACTGGTCGAATATGGTTTTGGTTTTTGCGACACTATCCAGTATGATACCTTTCTGGTTTGTTTCTGCAGCTGGTGTTTGCCGTCCCGTTCCGCCTGTTCACTTCGCACCTTTTTCCTGCGCCGTGCTCTCTCTCTCTCTCTCTCTCTCTCTCTCTCTCTCTCTCTCTCTCTCTCTCTCTCTCTCTCTCTCTCTCTCTCTCTCTCTCTCTTTCTCCCTCTGGAAGTCTTCCAGTGCCTCCTATCGCCTTCCAGCGTCTCCTTTCGCCGTAGAAACAGCCGCGCGCTCGTTGTGTGCCCAGCGCTCATCTCATGATGGCGCACTTATTGTCGTGTGCGATTGCTGTGCGGCCGCCGCCGGTGATACCGCCGAGCGGCTGACATTATGATAGCCTGCTGCTGTTACATTTCGTGCGCTCACACACACACACACACACACACACACACACACACACACACACACACACACATGGACGCGCACTCAAGTTCCGGCTGCCTCCCGGGCGTATGTGTGTGCTGGAGCCACTCCAGGACAGGCAGCGGCTGGGTGCGCTGTGAGGAGCCACCAGAGCGGGATATGCTGCATGTCGTCAGGTGTGGCGGTGCCCTGGTGAACGGAATGACGCTATATGAACCCCGATACTTTCTGGCCTGATTTCGTTTTGAAGTTGTGTCCCGGTTTATTCGTAATCGGTATTACACGATACACGAGTTCGGAGATAGCCTTCCGAATGGCACCAATTTCCTAGGATATCTCCTACCAGTTGGTGGCTCACACTTAGGAAACGTCTTGGCGCTGGGGGCAGAACGTTCAGTCCCCAGGCTCTGTGCCAAGAGCTCTGCTCCCGTGTCTATGGCACTTCGACGCACATCACTAAAGAGTTTGGACGCTGCCGCCGCTGCGCTGGCTCTGCGCATGCGCGAACCCAGCCGCCACACGACACACGCGCCCCGGCGGCGGCGTCACGCAGGCGGCTGCAGCAGCGGCTGCAGCGGCGGCCGCAGCGGCGGCGGCGGCAAGTGGCGATACAGTGGGCCAATTAGCACACGCTAGGCGCTGCGCACGGCTCGGCACGGCTCCGCGCCGCAGCGGACGGGCGTTGCAGGCCGCTGATCACAGGCCGCTGCTCGCAGTGCAGGAGGTGCCGTGGCTGCTGCCCCTATAGAGGTGCACCCAGCGCGCAGATGAGTGCGATGATGCAGAGCAGCAGCAGCAGCAGCAGCAGCAGCAGCAGCAGCAGCAGCAGCAGCAGCAGCAGCAGCAGCAGCAGCAGCAGCAGCAGCAGCAGCAGAACCAACGGGATGACTGCCGCCACCGCAGCTACCGCAGCCCCCGCCCCGCCTCCTTAGAAGCTTCATACCGCTTGACCGCTACCCGCCGCCGCCAGACAGAAACGTGCATTCTCTTACTCCCGAGCAGCGAATAACTTGTGTGTGTGGGTGTGTGTGTGTGTGAGTGTTTGAAAAAAGTTCTTAAAATTATTTCGCACAAATTGAAGAAAAACTTGTCAGTATTTCGCTTTGAACTGGATCCCGGGCAAGACACGCTTCGCCTTCGGAGTCAGTAGTCTGCTGGATCGGCCCCCACACTCCCAAACGGACACGTACAGACATCGGCTCCGTCCCGGTCCCCGCATATCGTCGGCCGCGCATCGCAATTGTAGTCCGTAGATGAGGAGTCTCTCTGTGGCGGTCCGGAGACGAGGCGTGCGGTGGGTCCGGGCGTGGCGCGGCGTGGCGCGGCGTGGCGCGGCGTGGCGGCCCGCTGCCTCATGTTAATGGGGGGCCGCTGGCTGCCGCTGGCTGCCGCTGGCCCACTGGGCGGACGACATGCGCTGCTTTTGCTATCTGCGATTCTTAATCAAAGATAATTCGGGGCGGCCGCGCTGCCGCTCCGGACCTGCCGCCGCCGCCGCCGATGCTGCTGCTGCTGCTGCTGCTGCTGCTGCTGCTGCTGCCGCTGCTGCTGCTGCTGCTGCTGCTGCTGCTGCTGCTGCCGCCGCCGCCGCCGGTGTGGTAGAGTGCCCGGTACTCCGTGCACGCAGCGGGACAGAGGTTATGGGCAGCCGGGGCACCAGCATGAGGCCGGCGGGCTTACGCCGTTCGGGTTCGGACTCGCGGCAGGGTTAAGCTAGCGGGCGGCGTGAAACAGGATCACTCGCCTTTAGGTTCTTTTGTCTCGTCAAAAGAGACGGGCGATCTATTCTTGCGGAGCAGGGGCGCTGAGCGCACACACACACACACACGCACACACACACACATCCCGGCTTCTATTTTAATTTGCGTATTGCCGCTTTTTTCGAAGGGCCATATAATGGCTTGTCGAGGAAGTGAAAGTGCTTCCGAGTTTCCCCACTAGCGTTTTAAAACAGCTGGCGCCTACGCGCCGAGCGCCTGCGAATGCTAGGGTAGGCCAGCCCGCACGACACGCGGGCGTGCAGAGGTCGATGTTGCCTACCCACCAGGCGCCTCGCGCCCCGAGGCCGGCCAGGTTTGCGTTTGTGGCATTTCTATAGACGTACTTCGATACCTACCAGAGGTTCTTCCTAGAAGATATCGACTTTTGTTCATGAAGCTCCAGGGTTCACGGGTTCGTCTCTGGAAGGGCCGATTTTTGTGTGTGTGTGGTTTCTTTTTGTTATTTTAAACGCCTATGAACACTGCGGTTAAATTTTCCTAAAGAATCCCGTGACTCGTATTCATTCATTTGGTGCCGTCCACGAGATTATCCCCTTTAGCTTCATAACGCGCAACTGCGGTTTTTCTGCCTTTTTTTGTTGCTGATTTTTTTATTTTCTTCTTCCGGGAGCGGCCGTGCGGTAACCAGGCTGACCGCAAATAAGGACTTGGTAGGCGGCTGCTGCCCGGCCGGTGACCCTTGGCCTGACCCCGGCTTGCCGTGCCGTGGAGCCCCTCAGTCATTAGCACGCTCATTATCACCTGTCCAGTAGCCTCACGGAAACAGGGGGGGGGGGGGGGGAGGAGACTGTGGCGAGGGGTGGGTAAAGGCCGAGGCGAGAGGGTGGAACACAAAACGTGAGTTTCAGTGCGTGTAAACTACTCACTGCAGTTTCGCGGCTTCCGTTCAAGTCGGAGTGAGTGCTGATAGGCGCGGCTGGTATGCGTGTGCAGCTGTGGCCGGGAGCCTGTCATAATAGAAGCAGCGAGGAGCCACACAGCGAATGAATGAATTAAAACGAACTGGACTGTTCAAAGAGGCTTTTGCGGTGTGATGCCCGCTGACCGCGGCGGCCCGGCCTTGGCGGGGAGTGTGTTACATATGCAGATGCTGGTCTGTTATCTAGGAAATGGGAGAACGTGTGAAGCGGCCGACACCGCCATCAAAAATCCGTCATACGAGTACATCACTCGCCGCGGTGCAGATCACACAGTGCTGCGGCGGGCGCGCTAATTTCATAAGTGGACTCCATTCCATCGTCGTAGAACACCACACCAGACATCCTGTGCATAATTAATTAAATAAAAAGGTAACACGATGCTAATTAAAAAGATTTAAACGCGTTTCGACGGCATCTTCGTCTCGTTATTTCAATAGGCGAAGTGGAAGGGAGAGGGAGGGGGAGGGGGAGGAGGTAGGTTTGACCGCGATACTGATCTCTCTAGTCATGACCTATGACACGGATCAGGTAGGCAAATAAAACCGATGTTCTTATTTTTTTAATTATTATTATCATTATTATTATCATTATTATTATCATTATTATATTGCGGTGCCTCTGGGGGAGCCTTTACAAGTGGCCGCGGCTAGCAGTGGTGGACTGCGCTGGGCCGGCTGCGGCGCGGCGGCTGCAGCTGCAGCAGCGGCAGTCGGCGATCCGACAGAGGGAGAGAGGAGGAATTTGACCCCAGCCGTTAACTGAGGTCGGAATCGACGGTAGACTAGTTTGCAGCGCGTACAAAACGAGCTATACACTTCTTGGCCTCCCCCCCCCTCCCCCCTGCACCTCCACCCTCCCTGCTCATTCGCTTTTACGCCTTATTGGCGGCTTCGGGCTCCTTGCAACGGAACGCGTTTGCTCTCTGCTCTGATTTGAGCGCCTTAGACGCTTGTGTCAGCATCTCTCTCTCTCTCTCTCTCTCTCTCTCTCTCTCTCTCTCTCTCTCTCTCTCTCTCTCTCTCTCTCTCTCTCTCTCTCTCTCTCTTTCTCTTTCTCTCTCCCCTGAGATCAGGCCTGGATAGGTGTGCTGGGAGCTCCGCTCAGTTACGTCGTCCTGTCCTGTCGCCCTGCTGCACATAACGACGAGCCATAATTTACATGCACCACAATGAGATACGCGCTATCGTGTGCTTTTAGAGCGGCCGGCCTCCCGAATGGAGCTCAATGATACGGGGCGCACCTCTCGTACCCGATTGACGCACACTTTTGAAACAGAGCGGACCTTGTGGCGCGCTTTTGAATACGGTGTAAACAAACACGCAGAAAATGAAATGAAATCTGCTGGAAGGATCAAGATGATTAGAAATTCTGCCCAAAGCATTTCCTAATCGATTCGGTTTGGTTTTCCGTAAATCCTGTTCGCCTTTTCCGGATTGCACTGGTAGGCGTGCAAAATCGACAAAAAACATCGAAGTTCAGGGTGGGTTCCATCCTGATTTTCACGTTATTCGCGGCGAGTGTGCGGTGGTGGTCGTGGAGGTGGTGGTAACCCTAGCAAGTTTTAATGGCAACGCCACAAACAATAACAAAAAGAAGTAGCAGTGCCCCCTAGCCCAGCAGCAGTGAGTATGCGGGGTCGTGAACCCTGCACCACTTGCCGCCGAAGGTCCAACTCAAACCTCTCGTAAACTCTGCGTGTGTGTGTGTGTGTGTGTGTGTGTGTGTGTGCGTACCCGTTAGCTACCCGCGTTTCGCTTCTTTTTCTGCCGCGGTACGTGTCGGCTTTTATTCCCCTTACGGTACGTCCGCAGGCCACTGCACACGGTGTGGCTGCGCGGCTGTGTGGCAGCCGCTCGTTGTGTGTTTGGCAGCTTCAGGACCAGCGGCAGCGGCGAGGCTTTGCCTGCCTCTGGCTGCCTTTGGTCGGCCGCATCTAGTTGGCAGCCATTCGGGCGGGCGCTCATTTCGCAGTGCCCAGCCGCAGCAGGAAGGACTGCCTCCCTTTGCCTCCCTTCCATCCTTTCCACTTCTCTCCATCCTCGTTTGATTCTCTATGCTCTCCTCTACCTATCGGCTCCACCTATCCCTCCTCTCTTCTAATCAATCTCGTTCCTTGCCCCGCCCCTTCTGCGTCCTTCCCTGTTTCCTCCCCTTCCATATTCCCTCCCCTTGTCCAGCCTCTACTTCTCTATCATCCCCAATTGTCAGTCCTTTTTTGGTCCTTGCTTTCTCTATCCTCCTCGCTATCCTCCTCATATCTAACCTCCCTATCTTTTTTCTTCCGAATCTGTCCTCCCTTCCTCCATCCCTTTTCTTCTCTATATCCCCCTTCTCTGTCCCTCTTCCACCTCCAACCCCGCTCCCTCATTCCTTGTCTCCACCATTAATGTCGCCATAGGTCCGCGCGAGGCGTTGCTGTTTCGGATTCTAATCGGCGACCGCGCCTCCTCCCATCAGGACCGCCGTAACGCTTGAGCGAATTTCTCCCGGGCCCCAACAATAATCACCCACCAGGCCGATACTATCAATAAAGTTTGTGCAATGGATTTGTGCCGCAGCGGGCGAGTACTAGTGAAAGGGACACACACATATCACCAAAGGCGATTAGCCAGCGGGCGCGTGTTGGTAGCGTAGCCGGGCCTCGGCGGCGTGTGCTTTCGCCTGCCGTGCACGGCGGCCCCGCCCCGCCCCGCCTGCTTAGGGCTGTTTAGGTGTCTCCCGCTGTCATACTTGGCTACTGTCGTGCGCCTCCCGGCACCGCCTCGGACCGTGCTGATTGTTTCCTGTTGGGCGCTGCCAACACCCGCGGCACGGCACGGCACGGCACGGCACGGCATGGCACGGCACGGCACGGCACGGCACGGCACGGCACGGCACGGCACGGCACGGCACGGCACGGCACGGGTACGAAGTGTTGCCCTGGAACGGAGAGAGCGCGCCAATTACACACGGACGCCAAGCTGTCACCGAGGGAGACGGTCCCAGCAGCTGACTTAATCGACGAAGATTGCAGGGCCGCGGCGCACAGCAGGGAAAAGTCTTTACCCTCCAGGCCGCTTTCTGCGTGCACTAAAGAAAAAAAAAATTCGGAAGACACTCAGAAAAATTAAGTCGTGCAGTTCAAGGTTCAGCAGGAGCTCACTGAGAACGGTAGGTCCATGACCCTTGCCCAGTTCTGGTCGATGAGGGACACGAAGCGGCTGCTTTAAAAACTGTATGATCAAGCTTAAAAACCGCATCGTGTCTACCTGGACTGATATCTGTCGCAATCTCCTCCAGAAAAGTCGATGTGGCCCCAATCCTGGCGCCAAGCAGAGACGATCGCGAGTCCCAAATCTTGAATGCAATGCCAAATGTTTCTGAAACAACTTCTTCTCGCCGCAGTGATCATGACTTCCATCCTCCGCGTTGATGCGCCGTGTTTGTCGAACACTCAGGAGTCTAGCGCGAACAGCCGACAGGAGCTCTGGAGGGACGCGGTCCGCTCTGAACCGTGGCCCAGCGGGGCCGACCTCCGTGCCGACGACTCGATCCGCAGGCCGCTCTTTAGGGACGATAAACACGGCGTGCCGCGAGCCGCCGCCGCGAGCCGGATGCGGCCGGCATAGGCGGAGAAAGGGGTGTGGAGTGGTGTGGGCACCGGCCACCGGCCGCTGTCATTACGAGCAAATCATGGCACGGCCGCCGCCGCGGCTGTCCGTCCAGCGCCAACCATCACCGCCCCAGAGCCAGCAGCACCAGCAGGCTGACCAGCAGGTCAGGATCGCAGGCTGCTTCTGTGCAGGCCACACCTGATGCGCTTCGGGTCAGCCTGCTCGCGCCAGTAGTGGAATCCCGGAGCACGGCCGGAGGAAGAGGTCTCGTTTGAACGTAATGATCCTGTTGGTTTTTTAGGATTAGACTTGCAAAGTCATGTTATTTTTTTGGGTCGCTGTATGCTCCGAGTTTTTCTTCTGACGCAACTAACGCGCGGATCCCCCAACCAAATGTATTGGCTGTCACGAACTTGCCCTCGTATCGAGCTCAATGCGTTATCAGTGTCTATGCGTTTTGTAGAAGTCAAGGCACAAGTCACACAGATTTGGCCGAGCTCGCCGCATCCTAACGGCGGGGCCCTAATACGGGACCGCTTACAATGGCCCGGCATTATAGCCAGGGCATTAGCACTCCCTATCGGACGTAATGACGCTGGCTGGCTCCGCTGGCTCGCCTGACCTCTCTCATCGCTACCGCTCGCCTGGGAGAGGTCCTCAAAGTCAGGGCACAGTGGTGTAGAGTGAGGTCGGGGCTTTATGGGGGTGGTCAAACGCATACCCCGCGCTCGAGCGCCCACCCAGAAAAACGTCGCCTCAGCCTTGGACTTACCAAGGTAAACAGACTTCAGTGCAATTGTCTTGCACAAAGTTTCAATGTAGCTTGGGTCATAGTCCAGATCCTGGGTACGTTGAAGACCAGAGTGTTAAGGGTCATTCTAGCCTTGATCGAACGCTACATTTTTTTTTCTGTGAGCTCTGGCCGTAGGGAGTAAATCATAATCGCTCCTATGAGATGTCTCCATACTACTCCATGGCCTCATTGTTGGTCGCCTTGAGAGCACATTGGATCGTGTGTGCAGTGTGGGTTGACAGTCCTTTCCACATCTGGCCGCGGTGGGCACGTATTGTAGCTCCACGCGGCGTCAGTCACGATTCCAAAGCCTCCCGGCTACCGTATGTGCTGGGCTCCGACGAGATTGTGTGCGCGTGTGTTTGTGTGTGTATTCAGCTTTAAAGAAAAAAGAAATGAAGAAATCCATGAAGATTTTCACCTCATGCGGCAGCTGAAGTTTCCCTCAGAACGCTGTGCTCGCGCGGTACCCGCAGGGCCCAGGCGTATCACTGCTGTCCTCGCCCCCGTTAGCGGCGCTGAGTGCCCGCAAATATCATTACGTTTTATGTCGCGTATACATTTCTGGCGGCCCTGACGAACATGGAGTAGGCATCTGAAGCTCATACCTCAAGTGAGACACACTTTATACCCATGTTCTCTGCTATGTCTGCTGGAACCTGTCGAATTCTGGAGTTAGCTCCGAGACCTCGTATTTGCTCTTAGGATGGCATACGGAGTTGTACAATATAACCCATGTTCTCTCTTTCTTTTTTCCCAGGTGGGTGTTAGGCTTTGACTGGCTGGTGCCGTTGCCTCGTGTCGGCCTTCGACGGTGAGTCCTGCAGTGGCATCGTGTTTCCTTTCTGCTTTATTTATCACTCTCGCGGACGGAACTAGCAAATCATCTCTTTCTTGGCGTCGCCGAAAAGCGTGGTGGAATCCAAGGGAAAAGTAATCTCTGCGGAAAAAGTGCAATGCAAGTCCAAAAGTAAATCCAAAATAAAATGTAAAATTCAAGTCGAAAAGTAACAACCCGAGTCCATCCGCACCGATTGGCTGTTCAGCCGCTTTGCGACGCTCGAGTACGATGGAGCCATGTCAGCGGCGGCGTTGCCCTGCACCGCCCGCACCCTACCCGTGCGCTTCCTTTCCTCGTATTCTTGTGCAACGCGAGGAGCACAAGGCCGCGTTGAGTATGAAGCTCATCCCCGCGCCGCTGACCCCCGCATCTCCCAGACTAACTCCCGTAGTTAGGGGCCCCCTGAGCCCGCCGTGCTGACCGCCGGGTTAAACTCAGTTAGGCCCTTTGTGGCGCACCTGTTGGTGCTCGCCGATTGTTTCTGAAAGACATGACCCATTGTGGTGTCGCCCGTCGCAGCCGTTGCGGAACAATAGTCTTCTCGGGCGTCTCCCTCCCCCCCCCCCTCCCCTTTTCATTTTCCTTCAACAGCTCCCCCCTCCCCATCCCTTCCTCATGATTGTTTGCCCGTGGAACCCGATTTCGGCTCGGATTTTGTGTTTCGGAGAAGCCTCCTCATTACGCGGATTTGTGCATCAAGCAGACCTGCAGTTATCAGCGAGAATGACAGGGGCGTTACAGACTCCGTGGAGATGTAGTATTAGAAGTGATGGACGCAAAGGACAACGCAGACTTGTGAATGACCTGGAGGTCCTAGGAGGATGGTGATCCTTGGTCACGTGGTACCGGCGTCCTGCTGGCGCACTGCCACCGCTGTTTGGTATTCTTGCGCCACGCACCCTTTCTCTTCTCTTCCTTGTCTGGATCCGCCTCTGCCTCTTCATTGGCATCAGCGCCGCGGCGGCGACGCGTCGTCGTCGGGCAGGCAGGTGAGCTGGCAGGCAGGTGAGCTCGCGGGCAGGTGAGCTGGCAGGCGGACGGACCGACGGACGGACAGGTCACAAGTGTGAGCGGGGAGGGTCGGGCAGGGAGCGCCGCGGTGGCCGCATGTGATGTGCATCGCTAACGCGCCGCACGCCGCGCCGCACGGCCTTGCCTGCCGCCACCACCGCCACCACCACCACCCGCCACCACCGCCACCACCAAACACCAAAGCATGACTCATTTTATTTTTACTGTATTCTCTTCTCATAAGAGAAACACTCTTTCTGACCGCAGGAAATTAATTACTCTCAAAACACTAAAGTTGCATATGATGACTTAAATTAAAAAGTTTCAGATTTTTAGTTTTTTTTCTAGTTGTTTAGATTTTTGAAAATATCTATATCAAGTTTATGTATTATCTCTGATCCTGATGACCATGTGTTCCTAGGGCACAGCACCCCCTAAATATTATCAATGTTTATCCCTTCTTCCAGCTAAAATATTACAATCACTTGATCAAACCGCCGCTTGCATCGATGGAACGCCTGTCATTGTCGAGGTAGGCCAGCCCGCGCGACGTGCGCGCATGCAGAAGTCGAGGTGGCCTATCCACCAGGCGCTCCCTCAGCCCTCCGCTAAACCTCATACGCTCTCCTTGCGCTCGGGCAGCGGAGGCTGTTCGGGAGCCATTTCAATGGTGTCCGTGCGGGATGGGCTTATGATTCGCGTCGCTTCGGCTGCGCGGCGGCCCTGCCGCATCAATGGCCGATCAGAGTGCACGGGGCGCACTAATGCTCTCGGCTGCTCAATTCGATTTCGATTACTCTCTCGCCCTTGTCGTTTGTTTGTTTGTTTGTTCTAGCCGCGAGCCGCAGCCGCCTTCTCCTCGCCGTGTAGAGTGCGTAGCGAAACTGTACGGCGCGAGTGCAGGCTCTACTTATAGTGTTACTGATCCGTATACGGCGGGCCGCAGCACCGCGCGTTTTGAAACTCTGCCCTCGTAAAACAGCGTCGTTTGTGTGCTCGACCTCTGCGGCGGTGATAACGGCGGCGACCTGAATGCTCTGGCTGGGCCCCCACCGGCCCCCGCCGGCCCCCACAGGCCCCCGCCGGGGTCAGGGCAAGGTGCGATGCGGCGTTATCCGTCACAATGCGCCGACCGGCCGCCGCCACTCCTTGTCCGCACGCCCGCCCCGCCCGCCCCGCGCCGCGCCCGCCTGTCCCGCCCGCCCCGCGCCGCGCCCGCCTGTCCCGCCCGCCCCGGCGTCCAATCACGCTCGACAAGGTCAGGCGTGGAAGGCGCACGCTGAGAACGCCGTAAGTCCGTCAGCCAGCCAGCCAGCCACCGCCGCGCCCGCTATGCCAGCGGCTCTCCCGCACAGCGCGGGTGTTTCTTTCCCTCTTTTTTTTTTTCGCGCCAATCACCTGTCCGGTCGGCGTGGAGGAAGTGGAGGAAAAATAACGTCTCAAGTAACACTGGGGCTCTGGCTCGGCAGATCTGAAAATCCTATTCGAATGATGACGGTCCCACCATTGTATCCCATCCTGCCGTTGTTACGCGGAGCGGTCCGGACTCCACTCGCGGCGCGGTGATCCGGTAATAAATACGCTCCAATATTTGAACCCGGCCCGTCCTGAGCTCGTTAGTATGTCGAAGAGCATTGGGCGGTTTTCCCGGCGGACCCGTGGCCGCGGGCCGCGGGCGTTGTTTACTGTGCGTTCCGGCCGGCGGTGTAGTACTCGAACCCGCGTGACGGTCCGATCGTTACGGACGTGAGGCGCGGTGGCCGAGGTCACCGCAGGGGCCACGCCCCGCCCAGGCCACGCGACGCCGGCCCCCCGCGGCCCCCCACCGGCCCCGCCACGCCCCGCGCGCCCCGCCTGACCGCTGCCTATCATTGGGAGTCCTGCGCGCTCCGCTCGGCTCCGCTGTGGCTCTGCTCTGTGGCCGGGTCGGGCCGGGCTGGGCGCCAAGGTCCCGCCGCACCCAGCGAAGCCGACCCCCTCTCCCGGTGGCTAGCGAGCGGACGGGAATAGAGAGCTGGCGGGGGTCGTGTCACCTCGGTGTCACCGCGCACCTGTCCGCAGCTGTCCCCGCCGAGCGCCGCTTGGGTAACACCTGGGAGCCAGGCGGCCGGCAGGCGCACCGCACGCAGTCCGCGGCTAACTGGACGGGGCTGGCGGCCGGCAGGCGCACCGCACGCAGTCCGCGGCTAACTGGACGGGGCTGGCGGCCGGCAGGCGCACCGCACGCAGTCCGCGGCTAACTGGACGGGGCTGGCGGCCGGCAGGCGCACCGCACGCAGTCCGCGGCTAACTGGACGGGGCTGGCGGCCGGCAGGCGCACCGCACGCAGTCCGCGGCTAACTGGACGGGGCTGGCGGCTGGCGCCGGACGCAGGAATAGCCGCAGGGGCAGCAGGCGGAGCTGCAGCTGCTGCTCCAACGACAAATGATACAGCCGCACAGGAGGAAAACGGGCCAAGGGGGAAGTTGTCCGCGGCGCTCGACTCACAGAGCAGACGCCGCCGACACCCCGGCCGGTGCCGGCGACTAAACGCCCTCGTCATCGTCTGCAAGACACGCGGGTCGTCGCGAAAATCATTGACGTCCTGTTAGTGCAGGGCACGCGCAGAAAAATGATAGGTCGTCCCAACTTATTTTTTCGTTGACTTTCACAAGCAACTTTCACAAGCTGAGAAAACTAACATTTCGCACGGTCAGCAAAAAAAATTCTGATAGTCCTCGCAACTAAATTAATTGCTTGTCCTGAAATCAAAGAAAAAAAAATAAGTTCGGACGACTGGTAATTTTTTGGGCGCCGCGCGAGTGTGTTCTCTGCGGGAGCCGACAACGTTGTCATGCAGTGAGGTAGGCGGGCGGTGGCTCGATCTCGAACCGCTCTGTTTTCGGAGCGAGTATAGCGGGAGGCGGAAGGAAAGGGAAGGGCATTGGGAGTGGGCCGAGCCAGAGGTGTTCCGAAGCGACAGAGAGCGAGATATGGATCCGCGCTGGGCCGGCTGGCCGGGGTTCACCTCCGTCCCCCCCCCCCCCCCCCCCCTCACACCCGCCCCTTTCATTAAAACGTCCCATCAACATCAGCAGCAGCTCTGCCAGCTCTGCCTTCCAGCTGCTCGCTGCCGAATCCCGTGTGCAGCTAATCACTTTGCGCCCGATCTGTAATTGAAGAGGCGAGAAAAATAGGTGTGACGGCCGGGCGCTATCAGGGCGCGCTCGCCTCCGCAGTCGATAATCGTTCAATCAATTATCCGAGAGTTTCATCGCACCCCTCTTTGCGCATGCAACGTTGCGGTATGTATGTGTGTGTGTGTGTGTGTGTTGTTTTATATTTACCCTCACTCGAGGACGGCAGTGGCAGCCGAATCACTCTGCGATCGCCCGACGTGTCGTTGGGCGCTCTGCACAGTGTGATGATGCGACACGGATGATTGCTTGGTATATTGTTTATTGTGTGTGCCGAGCGTCCTGACGCCACAGCGTAGCCCGCCGCGCCTATAGGTTGGGTCTTACTTTGCTGAGCCGTCGATTTCCCCCCTAGAGGAGAGAGAGAGAGAGAGAGAGAGAGAGAGAGAGAGAGAGAGAGAGAGAGAGAGAGAGAGAGAGAGAGAGAGAGAGAGAGAGAGAGAGACAGGGAGGGGGGTCTCTAGTTCGCGGCTCGTAGTAGGTATTGTTATCAGCCCGACAAGGTCGCCGAACCGCCTTTTACTAAACAATTTATTGCGTCTTTCCGTGGAAATAATGATTGTACGCACGGCGCCCGGCTCTCTGAGATGCATATATTTTTAATATTTATTCTGGCTGCTCATATCGCGGTCGGCATGCAAGTATGTTGTGTTGTATGTGTGGGCACCGCACTGGCATGCCCGTTAATACGCGGGTACACACACACACACACACACACACACACACACACACACCTAAGCACATACGACTAATGAGCGGTCATCGCCATGTAGTGCCTGGCGGTGGCCAGTCGTGGGCCTCCGAGGGGAGTCCGCGGTAGTCGGGGTCCCCCGCCGGCCCCCGCCGGGCCACCGGCATAGCGCCGCCGCACCACTCCAGATCCGCGTACCTCGACAGAGTCTGCATACAGGGAGCAGGGCAGAGAGAGAGAGAGAGAGAGAGAGAGAGAGAGAGAGAGAGAGAGAGAGAGAGAGAGAGAGAGAGAGAGAGAGAGAGAGAGAGAGAGAGAGAGAGAGAGAGAGAGAGAGAGAGGGGGGGGGAGAGGGTGAGAGAGAAGGAGAGAGATCCGTCGTGTCGTGCAGGGGACAGACATGCTGCTGCTGCCGCTGCAGACCGCCAGGCCCCCGGGGCCCAGCCGAGATTTGTCAGACCGACTGCTCTCGGCTCCCTCATCGGCCGGTGCCTGCTAAAAGCCGGGGGCAGCAGCAGCAGCAGCAGCAGCAGCAGCAGCAGCAGCAGCAGCAGCAGCAGCAGCAGCAGCAGCAGCTGCAGCAGCGCTTGGCAACGGCAGGACTACTTGCTCCGATGTTCCCCGCGATGGAGGCCATGACCAGCGAGACAGATAGCGAGGGAGGCCCAGGACGATCCTCTCTGCTCCTCCGCTGTTAATTGCCTGTCCACCGTGTCGATCGCGGCCTGATGTCTCTGTCCTTATTGCTGCCCCCTTATTTGTCTCTGTCTCCCCCCCCCCTCTCTCTCTCTCTCTCTCTCTCTCTCTCTCTCTCTCTCTCTCTCTCTCTCTCTCTCTCTCTCTCTCTCTTTTCACCTACCACTCCCCTCTCACTCTCTGCAACGGGGTTGATGGCTTTTGCTGACTCCACGCGCACTCTGGGAGCAGCGTGATGAGATATCTGGCCGGTGAGATGGTTTGTACCCGGAAAGTGGCGATCGCCGAGATAGCACAGAAGGGGAAGAGAGGGGACGGGCCTTATCTCTCTCTCTCTCTCTCTCTCTCTCTCTCTCTCTCTCTCTCTCTCTCTCTCTCTCTCTCTCTCTCTCTCTCTCTCTCTCTCTCTCTCTCTCTCTCTCTCTCTCTCTCTCTCTCTCTCTCTCTCTCTCTCATTCCCCGGCCGCGCCCCGTTTGCACGGCGAGCTAAACAGGCCGCTTAATCGAAGGGAGGTAAATCAAATGATCATGCGGTGTGGCGTTACTTCAGTTTTAGACTGCGCGAGTTCAAATATCGCACCATTAAGGGTCACTAAGGGAAGAGATCTTCCACGGGAAAAATCGTCCGACCTCTTTTTGGACTTTTTGGATGCTGTTTAATATTTTTATACATGGGGGCAATTTTTCTCCCCGAGGACTTTTCTTACTGACCCAAACGAGCAACAGGAGCAAGCGGCTTGCTGCATCCTCAATCTTGAATGCTGAGCTCAATCATCTTTTGATCCTGAGGGGGTCTTCTTGGCAACTCCTCTTGGTGGACACATTATCCCTCATCTTGCTGTTCGCATGGAACACTTGGGTGGAGCATGCTGCGCTCGCTGCAAAGATGGGGAAAATGAGAACAGGCTATGCTGCTCTGGAGTATCCGAGCCGTGATTCAAGCGTTCGGAATTGAGGGCGCGCTGTCCGTCTTTCCTGCGAAAAGAGATCAGCTCAGTTTGGGAATGTCTGGTTCCGGGGTTAAATACCCCTGTTAGTGTGTGTGAGAACTCTCTCTGTAGAACTCTCTCTGAGTGGTGCCTTGTGATAGCCTTCGTCACGGCAATGTGAATCTATGTTCCTGCACATGCCCAGGTCCTTCCGGGTTCGCGTCCTACCGTAACACTCCCTGTCATCTCGTCCCGCTGCCCCGCCCTGCCTGCCTTCCCGGCCCTGCACAGCTGGATATCGGTCCTGACTAATGAGCACTCCTTTCTAACGCCGGCTAGCGGCTGCACTGCGCCCTGCCAGCCCGGGGCCTTGGGGGCCCGGTGGTCCGGGGGCCCCAGGGGCTCCGGGGGCTCCTAGGGCCCGGGGGTCCGGGGGCCCAGCGTGTGCCTGACTGAACGGGACGTGCTCTGATTACCCCTCCAACTGACCTGACTTCGCCGAGTGAATGTCCTTCCTCTTGTCTGTGCCACAGTCAACGCGAGGATCATGCAAACCGCAAGTAAACAGTCGGCCGCTGAAAGTTTGCAATGGACAGACGAAGGTGTGGTGGGGCGAGCGGCTTGTCACTCCGTCTCTCTCAGCGCGCGCGCCCATGCGTCTCCCTCGCACCTGCTGGTGCCTGCCGCTGCTGCACCTGCTCCGCTGTCACGCCCACGACACTCAGACCGCGGCCTTAGTTACTTCCCCATCAGAACCGTGTGCCAAAACTTCATAATTCTTCCAGTTGAGTAGTATTTTCGAAAGTGAACAACCTTGGCAAGAAAAAATCGACTGTCGCTCTTTGCGAACATTAACGCCCTCACGCCGAGGAGGGATTCCATTGACGAGCTTTTGTCGTCTCCGATACAAAATTCGTAGTACGCACCCTGAACGTAACCGGTAGGCAGGCTCAGGCCGACGGCTCGAACGCCACCCGAGATCGACCACGCGGAAATAAAATAAAATGACAATCCCTCTGCCGTGGCCCGCCGTTGTCCTGCACGCCTAAAAGCATGCCGAGCTTCATGCAGTTACCGCCGGCTCGTGTCGTTCACTTTGTTCAGTGGCCCTCGCGTTTGCTCCTGCGCAGGTCCCTTTTGTGAGAACACCAGCCGGCTCTGTTCAGTTCAGGCAGAGACGGCGTCGCCGTGTCACCGTGTCAGGGACTTGTCAGGGTCATGCAGACAGTCGGACTGATTGAATGAGTTCGAGCGGCGGTCCGGCGGGGACCGGCGGGGGCCCGCGGGGCCTCCGCGCCGTGCCCCTGGCGGCCTCAGCGGCCCCCGGCGGCTCCTCCGTCATTAGTTAAACCCACACGTCCCTACGTGCGCACACACATTTTTGCCTGCTCCCTCTCTCTCCTCTCTTCTCTCCCCCTCTTGCTTTCCCTTTTGAACCACGCAACACCACCACCGCCCCACCTCCACCAGCAAGAGCTTCCCCCCTTTTGCTTTGCGCAGTTATACTTTATTATGGCCCGCGCGTTTCAGTTCGACATTCTTCCTGAGATTTTTTTTTTTCCAGTGCACTGCGTAGGGTGACTATAAAAGTATTCGCCTCCCTGTTGGCCGGCTGGCCTCTCGGCCGGCCTCCGAGCCTGGGATCCTCTCAGAGAGTGCATGATACGGCGTGTATAGCAAGTGGCGCCGCCGCCACCACCGGCCGCCGCCGCCGCTGACCTCTGTGCGCATCTTTATGAAGCAGTTTTACCGAGTTTTACTGCGCTCGCCGTTTCCCGGCCGTGCCGCAGTCATCGGCTGGGACCTGCCGGCCCGGAGGCCGGAGCCGCTCGGAGCCGACCGAAGCCGCCATGCCGCGCTGGCCTTTGGCCGCTCATGTGGCTCAGCCAAGCGCCGGCCGCCGCCCGGCTGGTGCCCGGCAAAACTGTAACGCCGCGATTATCGGATGCAGAGTGCTTCGGTGAGCTCGCGGAGATGGTTTGACCCGCTACGATCGGCGCATTCGTTGAGTCCATGTTCGTGGTAGGGTAAGTGCAAGGGAAATAATGTACGCTGAGAAAAAACAAAAAACACTTCGTGGTTTAAAAAAAAAAATAATTAAAAAATCACAGCCTTTTCAAAGGTGGGAATTTTATCCGAAAATTGCTGAATTGCTATTTTTTGGAAGGTGGAATATTTTCATTTTTTTTTGCCCTCATTGATTTTGTTCCATTGCCATTTTGTTTTGCCTGCACAAATTTTAGTCTTGATTTATCCTAGTCAATTTGATTCTTTTTTTTTCTTTTTTCCGGAGAGTGCACGTGCTCTTGGCGTAATCAATGAGTTTCCCCGCCGTGCGCTAACGACCACTCAATCGCCAGCAGCACCGCTGCTGCGGCGGCCCCTAGGATCCCTGCGGCACGCTTCTCTCCGTGTGGGTTTACTTTTCGTCCGCGGGGCGCTGCTGTCGCTCGCTGGGCCGCTGGCCACGCCGTGTTCAAACGCAGCCGGAGGGTGTCTCCTGTCGCGGCGACGTGAACAAGTGGCCGCGCGCGGACAACCTCATTGAGGCGGCCGTCGTCCTTGTCGCGCGCCGTCCGCGGGCCGTGCGAGGCGTGGGCGGGAGGGAGACGGAGCGACGCGCGCGGCGTTCGAACGGCAGAGCGGCGCACGTGGCGCACCCACACGGAGGTGATGTATGAGGGCAACATATTATTTAGGACGTGCCAGTGCCAGTGCTTCGCACACCTAACTACCGGCTGCGCCGGACTAGTAGTGCCGGCCTGTCTGCCTGCTGGGGCCGGGACCGGACCGGGCGCGGCGGTTATTAATAAATGCCCGTGGCGCTACTTGTCATGAAGGACCCTGCTTATGCTAGGGGTCAGTTCGGCCCGCAAGCATCGTTATTTTTTCGCGCCGTGGGCGTCGTGCACGGAGAAAACGAAATTATCATTGCGCTAACCTAATTACAGTTGTTTTGCTAATTTCATTATACTGGTTTTATCGTGTCTGAACTGAACTCGACGCGGGGTATCCGAATCAGAAGAATGAAATCAAACCGGCTGGTGAATTCATACGACTACACTTATGGTCGATTTTCGACACATATTTGGGCAAAACCGAAATGACAAAAGTGTCGGTGTCCCCGTGGGGACTGTAACGCTGGAGCCAGGCGGGTGTGCGCCTCGACACATGTGAACGGCATCCATCGGACGGACGGCATGGAGCTCGTGCCTCAGATCGGGAACAACCTGAACGTCTCATTTTCAACATTTCCCGCAGCGTAGTTTATCTAGCTTTTATACTGCATTCCTTAATCGGATAGTAGTCCAGAGCTTTACGCCGGCGGCCAATTTCGCGCCTCGCGGGGTCGTTATGTAGTTTCCACGTGCCGTATCCAGGGTACATTATGAACTTGCGAACGAGTTTTGAATGGCTGGCGAGGTAATCTCCCGACGGCCGACGTCTTCCTTCACGCCGAGTGTGTGTGTGTGTGTGTGCGTGCGTGTTTGCGTGTGTGTGTGTGTGTGTGTGTGTGTGTGTGTGTTTGGATTAGTTTACGGCCACAGTCAGTCACACTCTGCACACCTGATCGCGCGCACACATACACACACACACACACCTGAGCGCCGTGGCTGTATGGCGGGGTGCTGCGCTTGTATTTTGACACGTCGCCGGGCTGTTGGGCCGCGAGCCGGGCCGCCGCCTCCGTTGTAATCATGTGTGTAATTCTGTAACGATGCGGCTGTAAAGGGCCGATGAGGGCCAGCGGCGCGCAGGGCGCAGGGTGGCAATGGGGCAGTGCACGTCCGCAGCAGCAGTACTGGAGCGGAGCCTCAAGTTCAACGCGTCAAGTTCAACGCCCCCGTTCTGAAATAACAGTGGAGGTATACGCAGTTAAGGTGTCGAAGCCATCTTCTTAAAATCGCTTCGTAGACTACAAAGCGAAGTCTTCGTCACACATCTTTTGCAGCCGCTGCAGCGAATTTTTCACTTACTGAGCATTTTTTTTCTCACCTAGGGACTCTTTTTTTTTGTGAGAAGATGCATATTCAGAGAATACTTTTATTTTTCGCGTGGTGCTCTTGACCTCTCAGGTCCGTTACGTGGTTTGAGGACGTCCCCTAATAGGTTTCCGTGCGCCAGGAGAGGAGCCTGCGAGCCTCCCCGGTGCGCAGCCCGGCGCGGTGCGGCGCAAGGCAGCGAGACGACGCGACAACGGGACAATGCGCGCGCGCGTTGCGTCAGAGAACGAACGCTGGCTATGCCGTGCATCTAGAGCACTCGGTGCGGCTGGGCGCGGCACTGCCGGCGGCAGGGGCGTGTCGCCGTGCACCTCCCGGCGCACCTTGCGCCCGGCCTTGGCGCGTATAACAGAGCAGGCCGACAGGTGTCCACCGCCTGGGAGGTAGGCACGCCTGTTACGTGCGGGTGCGCTGCGGGCCTGCCTACCCACCGATTCGCAGGCGTCATGCCTATACGGGAAAGAGACATAGGAAAGATCGTGAATGTGTTCCTGTTTTGTTTTTTTCGCTAATCCAGCGAACTGTTTGCTGTTTGGAACAACACCCGTTGAACGCATTTTACAGATTATGCTTCAATAGAAAAGTTCGCGCATTTGTGAACGGGTCCTTAGCGCGAGCTCAAGGTACGTGGGTACGGAGGGAAAAGAACGCTTCTGCGTGGCGTGTCTCACTTAGTAGTGCGCCACCTCCGCCGCCGCCACCACCACCACCACCACCACCACCACCACCACCACCACCACCACCACCACCACCACCGCCGCACCGCCGCACTCGCGCCGCGGCCCGCGAATGTGGCCATCTGTTTAAATTCTCTCGGCCGAGAACCACGGCGCGCTGCCGCTCCACTCCACGAGGCTGCGGGGGCTGCGGCAAAGGGCCGCTGCTGACGACCAAATGCCGATCGCAAAGTACGCTGCCGCGTATTTCAGTGCGCTGTTCGAGTGGCGCCGAGCAGTGCTAAGCAGCCTATAGCAGAAGGGACGGCCCTGCACAGTCCATGCTTTCTCATTACCATCACCTACCCCCTCTCCCTCTCCCTCCTCTATGTCTCTCTGTGTTTCTCTCTCTCTCTCTCTCTCTCTCTCTCTCTCTCTGTGTGTCTCTCTCTCTCTCTCTCTCTCTCTCTCTCTCTCTCTCTCTCTCTCTCTCTCTCTCTCTCTCTCTCTCTCTCTCTCTCTCTCTCTCTGTCCTTCTCTCCGTCCTCATGTCCGCGCAGAGCACGGCAAGGTTAAACCGATAGCGTAACGCGGGAAGTGTAGTAGCCCGACCCGCACCCGATACCAAGCCGAGCGATGCCGCCGCTGGCGGGGGCTAAGAACGAACATGTCGTACATTACATGAATGTGTGTGCGTGCTCCCTCCGTGTGCGTGTGTCTGCGTGTGTGTCTGCGTGTGTGTCTGCGTGCTGTGCGTACGGGCGCCGCCGCTGATTTACCTGAATGGGTGTACGAGCCCACAGCGGCAAGCAGATCGCCGCAGCGAACGGACCGTGCCGCGTGACTGCTATGGGAGAGAGAGAGAGAGAGAGAGAGAGAGAGAGAGAGAGAGAGAGAGAGAGAGAGAGAGCGGACGTGCGAGGTTGGTTGAGTGCAGGTTTTGCCGCTCTTAGGAGATCTCTAGTAGCATCGTCGGCTGCGCAAGACGCGCGTTTTCCCCGAGGTAAATTCAGACCAAATGTGTGAGGCCGCGATCTGGGAGCTCCAATTGTGTGTCGTCCGTTCTCCGGTAATCTTTGCGCTGACAGGCGACCCCCTGCGATGCGAAGGGCATGCGGTCGTCTGGCGCAGACTCCGAGGCTGAGCTTGGTACAGCGGCCGTGACCGCTGGCGTTAGCGCTACTGCATAGGACTGCCACGCCGCGCCACAGGCCGACACGCCGACGACCAGAAGCCCCGTAGGTCGGGGTAGGGGCCGGGCTGGGCGGCACGGCACGGCCCACCTCCCGCTGCTGTCCCCCGCCCCGCCCCGCCACGCCGGCCCCGCGGCCGCCCGCGGCCCGCCCAGGCGACACGCTGCGCGATGAAAACTCGCTCGCGCGGACGCAGCCGCTACGCAGCCGACGCTGTCGGAAGTGCCGCCGTCGCTCCCACGGTTATTGTCATCAGTCATTCCATCTCGGAGAGGTGCAGCCAGCGCCGCCGTTGCGGAGGGGTCGAGAAGTGTTAAGCAGCGGCGTAGAAGTGGCGTAGCTGCGGCGGGGGCAGCGGTGGACAGACACCTACACACACGCGCACACACTGTGAATGAAAGTAACGATCATCATTCAATGTAAATCCAATGAACTTTACCTGAATCATTAACTAGAGCCAATATGGCATACGCTACCATTCAAGATAATTTTCTGGTAGGACATTATTCCTGAATTCATTTTTATCATAGGATTGGTTGCATGATTTTACCAAGAGGAACCATTTTCCTGGATGGAGGCAAGGTACTCCGAGGTATTCTGAGAGAGGTTCTACGAGCACCTTTCTGGACCTCACAATTAATTCAGCTTTTCGCCCAGAATTCCCAAAGCTTAATTCGGCTTTGATATCGCCTGCAAATACGGCGATACTTTCGATTAGTATGCGTTGCCTCGACGAGACGCGAATCCCACGGGCCGCCCGCGACTTTGCGATATTCTCGAATGCGCCCGTGAGAACTTTTGACGTTGCGGGACGCGGGACGGTCGAACTTTGTTGCAGAGCTCGGCGAGATGACGGCCGTGGACTCGTCCTCCGCAGGCAGCCGTGTTGACGCTCCGCTGCTGAATTATTGTCCCTTGTCTCTCGAGTGCTAAACAGTCTCCCACGGTTAAAGGCCCGTCCGTCTTACCCGCCTAGACAGCACCGTGCGAGCGGTGCTAGGCGAGGGAGGATGGCGGTCCGGGGAAGCTTGTCAACTCAACACATTCCGGGCCGGGACCTGCCCGTCTTGTCTTCATTGGCGGCCGGAGTGGAAACCGAGTCTGACTCCGCGGTCTCCAGTCCTCAACGTAACAGCAAGATTGTTTTGAAAACCCGCCTCAAATCCCTTACCACCTAAAATTTGGCGGCGGTCATGACTTTTTCACTCCAGTGTTGGTTGGGTGCCCCCGTCCCGGCCCGGCCCCGCCACCAGCCGCGGCAGCAGAAGGAAGGCAGTGCCGCCGGATGGCACCACGCAACGACAATTTCGTATTTTTTTACCACTATCTCCCAATTAAAACGCGGACGCATCGTCGTGTCGCATCGCGTGACCTGTGCGTCCCGGGCCACGGCTCGGCTCCGCTCCCGGCGCGCCGGCCTGCCATGTGGCTCGGCCACGCTCGTGCGCGGCCCCGCTCGGCTCGGCTCGCCCGGGACACTCTCTGTGTCACTCGGATGTGTTGCCCCCGCCTCGCTGAGAGAGGGCGGCCGCAGCCAGACGCACGTAAGTGTTACCGCGTTCACGTGCGTGTTAGGGTGTCATCGGGCGCGAGTGTTGCCTTGTGCGTGTGTGTGTGTGTGTGTGTGTGTGTGTGTGTGTGTGTGTGTGTGTGATTCCTTTGGAGGTCCACTGGGAGGTGGTACTGTGAGATAAGGATCTGCTCCGGTCCTGTCTGACGCTACGCTGGGTGTGGCGTGCACCTCCTTCCCCTCGTCGTCCTGTCGTCCGTTCCTCCATTGTGCCCGCGCTGTCCTTCCCTCGCCGCCTGACCCTGCGTGACCTCCACCTGCGGGGATCATCCACAAACGACGTGCGGCGATAATGCCGCGAATGGAAATAACCTTCCTGCGCGCATATAGCGCCTGGTGGGTAGGCAATCCCGAATGCTGCGTGCTCAGCTTTGAGTGAGGTTGATTCTCAGTGTCGACGCACTTCGTGGACGGCGCATTGCGTTAGCGCGGGGTATCAACTGGAAATGTTTGCAGCGCCCCTGACACACGGCACTGCGGCTCGTTACATAATTAATGGACCCCAAAGGAGGAATCGGGTGCGGCCCACCGCCGCCGCTTTATATCGAGTCTGAAATTTGACTCCGGCTTGGCCGGCGAGCCAAAAGCTAGGCCGCCCAGCGCAGCGCGGCGCAACGCACTACTTAGTGGCCGCGAACTTTCATCAGATAGGCTGCTTCTTACTGCCAATCCGTTTTAATGATAACGGCGGCCAGCTGCTGCACCAGTATGCCTCTGTCCTTGTCCGCCCGCCCGACCTACCCACCAGAGTGACAAGGATGGCGGCGGTTACGGCGTGCGCGCGGCGCGCGCGGCCCACGCGGCGTGGCGCGTGCCAAATCTTACCCCCTGCGGAGCCGAGGGGTTTGGGCCAGCCGCAGAGCGCCGCGTAAACTACGCAAGCGCGAGAGTTGTTTAATGTGCCTTCCCTTAAGTGTGGTTAGTGCCATTCTTGGGCACTACACTCTTCTGAAAGTGTAGTGTTCTCTCTCTTACCCGTATGTAAAAGCACGGCACAGACACTTTAGGAAAGTGCGACGCCCAACCATGCTTTTCCTAAAGTGTGGTTCATCCGCACAGGAACGTGGTTTGTGAACGCCGCCCAACTGGGAGGCGCCAGTTTTGGTATAACACGCTTCCTTCTCGCCGTATCAATTTTTGAAGTAAGGGCAATAAATAATTCTTCTCAAAACTCATTATTTCTCCCGCCAAATTCCCGAAAGACACGCGCGGGCCAAAGAAATAATGAAAAATATAAGCAATGAAGATAAGACTCGGAAGAGAGTGAATGGGACGGGGGGGGGGGGGGGGGGGGGGGGGAATCGGTGATACACTTTTTCGCACACGACACACACACACACACACACACACACACACACACACGCGCGCGCGCGCGCCCGCGCGAATGTATCGAGATTGAAAAGCAAACACAGGCAATCGCCGAGCTGTCCGTGGCGTGCTGTGGAGCTCTCAGGGCAAGAGGCGATCCCATTATATTGCGTGCGTCCGGGTGATTGCGATGCGAAGAGCTGAGGACCGGGGGAGGGGGTACGGGTGGAGGAGGGGTTAGTGTGAGCCAGGGAGATGAGGGGGAGGGGGGGGGAAGACAGGTCAGCATGTTATCAAGCAGTGGGTGTGGCACCTTTTGCTGCTCTCGTTCTTCTGACCTCTCCGTTGTCTTTTGGCAGATATGCCTTATGTTCGCGGTGGCGGGCGGCCAGGTTGGGCATTCGGACGGGTGAGGAGAGGAAGGTTGTGTTATTTTCATCTCCAAACTGCTGCCCTGCCTCCTCACGGTGACTGTTGTTTGGCTCACCGGCATTGCCCGGACAGCCGAAAAGGCCTAAAAGGTGGCCGTACCGCCGCGCAGCTCGGCATATGGGTGCCTTATCAGGTGTTGTGCTGGAGGCGGCCTTGCGCGTCGGCTGATTTATTTACTCGTGGACGCGGAGAACTGGGCTAAATCCGTCATGGTTTTACTTGTTCTCTGATTTGGAGAGGGCAAGTTTGCGCTCACAACGCAAGCTCACAAAGAAGACAGCCTTGTTGAAGGAGTGGGGCCAGCGCCAGAGGCTAACCTGAGCAACCTGAAGGCCCGTCCGTCAAGTACGTCAGGCGGTCTGAAAAAGAATTCACTTAATTCACAGTATTTGACATTTTAATGATGTCAGTGCAATTTGCTGCAAAAATTGCGATGACGCTTCCATAAGACTAGTGACAAGTGCATAGCAATTATTGCAAAACTTTAAGATAAACAACAATTTCAAATTTTTCCAGTGATCATCGCAGAATTTTGCGATGATCGTTGTAATTTTTATCGTCATTGCAATTTAATTTTCAGCAAACACCGTGCTAACGAGGTTTACTCCTGAAATGCCTTTGACCTTGTTGTCAGACCGCGGATGTTCGCCTGAGTCTGACATGCCTATTGATGTCCGTCACGTACTTCGTGAATGCCCCCTGAGCTCCGCCCTGGCCCAGCCGCCGCACCTGTGCCGCACCTGTGCCACACCTGCCCGTCCTGTCGGCCGCACGCGCCGGTCGGCGGGGGGTCCAGCTCCGGGGTTCCTCATCCCATTTTCCCGAAATTGAACTCCTCATCTTCCCTGTCGTGGCGGCAATAAAAATCTGCATTCTGGACGGCGCCCACTCTGTGAAACGATCGCTACACAAAGTAGTAGACTTTGTATTTCGGTGTGCGGTGGCTGATATGGCTGGGCACCACTTGATTTGCAGCGGATTTCCCTTCCCAACAGTGCCGCGCTGCTTCCGCGCTGCTTCCGCTTGCCTCTGACCACAGACGCTACGACTGCAGACGGATACCCACCGCCGCCTGGTGTTGAGCATCGATTTGAAATTGACGACTCTGAACCATACGGGGGGGTCACCATCGTCGCGACCCACTTTCTCTCTTTGATATCCTCGCTCAATATCAGACCGCACTCGTAAACGGTGCCGTGCTGTCCTCTGCTGGGATGGACCTTTTCCCACAGCCGCACATCCTAGCCAGCACACACACACACACACACACACACAAGTAATGCGCACAGTGTGGTGCATATAGGAGTCGGCCCCCGTGGAGAATGCCCGGGAATGTCGCAGAGCGTGTGTGGCGGGGCGTAGCGGCACTATGGAGGCTTTTGCTAGATCTGGGAATACTATTCTCCTCCCTCCTGGCACACACACTGAGTCAAACATGCCCTGTGTGCCTGTGTGTGTGTCTGTGTGTGTGTGGGCATACGCGCGAGTCCTCCTTCTGTGCTTGTCTACTGGTCACGCAGTAGTCTATAGAGTGGAACTTTCCCCGCACTACCCTCGTTATGCTGCTTATATATGCGAGCGGTGCTTATTAAAAAGATAAAACCTTTCTGGCTCCGGGTAAAGTGTATTAAAGGGTTTGTATTATAGCGGCTGGCCGTCCTGGTTGAGTTGCAGCAGCAGCAGCAGCAGCAGCAGCTCCAGGAAACCGCGACGAAAGGGACGGGTTACTTCAGTATGAAAACACTGACGATGTCAAGCGGTGGGGTTGCGGGTGGCTTAGCGATGCGGATCTGCCAATAATGATAACGTACTCCGAGGCCGGCGGCCCCGGCGGCTCCAGAAGGACGTGTTTATAATATATTAGTTCATGTTGCCGTTTCCTTCCTCATGGGAATGCTTTGCGGAGCGTCGTGCGGCCGGCCACAGAGCCACGCACGTCGCCGATATGTGATAACCGATATGTGTTGTATGCAAACGTCCGACGCATAAGATACGCACTCATGCATGCATGCATGCATGTGGGGCCGTGTGTGTGTGTGTGTGTCACGTGGATACAAGTGCATGTGTGGCGCGACCCCATCCCATTCCAAGCAGCAGGGGGGATCGCGGATCAGAGTAAAGATACTTTTTTGGATTTATTTCGGTTGAATCGCTCATGAGCCTTCTTTTCGATACTGCCGTGGAAGTGGTGGATTGTGACCTTGACGATCTATTTGATGCCGTCCTGCCATCGGATGAGTGGCGTCTGTGCCTAAAATCTCTGGTTGCCAGAGAAACGACCTAAGAAGGTTGAGCTTTATTATGCAGACTCGCATTCGCAACGACTGCGGAAGGTGAATTCATCGGAGAGCTTTCGAAATGTGTGTCGTGACGAGGGGTATGGACGAGTGCGGCACGCCGGCCCTTGCCAATACCCCGTGATATCGGCGCATGTACCTGCGGACGGCCGCCGGCCCGGCTGAGGCTGCGGACAGAACTGGACCGCTGCCCCGCATACAATTAAACCAGGCAAAGCGTCGGCAGGATGGACCGGGATGAGTACCTTTTTATATACATCGGCTGGACGTGGGGGCATTATTCGCTGAATGTATGGGCCTTTCAGGCCAGTCTTGTCTCGATTAGACAAAAACTGGAGCAATAGGTAATGAAGTGCTTTGCTGGCGGGTTCACGTTTTGTTTATTTCCGGAAGGAGAGTGAATGGACTGAATGCAACCTCTCACGTACTGCAGTTCGGTGTTTCGTCAACTGAAAACCGACCCGGACGAGTTACTGTGATCGGTGCCCAGCGAGGCGGCCGTCGGGCATGAGTTAGGGCTCACAGCCTTGTGTGGCGGAGGAGTCGCGTGCCCCGCACTATAAATCTCAATATCTGCCGCGTGCGCCACGCGGCATGCGGAGCACCGCCACGGTCCGGACAGGCGGCAGAGACGGGAACACCGGGACCCGCGGGCCGGAGGTCGTAGCCCAGTAGTGAACCGGGCGCGGAGCGGAGCGCAAAAGCCGCAAAAACCAGCGAGTCAGAGAATTGTCCGCTCAGGTAAATAAAGCACGCTATAAGGGCGAAAAAAAACGTTGTCCTCAAACGTAGGTACTTAATTCAAAACTTGCTTTTTTTTTGGGGGGGGGGGGCTGATATTTTTCACCTGCACTGCAAGAACTACAGAAGCGCCATCCTGGAATAAAAAAGAAGGATCTGATTTTGCCAGCTTGACCAGGGTACTGACGTACGGATGAATTGTCTGAGAACGACGTAGTAAGGAGGATTTCGTCCAAGGTGACTTGGTCTAGTCTGCGCGGCAGCCAGATCCAGGTGACTTTGAATGACGGGTTGTTTCCGCGAAGGCACACGATGATTTCGTACCAGAGGTGTGACGGTTCGCAGTCATATCGCTACCGGACCGGACCGAAGCGGAGTCGAGCGTAGCGCCCCCTGCTGGCAGCACCCTGTGCCTATGCGGTGTCCCTGCCGGGTCCCTGCCAGGGCCACGCGTCCTCGGTGTTGTGGAGTGTAATAGTGGCAACATTGGTTGACAGTGTTTTGTCACTCTGACATGTTATAAATATGGGTGCCAGTTTTTGAATAAACTCACTTGTCGTCCAGATCCTACTGAGTGTTCTTCCATCTATCTACCTGCCCCCACGACACGACATGGCGCAGTCGGCGGAGTGAAGTTAATGAAGTTTCGAGTTGTTCGTTGAAACGCAACAGTTCAACAGTCCCTAGTTGTGGAGCATCACATCACGCCTGCAGCGGGGTCCGTAGTGACGTCGGAGGAATCAGCTGTCCTGACCGTCGTCTGCTAGTGCAACACGTGTGCTGGGTGCGTGTGAGTTGAACTTTCGGCGAACTTTTGAGACTTGTTGACATGGATGGGAAGATTAAGTGCTTAGTGCCAGGGAGCGATCTCGAAGAGCAGTGGCAACAGCTAAAATGGGACTTTGAAGCTTACATAGAATTTGGAGACCCTGCTCGGGCTCGGTGGTCGCCGGCCAAGCAGGCACGGGCTCTAATGAAGTTTATCGGACCACAGTGTGCCTATTTATATGATGGTGCACCACAGGAAACTCGTGAAAATATTGATCAACTGATAGAGTACATTGATCAAACAGTCAAACCCAAGACTAATGACTGCTTTGAAAGATTCTGTATCGGCAAATTCGGCGGCAACCCGGTGAAGACCTAAATAAGTTTGTTGCTCGGTGTCGAGTAAAACTCATGAAGTGTGGCTTGCCGCAAGACTATCCAGTGGATCATTACATTATTGATTCTTTAGTGCATCCATTAAAAGACATGCCGCTCCAGCAGCTTTTATTTCAAGTCAAGTCTGAGGACCTAACCCTGGTTAAAGTTGTGGAGACCATGCAAATTCATGAAGCATCCAGATCTCAAATCCAAGAGATCCAAACTCAAGCAAAGCTAGAAGAACTGGTGGTGTCTCGCACTAATGCTGTAACTGTCCAACCTACAGCTGGTCCGTCAGGACAAGCTGGCCGCCAACCAAGAGCAAGATCATGGAGCAACTCAAGACCTGATCGCAGGTCTCGTTCTCGCAGCACTGACTCCACTGCCAGCTCGAGGGCGAGCAGATCTAGTAAGTCTAGCTCTCAAACATCTCGGTCCAAGCAGTTCAACGCCAGGGCCTACAAGGCTCGCTCTCCAACTCCAGCCAGACAGCGAAGTGTAAGTAGAAGCAGTGCCTCCAGTGTTGAAGACGAGTGTTGCAACTGTGGCAAGCAACATGCCAATGACTGGTGTCCAGCAGCCAAAAAGAAATGTCGAAGCTGTGGAAAAGTTGGACATTTCGCCCACAAGTGTAGAAACTAGTTTTTTGGGTGCTTGTGAACCAGAGACAGATGCCAATATTCCTCGTTATTGTGTAGATCCAGAGTTAGTGATATCTAAAGCTTGGTTTGAATTTGTCAAAATCAGTGGTGTAGAAATTCAATTTAAATTAGACACTGGTGCCGAAGTTAATGTTTTACCAAAGAAAGTGTTGGATAAAGTGTTTGGTGTTAACCATGTAATACAGCCGACAAATATAGTCTTAGAAGTGTACGGTGGTTCGTTGCTTCGACCACTGGGTACAATTAAATTTTCCGATTGTGTTCTAAATAACATTTCTCTTGAGTTACTGTTTGTTGTTGCTGATGTAGAATCTGTTCCATTACTAAGTTTAGCAGCTTGTGAAAACTTTAAGTTGATCAATAGGATGTCTCAAAGATCTGGTATAATAAGAACAGTATTTAAAGTATCCATTTGTGCTCTAGCAACAGCTGAACTATATAGAAACCCAACTGTAATAATTAATGATGTGATAATCCCTAATCAAGTAACTCAAAAGCGAGTAAGATTTGCCAATCCATTGTATAAAATTTTAAATTGTGATATTAAACCGATTAATTATGCATCAACTCAAGAAGTGATAGAAAATAATCCAGATGTATTCTCTAGAAAACCAGGGATTTTTCCTGGTGAAGTCTCATTAGAAGTAGATTTAAATGCCAAGCCCGTAGCTATTCCTTCTAGAAGAGTTCCACACAGGCTCAAGGATAGATATAGAGATTATCTAGATCAACTTTGTAAAGATAAAATTATTGAGAAATGTAGTCATCCTAAAGGTTGGATAAGTCCTGTGGTGTTGTTAGAAAAGTCAAATAATTCATTGAGGATATGTATAGATCCTAAGTACCTCAATGAGGCGCTTGGTCGACCAATTTTTGAAATCCCTAGTGAGGAAGAAATTAATTCTTGCCTATCTAATAAGAAATATTTCTCTGTACTTGATTTCTCATCAGGATTTTGGCATTGTAAGTTAGATGCTAAGGCTAGTGATTTGTGTCAATTTTCTACTCCTCATGGTGTTTACAAGTTCTTACGTCTACCCTTTGGGTTAAAACCATCCCCAGAAATATTTCAAAAGGCTGTGGTTGAGATATTTGGAAACATTGAAGGTGTAATGTCATTTTTTGATGATTTGTTAATTGCTGCCTCGAATGAAGAGGAACATGATCATATCTTCAGTAAGGTCATGGAAACAGCCAGAATTTTCAATGTTCATTTCAACCCTGATAAACTTCAATACAAGTTGCAGAGTGTAAAGTTTCTGGGAAAAAGGTATTCAGAAAAAGGTCGTGAAATAGATTGTTCTAAGTTAACAGCTGTTCAGAAACTTAAAAATCCTACTAATGTTAAAGAACTACAAAGAGTGTTAGGTTTAATCAATTCACTCAGACAGTTTGTCCCAAACCTCTCAACTGAAGTGTCTCTGCTTAGGCAATTGCTCAGAAAAAATGTAGTGTGGCAATGGTTGCCATGTCACACTGAAGCATTAGAAAATATTAAGAAACAGTTATGTAATGCTACTGCTTTGTTAAACTTTGATCCTAAATTGCCTGTGACAATACAATGTGATGCCTCTAAAGATGGTTTGGGATCCTGCCTCTTACAAATGGGCAAGCCAGTAGAGTTTGCATCAAGGAGCCTCACTCAAGCAGAACAAAACTATGCCCAAATCGAAAAAGAGCTACTTGCAATAGTATATTCATGTCAAAAATATCATTATTACATTTATGGTCATGATGACATAACTGTATTTACGGATCATAAACCTTTGGTCAGTATTTTCAAGCAAGCTGTGTCCCAGATTACATCCAAAAGAATAGTCAGACTAATATTAAAAACCTTATCCTATCAACTGAATGTAAAGTACCTGCCAGGAAAGCTGATGCATATTGCAGATGCTCTGTCTCGTGATTATTTGCCATGTGATCCATCTGAGGAAATTGTCATGCATCAGGTTCATAATGTGTATGTAAGAAGTAGTTTCCAGAAAGATTCTGTGTATGTCCAGCAAACTAGTGATGATTCAGTACTCCAAGAATTAATGGTGTGTATCAAGACTACATGGCCAGATAAATGTAAATTATCCATGGAAGCCCAACAATTTTGGAATGTTCGTTTCGATTTGACAATACAGTGTGATTTATTATACTATAAACATAGGATGGTAGTTCCTGCTGCTTTGCGTAGCCAAGTGCTACAACAGTTGCATGCAGGCCATCAAGGAATGGTTAGATGTAAGGCATTAGCCCAGCAGTCAGTCTACTGGCCTAAAATTTTTCCTGCGATAGAAAAATTTGTTCAGGAATGTAGAGTTTGTGCAAAATATTCACCATCACAGAAACGTCAGTCATTAATGCCACTTCCAGTTCCAGATTTGCCTTTTCAAAACATTGCCTGTGATATTCTTGAATTTCATTTAACCTCCTACTTGGTTGTAATAGATTTGTACAGTAAATGGATAGATGTTGTAAAAATGTCTAGTAAAACATCAGAGTCTGTAATTAGTGTGTTAGAACAACTCTTTTGTATACATGGTGTGCCTGACAAAGTATATGCAGATAACAATCCATTCAAGTCTTATAAATGTGAAAATTTTGCCAAAGAGTGGTCTTTTGAAATTGTGACATGTAGCCCTCATTTCCACCAAGCTAATGGACAAGCTGAAGCAGCAGTTAAGTGGGCTAGAAGACAGTTAAATGTGTGCTCTGATGATCCTAACACATCACTGTCCAAATGTCTTTTAGATTATCGTTCCACGCCTATCCCGGACCTAGGTATGTCACCATCTCAGCTTTTGATGAGCAGGCGTTTGAGAACATCTTTGCCAATCAAATCTGCCTTGTTAAAGCCTTTTGTTTTCAAAGATGTAAAATCAAAATTGTTAGAAAAGCAGTTGAAAATGAAAAAGAATTATGATCGCTCAGCCCCTAGAAAGGAAATTGTGTTTAATGTTGGTGACTATGTATGGGTTCAAAATACAATAACAGGTCACTGGGATCCAGCAATCATAGTAAAGCGTTGCGCTGAGCCTCGTTCCTATTTAGTTGAAATTAATGATTCCGTGCTTAGGCGTAATACATCCATGCTCAAGCCAAGCCATAGTGATTTCCATAACCAAACCATGCCATTGCCTGTAAGATACCATCTGTTCCAAAATTTGTCAACTCCTCAAAATGTTGTAGAAAATCCTGATCCTGTTGAAGATATTGTGCAAGGTTCAAATGTTGGCAGAACTCGCACCAGAATTGTCAAACCAAGGGAACGCCTTAACTTGTGATGTGATCTGTCTCTGTAAAATGTTTTCTGCTATGTTATTGTAATTCTGCTAATAATGTATCGTCGTTTGTTTTTATTGTTTTTTCTTAATTTTTCTCAGTAGTGTTAGCTGTCTTTCAAAAAAAAAAAAAAAAAAAAAAAAAAAAAAAAAAAAAAAGGAGGTGTAGGGTATCAATTGTATTGTTCAAAAAATGTAATTAAAAAAGGGAGGTGTTGTGGAGTGTAATAGTGGCAACATTGGTTGACAGTGTTTTGTCACTCTGACATGTTATAAATATGGGTGCCAGTTTTTGAATAAACTCACTTGTCGTCCAGATCCTACTGAGTGTTCTTCCATCTATCTACCTGCCCCCACGACACGACACTCGGCTTCACGCTTTCAAGCCCCGCGTCCGGCCGAGGCGTCACCGAGACGTTTCGTCTCGTTGCCGCTCATTCTTTTCTGACCCAAAAGAAGCGCCGCGCAACTGCAGCGAGATCCGCACGACAGCGCGGCCCGTGACGCGCGCGTGTGTGTTTGAGAGAGAGAGAGAGAGAGAGAGAGAGAGAGAGAGAGAGAGAGAGAGAGAGAGAGAGAGAGAGAGAGAGAGAGAGAGAGAGAGAGAGAGAGAGAGAGAGAGAGAGAGAGAGAGAGAGAGAGAGAGAGAGAGACGAGCCGTGAGCGCGGCCCAATGCAGCACGGCACGTTATGGACCGTTCAGGGGCCCCCTTTGTCACGTCTGCTGCTCCGCGCTGGATATCGCAACGTCCGATCGTTGCGAATCGGATTAACGGCTTTCTCACGCGAAATGGGATACTTTGGCGTGGCGTGTTCGCATGCGACAAGCGCCACGCCGAGAGGCCCTTGGGCACGCTCGGCTCCGCACGGCCCGGCTGGGCTCCGCACGGCTCCGCACGGCTCCGCTCGGCTCCGCTCGGCTCCGCTCGGCTCCGCACGGCCCGGCTGGGCTCCGCACGGCTCCGCACGGCTCCGCTCGGCTCCGCTCGGCTCCGCACGACACGCGCCTAGCACCCAGCCGTCCTACCCAATGGGGTGCACTCTGAGGATATGCACCCATTCCCGCACTGCCGTGCTTTCTCCTGCCTGGTGTGATGTCTGAGTTTGTTTGTCACTGGTATGAGCCTGTTCCCAAGTTAAAAGGACCGTTCCCAACCATTCTCAAGAATGGTATTCTGAAAATCTTCTGTCCTGTAGTGTCAACACGGACAAAATTATTCTGCAATTACATGTGCGTTCCGAAGAATATTGCGAAGTACTCCCGAAGTATTCTGAAGAGAATAATGTTCTAGGAGTTGTAGACCCCTTGGAGGACATGTGTTTAAATCTCTAATCTATGGGTATGCCAATTCCATATCGCTTCGACAGTCAAGCCTATGAAAATACTCCTGCATGTCCTGAGGCTGAGAGCCGTCAGTAACCTCTGAGAATCCCCCCCTTCCGAGGACGTTTCCGCGGCGCCTTAAACACTGCGGGGGCGCTGGCACTGTTTGACCCATAACACCTTTTGTGCCCGGCCTGTGTGCCGCGGAGTAACAATGCCGGCCCGGGGGGAGTCAAGTCCGGTCAAGCCCCGAGCAGCCGCGAGCCACAATGGACGTTTCTCGCCTCGCGCGCTCCGAGTCCTCTGATCAGTCCCTGCCGGGCTGAGCTGTCAGAACCACGCAGGCGACGGTACGGCCACCCCACCACAGAGGGCCCCCGCCGCCCCAGCGGGGCACAGCCCTGCGCGCGGCACACGTCTGGCGGGGAGACCCACGCGCGTAAGGTCGAGTTCGAAGGCGAGAAGCACTCCTCGTGAAGCGGTGGACGGCCACAATGGAAGCTACCGACACCTCTGGAATGGGCCGCCGAGCGCTGTGCCATGTCACGCTCCGGTATCCCCCCCCTCCCCCTCCCCCTCCTTCCCTCGCTCTGCCACCGCCCCCCGCCCCTCCCCCGCAGTCTGAAGGTGTGCCAAAACGCTTCAATAACGAACGACACAGCATCAGCGCCTGCGACACCCGCAGCGACGCGAACGCTCGACCTTGTACCCAGACAAGAGGCCGGAAGTCTCCCGTGTGTGCTCTGATGCTTCACGGATTCGTTGTCTTCTTTCGTGATTTTCACCCGCACGTCTGAAATGTAATGCGCGCTTTTGAACGTTTTCTTCTACCGGACGATTTTTCCAGCGTTTTCTCTAGTTCTTTTCCCGCGCCGTAATTTTCTTTGTACCCGCCCTGGTGAGGAATGCACAGCCTGCCGCTGTCATCGTGTGCTGCCATGACATGATGTGGGCAGGCGGCGGCAGGCGGCGGCAGGCTGCGGCAGGCGGCGGCAGGCGGCGGCAGGCGGCGGCAGGCGGCGGCAGGCTGCGGCAGGCGGCGACAGGCGGCGGCAGGCGGCGGCAGGCGGCGGCAGGCGGCGGCAGGCGGCGGCAGGCGGCGGCAGGCGGCGGCAGGCGGCGGCAGGCGGCGGCAGGCGGCGGCAGGCGGCGGCAGGCGGCGGCAGGCGGCGGCAGGCGGCGGCAGGCGGCGGCAGGCGGCGGCAGGCGGCGGCAGGCGGCGGCAGGCGGCAGGCGCACGGCGGACGGCGGACGGACGGCAGCGGCGCCGTGGCTTCAGGCTTACCGGGAATCCATTCATTGTCGCCTCTACTGCGGCAGCAGGCAGCGGCGGAGGTAGCGGCGGTGGCGCATTGGCGGCGGCAGAGGCGGCGGCGGCAGCAGCAGCAGTGCCGGCCATTGATACTGAACATCACTGTGGCGCACGGCCCAACACGGCTGTGCGCGCGCTCCCTCAGGTTTTCGAACGCTGCTGCCGCTGCCTCTGCAGGCGCTGCCTCCGCTGCCGCTGCCTCCGCTGCTGCTGCTCCTGCTGCCTCCGCTGCTGCCGCTGCCTCTGTTGCGGTGGCGGCTGCAGAGGTCCGCGTCCTCTGCGCCATCAGAGGCCGGTCGGCCGGGCCACCGGTCAAACTATCCCGATGCACAAAGGCGAGGCGGGGCCAAAAGTCGCGAGTCACTGGCGAGTGATTACCGGCGGTGGCAGCGGAGGTTCCTGGCCAGCCCGCGGCCGTAGCCCCTTCCCCGCCCCGCCCCGCTTCACAGAACGAGGGTTAGGCCTAAGAGAATGTCGAAGGTCTGGATGCTATGTTTGTTGACCATGATTTTTTTTTTGTTTTTGTTTTTCTTAACGAAATCTCTTTTCTCTGTGTGTTGCAGGTGTGTAGCCGGTGCTTCTTTATACACTAGAACCTGTGCAGGAAAGAAGCAGGTAGAAAGGGGTGCGGGAGGCGGAGAGTGAGTACCGACTCAACACTCGGAGACTGTCTTACGCGAAGCAAAAGAGCGTGTGGCTGAGTGCGAGATACGTCCAGCTCCGTGTCGAGTCACGTGACGTGTATGGGCGCGACGAAGAGCGCGCCACTGTCCCTGTCTCTGTCACTCCCCCACTCCTCCCGGCCGCTGCGGCCGCGCTGCCCCGGCGGTCGGCGGTGCAGAGCGCCCAGCGAGGAGCGCCTGTCAATCGGCCGATGCCGTCCCGCCGAGCACGGCTGCTAGGCGGGCGGCCTACCCGGCGCCCGCGGGCTCCGCCCTCTCGCCGCTCCTCGCTCCTCTCCGCATTCTTTATACATCCTGCCGTCCTTGTCTTTCCCTCTGGGGTCCTGGCGGGGTCCTGGCGGGGTCCTGGTGGAGTCCTGGCGGGGTACTGGCAGGGTCCTGGCGGGTTCCTGGTAGGTCTTGGCGAGGCCCTGGAGGGGTCCTGACGGGGTCTTGGCGGGGTCCTGACGAGATCCTGGCGAGGTCCTGGCGCACTCGCGCCGCTACACATTCGAGGCGAGCTTAGACGGCCGTGTGCAATAAGGCCGCTTACGGCCCCCGTTATGTTCGATCGTGGCCCGCAGCGGCGATAGTGAAGTGGTCGGCTCGCCTGCAGGCGGCTGGGGTCCGGGATGCGGAATGATGCCGCTCAGGTTAGGTTAGGTCGGAGGATAGCGGGTACTTGTGGGCCCGTTTGCAAAATTACGTAACGCCCATCGATGGATGGTTTTTCGCGCTCTCTCATTTCCAAATCCTCAAGCTAAACAGAGCTGACGCTTAATGGGTGATCTTTATTGTTGTTAAGTATTTTGGTGAATAGCATCCTTTGCTCCTGGTGAAGCCATAGTATGTATACTTGGCCAAAATTACGAGCAACGGAGCAGTTGAGACGAGGAAGGCGTTCATGACTGGCCCCATCCGGCAGACGCGCTTCGCAACATCCAAGCGCCCAAATCTGATTTCACCGGCAGCCGACGACCCGTTAGTGTCCAACGGACCGACGAAGCCCAGGCTTCTAGCAAACTTCTAGCAGAGTCGCAAAGGAATCGGGGGCCTTATTAGTCGAGCTCAGCCGCGTTTTAGAAGTAAGTCGGGTTTAAATGCCGCGGAGTTGCGAGCGTGTGCGGTTTTCATGCCTCCTTGGCCAATCGGGGCGCGCCTACTCCCAACCTGTTCTCTCGCATCCCGCACATCCTCCTATGCCGGGCCGCCGGGGGCCGCGGTCGGCTGCGGCGGCGGCTGCACGGCCGGTAGCCGCAATAACAGATTAGCAGACACCCCGGAGGTGCCCGGAGGTGCCCGGAGGTGCCCGGAGGTGCCCGGAGGTCAGCGCGGTCGGAGCGGCGGCTGGCGGTGGTCATCGACTGCAGAGAGCACTGCACGCCGCGCCGACTCCATGCGGGTTCCAGCGCACGGGGTCCATCCCTCCGCTCCCCTCCCCTCCTCTCCCCTCCGCTCCCCTCCCCTCCTCTCCCCGCTCTCCTTCGCCGCCACGCGAGTAAATCGCGCACCGCATGATAAGAATCGCGCTCTCTGCGCGCGCCGCAAGCCCTGTTCCATTAACAACGCGGCGGTCGTGAACTTGGCCGCGCCCGCGTCCCTCCGCGCGGTGTATGCGCGGCACTGTTGGGGTGCGCAGGGGTGGGAGGAGCAGGGAGCGCGCGCCCGTCCGGAAACCTGAGAGCCGGGGACCCCTTGGTGTATAGTCTCCAAGGGGCCGTACTCAAACCACGCGGTCAATCAAGGGGGAGGGGGTACGGCCAAAATCTTCGTCCCTGCAGTTAAGTATAGGAAAGGTTAGGTTGGGATGACCACAAAGGAGGAAGTGGGGGTCGGTACAAAAGGCACTCAAGAAAATAATTGTCCTTGACCCAATACGAATTTTTGATTTTACTCCGTTGACTTGATTCAAAACAAATATGGTTGAACGCTTCCCAAGAACCTGTTTTTCTCAGGGTGCGTTATTCGTCTGACGTCTGCCGCTGAGTCTCTGCCCGCGGAACGGAATGACTGCCAATAACCCTGCGGACGTGGAAAAGACACAAACATGAGAGCGCTGAGAGCCAAACAGCCGCTGGAAAGGTGTCTGTTTGGCGCCGCGCTGCGCTCTCGGGCCGCCGAACTGTCCCTGCAGGGTCCTGAGGGTCCTGGGGTCCTGCCGGCTCATTTCTTCTCTCTCGGTCGGCCGGAACGGATTGCATGTCATTACAACAAACCTCCCGCGGCCGTCTCTGGAATGCGCCCGCTGCTTTGCCTTATTCCGCACTATTTAAGAGAGGTGCTTTAGCAACGCGACGCTGTAAACGCCTCTCCTCGTTAACCCATTTCTGTTGGCTCGGCCGAGTTAATATCGAATTTAGTTTCTCTCCCTCCTGCTCGTATTACGGCGCCGTTTAGGCGGGGCGGGGCGGGGCGGGCGGGCGGGGTGCGGCCACCGTTTCGCCCTGACCGCATGAGATCTCCGCCGCTCGCCGGCCGCAGAGCATGCATGGGTCAATCACGGCCCTGGTCAAATTAGATTGAACGTCTTTTACGTTCTGATTTGAATTACGATACGATGTACCGCGGGTGCGCGTACTGTACGCTGGGGAGATTGAAAGGGAATCCTGACCGATCTACATGGCCTCCCACAGGAACCACCCGCGCCACCCGCGTCCACCTCCCACAAACACAATCCCTCATGTCTACTGCATTATAGAGAAGGGAACGATTGTGAGATTTATGGTAATACTAGGTTAAGGCAAAACATGGTGTAACATTTAGCTGAGCACAGCTCAAAAAATCATTAGGGCATCTTATCTTTTACTGATGCGGTCTGCGATTATCCTTAACACTTTTGCGATGTGTTTCACCGAGGTGTTAGCAGAGCCATCCCACTCTTTTTTTTTCCCTCTGTGTGATGCTCTTCCGCAATTTACGGTGTCAGATATAATCCGGACGGTAGAGCCGATGCACCGCGTGATCCACGCCAATGTCTTGTGGTTTGCCGCACCCCCATTCGGACTGTCTCCGAAACACCTGTGAGTTCCATACGATACCATCACGTACGTCGATTAATTCAACGCTCCTGCACCCTCAGTGCTTCTCGCAACTGCAGCAGCTCCTTGCGCGGTGGGAGATGTCGTCCATATAAGATATGTAACACCCTTACGGGGCTCACTTTCCGAATTTGTTTTCAGTGCAGCCGCTCATATGCAGGCGGCAATCCGTTCTTTCTATCATGCAGTCGAAGAGTGTGCATGTCGAATCGACCCCTGCGTTTTCCGCGCTGACCGACTTCATCCCACGCCACGCCAGGGCCAGCCGGGGCCGCGCGGGCTGGCGTGCGGGCTGCTTGTGGCCTCTGGCTGCCTCCGGCTGCCTCCGGCTGTCTCTGGCCGCCCCTGGCATTTGACATCGCATGGCGCCCAGAATCGGTGCTCTGTCGCCCGGATCGTGACAACAGCGGCACCCACGTAACTGTATAGGCTGGTGTGTGCGGCCGCCGCCGCTGCCACCGCTGTTCGATTCGAATTGCCCACCACGCGTGCGCGCGCGCCCGATCGCGTTTGGAGGACGACGATTTGATTACCGAATTGGAGGCCTTGCGGCCTCGCCCGTGTGGTCACACGAATGCACCGAGGTTTGTCGGGGTTCGGTACTCCGGTGGGCGCACGGCCCCGGCACGGCCCCGGCACGGCCCTGGCACGGCCCGCGGCGGCCAGGCGCACTTTCATTCTCTTCGGGCTGTGCACGCCACGCTCACGTCGCCCGAGGGGAGCAGCTCTAACCGGCGCCCGAGTCTACTCCAGCAATCTGTGGAGGGTGTCCAGCTGCCGCCTGCTGGAACTGTGTGCGCACACTGGGCACATAGACTGTGGAGGGTGTCCAGCTGCCGCCTGTGGTGGGTGCTGGAACTGGTGCGCGCACAGTGCGCACACCGTAAACGCGGGGAGGAGGTGTGAACTATCGGTCCGCGCTATCCCACTCGGTTCGCGGAAAGCGCTGCTTATCTTTATGGAGGCATTAAAGCGTTCGTTAATACGCGGGTGCCGCGTTTATAATGTGTCGTGAGTGAGTGCGCGGTGCACACACAAGCGGCCAGATCCCGCGGCGCTAGGCTTCTTTTACCCCGGCGGCGCCCGGCGGACTGGTGGGGTGGGGTGCGGGGCGGGTGCAGTACCGGCCGCACAGTGCGTGGTGAGAGCTGCCTGCACACGTATGATGTGCGCTGCGCATATCATGTACGTCTGATGTGTGCGCGCTCTCCTTTTCGACGTGTACATATGAAACGTTCAGAGTACAGTCGTCGTACCACTCGATAGCGTGAGTATTTCAGAGGGTGAGAGAGAGAGAGAGAGAGAGAGAGAGAGAGAGAGAGAGAGAGAGAGAGAGAGAGAGAGAGAGAGAGACAGAGAGAGAGAGACAGAGAGGCAGAGACAGAGACAGAGAGACAGAGAAGGCAGGTTTGAAGGGCACGTTGTGTGCGTGTGTGGCTCGGTGCCATATCATGTGAATATAGAGAAGTGAAAGGGATCCCTCTACATTATTTCGCTCCCGTCACACCGAGTCATGGATGACTGACAGCGGGCCTGTTTGTAAATCCTGACGGGGCGTGGCGGGGCGGAGCTCATCATGTCATGCCCGCTACAAGCCGAGCGGGGCGGGCCGTGCGGCACATGTAACATTTCGCTTGATTTGCCATCAGAGTGCACCCAGAGCAGTTGCCTGCCTCCGTCTCCGGGCACCCTGTGCCCTGGTAGGAACTCGCAGGAGAAGGGGTCGCATATCGTGCACGGTATGCCGTCTCGGGCTGTCCGAAATCCCCTGCGCACCTGTTGTGGCACCCGTTTGGGAATTGGGCTTTTTGGACGCTTCTTGATCCAGAATTGGGTGAACGACGTTCACCCTGGAATACTTTTCCCCTTACTGTACCTAGATGGAAAATGAGCCCTTCACCAGCGCGGGCGTTGTGACTGGAGGCAGAGATGCGGTTGCGTTCAGGGACTTTGCTCTTCGCGTTGCAAAACGATGATTTATCCTCAATCCCAGTCGTGCATCATCCGTTCGGTTGGGTATTTGGCCCAATTGTTGGCCATGCCCTGTTCGGTGGCCCGCCAAGCCCCGCCTCGCCAAGCCCCGCCTCGCCCCGCCTCGCCCCGCGCCGGTCATCTCATCCCGACGCTAATAACCAGCACGCCAGTCACCGAGGAGCGGCTCTCGGGCAGGCGGGCGGCCGAGCGAGCCGCGCGCGTGCCACATTCTGCCACGCGCAGGGCAGCGCTATGGCCAGCAGCGGAGAAATTAAAGAAAAATGTGTTCCGAGCGGCGGCGGGGGAGGAGAGCGGAGGCGGGCGGAGGCAGAAGTCATCGGTGGGCGGCAGCGGAGACGACGGAAAAAGACCGCAAACCTGCTGCGTGGACTCGAGGGCAAATTTTTGCCGAAGTCCAATGAAACGCGTGTGTCCAAAACATTCACATCCGCGACCGAGTCGTACCCGAAATAATAGTAGGAAATCATATTTTGGTTCCCTGACAATTTTTCCTATTTTTTTTCGTATTTTTTGGGAGCCTCAGTTATTAAGAATTGGAAGAGAGTTTTTTTTTCCCAGGACAATGTAGAAATTTCTAGTAATTTTCCATGGCTTCATCAATTTTTAAGTTCTGTCAGGGCCTTATGAGGACCCTGTTTACACGGTCGAATATATTGACATCCAGCTGCAGCCTGTTGGGCCCCGCAGAAGGCAATAAAGCAGCTCCGTGCCCCGCACTCTGTCTGCTGCTGCCTGCTTTTGCTGCTCTTGGCAGAAATTCGGTCGGATCGCGGCGCCCAGAATGTTTTATTTATTATGCTGGAGTTGGCCGGGCCGGGCTGCGGACCCGAGGCGTGGCTCGTGGACTAAAGCTGGTCGGCTAGCTGCCGCCGCGGCGCGGGCGGCCAAAGCCCTGGACAGGGGCCGCCACGGACCGCCACAGGCCACGGGCTGCCACAGGCCCTGCATGACCAGGCACAGGCGGGGCGCCGTGCCAACGGAACTGCTATAGGGCTTCAGCCTGCTCCCACTACTTCTCCATCACACTTTTCTTTTCAGGTAGAAATGTAAATGCAATTACGTTAAGCGGACAGGGCTGACTGCTCACACACACGCGCACGCACCCATACACACACAGAGAGTTGCACGTGCCGATTCGAGTGAGTGAACCACGTGGTCGGCGCCGCCTCGCGTTCATTGACTCGCCATCCTGACGTCAAGCTGAGCTGCCCCTCATCTTACAACACAGATCCAGAAACTGCTTCTATTCATATGTGTGTAGGGGGAGGGGGTAAAACACTGTGGAAACCGCGGAAAGCGCGAAGGTGACTTCGCTTCCCTCTTCTTCCCGTCTCCCTTCCTCCTCTGTGTTTCTGTCGCACATTTTCATTTTCGTGCCTGCTGCTCTCCCCTACCGCCGCCGCTCGCTTGTCTACCGCGGACGTGTCCGTCGCTGTGGGCCGCAGGGTAAAATACTCAGCGCCGGCTCACGTTTGCCGCGAAGAAAACCGCTACCGGTGTAGATATATGCTAATAATCGCTCCTCCTCCTCCCCCTCCTACTCTTCCTCCTCCTTTGCATACCAGAAGAAGGTGTGTAGAATGCGAGTATAGTGTAAAAGTGTGTGTGTGTGTGTGTGTGTGTGTGTGTGTGTGTGTCGTGGTGCCTACGGCCCTGACCCGTTCCAGAGACCACCCGACAGCAGATGTGTGTGTTTTTGTTCCTAATTTCTGGTGGAGACCACCGCTGCTGTACATTCCACACGGCCGCCGCTGTCCGCGCCGCTATCTTGTGTTCACTCTCCGGATGTAAAACTATTATCAAAATGTTGGCTTCAAAACCAACACACCGCGCTAATCCCTTCTCTATGCGGCACGCAAGGGGACTTTTGCAAAATGTGTCTGCCATTACACGCACACACACACGCGCGCACACACACACACTAACACACAGGGTCGTCCTTATGCAATGCCGTGCGCACACTCTGTGATGGCGGGCAGCCTTGCATTGTGTCGTGTTGGCGCCCGCCGCCATACGCTGACGCATCCAGCCGGACGCAGCCGCTATGCAAATGCCGGTGTAATTGCGTGGATTTGAGGCTCTCGCGGTCAGCGGTAGAGCACGCGGCGGCGGCGGTGGTGGTGGTGGTGGTGGTGGTGGTGGTGGTGGTGGTGGCGGCGAAGGTGGTGGTGGTGGTGGTGTTGGTGGTGGTGGTGGTGGCAGTGGCGGTGGCGGCGTTCTCCCGACCTGGTGCGCGGCGCGGCGCTTCCCCGCTGCTACATGCATTGGCGCACACCGCCGCTCAGCAATCCACACCGTGTAATTCAGATCTGATCGCCGGGCTGCTGCTGCTGTTGCTGCTGCTGCTGCTGCTGCCGCCGCCGCCGCTGCTGCCGCCGCCGGTGCTCCGGGCCGCGACGCACGACGACGCGCAAGAAGAAGTTGGTATTGCCGGGGATACGCGCGCGCATATGAAGACATATATTTTACTGTCAGGCCGTTGCGCCGCGCCGACACACAGCATATGCGGGCCCCCAAACACACACACACACATACACTCGCACATGAAGTCGTGTCGCGAACCTCGGGGTATTCGCAGGGCTCACGGAATCGCGAAGCGTTATCTTTACGGCTCACTCGTCGCCGGCCGTTTGACGCTCCGAGCGCCCGTGGCAGCAGCAGCAGCAGCAGCGGTCCGCGGGTCAGTCGGGCCCCCGGCAGCCGCCATTGGTCGACACGGGGGCACATCCTGGGGCTCTACACCCGCAGGCACGACGGTGGGGACGGCGCTCTCGTTTCGGCCCCCCGTCGGCCCCCCGTCACACCCCCGTCGTCAGCCCCCCGACAACCCCCCCCCCCCCCCCCCCCCCCCAGGACAACCTGCGCCACGGTCCGGGGCATGGCCACAAGCTTATCACAATCGTGCGTTGAGGTTTTACTTGCGAGCCCGCTGCTTATGCGTCATGCGCCGCAGCACAAAGATGGTCCGGTAAGTTCAAGACACCCCCGAAATCGCATCGCATCGCTCGCTACTGATGCTGCTGCTGCCGCTCGGGACGAGGAAAAGTAAAACCGCGCTCGATCGATCCTCGTCACGGTTTGCTAAAAGCTGGACTCCCCCCCCCCCCCCCTCCCCACCCGCCAGTAAAATGATACGGTAAAAGACGTGAGCGGGCGAGAGCGGAGGGAACGACGCGTTTTCGTTACTTTTGAACATGGCCAGCCTGCATGCTGCCGAGCTGCCGCCGCTCTGCCAAACATATCCCGCGCCGTAAATCTCAATTATGCGCAATTTTTCATTTTTCCGGCAGCAGCCACAGGGCCCGGAGCTTGGTCAACGCTCGGCCGGAATGTGCCAATAAAAATGAAAAGGCGCATTATGCCCCACTTTATCAATGAAGAGTGCTCTAATTTATTGCCCCATAAAAATAATTATGTGGCGAGGAGCAGGAGGGCTCTGGTGGAACACGGGAAAAAAAAGTTAAGTTGAGGCAACTGGCAGGTCAGTTGCCAGCGGTCCTGAGAACACTGTCACAGCCGATGAATGCAGATATGGATGAAAAGTAACTTTGCGCCATTGTGATGTGTTGTTTACACTGGGGTTTTTGGATAATTTATGTGCGGCGGCAGCGCATAGCGCCTGGTGTATAGGCAACCCCGACTGCTAGCACGCATGTGTGCTGTGCGGGCTGGCCTACCCGAGCACTCGCAGGCGCTCGGCGTCACCGTTCCTGGTTTCATACAGGAGGGACAAATCCCTAGACAGTTTTTGCTCTAACTGCTCTTCCTAACCTTTCTGCTACAACCGGTTTATCAGATATAACAAGCCAGGGGCTGGGTCCGACCGTTTCCCGGCTTTTCCGCAGCGTACGCTCAATTTGCTTATCCTTGATTCCTTGTCGCCCGTCACAAAGCAGCCTGCAGCGCAGCACCCAGCGCGGCAGTGCCGGCCGCCATAACCTCATCTCTTTCTCGCCGCGCACCCCGCTCCGCATCGCTCAAAATATTTTGCAAGCCAACAGTGCACAACTAATGGCACGGTGTACCGCGCCGTAACACAGACATCAAATGAGATCTCTCGGGTCGGTCAGAAATCACGTGTAGGCGGCAGAGGAAGCAAGGAGAGAGGGAGCAGCGGAAGGTGCAGCAAGACGAAGGTGCTCGTCTTTACGTGATACCCTCATTATGCTTATTAAACCCAGAGTATCTATTAGTGGCGAAAAAGTCATGTCGGCTCCAAGTGCAACCTCTCGCTCGCGCCCCGCTAATTTTGAAGAGGCGTTTTCACTTAAAGCGAGCGGCATCGTATCACCACGTAGCCGTGTCGTGTGGCTCTCCAGAAGAGGGAGGGTGGAGCGGGGCAGCCTGGGTGCGGCGAGCGGTGGCTGGGGCTGCAATCTTGTCGGCGCTTCCCGTCGTGTTCGAACTTTTAGAATGAAGACAGTCGCGTTATGTGTTCGCATCGACAGTCATTGCCGAATTTTACAGCCGGTAGTGAAAAATTTCTTTTCTAAACATGCCATCCCATTGCGGATTCCAGGCCTGACTAGGGTCTCAGAAATGGGGTTATGTGGCGGTTTCAGATCGAAATTAGATAGTTTATGACAGGTCTCGTCGTGGTAATATCTTCCGCATTTTCTTTCAAAAACCGTCCCCTGATCCCAGTTTTGAAATCCTAGCGCCAAGCCGACACTCAGGTCTAAAGTGTGAAATACAATATGGCAACCTTACAAAACAGCCTTTTGTCTTGTGGCGCCTTATCGGCCGAATTTGGGCGATATTCGTATGACTCTTTCATTCTCGACTTTTTAGAGCCGAGAGGCAAGTGGGAATCGGATACCCGGTCTGCGCCTGAATACGTCCTCTGTCCCTTTCCGTCTCGACGGAAATGACAGAGATGACACTTTTCGACTGATTCGGACGCAGACGGGTATCCGCGTTGCTCGGCCGTTTCTCGGCTCGGCAACTTTTCCACCATCAACATGCAGTGCGCCAGAATGTGTGCAATATCCGCACGGGGATGAGACGCACTTTGCGAGCGTTGACGTGGAAATTAGCGCGGCCGGACGATGACGCGATGATCAGCGGCGGCGCAAACTCTTCATTACCGGCCGCTATCGTGATGGAGATAGCGCGCGGTAACGAGATACGCGCCGTATTAATTTGACTATAGGCAGCGAGCTGCTGCTTCCTCCTCGTAGAGTCTCTCTGAATTTCGATGAGCTACCGGATAATGAGGCCCCCGTGCCCCACACACCGGCCCGGCGGGGCCGCGGGGGCCACCCTCTGCCGAGCTAAAGATGCACTGTAACACAAATGTCGTTTTCTTCTTTCTGTTAGGAAAGTTCCAAGGGGCTGGAACATTTTTGCCTCAAAATTTCCCAAAGTTTTTCCGACAAGCCTAAAGACTAATAAAACGTTGTTGTTTTTTCATTGCTGTACAAACTGTTTTGAGTTTGCTGAATAAATTATCAGTGTGGAGGTAGGGATCGCGGTCCCTTTTCGAAGAAATGAAGGGTTGAGTGTACACGAAGACATAATTTTACGAAGAGGGGGGGAGTAGAAGAGGAAGTTGGGGCAGAGGAGGAAGACGTGTGCGGGTGAACTCATAAGAGCGGGGACCTTATGAAGGGCGAGGGGCCGCAGACACGCATACACTTTGATTTTTCATACATAGTGGATGTAATTAGTGTTGACGGCGTGAGATAGGGCCCCGACGGTGCGGTGTATGCCCGTACGGTGTGCGGAGCGCAATATTAGTGTTTTTTTTTTATCAGGCCAAGTTATTTAGTGGCGCGTAGAGACAACGCGGCCAATGGGACCACGTCTTCGTCGCCAGCGAGAACAGGTCGTCGATCTCACCGCCTCATTCAGTAAGAGGCCTCACAAGGCCATGATAGAAAATCCTTGTTCACATCGGAGTTCGGCCCTTTTCGAAAGGAATCAGATTCGTTTACAGCACAAGCCACCTACTGACAAATTCGGCCCGCGGACACTGCTGTCGCGTCGTACCATAGGCAGGAAAATAATCGTGACTTCTCCTATGAGGACAAAAAAAAATATCATTCATTTCTGAGATACAACACGTGTCAACTGATATAAGTGCAGATTGATAAATGGCCTCTTCGTGGCTACGCCGCTGCGTAGATGCGGCGCCGATTTGCACAGAGCTGCGTGGTTCTGCCTCAGCCCCATCTGGGTCCTCCGGGTCCTCCGGGTCCTCCGGTCGGGTCCAGCCCCCGTGTCGTGCCTTTGGTATGCGGTGCAGCGCCCAGCCCGGCCCCAGTGCGCCCAAAGGCCCCAGGGCCCGGAGATGGAGGACTGGGACAGTTTTTTGGTGGCCGTCTGACAGGTTCCAGGTCGCGAACTGGACAGGACAAGGGAAGGGAGTGGCAGCAGCCCGGCAGCAGCCCAGCACCAGCCCAGCACCAGCCCGGCACCAGCCCAGCACCAGCCCAGCACCAGCTCGCGGCGGCGGCGGCCCCTTGCATTGCAGCCGTGCACCGGCCCGGCACGATTCTTGAAACGCATATTTTTTTTTCGTGCTCGAAGCCAACATACTTGCAGGATTTCCTGACCAGAATCGCCGGTTAGTCATTCCACGACGGCAGTCTTTAACGTCCGCACGATGCAAGCTGCAATGCTGTTTTTCAATAGTTTCTTTGGAGTTTTTCCAAGTTTTACTGACTTTTTCTGATGTTTTTCCGATTTTTTTCTGAGTCTCTTTTTCCGAGTTTTCGAGGTGTAAATTAAACAGAAATTGTAGTGAGAGGCCCTCTGATAACATCATGTTTGACCAAGGACGTTTCGCACGCACCGAATTGCGGTGTGCGGGGGGAAGAGCACTACTTCTAGATCGCCTCTCGTTTTCCAGACACTCATCCTGGCCCTCTGGTTGACCCTTTGCCCGCCAGAGGTCCCGGGCTCCGACAGCGGCGAACAAACAGACGAAATCGCATCGGCATTCTTTGCAGGAACGCAGCGGGCGTCGGGCGGGCGGCGGGGGCCTCAGCATCTGGAGAATTTGCCCCGCCTTGAGGTCTCCGCCGGCCAAAAACCCCAAAGGACGCGATGAGCGACGACAGCCAGCCCCGTCCGCACTTATTGCAAGCAGTTCAGAGAAAAAGAGCCGCATCTGCTCCCGGGGCCAAACAGCAAAACGCCCCGCAGGGCTCCGCAGGACCCCGCCGAGCCCCGCAGCCTGCGCCCTTTTCTTCTTCGCCCCGCCCCGTCTCTCTCTTCCGACGAAAATGCTCCCGTTTTTGTTTTTCTTTATGTCGACCCCTCTTGCACCTGTAACGACAGCTCGCTCGACGGGCTGCTCGACAACAAGTGCGTTGTCATCACGCCTCTCTCTCTCTCTCTCTCTCTCTCTCTCTCTCTCTCTCTCTCTCTCTCTCTCTCTCTCTCTCTCTCTCTCTCTCTCTCTCTCTCTCTCTCTCTCTCTCTCTCTCTCTCTCTCTCTCTCTCTCTCTTGATCTCTCTCTCTTGATCTCTCTCTCTTGATCTCCCTCTCTTGATCTCTCTCATTCTGGTGTGCACACAACTCAGTGCAATGACCGTTTTTGAGTTGGTTCCTTTTTTTCTTCTTTACTTTTTTTAGTTTAACAATTATTTGGTCTGACGCCTAATATCGATCCCGCATCTCGACAGCATGAACGAGGGTGTTCGTGTTCGCAGGGATGTAGAGTTTCCCTCCAGAAGCTATGCCACGACGCCAATAACCCTTCACCCTGACCACTTTTGCCCAGAAAATCCGCCAAGCAGGGGAACCCGTTTCCGCTGACCTGTTTTTGCGATAGACTCCCCGATAAAGTGGCACAGTACGCCCATTACAGGCGTAATTGAGGCATTCCCGCTGCTGCAATAAGCATCTCGCGCCAGAAATTTATATTTATTCCTTATAGCGATGCCAGAGAGCGCCGTGGACCGCTGGCGGCCAGCAGCAGCAGAGCAAGCAGTAGCCGGCCGCCCCCATGTAGCTCTCTCTAATGTGTCTTGTTTCTAATCGCAACATTTTTGTCTCTCTTCCAGGTATGAGAAGTCGTTGCCGCGCGGGGTATCTGATGGAGTAAGTACTGCACTGCTCTGCAGTTGAACACCACCTCCGACCTCACCGGGCCTCCGGCCCCGCCCCGCCACGCCCCGCCACGCCCCGCCACGCCCCGCCACGCTCGACGGATCAAACGTCGATGATCGTCGTCTCTCAGTAATTATGCTCCGGGCGATCAGGGCAAAGGCAGCAGGGGGAACTAAAACTCCTCTTTTATCGCTCTTTCTCTCTCTCTCTCTCTCACTCCCCTGCATCAAGAAGAGGCCAGAGAGAGAGAGAGAGAGAGAGAGAGAGAGAGAGAGAGAGAGAGAGAGAGAGAGAGAGAGAGAGAGAGAGAGAGAGAGAGAAGGGGGGAGGGGATGCAAGAGAGAATAGCGAGTGCGAGTACGGCATTATCTGGTATGCGTGGAAGAGAGGGAATCCATGCAGTGACCTCCTCGCTAATAATGAACAGATTGAGCTTCAGGATGTGTAATGTCATCGGTACGACGGTACGTGCTCTGTCGGCTCCGTGAAATCTCAATGGATTGCAGAACTTTTGTTCCTCGCAATGAGTTTAGCTCACAGAGGGCAACGTTTCATTCCAGCAGTCAAGGCTCAGCCTAAAATTCTCCTAAATTACTGATCATGTCGTCCGCTGGCAGAGACGCGACGGACCCGGCAAAACCTCCTCTTCGAATGGTGGTACGATAACCATTCCGCGAGTAGTGCCGAAATTTCTGCCCGCCCCGATTTCGTTTGGGACGTGTATTTCTCATCATCGACAAGATGAACGCTCTGAGCCGCGCTGCTACGGGAGGGCGCTCGGCCCCGCCCCGCCCGGCCCCGCCCCGCCGGCGCAGTCGTCGTGACTTCCAATTCTGCGGCGCCGTGATGGCCCGGCCCCGGCCTCCGCGGCCCTTTGGATTATTTTATTTCTTTTCCTCCTCTTCTTTTCGTGCTTCTGTCGTTCGCATCCTAATTAATTTTTAACTGATGTGCTGCTGCTGTTGGACCGGGGCCGGGCTCGCGGTGCTCTGATACGTGTGCTGCTACAGCGCCGGAGAACAATAGTGGGGAGGGGAAGCCAGGTAACTACGGCCGGGATTCTAGCGGGCAGGGGGAGGGGGGGGCGTGAATGGGTCAGCTCCGGAAGGCTCCTGGCCCCCGGCCTCTGGCCCCGGCGGCCCCCACCCGCGCCGCCTCCTGCCCGGAGCGTGCCCAACACACGACCTCGGCTCTGCGCCGGAGCTTCTTCAGCCAGCATCCGATGCTTCTATTTCAACCAGCCCTGGAGAAAGGCAGCTGGAAACACTGCTGCGGACCAGGTAATCTTCTTCATCGCGGATTCTAAAAGATGTGCGAGATTAGGAACGGCCGAGGGAACGGGTGGCGCTATGTGTGTAGTGTAGGAAGTGGACAATAGAGGCACTGCTTCGCAGGTCTCGCATAATGAAACTCACTGTTGTAGTTTTTTTACGTGAACTGCGACCATTCAGCAGTTGAACACGCCGCGGTCCCATCGCTCCTCCTTCACTCGCAGCAGGCTTGGGGAAGATAAGGTCCCGTACGAACTTGACCCTTCTGACAGGCCTGATATTAACACGACGTGGCCCTAGTTTGCGTTTCGCGATTCGGGACTTTAAGATTACAAGAGTTTGGAATTCGTCTGCGGGAGGTGTAGGTAAGGGGGCGGACAGAGAGCACTGCTGCCGGTCACGTGGGACAGACGGCCGCCCACGGGACGCTGCACCAAGGATGACGGGGCCGGCAGCAGCGGCTCGCCGCAGTGTCCGGGAAATTGAAAAGTAGAAAAGTGAGGTTAGGTCGGTCTGTGGGTGCGGTGGCCGGCGATGCCCTCCGGCCCCCCTCCGCTCCGGCTAGGGGCTCCGAGTGTCGGTCTGCCAAGCCCAGGCCCTGGCAGGGCCCTGGCAGGGCCCTGGCAGGGGGCGGGGCTTTGGCAGTGGCAGCGATCGCCCACGGCCCCTGCGGCCCCTGCGGCCCTGCTGCGTTCCCCGGTCAGGCCTGGCCCCACGCAGACCCCGCCGGGGGCCGCTCGCAAACTACGTAACGCCCAGCGATGGTTGGAGCGTCAGACAAACCAGTGCCGCGGTCTGACGCCAAGGTCAGAAGCATGAGCGCCCCGCCGTCAGGGTGTCTCCCGGAAGTACTTCTCTGCAGACGTCTCACAGCCGCGGAGATGGTGTTACGTAGTTTGCGGACACCCTTACAGCGCTGCATCGTGCATGCCGCGGAGCTGCAGCAGCGGCCCCGGCGGTAAGTGCTGTGCGGTGCTGAAGTGCTTGAGGGACCTAGTTGACCGTTGCTGTGACCCGGTGTGAGGAGAGGCAGGGGTTTACTGCACTTGCTGGCGGTGGGGTGAGTCCGCACACTCGCCGTAGACTACCCCGCAGGCCTCCCTTCATTTGCAGTGTCGGCTCGCCTTGTCTTTTGCTTCACTTTTTCTTTTGAACTCCTCGCCGGCCGGCAGAGTTGTTGTTGTTATTGCTGTTTCTTTATTATTACAAGGCGTTGCCTCCGAGCGGCGTCCGGCTGCCCGGCGGCTCTCCGGCCGTGCCCCGCCCCTCCCTGCCAGGCCGCAGGCTGCCGCGAGCCCAGCGCGTGGCGAGGCGACCCCGCGTGACCCGACCCTACAATCAACAAGGCTCGCCGCGGGCAGCGCGCAGCAGGCCTTCCCCCTCCTCGGAGAGTTCAAGCCAGCGACGTTGCAGCCGTAGGAGTACTCTTGCCAACTAATTCAGATTTCCCGCACGGACTTTCGTATCGATGGAGGACAAATTGGGACACCTGTCCCCGTAACTCGTCACTGCTTCGCAAAAAAATAAAAAAAATAATAAAAAAAACTGTCCCAACGAATTTGTTAATTTAGCAACAAATTTTGTTGCGAAATATAACGGACTTTCGTATCGATGAAGGACAAATTGGGACACCTGTCCCCGTAACTTGTCACTGCTTCGCAAAAAAATAAAAAAAATAATAAAAAAAACTGTCCCAACGAATTTGTTAATTTAGCAACAAATTTTGTTGCGAAATATAACATTTTTTGCCACCAAATTTATAGCTTGCCCACGAACAAATTCGTCGGGAAGTGGGGCAACTTTTTTGCGTGACCCTCGTTTGGTTACTACTGTGGAGATCCCGAACCCCTCGTGCATCCTGACAGCGCGGCAGCGCGGAGCTCCTGCTCGCGGACCCTTCCGAAGCCCTCCGGGGCCCTTCGGTCGGAGCCGTCGGAACCGTCGGAGCCCTGAGGGGGCCCTTCGCCTCATCTTCGACGTGCAGGAATGAGCCGCGCTGTCCTTGGGGCAGAGCCATCGGACGTGGCGGGGCGGGGCGTGGCGGAACGGGACGAGGCTCCAGAGGTCAGCCTGCTGCTCTCATTCGTCCCCGCACCCTCGCCGCACCCGCCAACCCGCTCCACCCACGCTACGTGCTGGACAGCGTGCCCGGCGGCAGTGCGCCGCAGCCAGGCGCTACGATTAGAGAGGCCAAACGGACTCCTCTCTATCGCATACCCATGTCGCCGCCTCCGTGGCCACCGTCGAGTCCCGCTCCCCGCGTCCTTCCCCCCCCCCCCCCGCCCGCCCTGCCCGCCCACTGCAGCATCACCGCCCTCGTCCTGCCAGGCTGTGCCAGGCTGTGCCAGGCCTGCCTCGGTGTGCCCGGCGGCAAAGGTGCAAGCAAGAGGCCTGCGCTCGACCCCACCCGACCTCCGGCTGACGGCGGCGCATCGTCCGGCCGAGCCACGCCCAGCACACACGCAGCACAAGCGCTGGACACACGCTGCGCGCACGTGCTGCACACGCGCTCCGTCAAGAAGTCCGCGCGAGATTTTCCCGATCGCAAACCTGACTCGGTCAGACTACTCTCGCCTGCTGGGTAGGCATCCACGACGTCGGCGTGCATGCGTGTCGTGCGGGTTGGCCTACCCTAGCACTTGCAGGCGCTCGGAGTCGCCGTCTATGGTAGGAGGAAATTCCGACGTACTGAACGATTGCCTTGTAGGCGATTTGCCACACATCATGCGTCGGAGCGTCTCAGAAATACTCGAAATTCTAATTTCGACGATGATGTGATAATCTCGGTCTTCGTAATGAAGCTGAGTGGTCGCTTCCGTTTGCGGCGAGTGTCTTCGTGTGCCGGGCGCCCTGTCGACTCGACCTCTCCGACCCCTGGGCGGTACGCGAGCCACGCCTCCGCCACGCCCGGGCGGAGGCCGCGCGCGCACCGCGACGTCCCGGTCAAGATGTCAATCGGATCACAGGGATTAGGGAATAGAAATACTCCATGGGGAAAATCGTCCACTCATTCTTTGGTCAAGAAGCGTCCTAATGTTCAAAAACGGGTGAACGATTTTTTTTTCCGCTGGAAGATATTTTTCCCGTTTTAACCTTCTTGCTGCTGAGACCTCTTGCCTTGGTGGTGTCCCTGCTGCAGCCAGGGCAGCAGGAGCCCTTCGCCGTGTTGACGGTCACTAGTGAGCCCCCGGGATATGCTCTGAATGCCACCAAAAATGTGGAGCGGAGAGCGGACGGGGGGCGGCGACATTCCAGCTGCAGCAGTCCGGGGTTGGCGGGGTGCTCTGTTCCGATCCATGTCCAGACGTACCTACCTGTCTGTACCGCGTGGGATGCAGGATGTGTGTGAGCGAGAGGGACGGAGAGGCTGGGTGGGAGGAAGGGGGGCGAGAGAGAGAGAGAGAGAGAGAGAGAGAGAGAGAGAGAGAGAGAGAGAGAGAGAGAGAGAGAGAGAGAGAGAGACGAGGTACACGCGGGGAAGATTGCTGTTACGAAATAAACAATTATGGCGTGACGGCGCGCAGGCTGCTGCTGACCAGATAGCTAAGCAAGGGGGGCGGCCGGAGCAGCCAACTCTGACCCCACACTGCTCCACACTGCTCGATATACGATTTACCGGATTCCCACACAGCCGATCATCATCTCCGTATATTACATGTATCGGATCGGCCGGCGGCCCTCCCCGCCCCGCATCCGCCGCCCGCATCAGGCCGGACTGTGTTGCTGTACGACGCCGTGACTCAAGGCGAAAAATTGCCGTTTATATCTTTTTCGGATGCTGTTCGATACGGGAATGAGCGATGCCGTGCTCGCAGGCGGTCTGGACGAGGCGCTCCAGTGGGCGCCCTAACCTCAGGACGCCCGAAAGAAAATGCTCGGAACACCACTGCAGCGGCAGTGACTGTCTGACGGCGTTGGGCTGCCGGCTGCTGGCCCGTGGACGTACGACAGCGAATATAAATGAAGCCTCGGATAGAAAAGAAGGGGGCGACTGTTAAGAAAGGGAGGGTGAGGGAGGCGGAGGGGTGCCGCGACGCTGCCCGCGCCCGGTCATCATCGCATCAAACCAGCATTATTTTTTACTCTCTTCGTCCATCGTCGCTTTGCCGCGTCCCTCTTTTTGTTGTTGACAGTGGCTGCCGGCCCCGCCTTAGGCCCACCTTAAGGCGCACCTAAGTCCCGCCTAAGGCCCGGCTAAGTCCTGCCCAGCCCACCCAATGCCCACCCAAGGCCCGCCTAAGGCCCGATACCAGGGCACTGCAGCACGGCAGTCTCGGCAGAAATGCGACTCTCGCTGGCAAAGTATTCCCATCCCGACTGTCCTGTTGCGGAAGCCATGACCGCTCCAGCGATGCTCACACGTCGAGTGTCTTGTCGCTCGTCAATTTTCTTTCGCGTTGCTCAATAGGTCCTTATGAGATCCTCTGGCCTGCCGCCTATCCCTTTTCCAATCTCGACCTGGTGTTCCTTTTTTTTTCCCCATCTCTCCTCTATTTTTTTTTTTTTTTTTTTTGTCACCACCTCCGCGTCCGCCCGCCCGGATCCAATTCGGATGCTTTAGATCTCAATGGAGTTGCATGACGCAGCGGGTCGCAGACACGAGCCGCCCGTCCCAACGCCCTCTGCGGCGGCCGCTGCAGTTGCGTGGGTTCGATCCCCGCCACCGCCGCGCCGCTTTTGCCCCCTTAGCGCCGAGTCACGAGCTACCTTTTGGCCCAAACCGACACCACGCCACTCTCCTGTTGGCATTTCCTCCTCCGTGTGTGCTGACGACGATGTCGTGCCGGCCGAGGCCTGCGCCAGCGAAGCGCACGCCGAGCGGTGAGAGGTCACCGAATCGTCCGGGAACAACCCACCCACCAGTGCGCCGGATCTTTTGGGGACTTTTGGCTTGACCACCGAACGATCTGGGCGCAGCCAAACACTCCGAGGCCACACCCAGGTAGTCGCCTCACAAGTGTGCTGCTCGGCTCGAAGTGAAGGCCGCAGCGCGTTTGTCGTATCCGCAGCAGACCGAACCTCGCGCTGTGTGCGGCAAAAAGACAGGACGGGGCGGCCTGTACAGGGCGGGCGGGGGCACATCTTGCTCTTCTTATAGGACCGTGTGACCGAAAATGACCGAACGGCTCTCGGTGGCCTCCGTCCGGATTGGCCGTGTCGGCGGGGACCGAACCTCGCGCTGTGTGCGGCAAAAAGACAGGACGGGGCGGCCTGTACAGGGCGGGCGGGGGCACATCTTGCTCTTCTTATAGGACCGTGTGACCGAAAATGACCGAACGGCTCTCGGTGGCCTCCGTCCGGATTGGCCGTGTCGGTGGGGGCCGCGGGGGCCTGGCCCTTGGTCTCCGGCCGGTCCGGGCCCTCGGTCACTACGTGATGGCAGCTGCCGAGCGACAAAAGGTCCGGGGGGGCCGAGAGAGGAAGGGCAGAGCGATGCGACACTATACACAGCGCGACGGATCGAACCAAATTGACCCCGAATCGAATCATGTCGATCTGACAGGAGCTGTCAATCGCGGCGGGGAGCAGGGGGGGCTTCCAATAGGGCACGCGGCACCCACGTCCACGCCGGCGGCAGTGGCTGGCAGGCCGGGGCAGGTGGCCCCCCAGATGCCCCCCTTCCCCGTCCCGGGGAGCCCCGGGGATCCGCAGCAAAGTCCGTCGATGCTTTTTTTTTTTTTTTGTGGCGTCGTTGTCATTGTTGGGCGCGGAATTTGATTGTTGCCGTGGACTTCAATTGTTGGTGTAACCTCATCGAACCGCATTGGCCACGCTGGCCGCAGCAGCCGCGAGCTATCCGACAGCGGTTGTGCCCCCGAACCCCTCAGTCAGCCCTCCAGGGGACCCAGGGTGGCCTGGTGGAGCCGTGTTTGGTCAGAAGCTGACCTCCGAACCTCGGTGTGGAGGTCCTGCAGTGAATGGAGACCTTGCAGTACGGAGGTCCTGATGGGTATAGGTCTCAGGTCCAACAGTATGACGGTCCTTCCGTTGCATGAAGATCCCGCAGTATGGGGGTCCTACTGAGCATGGAGGTCGTGCTGAATTGTTCCGCGGGTGTTCTGCGGTGCACCCTGCTGTGCTTGGAGGTCCCGCACCTGCAGTGTAGGGGTCCTGGTGGGCATGAAGGTCCTTGTTGTGCGTGGAGATCCGGGTGTGCATGGAGGTCCTGCAGTGCATGAAGGTCCCGCAGTGCTATGTGCAGCCCGCTCCGCCAAGCCACTCATCCGTAGCAGCAGAGCAACAGCGCCACAGAATTCCGGGTCCGCGCACCGCGAGAGCTCTGAGGTTGACAGGACCACCCGGGACCGCCCCGCGGGCCGGGGTCCGACAGCAGCAATCAAACACCACTGCAGTGGCACGGCGCGGCAGCCGCGGCCCTGTTTGCAGTGGTCACTTTTTGATCTACACTCTCCTTTTTCCTTTCCTCGCTCGTTCAATGGGTTGAGATAAGCGATTTTGGAAAGGTGACGAATCCCGTTTTGGCGGAAGCGATGCGCGAAAATAGGCCTGTCGTATGGATCTGAACTTGTGATGCGAAAGGTGCGGTTCGAGAGGCAAGAGAGCGTGCATGGGCGGACGTCCGGGCCGAGCCACGCGTACAACTCTCCTCTGTGTGAGTGGAGGGGCATTGGGAGCGGCGGCACAGTACGGTACGTTGCCATAGCGGCGGTCAGTGTCGGCCTGAAGGGGGGCCATGCGGCCCCGTGTAGGGGCATCGGGGGACTTCCACAAGGGGCACAAAGGGTGCCAGAGGGCCCCGGAGGGCCCCGGAGGGGGACTCAAGAGGCTCATTAGGTTCCAGCAGCGTCCACTCGTCTTGTATTGTTGTCCACGAGTTTTGACGGGCTGCCGGACCCGGCTGGACCGGTGGAGGGGGATATGGATGATAAGTGTAGCCTGGAGAAGGCTACGACCCGGCCCTGGTGACCCCACCGCCACGCTGCGTCTTCAGACCTTCTCATCTGAGTTGAATTGGGAGAGTTGAACATTTGGTTTTGCTGTTACTGAAACGGCACTGCCTATACACAGTAAACATCCTATGCACGAAGTTCTTCGTAGCAGATCGCGAAGATAAGCGACAGTTTTGACGAACTTCCATAATGTATCGCATCCTTCCCCACATGGCATTATCAAATCGATGCGGACTGCTTGCGGACGGAAACGAAAGACCCAAGAGCTGCCCACGAAAAGTACGAGAGGGCTGGAGAACGTTATCGCATCGCCCGCACTCTAATTATTCTAATGGAGGGGTGTGGCCGGGGGCCAGAGGTTATGCTGTGTTCCTGACACAATGTCGTCCGTGCTGCCCGCCGAGGGGTCTGGGCTGCACCCCAGTTACGGCGTTCACGATCGCCGATCGCCCAGGCAGGGAGAGACTATAGGTTTGGTCCAGGATGATGGGGTACCTGAATGCGTTTACACGTACTTCTCGGCGGGCTGCGACCGCATCTGGTGACTTATTACAAAGCTAAAAGCTCACAGCCGTGCGACTTGGCGTAACAGTTGAGGACCGGGGCCGGAGGAGGTCCGGCCTCAGTCCCTGTGCGGAGGGCTAGGGCGGTCCACGTCCGTTTATGTTTCGCCCGAACTTGGCATCATCAGAGGGCAGTTTGGCCCGTCGGCACTCTCCGTGCGGCGGTGCAGACCCTCCTACTGCTGCAGAGGTCGGGCCGGGGTCGGCGGCAACAGCATTTTCGGGCCGCACTCAACTGCATAGTGAGTGAGAGTGAGACAATGAGTGTGTGTGTGTGGGGGGGGGGGGAAGAGAGAGAAAGAGAGAGATAGGGGAGGAGGGGGCACGAAGAACACGGCGCAGCAGAGCAGTCATTGTTTCTCCGACGTTTCCAATATTATTTGGGCGACGTACGGGCGTTGCGTGCCAAAGTGCAGGATGCGCGCACCGTGGCCCTACAGGCCCGGCGTGCGCTACCATTACCAGCAGTAATGACCTCCACTTATCCCGTGTGGAGGGGCGGGGCCCCACTGGCCCCGCCGGGACCCGCGCCGCGGAGGGGGGCAACCGGAGGAGCAGGTTTTGGGGACCCAGCGAGTGTGCGGGCCGGCCCAGTCACAAGTGTGGTCGGAGAGCGGACCGAACCCGGACAGCTAGCATCATTTAGGAAATGAACGATAGGGGGGAAATAGGTGTGAATCTCTCTTGAAAACGGCCAATTTCAGAAGACCTAGCGCACATCGGATGAACTTCGATCACAATTCACAAAAATGTTGATTGGAATTCCACGAGTTTCCATTGAACTGTACGGTTTTGGATTTGTCGTAGGGATTTTCAGGGAGCTGCCTACCCCTTCGGTCCGCTTAGGTCTCGTCAGAGGCACAGTCGTATCTGTTCATTCATTTCTTCCGTCAGCTGTCTCCCTCACGACATTTTTGGGTCGCTATGAGGAGGACGAGCAGAACAGAGAGGTGTGATCGACGCTTAGTCCGGGGTGCAGAGACGTTATGTGATGCCGCTCCGGCTTAGGGTCCACACTCCGGCCTACGCAGGGCCGCCAAAACCCTTTGTCTCCACTCTGTAATCACCAGCAGCCAGCCAGCCCACCCGACAGCAGGGTGCAGCGCGCTGCAGCACCGCACAGAGTGTTCATTTATTTACTTTACGGCCCACTCGACTGCTTTTATACGTTTTCTCCAGGAAAAATGTATACGTGCGGAGAGACGAACGGACTCCCGTCTGGCCGGCCGCAGAGGTTCCGTGCGTTTTCACCTCCAGTCCTCTCCGGCTGCTGCATCGACACTTGTGCGGGAGGAACAACTGACGATTATATTCGTACTGGCCCCGTTACTGGCCGGACTTTGGGGCATGGGCATGAGCTTCGGCTCGATATGCGAATCGCTTGGAGACGAGGTGGAGAGAAAGGCAAGGTTGGAGAGGTGGGGATAAAGGGGGGTAGGGGTCAGTAAGAGTGAGAGGGGACAGGGGGAGAGGGAGAGAGAGAGAGAGAGAGAGTGGGGGCGCCCTGTGCTGCATGTAGCCCGAGCGGCCGCTGAGCTGCCGTCATAAAGTTGGTAACGTTAGGCCAAGCGGTCTCGTCCATAGCGCTAGGCGGCGGCGGCGGCGGCACTGTGGCGTGGCGTGCATGTATCGCTCTGCATATGACATGCAGGCCGTCCGCACGCGAGCAACGACGTCGTCCACTAGCCTCCCCGCACACACACTCACACACACACACACACACACACACACACACACACACACACACACACACACACACACACACAAGCGGCGGGGGCGTGTGCGGGTAATATGCGATACGCGCAGCGGAAGGAAGCGATCCGTCTGACAAATCGGAGCGGCGGCCATGGCGGCGACTGACTCTATGCCCCGTGCAGCTCTGCAGCTCGCCAAAGCCAACTAGCGTAGCAGCGCGCGTAGCAGTGTGTACTTTATGGCTCGCTGCGGCTAACTTCACTTTGCTCCGCTTTCTGCCGCCCGAGCTCCGCCCGCGCGCGCGGGGGATGTGCGGGGGATGTGCGGGGTCGCCGCGGCGCCGCATTCGCACCGCTTTTTTTTTTTTTTTTTTTTGCCCCCGTCGGCGGGCGACGCCGCACCAGCGGCCGCGCGCGCGTGGGACACACACACACACACACACACACACACACACACACACACACACACACACACACACACAGTGCTCGCATCCTGTCCAAGCAGTGCCTCCCCTTTCACCGGACGCACAGCCTCTGACCTCGCCGCGCCACGCCATGCCACGCACACTGGCCGAGGTGTCGCGCTGAAGGGAAGTCGCTAATAAGTTGTACAAGAGCGAGGCCCTGAGCACGCGCCGGCAGGGCAGAGCCGGCAGTGCGGCCTCCGTCTGCCGCCCCACCTCGGTGCAGAGGCCGGAGAAGTCAGAGAAGTGACTAAGGAGGGGGAGGACCCTGGAGAAAACTCGAAGTGGCGCTTGGTTCCGAGTTCCCGTGCGTTCTTCATCCCCGTTGCGCCTCCTCTAGTCATACTGTATTCAGGCCCCAACCACCATCGTCAGTAGAGGATATACTGATCGCCTCGTTTTCGAAGTTTTAGCAGCTCATCAGCGTAGATGGAATCAGTTTTGGAGTTCATGGCAGCTGCTACTTCTGCATTGCCGTTCCTGGCCGCTGCGGGCATTTTTTTACAGCCCGGCCCTTCACTGCGCCTGCATTGCTGCATTCCCTCTCTCTCTCTCTCTCCTCTCTCGCGCTCTCTCTCTCTCTCTCTCTCTCTCTCTCTCTCTCTCTCTCTCTCTCTCTCTCTCTCTCTCTCTCTCTCTCTCTCTCTCTCTCTCTCTCTCGCCTTCTACTTTGGCCTGTCGAGTATTGGATCTGACCCGATCTGACCGGTTTTCAAATGAAGCCTCTGCTCTCTTCTTCTTCTTCTTGGCGATGGATGTGACGCTCCCGTCGCACGCCGGACAGGCCGACCCGGCCCGACCCCACCCAGCAGCCGCGCCCGGCTGCGCCAGCAGCCCATCCAGTGGCGTAGGAAACGCGCGAAAATTTGGGCGATCTTTCGCGTGGCGGGGTGCAAAAAGGAATTGCTCTGATTCAGGAGAAATCGGTGGCGTTGTGATATTATTGTCACCCATTCCTCACGGAATATCTGGCTTGAAGTTGTTCACATTTCACATCCAGGCGCCTCAGACTAGTTGTTGGCAGTGACGCTAGGGCGCGCTAGGGTCGTTCGCCATGCACCTCTCGCGTTGCCGCCTCGCAGCCGCCGCCGCCGCCTTTCCGCCTACCGCTTGTGTAAAAATTCTGCTGATCGGGAATTAGCGATGATAAATGGCTCGGAAAACTGGAAGGCGCGGTGCGCCATGTAGACCGCGGATGAGGGGGAGTTCAAGGAGGGGAGGGGAGGGGGACTGGACTCGATTGATCGGCCGCATATCTCGGATCGGCCTCCTCTCGCAAACCGATCACGCCGCGGACCCACGCAGCTGCCGCTCCGGACTGCTGCCGGGCACTGCCGCAGTCATTGCCCTCTGACCCGGCAGGGCACTGGCCATACAAAAGGGCCCTCGATGCGACAGAGACATGTCGCAGACAGAGCCGCGTAAGTGTGCGGGCCGCTCGTTGCAGTAACACGACGGGCCGCGGCTGAGGAGCGGTAGGCGCCGGTCAGGTGGGGCCCGCGTGGTCGTAGATCACCCAACATCTCAGTAAATCCCGGAGTCGGCGGCCCTTGCCACTACCGCAGGGACCCACGCAAGTCAAAGCCGTCGGATAGGGTATTTCGGAGAAGGTCCAAACCGGAAATGGAGAAGAAGTCAAGAAGAACATCAGCGGAAACAAAACGCGGGTATCATGAGGGTTACCGTAGCAGAGAGTATCTCCGCCACGGCGTCAGCCACGAGCCAACGTCAATAATGTGGAGGCTTAGCTCTCGCTGACGATATGTCACGACTATTTGATAGGGTCAGACAGCGCACACCTCTACCGCGCAGCATGGAGACGTGCATTCTCAGGCCGCGCGAGGTGATTTCGGAGCTGTCTGACCCTATCAAATGGTCGTGACATATCGTCAGCGAGAGCTAAGCCTCCAAATTTTTGACTGTGGCTCGTGGCTGACGCCGTTGGCGGAGATACTCTCTGCTACGGTAACCCTCATGATACCCGCGTTTCTTTTCCGCTGATGTTCTTCTTGACTTCTTCTCCATTTCCGGTTTGGACCTTCTCCGAAAAACCCTATTGGCCGCGCGCGACGACTGTCGCACACAGCTGCGAGCGTCAGCGTTGTGAGTGAAACATGAATCTAACCCATTACGTCTCTCTGTGTGTTCCAGGTGAGCTAGGAGGCCCCCCCCCCCCCCTCTTCCCTCCTTCCCGCTCCGCGAGGCGGGCGGCCGGGAGGCAGGTGTCGGCGAGCGGTGAGTCAGGAGGACCGGCGTACCGGCCTATGCTCGGGAGGAAGAATCTACAAGTACACCAGGGAGTAACAGGCAGACTGTAGTTTGAGCCCTACTGTTTGTGCTGTAGTTTCACAACAGGCCTCCGCCGCCCTCTGCCAGCGGCCGCGTGGTGACTCAGGGCTCTGACTAAAAGACGCGCCTTCAGAAAAGGCTTGATTTTAAAATGCTTGCGAATTGAACTGAGCCTAGGGTGTCACTGGAGACAGACATCATATTGGCGTCGGTTCTGGGCGAAACGTCAGTCCTAGCGCGGCAGCATAGGCCGTATACACGAGTACGTTTGTGCGGAGGTGTCTGTTTCCTTGAGAAAGTGGGGCATTTCCATGGCGGGGCATATGTTTGTTTTGTGTAGGCAGGGCGGGGCCCGGCGGGACCGTGGCAGGGCGCGCTACCCACATGCGCTTGCCTCGTGCACTACTCACACCTTTATGACAGATCGGGGCTATCTGTGGTGTGGGATGAGGTGGGACAGCGGAGTGGGGCTGGACATTTAGCGCCGGCGTTACCCGTCTGCATCGTTTGCTGCTCCAGCAGCTCTACCGCCAAGTAGCCCTTTTCCCGTGTTTTATTTTAATTATGCTGGCCGTGGTGTGGCGGCGGGGTGGGGCTCCGGCGGGTAGCACGCGGGCTGGGCGCTTAGCCCACATCAATAACAAGGAAATAATTACACACACGTTTTCTGTTTTATCGTCGACAGGAGTTGAGGGAGATGCCTGGAAACACATTCACTAACACACACACACGGTGACCTCCAAAGCGGTTCAAAGTCCAGCTTGAGCCAGCCGTGTTGGTTGAAATTGAGGTTGCCCCGGGGCAGATATTAGGCCTGTCAACTTGTTTGTGAGGCCCCTGCTCTTTGGAAGTTATTGGAAAAGGAAGAGACCCTCCAACAACAACAACAAACAAAAACTTTTGTCATCAAACCATTCTTTTGTTTCTTATTTAATCTTCCAGCTATGGGCCCGCGTGCACATGCACTCTCCGAGATTGGCGTCAGGCAGGCGGCCTCTGGCTCGCGGGGAGAACTTGTTGCTGTTGATCTCTCTGCAGAAGGCGGCACGGCGGCGACATCGTTCCCGCGGTGACCTCTGAGTCCCGCAGGGGCCGCAGGCATACGGAGCACGGTGCCATCATGATCACGTTCGATAGCGCGGCTACTTTTCCATTATAACGTATCCACGCTGGTCGTCCGCGCTGCTGCACGGATTCCACATCAGGTCCTAGTCATAAACGTAACCGCTGCACGCCCGTGCACCCAGCCAGCCCCCCTGCCAGGTACCCTGCCAGGCTGCCGTCAGGTCACCGAGGCAGAGACGACGACAGCGCTGGAGATGAAACGGATTTCTATTCCTGACTTACCAGGGTAAATTTGTCGCCAGTTTTTTCGTTAGAGGCAGAATGCAGTAAATCCTTGATACAGCCACAGTGATGGTACACCCCCGGACTAATACAGAGCAGTGACCAAAGTTTTGTGGACTGGTCAAGTCACATAGGACAAGTTTTGGTCAGATCGTCTCTGTGTATTTATAGGTGTATTAATTTCTGTAGTCGACTTTATTTTATCATCGGAAGGAATCGGAGGGGGGGAGGGGGGGGGGGGGGGGGACAAGGTTACACCTGCCTGGCCGTGCCAGCCCCGCGGGGTCGTGCTGTGGGGTCGCACCGTCTGTGCGGAGGGTCAGATGTAAAGGGCCGCCAGCGACAGAGGGCACTACACGACAACACAATGCCAACACGTGTATCGTTGTGCCAATCGATGGAGATAGGTCACTGCGACGCCGCACTGTGTGTGTGTGTGTGTGTGTGTGTGTGTGTGTGTGTGTGTGTGTGTTTGCATACATTAATCGGACTCGTCTTCCAGCGCGGCACACACTCTCATTGTCCGCTGTGCCTACCAGATCCACACGCAGTGAGGTGAAGCTACTTGAATGTTTGCAAACGAAAGGTCGGCCTGTGTCGCTGCGGCGACCTTGCGGCTTCTTGTCATCGTCCCCCTCGATCATTTCGTCCGTCCCTTTCGCTTCTGTGTTTCGAGAAGGTCGTGAACCCACGGGCTCTAGAATAAGGTCACACCACACAGTGGACAGTGAAAAATAAATCAGACGTCTCCGGTCAGGTCTGATGGAAAATAATAGAAAGTTTCCAATGAGATTTGGAAACGAAAGTTGTAGAACAAGAACACTTTCAGGCCGGAAACTCTTGAGAGCGGGTATGAAAAACTTGAGTGACGTTTTGAGTGAATATGGATGTGAGTGCCCATATTTGGCGCAGCTCTGGTGCATCCAGATCTCTCATACTTGCTCTCGAGAGAGTTTCCAACTGGGAGTGGTTCTGTTCTTCAGCTTCCCCTTGAGCCTCGTTGCAGGCCCTCTCGGGTTGGTAGCCCCTGTGACGTGTCGGGTAGGCAAGCCCGCACCGCAGCTCTGGTCTGCGCGGTGGCCTACCTTGTCGGCTGCAGGAGCTAGACATGGCCAGGAGAACGGTCTATCTCTCACCGTTGGGTTTCCAACATATTTAGATCATCATTTAGGGCTTCTTTAAGCGGCACCCACGGTTCATTTCCATTGCCTTATTTTCTCAGGTCACGTGGCTTTGCCTCGTCGCGGCCGTTGCCTGGTTTCTAGACGGTTTGCTGCCGGACGCGTCGGGGCTGTCGGGGCCAGTCATACAGCCCCTTGGCTCGGGTCTTCGCTGTGATGCAGCAACTTCCTCCTCGTGTTTGATTAAGAGGGTATTGTGCCGCCCTCTCGGCACTATGGATGTAAATTGAAGTCGAGCACGTTCGCCACGGACCAGGGGGGGGGGGGGGGCAGGCGGACGTGACGTGACAGCGCAGAACAGAAAAGGAACGGAACATGTGCGATCGCTGTGCTGTGTGGCATGTGTGGTTGACGCGATTGACCACTATATCGGCCCGCCCATGTACACAGCAAGCGACGGAGAAACGTTTCCAGGATGTTGACAAACACACCTTGTTTATAGGGGGACGTTTGCGTGATTTCTGTGCTCCCAAGCCAGCAGCGTTCGGCGTTCCAGAGACACGGCGCAGAGACACTCATAAAAAAGATCAAACAATCCAATCGACGAAGAAATGACTGATACTTTAGGTTGAAAATCAGTCGATTTCACGAGAGCGCGGTCGAGAAATTGACCGAAGTCTAATGATCACATACCTATTCTCTGAGTCGATTTTATTTTCTGGGCGGTGGTGCACGACGTGCGTCGTGTGCGCACGCACGCCGTGCGAAACGCATCGGTGGGCCCGGCCCGGCCCGGTGGGCATCGGCCACCGCTGCACACGCACACACACGCACACACACACTCACACACACTCGATCCCCGGCGGACGATAACCGCGTCGGCCCGGAATGGATTGCAAACGAAACACACACGGCCTGACTGTCTGCAGCAGAGTCACGCCTTGCACACGCCGTGCGCACCGGCTGACTAGCGCATGATATTATGACGCGAGCTCTCGGCTGCGATGGTTTGTGTGGCTCCCCGTGCTGATGAAGCAGTCCTCGATACGGTGCGCCCGCCCGCCCTGCGCCTCAGCCGGCCTCAGCCCTGGCCCTGACCGCTCGCCTTCATCCCTTGTGAGGAAGGTTTCCGTCTGGTGTCGTCTCCTGGATCGAGGGCCAAAAAATTTTCAGTCCATATCAAAGTGCTGAAACATTTTGAATTTTCAGTGACTTAAAAACAAAATACAAAGACAAAAGAATACACCGTCGTTGCAAAATTTATTCTTGCTTTCTTTAAGATTTCTGATCGATTTCACGTTACGTCAAAGCAGTTTCACTGACGTTCCTGAGGACCTTTCGGACGAAATTTTTCTTATTGCCAGATATGCTCCTTTTTTTTTCAAAACATAATACAAAATGAAAGTCTTTTCCCCATGACTGCGCATGGAGAGTCTTGTCACTTTTGCATGTCATGAGTAAACTTTTCCGAGCGGAATTTCGGGAAGTCACATCCAGTCATCCTTCCAGTCATCCTTCCCATTTCTGCCTATGGCAGGCTCTGTCTTCCCCTCACTCTATCCCCTTCTATCGACCAGCGGCGTGTAACAGAGAGAAAGAGCGCACGAGTCGCGGGTAGCTGACGCGCTCTGCGTGATAGCTATGCGATGAGAGGCAAATTAATTTGGAACGCACACGGCCGCGCCGCGCTGGGCCGGTCGGGGTGCGCTGCGGCGCTATCAGATGGCGAGCGTCGGAATGCCCTGCCGCCTCATAACGAGAAGAAGGGTCCTCACTGCTACCTCACGGAGACCTCACGGGCACCTCACGAGGACCTTACGAGGACCTCACTGGAACCTCAAGGTAAACCTCACGGGGATCTCCCAGGGACCTCCCAGGGACCTCTGGGCCTCCGCTCCTGTCGACCGGACGGTCAAGCTTTATTCTCATTGCGGATCGCGATACCCTCAGAGTTCGAAGGGTGAAGCAGCCGCCGCTCGGGTGCCCACGTCCCGCGTCGCGCCACGCCCGGTTTGTCTTTAGCTGCCCGAAAAATCAGAGCCGCCTTGGTAACTGCAACGCCGACCCTGTCCAGTTAAGTCGGTTCGCGCCGCGGGAGCGAGAGAGACGAGTGCGGCTCGCTACTCAACGCTTATCGGAACGGGTGCAACGCGGCGCGGCCGGCGGCGGCCAGCGGCCATCCCACTCGCATGACGTACACGCGTTCATATACATTAGGGCTGCCGCGATAGTGGAGGCTGCTGGAACCCTGCGCGATACAGAAACGTGCAGAGCGGGCGAATAATTAATGCAGCTACACATTAAGACCAGCAGCCCAGCAGCGCTTGAGGAGCAAATTATTACGGCTGAAGCGAGTCGGTCAGTCGCAGAGTCACGGCCCGAGGGACAAGCTCTTAGGGTTTATAAAATTTTCAGTCAGACGATTAGGCTCGGCTACTTCATCACGACCTTTATCTCGTCCTTTTATTTGCAATAAAAATGTATGCTAGTCTCTTTTTGAAAAGAAGGATTAGTTGTCACAACGAATTCGTTAGTTACTCTCGTAACAAGCAATTTGTATTTGGTTCTGAAAACAAAAAACCTCTTTGGGGGGAATATAAGTTAGTTGCGAAAGCAAAAAGCACACGAAAGGGTTGTATTGCTCCCGCCACGGCCACGAACTTTTTTCTTATGCAACTTGCCCAAACGAAATTTAAGTTCTCAAAACCAAATACATTAATTGCGTGTCACGAATTTAACTAAGAAACTCGCTGTGACTACGAACCGCTGCTCTGACTCAATTCTTTATGGTAACCGATGACAACCTTGATGCTCTCGGTGGGATGGTCTGCCGTGGGAGCGAGGCGCCCCGTCAAGCAACACACGTACAGATGCAGCCTTGTCGTTGTGACCTGATCAGCCAGCGGCTGATGTGGGACACATGGATGCTATCCATTTGTTCTTGGTGTTCACGTGTGCACTGTTGTGTGAGAGTTGAGGTTACGCGGCGTAGACTTCCCACAAATGTGGACGCAGAGCAGCACAGAGGAGCGTTATAACACCAGTTCATTCCGCTGGCTGCCCTTCGCCTCCAAACATATTGGAATCATGCAGTGCACACATGTGCAGAGTTGGAGTGCGCGGCTCTCGGGTCGTCCGTGCGGTCATCAGTGATACGGCCGTCGTGCAGCGATGCTGGGAAGCTGTTTGGGATGAGGAGCTACCGGCACCGCCCCCGGCACCGCCCCCGGCACCGCCCCCGGCACCGCCCCCGCGCGCACGGATCACATGGGCATCACATTAATTAACAACTCTCGGATTGGGCGGCCGCGTCTGGGCGGCATCGCCACGCCAACTGCGTGAGTCTGAGCTCGGCTCTGTGCCGGCGGGCCCACAGGCTGGACTGGGCTAGCTCTGCTGCGGCAGCACCAGCAGCCAGCAGCGGAGCCTAGCGGAGCCTAGCGGAGCCCATCGGAATGAGATCAACCCGCGGCGCGAGATGACCGTGCGTCTGCCGGCTGCTACCACTACCGTGACCACTACGTGCCGCTGGAAAAGCATATTATGACAGAGGGAAGCGGGAAGCACGGCGTGGCCTCTGCCTGTACGGCGGCGGTGGGTCCAATGTGCGTGTGTGTGTGTGGGGGGGGGGGGGGGGGGAGCGCGAAGGTGGATCCAGTTATTTCAACGTTCAGTCGCGAGCTCTGCTCATCCTGCTCTGCGGGGTTCTTAACTTAGTTGCCGCACGGCACCCTGGACGTGCAGCCGATGCATCTTCTCACCTTCTGCATGTGCCGTGGGCTGCACTCCGAATGTAGTCCAGGACCCCAATAACTGGTCGTTTACATTTAAGTTTTTACTATGACGTTTTACAAGCGTTGGTTAGGTTAGGTCAAGCTGGGCTTATTTTCCCGGTCGTTCAGAGTTTAGGCATCCCGATCTGTTAAGTTCCAAAAGGGGTTGAATGCGCCTCGCCATGTCTTAATTGCGCGGCAGAGAGAGAGAGAGAGCTGCGCGGGGTCGGAGGTGAAAAATCTGATCGCCTGCCTCCATCCTGGACAGGGCTTGTTTTACAAATCATCGTTGCCTTCGCACGCATATGTGCTTGCTATCTCCAACACCAGGAGCAGCGCATTTGCTAAGTCGTTCTCATGCACCGCCAGGGATTTAAAGGCCCGTAATATTACCGGTAAGATTCGCTAAGTTACCGTAACTTACGGTAATATTACCCGACCTTGAAAAATGTGGTATTTTTCGGTAATATTCAGATTTTAAACTCTGAAAATTGCTGTATTTAGTGTAAAAAAAAAAAAAAACGGAAAAAATGGGTGGGTCCTACCTCGTCCCAGACTTCCGTCCGGAACCGTTCCTGCTTAACTTCGGTGTTCGGATGGGAACCGGTGTACCAGGAGTTGACCGCCGCTAAGACACAGGCACGACGCAGCCACCTTGGTAGGCAGGCTTCCGCAACGGCCAACATCGCCCCTTCCGCTGACCAGATTTCAGGAGTCAGCCCCCTTCGACCAGCCAGTTGGTCTGTGGCCGTGAGGCCACTCCCTCGCGGATTGAGAGGGAGGTAGGATGCCCAGATCGTACACGGCCGAAGCCGATTGTACTCTACTCTTCTACGCCATGTATCCAAGTAGGTGTTGCCCGAATACTCCAGATTCCGAGGCCTTACGCTTGAAAAATGTAGAAGGCCGAACCCTAGGCCTCTACATTTAACTTCTGCCGAGTCTTGGCAAGCACCATTCCCCTGCTCGGGCGTCGAACCACTGAGTCAACGAGTGTATTCAACCTCCGGGGAATGTCCGCGGCCCAACGTCCGCGGTCACTCAGACAACACACTTTGAACACGTTCTTTTGGGATATTTTACCCACCATCCTCGGTCGGCAGACTTCAGAAAAATTTTTACTCCGGCAAAGAGTTGAACCCCGGACCTTGCGGTCATCGACCGGCCCGCTAGCCCACTACGCTACGGAGCTGTGGTGGAGAGGGGCAGGGCGCTGTTGATACTTTAGCCACTGTTGTCCCGCAGAGAGCAGAACCGATGGGATGATTTGGCTACTGTTATGTGGAAAACATACTAAGGCGTACTATTTTTAACAAATACCTGCTGTAAATAAATCTTTCTCATTTTTACCAAAAATACCCGTAACTTACCGTAAGGTTGAATCTTACTGGTATTTTTTAATCCCTATGCACCGCACTTTCCTCTGCCGACGACGACCCATGCATTTACGTTATGTTCGCACACACAAAACACAGGCGCACTATCACTGTCCTAAGTGTGCCTCTGCTGCAGCGGCTATCGCCCGCGGGGATGGATGAATGAATGAATGAACGAATGAATGAATAAATGAATGAATGAATGAATGAATGAATGGCTGAATGAGGGGCTCAGCCCCGCACACGCACGCCACGCGCACGCCACGCGCACGCCACGCGCACGCCACACGCACGCCCGTGCCTGCCGTGCAGCAGCGCGCTCCCTATCTGCCACCGGTTTTGCGCAAAGGCTTGCAGCGAGCGAGTGCGCTGTGCAGTCTGCAGCGCGGCTGACCCCCCCGCCCCCCCCCTCTGCCACGTGACTGACGTATGAAGCACGGCAGCTGGCGTGCGGATCACTGCAGCGCTCGGTGCACACGCCGTAATTACTGTATGCTTAGCCAATTATTTACCGCGCTTGGCGGCACCCGCATTCAGGTCCTTCAGGAAAGGTCCTGCTGGGCGTGCAAGGCGTCCCTAAGTCGTGATTTAAACGTACCCTGATTTACATTAAAATTTTTAATGATTTTTTTCTGATTTGTTTCTGGTCTGAGATGACTTTGCACCCTTAATTTGGAATTCTTGGATCAAGCATCTTCAATGTTTCTTGGCTGATGCTGGAGTCAAGTAATAAGAGAATTGGGGGGGGGGGGGGGGTGACGGGAAACACAGCTGCTCTGGCCTGCAAGGGTCGGGTAGGGGCCACCGGTTGGAGTGTGGAAGGTGCGGGTGAGGTGACGGCAAGTTGGGTTGGGGTCAGGTAGGGTGCGTTGAGGTGGAGCGAGGAGGGGTAGGAACGCAAAACCCAATCCAGTTGTGGGGTAATGAGGATAGCCCGTGGCAATTTGCGAGCTGTACACGCGCTGCGGGCAGGCCGCAGAGGAAGGCGGGGGCCACGCTTCGTTAACGTCTGTTTTGTTCCGACATCTCTCTGCACGTTTAATGCATATGGACGCAGGGGAAAGGGGAGTTGATGTCAAGGGAACAGCCGCGAATAGCAGCGGCGGCGGTGGTCAGTTTATAGCGCCTGCTCCCAGGACCTCGGTGAGAATGATTCATGCGCACTGCAGTGATCTTCATTCTTGACATGGACATAGGCGAGGACATGGATAGGGCAGTGAATTGTGTTGACCATTTCCCGCCGCCCAACACCCCGACCCCACTCTGCACCCCCTCCCCGCGATGATGACTGACCCCTTCTGCTTTTGTGTCTGTTTCAGGCCTTCCGGGACCAGCGGATAGACGGGTCTGCACTGCCGCTGCTCACCGAGGAGCACCTGCGCCTGCAGATGAAGATGCGATTGGGGCCCGCGCTCAAGCTGCGCGCCGTGCTGGCCAAGCGGCTGGGCCACTGCAGCGTGTGCCTCCACTGCGTGCACTGCCACAACGTGCCCGTGCCGGCGTCCGCCACGTCCTCGTCGACCACCACCACGGCGACCTCCTCACCGTCTACCACCTCCACGACAATGACCACGTCCTCATCGATGGTGGCCGGGGTCGTCGTCCCCTCGCCCCCAAGGACGCCGTCGAGTTCGGGATCCGCTTCGGGTACCACTACCCCCGTGGCCTCGTCGGCCACCATGGACGGCGGTGCGCCATCGCCCAAGGTCGCTGTCCCAGTACGGCCCAGCAGTGCGGGCGACATTTAAAAAATTCAAATAACTTTTCTGAAAGTATGTTTTGTGATATAATTATTGCCTATTTGAACATCCTAGTGAAGCTCCTATTGCCACGAGTGTAGATGTTCGCTCACGGGCGTTATCTTTTAAACTTTAGTGATCATGGGGCGAAGCAAGTTCTTATAGGTACAACAAAGTGGTGATGTGTAAAGCACATATTTGATACACCAGTGACTAAGTTATTTTCGATGCAACGTTTGATAGTACAATTAAACTGCGCATGCTGTTGAGTATTTCAGATCTAATGCTGTGGCCCTTTCTTTAACACTAATTTCGTTGTGTTTCCCAGCAGGCTGGTTAGTTAAGTCTAGTTAGTTGACGATTGTTGAAGTATGTTGCATGTTGAATTAAGTGTTCATGTCTTTCGACTTTAAGGTAAGAGATCATATCAGAAGATAATTCATACACCCTAAAATGTGTCTATATGGGAATCGATATGGACGATTGAGTATTATTTATAGTTATGGTTTAGGCTCCATGCATGTTGACGTCTGTGATATATACTCTTTGAGAATTTAGCTGGCAGTGCAATATAGTCTAATGCACATAATGTTTTGTTGCCTAGTCCAGCAAGTATAAACCCATGTGGGTAAAATCTCAATAAATGGCATCAGCGCCATCACTGTCTGCTAAAAACGTTTTGCCATTGCCCACTCTTCTATGAAGACGCAGTGCCTATAGGCAGGGCACATGATGAAGCTAAATAAGTTGCTGATGATTGTCATCAAACAACGTGCCAAATTAGTATTTGCGTTCACTGTACAAAGTTTCATATCATTTGCTTACACATTCATTGACTTGAAATTTGGCGTGTAACTTAATACTAGTGTATAGAAAAGGATTCGAAAAGGGATTCTGACGACTCAGTGATTGGTAAAAATAATAGAAATCTACTATTTTCAGGGCATGTCTTCCTTGGTTAGCTTATGGTTTTAATTTAATAAAATGTTACTTGCATATTTTGTAAATAAATCTATTTGACGCTTAATTGGAGACTGGCGAGCTCTCATCATCAGCAATTAATGAGTATTCGTTTACTCAGCCCTATAAATTTCATAAAGCATAGGCTAGCCGAAAAACCTCCTGTAGTTGCAGTTCTAGTAAGACTGATGAGGTTGTGTAATAGGATCAGTTAAGTTTTCTCAGCAACGAATGAAGTACAACATACAAAACAGGCTTGCCCTTCTTCCTAGAAGTTTGACCCACGAGCTAATAGTATCACTTTAATTTGAATCAACGGCTGGGGCTGACAATCTATTGACATTTCACATAACTCGTGCATAATTTAACTTTTACCTTTTATTAAAACCGTGAAGTGTGTGAAAATAAATAATTGTATTGATCAAATTTTCCCTGAAAGTGGATGTATGTTTGTAAAAAGTGCAAAATAATTTTAGAAAAAATTGAATAGTCCCTTGTGCGGTATAAATAACACCCTTTGTAAAATTTATGGCAATTTGTGATATCTTATACGTCTGTTGTTGAACAGTATTGTCGAATCCTGATGATGTCTCACAATGGCAAACCAGTAACAGTGTCTTCTCTAAAGTAAACATGTTAATTTTATGATTTCATACAGAATTTCCTTAAGGGAAATAAAAGCACTGAATCATGTGTGATGTATGTTCCTTGCAGTATTCACAAATAAATCTTATAAACACTGTTCTGTTACATCTATTGTTTAATTATTTCCCTGATTTGGCCCGGGCGATAAATAACACACATCTAGCAAAGAGCATTACACCCATCCAGATATTTAGAGCTTCCGCAGAGGCCTCGGCTTCGACTGCGGTGCAGAGATCCTTCTCAGACGAAAACGTACTTCAACGCACCTTCGTCTTCGGACAAGAAGACTGGCGATCCGGAACGTTGGCCTCCGCTGGAAGGGAGCTCCTCTCCGCACACTTTCAAACAGGACACAGGCGAAAATAAGGCGAAACAGTAGTTGTAAATGACAAAATATAGCCGAGCAGATACTAGAACTGCTATGACGACGCTATTTCTCGCTCTCTAGAAAGGAACAATGCTACAAGATGGGATGCAACAGTATGAGTTTTACAAACGGATGGAGTTGGAGGGAAGGGCTTACCGCCCGATACCCATATCACGTCGCTTGGGTTGCCCAATAGATGGGGAAGACCCTTTAGATTTTTTTCGGCGGTTTAGGTATCTGTGCTCGTAAACAAACAAACCGGAGGCACCCTGTCCAGCCCACGAGACCGCGACCGCGCACAGACAGAGCGGACCGCTCCGCAGATAGGTAGCGCCCGCAGTCAGGAAGGTAGGCAACCCATTTAGCACCTCAGCCAGCCGCGCAGCCTCCCTCGCAGGCGCAAAGATCCCTAACCGGAAAACGGCACCCTTCTCGCATCAAACCCGGAGAACGACCGGAGGGCGCCCGCAGTAGTCGATGTAGCGGAGAGCCCGCGAGTAGGCAGCATAGTACGGGACGTACCGGACGATCACAGGCAGCGTGGATGGTGGCCGCTCGCCCGTCAGCTCCTTGAGCAGCCTCCGTAGACTGGCGACCTGTTCCTCATCCAGGGCCAGGTCCCGGTCGATGCTGCGGTGGTTGAGGGTCTCCATGACGGTGCGCAGCTTGTGCATGTCCAGCAACTCCTGCCCACTCCACGACCGGCCAATGCTGATCTCCGCCTGACAGAAATACATACACACTAAATCCTACTTCCGTACAGACTTATGCATACGGAATGCATACGCACAAGCATTTGCACATTTCGTAATATGCACAAAAATCTGAGGAAGCTGCCGTATCCTTAATCTTATGCAGACATAATGATAAAAATAGTACACGAGGATTTAGCGTGAAATAAGAAAGTTATTGAGGGTATTTGCAGCCGTGACTGACCTAGAAAACATCTACACTGATTGACAGAGGGAGGAACGGTAGATTTCCTGAGAAATATATGGACATCCCCAGGGATTATGGATAATCCCGAACGTTTCAAAATAAAGACCCCTTTGAATTATTCACCGAAATTCACGGAAAATGTTTAATCCTTGCGAAAAATGTGTTAACAGGTCGAGAACAATGCGAGAGCTTCGTATTTCGAACACTCTTAGTGAAACAAACCCTGAGAGGTGGTGTGGAGGTATTTTTCGGTAATATTCAGATTTGCAAACTCTGAAAATTAGCTGCGTTTGGTGTAAAAAAAACGGCAAAAAATGGGTGGGTCCTACCTCGTCCCAGACTTACGTCCAGAACCGTTCCGTACATGACAACACACTTTGAACACGTTCTATTGGTATATTTTATCCACCATCCTTGGTCGGCAGACTTCAGAAAAAATTTTACTCCGGCAAAGAGTTGAACCCCGAACAAAAAATACCCGAAACTAACCTATCTTACTGTAACTTACTATAAGGTTGCTGCACGTTGAAAATTTAATTTGGTTACTAATAATCTTAACTCCTTCGAGCTCCACCAGGGTAGTTGGGCAATCCAGTCCACTTACGATAGCGTCCTTACCGACTGTCCGGGGAATTCCACCGGCTTCTCCATGGGCGTGGCAACCGTGAGCGCGATCATGCTCATGGCACCCCGCATCTCCTTCTCCGACACGGGTTGGTCCGAGAATGATTCATAAGATGTTTTTTTATCTGCGTCCTGCTCGTTATCAAGATATGAAAAAAGTTTTTAGAAAGTGCATGGAATAATAACAATCCGAAGTGAACAACACTACACATGTATTGAATCGTCATGTCATTGAGCGTTTAAAAAACTAAACCGGAGTGTTCTACGACAATTTGAAATAAACTGAAAACGCGACGTGAGAAGAAAGCTCCGAAAAACGTTCAAAACTGAGCAAAAACACACATATTTTATTCTCCATATCGAACTCTATCAGTTCCCGAAAGTCCCCGTGATAATGTGCCCGCGCCATGGCAAGGTGCGCCGGCTGATAGGCGTCCCGTTGCACATACGAGGACGATTGGCTGCCTGCCTCCGCGGCGGTCTTCCCACGGTCTGAGTACATGCGCTGTACAGTAGATAACGCTGAGTCGACCTCTGATCACTCCGCCCTCCCTACCCCCCTTCCCGCCCCTCCCACTGCTGTCACCGCGGAGGCCACCTCCTCGCGGACTCTGCAGACCTGGTAGATTTTCTCCTGCATTGTCTGTTTGTCTGTTGACGTGTTTCGATGTTGAAATCATGAAAACGCCCGTTCCGTTTCGCTCCGCTCAGATCAGATCAGCGGATTTTCGCTTATTGTGCCCAAACCATGCGTTTCCGCCTTACATAAACTTATATGATTTTGATCGTAGCGACCAGCTCTACCAATAGCCCTAATCAAATTTTCAAAATTCCAATTTCAAAAATTCGTCGCTGTACGCAGGAAGACAAGCATTCTCTCTCGGGTTCCCTGTTCCTTGCAATCATTGCTCAATATTGGCGCATCTGCTTTGCACACATGTCGTTGACCTATGCTTACAATCCCAAAATAGTTTTTCGTTATTTTCAATTTAAAAACTTGCAAATTAAAACATACTTACATAACAGTCGCAAATGAGCACAAATATGTATGCAGAAGCCGTTAAAACATTGGCAAATTTTTAATTTACGCACCCTTTTCTTCTCGTGGATGAAGTTCTTCCGAATGTGCCGGAAGAGTGAGCTGTCCCGTCGAAAACGGCCGCCCGGTAGTTTAAATAAGTACCGCAGCTCGTCAAAAATGAGTTTCGCCGTAGAGAACCCCTCGGTTTCCTTGAAAACAAATAATAAAGGAGGGAAATTAAGGGGTAACAAGAGTGGGATTAGGGGAGGGAAGCGGTGATGAAAAAGTAGAAGTGTTCCCTGATCATCACATCTACGAGCCGTAGCACGTCTCACACCATGTCAGGGCGAATTCACAAATAGCGCCCGCCAGGTAGGCAACCATGACTTGTGCATGCACGCGTGTCGTGTGGGCCAGCCTAACATCCCACTTGCAGGCGCTCTCAGTCGGTCCGACAAAGATTCGGACGTACTTTCAGGACGACGCCAAATGCGTGATATCCGCCGAAACTCGTCTGCACACCTGCTGGCGCACGAGCTCCCCTGCTGACTCGAAGGCCATGGACACGATGCCGAGGAAGAAGTTGAGGAAGATGAAGTACATGAAGCCGACGAAGACCCAGTACGAGAGGAAGGCCAGAGTGTTGTCGTGGTAGTAGTAGGCGTCCTCGAACTCGTCGTAGTCCGCCGTGTAGTCCACCAGGTAGGCGAGCAGCAGCACGAATGCGTCCGGCAGCCGGTGCAGGCTCTCCTGGCTGCCGCCCATGATGAGCATGAACAGCATGGCGAACTGCAGCTGCACCACCATCAGGTACAGCACGAGCGCGAGCAGCGGCTGGTACGCCAGCATCTGTGGGGCAACCGACGGTAGTGCAAAAGCTGGAGAAAAGGTTCATATGGAAGTTATTTCTAAAAGGCATTCTCCGGAACTTGCTAAGTTGCTTGCTTGGGGATGCTGTTTGTCCCCTGCTGTAGTTTGTATTTACATCGTGATTATTTTTAACTACACTTATTGTACCTTGTTTACGGTGAGCGTCTCGACGAGGTCCGTCTACTAACCAGCATGGTCTTGACGACCTGGAAGTGCGTGGCGAAGCTCAGGACCCTCCAGCACCGGACAGTAGCCAGGACGACGAGCAGGCCCAAGCCGAATTGCACGCACGAGTTCAGCAGCGTCGTGAACTAGAAGGGATCGGTTGCCATGCTGGTTGACTATGGACTGGTGGGCCCGGCCTGGCAGAGGCCACAGGGCCCCTACCTCGAAGGAGATGAAGATCTTGGGGTCGAGGTTGTGCATGAGTGAGAGGACGGCCATCAGCAAGTAGTTGATGCCGAAGTAGAGCGCGGCGTTGAAGATGACGACGGCCACCAGGATGCCGTCGAACCAATTGAACGGGTATTTGCGGCAGCCGAGGCGGTTCAGGTTGACGCACTCCCGCACCAGCATCCACAGCGTGACGCCCATCAGTGCGAACAGCAGCAGGACTTGAGCGAAGTTCCACGTGCCGTTGCCGTAGCCCAGCCGGTACGCGTACAGCTGCGGCCGCCCAGGTCCGGGGTTCGAATCCCACTGTCCGCTGTCCCCACTACTTCTGATAAGGCAATACCTTGGACGAGAAGTGGAAGTAGGAGGCGGGCGTCCGCTCCAGGTAGAGGAAGACGTCGCAGAAGATTTTGGTGGGCGGTGAGTACAGCACCAGCTCGATGAAGACCCCCCGCGTGCGCCGGTCCAGCCACCTGTTCCGGGCCAGGTACCGCAGCTCCATCTCGGCGTTGAGCTGCACACGCCCGAGGTTCACCTCGTAGCCGCCGCCTAGGAACTGTGTGTCCTGGCCTGTGGAGGACCAAATACAATCCGCCATCACACACACTCCACAGAAGTGCGACAGGGCCTCACCGATGGAGAAGAAGAGGTCCAGGTCCCAGGAGGGGCGGTACCGCCACACGGACAGCGCGTGCTGGCCGAGCGATGGGTCCTCGGTGGCGCTGCCTGCCGACGAGTTCCAGCCCTCTCCATACGAATCACGGTCACTGTACGACCGGTAGTAGTCGCCGTAGCAGGGTAGGTCCAGCCAGCTGAACGGCGCCGCCACGACGCACGCTAGGAGGCGGGAGGGGGGGGGGGCAAAAAATGCACCATAAACTCCCAATGCTGCCCGGGCGTTGTCCCACGAGACTCCTATCTACTTGAAAGAAATGTTATTCCAAGCATGTTGCGGACAATTTGGAACTGACTCGACTCCCTCTGAATCCGTTGCTGGCGAATTCGGACCACGCCGATCATCCGGGTGACGTTGTCGGAGGTGAAGGCCATGAAGGGATTCAGTTCTCCGTCTGTGGGACGCGATGGGAAGCCATCAGAACACTAAGGGGGGGGCAAAAATGTCACGCGAAACCTCCCACTGACCTGGCGTCTCATTGTATGGCTTCGTCCGATGGAGCAGAGATCCCACCAGAGTCTTGTTTAGGTACTCGTAGAACTCGGAGTATCTGCAGTCGTACAGGCAGTTGTTCGATTGGGCGATCAACGCTACGCTATCGCGCTACTGTCATGTCCCTGGTACTGACGTGAGGACGTCGTAGAACTGTCCGAACTCGCGGGTGCGCGTGTGTGTAGCGGACAGCACCATGCCGGACACGTGCTTCTGCAGGAAGTAGTAGAGCCGGTCTGAGCCGACCGTCACCAGCCCGTAGATGGAGATGATCCACAGCATCCACAGTAACGTGTCCATGGCGCGCTTCGTGAGCAGCTGTCTGTGGCGGCGCAGCACCAGCAGCACCTACCCACGCAGCAGTTCTAAAGGACAATACTCTCCGAGGGAGGTATCCGAACCCGGCTCTGGAGTTGGCTCTCGCCTCTGCCTCGGTCCGGGTGATCTTCCGGTACATCTTGTCGTTGGTGCCCGGCGCCCTGTGCTCGGGCGGCACAAGGGGCGGCAGGGCCACGGGCCGCGTGAACGGCGCCGTCTTCTGCTCCAGGGCCGGGTCTTTCTGTAAAACGTAACAAACATCTCCAGACACTGCCAATGAAAAAGTCATTACCGCCGTCTTGTTTGTCCGACCTAGCGAGGCTGTCGAAAAATTTCCATTATTTCACTTAAGATTTGAAACCGTAGTTAGGCTGAACCGGGCTGAACTTGGCGCCAGTATTCCAAAAATAGGGTCACACGATCTTATCTGACAAGAAATACAAAATATCTCATTTCTCATCAGAAATGGTCACGTTACGATCTCACTTTTGGGCTCCTGGCGCCAAGTTGAGTCTGTGTTCAGTCTTTGAAAAAAGGTAAAGTTTTCCACACAACCACTTCAAGTCCCTTCTCGCCCAAAATTGAGCGATGAACATGAGTTTTCCCACCCTCAGTGATTTTAGTCATGGAACCGTGCCGTCGGCGTAAGACTACACTCCCGTCGAAGCGCCCGCGAATCGCAGGGTAGGCAGGCCCGCATCACACAACCGCAACGCGGGCCGGCCTAACCAGCACGGCGGCCTGCTTGCACAGAAGCCTGCAGCCTGCACCCCACACACCTGCAGCCAGAACGCGTTGACGAACGCTATGATGGCGATCTGGGCCGGCTGCAGCACGAGGATGGTGAAGACGACCGAGACGAGCGTGGCCACGAGCCACTCCACGCTTTCTCCCCAGCCGTACTTGAGGCTGTACAGGATGGTGAAGTAACAGCACGTGGCTATCGTCGTCGGGCAGATGATCCTGGCAATTAAGTGTTCCCCGTCATAACCAGAAATGTTCCACACAAACCAAAAAGTACATATGCGAGGGGGATCTTGAGAGTGTGTTTTTCTGACCCAGGGTGTTGTCTTGGCTCCTGTGGCCCTACCTTGCACGTACCAGCCGGCTAGAATTCGCCAGGATGACTTCCGCCTGAAGTTCCACGCCGGTTTGGCGTCCCTCGGTTCACCCTTCGAACTTCTTGACTCGTTGGTACTTCCTTTCCTTGCCGGCTTCGCCCTCACTTCCCCCTCTTTCTCCTTCTTCTTCTGCTTCTTCTCTGCTTTCTTCTCCTTATTCTTCTTCTTCTTCCCTGCCGCTTCCTCTTCCATCACGTGTGCCGCGACATCACCGCCGGCCGAATCACACGAGTCCCTGCGTTCTTCAGGACTCTCATCTGGAATGCGTGAATCAGTTATCTTCCGAGTTCAATGCAAAATTTGATGAACAGTTACGGACAATGCTATTGCATACGGATAAAAATGTCAAGCTTGCTGCATATTACTGCATAATATTATACACACCCTACGCATGCACAGAGTTTCAAAATGGTTTTATAGTGTGTTCACGGGTTCAAATATCGGCAGGGATGCTTAATTGCCTACGGCGCGGCATCGCCGAAGACAGGGCATGCCGTCAGTAAACTCTTACCGACTACATCAGAGAGGCTTCTCCCGTCTTCCACAAGGCCGGTCCTCACCGCTGCCGCCTCCGCCCCCTCCGCCGGCCCCGCCACTGCCCGCCCCCCGCCGGCCGCCTCCGGGAGCAGAGCCGTGGGTGCCACCCCAGCTCCAGCCCCCGCTGAATCCGGGCGTGAGGGTGGAACCAACGGGTGTTCTTCTATGGCCCTTAGCGGGGGTTCTTCTACGACCCTATCACAGACAAAACGAGAGCGACAGTGAGGGAACATTCGGACAGTGCGAATGACAGTCATGATCATTAGAGAGAATGACAGAGTCATGATCATCAGCCCACACTCGCGCCTCACCTGTCCCGGCCAGAGTCGTCATCGCCGTCAGGGTGAGTGGGCTCCTGCTGCTCCCAGCCGCCGACGTACACGGCGATGGTGGGCATGCCGGAGGGCCGCGGCACGGTGCGGATGCGAAGCCTGCGGTAGCCTGCAGCACGGTGTACCCCACAAATAGGCTCATCTTACCACAATTTATTTTGCCATGAGAGTATTGCTCTTGAATTTTTCAACACTTCCAAGTGGTTCTTGGAAAACTTATTACCAAGGCTTTACAGAGTCGGCGGTCACCGTTGCTCTTACCGGAGCAGCGCACCGGCTGCTGTCGCCGATCTGGCGGCACTGTCAGGCCCAGCCTCTCCGGCTGCATCTGAGCTCGCACCGCCTCCTCGTCCACAGCGGTGGCGGTAGCGGATGGCGGCGGCGCGGCCCGGTCCGGGGAGTGCAGCCAGTCGGACAGGTGCCCGTCTAGGTCCCCGTCTAGGTCTCCGTCCAGGTCCCCGTCCAGGTCCCCGTCCAGGTCTGTCCTGGACAGGCCGACGCCACTCTGCACCCGCGACAGCCGGGACGCCGAGCCGTCGACGCCCACAGCCACCGCGCTCTGCTACTGACGGCACACCGACGCAACACAAAACCCCACGGTCCGCATGATCCGCCACTGAGCCAAGGTGCAACGAACTTAAACAAGAAAAGTATTCGCAACATACTTCAACAGGTTCAACTCGGTATCACGAGGCCTGACAGTTCGGAAACTAACCCGCCAAGCAGCGTCACGGTTGACGACTACTACTATGAGAAATAAACCGTTCGGCCACGTGCAAACAAACCTAAATGTGACATTGTGGGTTTTCATGTCTTCGGTGCTGCTTCTGCTACCAAGCGGTGCGAGCTTTAGCTCCCAGGCTTCGTTAGGAGTCACGGCGTACACGAGTTCAAATACCATAGATAGGATGTGATTTGCCGAGTTTCAGTTAGTTAAGCTCATCCGCTAGTCAGCATCGCCGGGTCAAGCTAATTATGAAAAATGCAACGTCTTCATTGTCGGTGTTGCGGCTCTGGCAAGGGCTCTAGCCAGCGCTCTGGTCACGTAATGGCGACCTGAACGTGAAATTTCTCATAGTAGCTTGGCGCGGTGGCGCCCCTAATGGAGTACAGTTTCTCAGGACTGACTCCTTAAGGTTTCCGCCTCACACCTCGACGAGGGACACCGGCTGGTGGAGGCCGCCGACGCTCGGCCGCGGCGAGCCAGTCGGGGACAGCGTCATGGTGGACATGTCCAGCCCGGGGGTGGTGCCGCCGCCGGCAGGCCGCCCGGCCTCCACATCGGCGGTGCTCGAGGTCGGCGACGTCCGAGCGAACGAGGGTGCCGCAGTGGCCTCCGTGGTCTTCAACCTCTCTGATACTTCCACGTCCTCCACTCTGGACACGAGCAAACACGGGAATCGTCACGCCGGCACTAAAATGGAGAAGAGCAAGAGGGTGCAAATGGTCATGAGCAGCAGCACTGACTGGAAGATCCAGTTGACGAAGATGCCAGCCGGGAGGGTGATGAGGCTGCACTCCAGCGCCACCATCCCGGCGCGCGAGAGCACCACCGGCAGGGGCGTGAACTCAGTCACTGGAACAACAGCGCAGAGCCCGTGTACTAGAACGCTTTGAGAAATGAACAAAGGGAAAGTGAACAACGGTAGATCCATGACGCCAACCCTGCTCCTCGACGACGTTGAAGAACATGATGCTGACCAGCATGGCTAGGAAGTGCTCCGTGAAGGCCACGGTGAGACGCTGCGCTCTTGTGAAGTTCATGCGGGGGTGCCTGCGAGCCGAGCGAAGGGTTAGCGGTGCGACAGTTCTGAGGCCTGTTGCGATTCATCCCAAATCAAAATTGTGTCGACTTGGCAAGTCATGATTATCGCCCAAATTTGGGCGATAAAAGGCTTGAAGAGGGTGCTTTGAAAACGCGTCCCTAGATAAAGCATTTGAGACGAGACAGATTCAGCAAGGTCTGCTAGGATTTCAAAAATGGGGTCAAATACGGAAGAGATGAGTGGGAGTGGCCACGATACTCTTCATCTCTCATTTAAAAAGAGCATGTGACTACATTTTCGGAACCCTGCCTCCATGGTGAGTCTATAACTCACGTCAAATCTTAAGCAAGGCCAAGTCTTCAAAGCAGCCTCTCTAAGTCGCTTATCGCCTGAAATTGAACGTTGATATCACGACGCTTCCATTCGCCCTCAGTGAAGAGTTCAGTTTGCTGTGCACCTGCCTCAGGATGACGCTGGCCCAGATGTGGTCGCCGCGCGCCGACGCCTTGATGAGGGAGTTGAACCGGTTCTTCCACGTGAGGGTGCCGGGGTGCAGCGTGACCCAGGCCAGCCGCGTGCCGTGCTCCAGCGACAGCCAGCAGAACGCAGGGAACGTCCACTTCCGCCCCGTTTCCAGCTCCTCCACCAACACCTGCCGTGGGGGAGTGGGCGTGTGTTGTGTTCAGCCGTGTGCGTATGCCTGCCATCAGGCATACGAGCAACAAGAGTTGCCTATCTCCCCGGCGCTAGAGCGTCATCCCGCATCAAGGCTGTGGTGGCTGAAGGGCACCGAGCGCACTCATGAACCAGAAGGTCGCGTCATCGATCCCAGCCCCCGGAACTCAGAACTGCGGCGCATAAATTTGTGAGCCGGCATATTTGAGCTTTGAAATTGAACATGGAATGATCAGTCATGTACAGTGCTGTTACACACCTGGACATACGCTCTCCTCACTGACCTTCTCACAGTACCAGTAGGGCCGCATGCCGGCGCAGTCCGACCACAGCTCCATGGAGAGCAGGTCCCCCAGCGGGCCCGGCGTGTACAGCAGGAACCAATCGTCGTACAGCGGGCTGAGGGGCCGGGTCTGGTGCGACAGCATGTGCGCCTGCCATCCGGTAGTCCAGTACAGAATCATCGGCAGGGAGAGAAGGGAAGGGAAACCTGGTTCCAGGATACGAAAAGTTCACACCCCGCTGTCCTGCTTGTCCCCGAAGATACGGATGCCCACGAACGCCGTTGTCTGGCCCTCAGTCAGGTTCCCGGAAAAGACGGACAGCAGGTAGGGGTAGTTGGCCCCGGGGGAGATGTCGTCCAGCACCACCACCCTCCACTACTGGGACAGGTCCGTTCACAGTTACTCCCTCGTTGTTGGCGAGCGAACGCCACATCCCCCGTCGACTCCCATATCCTGCACCTGGCCCTCGTCGGAGCGATCCTTGCGATGCGCGAACCACATCCAGACCAGCCACAGGGCCAGGTTGGCCATGACGAAGGCGAAGACGAGCCAGTTGCGGTACAGCGTGGCAAACAGCTTGGCGTCGTTCAGCGGGTGGACGTAGTGAGGGGGTACCACCACCAGCCCGGCGAACAGGGACAGGTGGTGCAGGGAGCACGTCAGCCTCTGCGGCCCGCTCAGCTGCCACAGCTGAGCACACCGACACCGAGTCCAACTAAGACTTCCCAACGCACTCCGGTCGGCACCCCGCCGGCACGCCCCCTGTGGCGGTAGTACCTCCTGGTGCTGGCCGGTGATCCACTTGTAGCGGGTGTCGCTCCAGCTCTTGCATGCCAGGTTGAGGGGCACGAAGCTGTACTCGAGAGACACGCTGGCCAGCCCCTGCGCCGCCGCCATCTGCAATGTTTGCGAGGAATCAGCCATCCTCTGTCGGTTACTCCCATTGCAATATGTGCCGTGTCAGACGGCGTGAAACCTCGAGCGAAGCGTTGGTGAACGCCAAGCCCAGGTAGAGGAACATGTTGAGCCTGTTCCTGACGGGGAGGGCGGTGGACAGGTCTTCTGCGCGCCGCTGCGGCACCACGACGGCGCTTGTGTTGAGGAACGACTCGGGCTCCGGCCACTTGTCCATGAGCACGACCACCATGTCCAGCCCGCCGTTCACATCCTCGGCCTGGAACGTGACCTGCACCACGCCCGTGCCCGCGAAGGCGTGGAGCTCGTGCACGATGATGTGGTCTGACCACTGCGCCGCACTGCCGGTCGGGGCCGTGAGCACGCCGTGGATGGACAGCGCCGGCGGCGCCGGGAGGGTGACGCCAAGGGCTCCCGGGGGCGGAGCTGCGGGCCCCGCGGGCCCATCCTCGAACAGCTCCACGTCCACCATGGCCAGGGTGGGCGTGTTGGACAGCAGCGGCGGCGGCACTGGCTCGAACCACGACCATCTGCCTCTGATGAACGCCACCTCGAAGGAAGAGAGATTCGTCAACCGTTCACTCGTGCCGAATATCTCATAATGGCCCGCACTTACTGCCACGGCAAACGCCTCCGACTGCTGGTCCATCGTGCGCCCCTTCTCACGGTCCACGAAGAAGTCGCAGTGGTCGGGGAGCTCGGTTCTCTTCCCCTCCGCGAGCGCAGCCATCGAGTTCACCTGCGCGAGAAGCATTTGAGGAGTGCCGGGTGCCGTCGTTGTCCTATGATCGCCCTAAAACAATATTCAAATCGGTGGTCTCTGGCTGGTACCTGGCTCCACACGGTGATACGCCCCAGGGCCGGGGCCTCGCTGCTTGAGTGCACGTCCTCTGTGAACGGCGGCAGCCCTGGCAGCGAGCGCCACTGCACGGCCCGCACCACGTTCGTCAGCGTCCTGAGCGCGCTGCGGGCTCCCGCCCGGAACTGTTCGCAGCATGATAACACTGTTTAGAAACCTCTTGAAAATTCCGAGCACTTTTCTTCGATTTCGCAGTCTGAATCGAGAGTTACGATGAGCGCGTAATTTAAAAAGATCATTGGTCGGGCTCTTCCGAGTCATTGTAGAAATGTCGCGTGTTGTGCTTTTGAAAACACTTGGCTCCGAAAGCACTCCTATGAGGACTCTCCCCGCACACGACCTTGCGCTCTCGGTCGAGGTGTCCCGGCAGGAGGTCGGAGTACAGCAGGTAGTCCGGCTCCAAGTCGTCCTCGCTGATGCCGCTGGCACTCAGGTTCCGGATCATCTTTGCCGTGTCGCTCTCCGCGTCCACCGTGAGGTGCGTGACCACGCGAGTGATCTTCCTGTGTCAAAGCCCACCAATGCTGCTGATGCCTCTTGTCTTTATTAATTGTCTTTATTTTTTTAGTCTTCCTGCCCTCAATTGCGTGCAAAATTTCACGCTGTCCTCCAATCGGTTTTGGAACCCGAATCACATACCTCCGCATATCTATTTTGGGTACAACCTTTTTGATTTATGCGACTTTTATGAAATAGAAAAACTGTTTTTTTGTTGTTTTTTTTTTGGGGGGGGGGGGCGGGCAGGGAAATTTTCAAATTTAACCCCAGCCAGGAATGCTGCTGAAATAACGCCAGATCGATACCGAGAGAGTCTATTTTCGAACCCATCGACATCGATTCGATATCGTTTCGACAATCTTTTCCTGGCTGCGGCCTACCGGAACTGGTCGTGCACGTGTGCGGTGCTGATGGACGGCGGATCCTTCTCCCTGGCCAGCTGCACGAGCTGGTCTGACACCTGCCCCGCCAGCGCCCCCATCTGCTCCGTCATGTCGTCCAGGAGCGCGCCCGCCTCGCGGACCCCGACGTCCGCCAGCGAGCCCATTATCTGGGTGTACTGCCACCACAGCGCCCGGTGCGGCTTGTCGCCTATGTACTGTCAACGCCCGGTGATGCAGGTCAGGTCGTCCGGGATCTCCAGTCCATCCACTCCAGCCCATCCAGCCCGTGGTCAGCGGGACACAATAGACAGCCATCCGCGGTCTTACGGCCGCGGGGTACCGACTGGAAATGCCTTTGCAGACGTCTCAGCCACGGAGACGGTGTTGTAGTCGGCCCCTTACGTGTTTGCACATGGCGGCGATGCGCGCCAAGTCAGCCTGCGGCGGAGTCTCGCCGTTCTCCAGGATGGCGCTGAGCACGGAGGCGAGCATCACGGAGGCCACTGCCTCATAGGAGTACGGAGGCCATCAGTTCAGTGGCTGGGCTGAGCAGGCTAAGCGAGGCTTCCTCAGGTCCCCGCACTCACCCATGTCGTTGCCTCTCTTGAACCTGAGCGCCGCCCGCTCGATGGTCATCGCGAGGCTGATGCTGGATGGTCGTCCCTGCAGACCACAAGATTTCATTTCAATATGGAACTGTTTTCGTAAAATGTTACGAATGTCAATGACACTGCTTGGTGGCGGTGCACTTGCCCCTTTAGTCTCCAAGCTGACGGTCCACTCAGTTCCCCAGGGCGTGGTGGCCACCACCTCGAGGGGCTGGTCGAGGAACACCAGCGCCACGCCCACGCCGTGGAACGTGTAGCCCACCAGGATGAGGCCTGCAATGTCCGGGGGGTTCTAATATGCTGGAAATGGAGAGAGACAGCGCCGGCGACAGCCGTACCTCCAGAGGGCCGCGGGTTCAAATACTGCCGGCGCTGGCTCACCTCCAGACACGGGCCGCTGGAAGAACTTGTAGAGCGAGCGGGCCGTCCACCGAGAGTGCATCTCGCTCTGGTCCTCGCAGTAGACGGCGGTGCGCACGCCGGCACCTGACAGGCTGCACGAGTGGTTGGCCGGCGGGATGGCGAGCAGCTCGTATGTGCCCACCTGCATCCAGGCGCCGTCCAGCGACGCTGCCGAGTACCGGTCGATTACATGTGGAATTATCGTGTACGGTGAGGAGGCGGTAAGCGATAGGTTAGGCGGAGGTGGTGTTGGCCAGGGCGGTGGCGGGGCCGAGCTCAAAATACATGGTTGGGAAAAAAATGAGTTTTGCTGCGCCTAACCACGGCGACCAGGGCTAATAGAAGGGTTCGCAAGCAAACACTAACATAAAATACACCTCGGGCCAGCCCCGGCCCAGCCTCCACTCCCCCCACCCTGCTTCCGGGCTGCTCGACGCGTCGCGGTGCTCACCGCTCAGATTAACGAGGTAGCTGGGGTGGCCGACGAGGGTCGGCGGTGCGACGATGAAGCGGCGGCCCTTGTAGCCGACGGGGACGACCGGCTCATCCTGGCCGTCGACCTCCAGCGCCGCGCCCAGCGACCAGGATAGCCTCGGGCACGCCTCCGAGCACTCGGCCCGCAGTGAGACGTGCTCTGAGCTCAGCGAGCCCAGGCCGACGCCACAGTTCCGTTCGCACCTGCAGGGAAGGGCGGGGTCTAGTTCTAGTACGGGACGGCCGGATAGATGACGCATGACGCCGACTATGACGCGGGGATTCCATGGACGTACACGATGTCCACGTTCATGGAGAGCCTGTCGTCCACGGTGACGGCCTGCTGGACCACCAGCGTCTCTAGGTAGGGACGCGAGGCCGCGAGGACGACAAGGAAACGCTGGCCGTCGTAGAGCGCGCTCGGGGGCACCGTCACCTGCATGCCTGGGGAGGCGGGTGCGTGAAACAGTTGGCAGCAGTCACAACCGCGACGAGTTTCTCATACCGGTGGTCGTCCGGAAGGGGCAGGGGTCGGGGCCCGGCGTGCAGCGCCAGACGAAGGCCACCCGCTGCAGGTCGTTCTCGTTGAGGTCCACGGAGGCGCTGGCGTCCAGGACGAGCGGCAAGCGCGGTGAGACAGTGCGCGCGGCGCCGCCCAGCAGCACCAGTTGCAGCGGGGCGGGCACGATCACGAAGAAGCCCTGCAGTATGTAGCCCATGCTCTTCACTTTCGTATCGCTATTACCTCCACACTTCACTACACTTCCACACAACTAACCACGACGAACTCCACAAGGCGGGTGCCGTTCCAGGCGCTGAACCGGAGGCCGTGCTTGCCGATGGGCAAGACGAAGGGGTCGGAATGAAAGCGCATCACGACGGGCGCGGCCACTTCCGGCATCACCTCCTGTGCTGCGGCCACCACCAAAACCAAAACTTATTTTGCTGCGAGGAGGGGGGGGGGCAGATAATTTTTCCAGCGAGATACAAGTAGATAGAAATATATCAATCTTTCTTCCCCCCCCCCCCTTAAAAAAATCAAATCATACGGCAAGCACGAATTACACGCAAGAAACGTTTCCCTGGGCAGGCGCACCCGAAGCCAACCGGGGCATAGTAGTACCAACAAGCGTGCGGAGAGAAGCTACAAGTGGGGTACGCTCACCTGCAGTGCCTATGTGCAGCACGAGGGCGAAGGTGAACGAGAACTCCTCGAGAGCTGTGAGAACGGGCTTGTTCAGATCTGAAACCAACATGATAAAATTTCATTTCAAAATGTTTGCATCAAACCGAACAGTCCAAAATTTTCTCGAACCGAACAAAGCTGCGCTCGAATTCAAAACGAACACGAACAGAAATAAAACTAAAATTAACCACAATAGAGAGGGTGGGCGGAGTGGTGGTTGACCTCAAAATATATTGTGTAGAGCAGAGAGCAGATCAACGCTCATTTCTGATCAATTTATTGCACTACGATAATTACAGCTGGCCTCTTCTCAAAAAAATTGTTTGAAAGCGATCGGATCTGTCGAGATCTTTCGAACAGTTCGAGCACGGACGATCGTCCTTGATCGAACAAAAACACGTTCGGTTCGTCTTGGTTGGAATCTGAACACGTTCGCACACCACTGTACTCCTCCGTGTGGCCCCGGGACGACTCCAGCTCCTGCGCCTCTCCGAGGACCTGGATGGGATCCCGCCGGCTCCAGTGAGGCATATACTCCTCCTTCTCGAACAAATTTCCCCTTTAACAGACAACAACGACGGGAAGATCTTGATGAGAAAAATGCGAGGGATCCGGCAAAAGAAAATGCAAGGAGTGTGAGGCTCAAATTCCGGTGGCAGCATGCGAGACTCACAATTCCGGTATGCTGAGAATCATGGTGTTGTCCTGACTCGGAGGGATGACCACCTTGAGTTGGAAGTGGTGCTTCATATCCAGGCCCAGCGGGCCCAGCCCTGGCGGCTCGTTGGCCAGGATGATGTAGTTGTCGGCGGCAGGGCCTTCGGACAGCTGCTTGTTGAACACGTGCCTGAGCAGCACCATGTAGCGCCGACCTGTACCCACACATCGCAATAAAGTGCTCCGGAGAAGTCGATTACGACGCTGTTCCGTTGTCCGTTGAACCCATCGGTGGGCGCAACGTGGTCTGTGGACGGCCCTAACCTCGAGGCATGGCGTTGTAGGCCGGAGTGCCCGGGGCGAGCGCGTCCATCTTCAGGGCCTGCACCTCCTGCTGCAGGTAGCCCGTGAAGAACTCCTTCCCGTTCCTGACGTCCACGACGCTGTCCCCCCAGATCACCTGCGAGAAGGTCCGGCTCGTGTGAGTGGCAGAAGGAATGAGTTGGGCCACTGAGCGGTCGTCGGTCGTGTCACCTTGAGGGTGAGGTTCTGACCGAGCTCCTGGACGCTCACGAGCACCAATAAGTCCTCGAAGAGAGCGACCTTCGGCTGGTAGACGAAGTACGGCGCCGACGCGGTTCTCGTCGCGTCGGAGGCATCTAGAGGGGCACGAAAGGGAGAAATTAGATGAAGAAAACGCGCCACGGAAAACAGTAGCTCCGAACCCGAGAAGCTTCCATATACATCTCCCGGGTTTCCCCGCGGGACTTTCTCTCGAGGCTCAAAGTGTGAGATTACAATCACCGTTCAAAATTTTCAGGACTGATGTACCCCTTCGCTCCACCCACCGATGGGCGTTACGTAATATGTGAGCGGGTTTTCCCCGCCCTGCCTGCTCCGCCTGCGCCGGCCGGACTGTTGTTCGCCGTGGCGCCACAGCGGCTACCGCCCGCTGCCGCCGGGAGCAACGACCGCGTCGTGACGGTTTGTGCCTATTGGTGCCTATCTGCCTCGCCACACTGTCGTCCGGGGATGTAACTCAGTGGTAGAGTGTCTGCTTCGCATGCTGAAAGTCCTGGGTTCAAATCCCAGCATCTCCACCCCATATTTTTTTCCGGTGACGCAACACCACCGATTGGCATCGACCTACGCTAAACGCACGGATTGAAATACCAGCCCTGGTCGGGTGGTATGAGGTTTTTGTTTTCGGCCTATTTGTAATGAACATACTGGTTCATACTCACTGCGTGTACAATGAAGTCCCGTTAGCGTCTCGTTTCTGCACCGAGTGCAGTAAAATGCATGGAAAGTGTTGACGCAGGACCCAGGGGCGCACTTGGAGGAAAATTTATCTTGAATAGCACAGAAATCCTGTAGAGTGTTGCAGTCAGGACCAACGAAACCTGGTTAGGGCATATTAAGAGGCCGTAAGGACGTGGATGGGCGGGAGGGCGTCAAGAACTTAGATCTCTCGAAAGAAAGAAATGGCTGATTAGCTTAACATTGAGAGCCTAATCCTCTCTAGATGAGAATATGCAGCTATTTGGCACTATTTAGGATGGTGATACACATTTTTTGTGCACGGAGACTTTGGAGAAGAATTTAGTGTGAAGTTCCCAAAGATTTAACTGTGAAAGTACCATACATTAATTCAAAATACGCCAAAGCTTGCGGTGTATTTGTTTCTACGAGAGATCGAAGTGGATCCAGCGATCCAGAAAAGCCCGAACCGCCCGAGCTGGAAGTATAAGAAGTTATAACGACCAAGAAGAAAGCAGGGGAAGTACCACTTCTGTTTGGCGAAACAAATCACGGAATTTCTCATACTTCCTCCAGCGTTACCTTCCGATTTCGGACTTCCGTTTCGAGTTCCTCCGGAATGCTCTATTTGATTTCAACTTGCTTTTACTCTTTGGCACGCACTCACCCTCGAAGCAGGTGCAGGTCCTGCCATCCTCACTGAGTTGACCGCCATTGTAGCAGGGAACGGCCGCGAGCACAAACGGCGCAGGCACCAGGCAAACACTGAAACAGCTATCATTTCTGTGTAGTATCAGAGCAGCCGAGTCCGCAGCCGGTAGTGGTGCTTGCCGATCGCTTTGCGCTTACAGGCAGCAGATGGCAACGGTTCCGCTTCCAGCCAGAACGATCTTCCTTTGGGCGATATCCATAACATCACAGCCAAGGACCCAAAAATTAACACATCCTTCTAAAGCCGACAGTGTTGTCCGTCGTTGACAGTGTTGATTTGAACACGCTGAACACATCCAAAATCAAAACAATCTCGCTGAACAAGGCGTGGGTCGTGGTGACCAGCCGTCAAATCCTACAATACAAGGTCGTTGTCTCCTAGAAGACTCTAGCGATCTGCTTCGAAAATTCGGTCGCGCCAATTAAAAATCCAGCATACCGGCCCCGGCCGCAAACCATCGCAAACGGAACAGATGTGAAGGGTGGCGCTCTTGCTTACGTACCAACTCTACCATACCAAAATCACATTCAAGCAGGAAGCCAACTATTTAAACTTCAAAACATTCCGTCACAAAAGAACATCATCATGTTTAACTAGGAAACTGGTTTCAATTTTTTGCTGTTTTGGTAGTGATAAGCTGATGCTTCTGTACGGTAAGGAAAGAGGGATATACACGTCACCACGTTGTCATTCCGCCGTGTGTTTGTTTTCTTGCTTTTGTTATTGTTGGCTGTGTTATCCCTCCCCTCATTCTATTATTCTATGTTGTTAGGAGATACACAAATTCTTTGGGAGTTTCCTGAAGTTACTTGTTGATTTGCGATTTGAATCGCAAGTTACTACTGCGTGGATTTCATCAGTTGGAATGCACAATAATCCAAAGTGACCATGCCTCGCATGACACCCAAATTCAAGTTTTATATGTGGTTGGTTGTGCTTTGCCTGCTCTCTTTTGGTACGTTCAAACGACAACCGCAATTCGTATCGTTAATTTAATGCTGATGTCAATTTTGTAGATCTTCATGCATAGCTAAAAACCCTTCGCTCACGAACTGTGTACAGTTTGAGTCTTCACGAAGTCATTCGACAGCAAGGAATTAGTGTATTCTTTTGTGCCCAGTTGGGGTTATGTGTTTTAATTGCAGTGCTTCTTATAGTTTTTCCCTTTTATATTTTGAAAAATATTTACCTTAGTGGAGATTAGTGCTCTTCATGGCTTTTTTTATTTTTTGGGGTCGGGGTTTTGGGTTTTATATTTGGGAGGAATATTTGATAGTCCACTGAAACCTATGATTCATGCTCTGTGACACAGAGTGTGTAAGTAAGTTGAATTGCCTTTTCTGAATTTTTAATTGTTTTTTTACAGGTGAATGTCACTATTATGTTACCATATCTGATGATGGCCCCATTGTGCAAGGTGGAACTATCACATTTCAAGCTGAAGTGTATTCCTATGATGGAAGCCGTCCAGAAGGAAGTTTTCGTTTCAGTTGGGCAGATAACACTCTGGCACAGCATTCGTTGGTGGTAAGTAATTATTCGATTAAAACCATTACACCTATTCACAGCTTACTCTTTTTATATAACACCTTTTTGTACACTCTCTTTGTCGTAGATTGAAACTCAGTATCCAAACGCCACTTGGAATGTAACATACCCAAGAGAATTTTACCCTGGTCCATATGAGGTCCAAGTCAATGTTGACAAATTTGACTACATTTTATACCACAGCATTTGTAGTCGAAGACAAATGTTCAATATATCAGGTTAGTGTGCTGATACTTGTTGTAGGCTTGTCGTGTGATTGTTTATCTAATATTTTTTATCTTACATTGTAGCTTTGTTAAATGGAAGAATGGAACTGGTTCAAGGTAGCCTAATCAATACTAATTTTGTATCGAATGACACCCAAGTTCAGCATGAAATTGTTCTCTCCAGAGCAGATCATGCATTTCTGAAAAATGCTACTGAAGTCTCTACATACTGGTAAGTTCTGTGTTTTATGTGTTCTTCCTTACAATATAATGGCCACATGTTATTGAATTTATCTTGTGCCCTCAGGTTTGTGGACTGCATTTTCTATGGCCAGTCAGAAGACTTCACTTTTAATTATTCATATGCAGCAGTTGGAGCAGATCACAATATTGAAGCCCTGGTTGTTGCTTCTTTTGAACCAATTATTACAACGACAACTCCTCCTACAACCACAACCTCGACAACTCCTTCTACAACGACCACTACCACACCTTCAACAACCACCTCATCAACTGTACATCCAAGTACCATTGCAGCATCATCTGCTTCCCCTTCAGCAACTCTCGAGAATACTGGAAATTCAGGTCTAAACACAAATGAAGTGGGAACCACCGTTCATCAGGGTTCAACTCCTGCTAATGGAACTCATATCAAGGTCCCATATGTTTGTCTAAATTCTTCAATAGTTCCCCCTGATACCAAAAAAACATATGGTTACTTTCACAGAAAAATTAGTGTGAGAGGTGAGCAATATTGCTATGTTTAAACACTTCATAGTAACTTTATAACTTTACTATTTGTGTGTTTTTTGTTTTTATCAATGTTCTTTCTTTTTTTCAGCTCCTATCAAAAACATAACAATTCAAGGCACAAATTGGTTGCAAGAGTTTGAAACACTTGACTTACAGGTTGTCTGTAGGGGATCAGCTAATTTCAGTGCTTGTAACCTTAAAAAGCCTGCAGATTACAATTCCACTGGTGTGTAAAGTACAGATTACAGATATGATGTTTGTGCTATTCGTAATTTATGTATTAAACACGTTCTAATTTTTTTTTTTTTTTGTCTTTTCCAACTTTAGGTGAAGAAACCTGTCCTCCAAGTCAAATTTCTGTCTCTCCCGTTTGCCAATTTAATGTTTCACAATTTTACTCCTCTTCTAATTACACAGTACTCTTCATTATTAGCAATGATGTCTCCAAGATAGTTTATCCTATCAAAGTTATTTTATATAAAGGTAGGAATCAATGTGCTAAGTATTGCGTTTTGAGTTGATTACAATAAGTTTTGGTATTATATTTTTGGTTTTTTTGCAGTACAAAAACATGCACAACTGTCTGTTATTGTTGTCCCAGTTGTGTGCAGTCTAATTGCTGTCATATTGGTAGTGTTTGGAGTGGCCTATTATGTTCAAAGGCGTAAAAGGTTTGTAAAATACTACCTTTCTAATATCTGTGAAAGTTAGCCCTCCTTCCCGACCGATCATTCTCTACTTATACCTTTCTTTCTCTAGGTTCACTGTTGAAGTGGCTGATTTTGATTTTGGCCATGGAGTAGGGGACATGGAATACAAGACATTCAGAGAACGCTTGAGAGAAGCTGTGTTAAATTCAGTCAACCGAGACTTTGGAGTTGATGGAGAGGGTAATGTTTGGTCACCCAGCCGGAAGTATGGTAGCATGCAGTGACCCAGGTTGCCCTCGGGGCCAAGCAGGTACGTTTCTGTTTTTAAAAAAAATTGCTGGGCTTTCATATCCAGCAGAAATTAAAGATTTATTTTTTATTACAATAGTTCTAACACCATTGAGAAGAATGTATTTTTTTCTTTTTCCAGGGCGCATGACACCCACCCATATGAGGGCTATTGATTTTTACAGTTCTGTACATGTGATGATAGGAGTGCACTCAGTGTAAACATTGTGACATTGAATTCTTCAGCTCTTTGATTGACTTTCATGTTCCGGGCTGAATATTAGAAATTAACCTCTACAATTTTGGAATGGTTTGTGATCATTTATCAAATACTAGAGAGAGAGACCAAATGAAAGTATCAGACTGGTTATTATGGGATTTTAAATATGTACCAACCTAATTATTGGAAAAATTTGCAAGGGATAGTATTGAATTATTACCAAAAAGTCTTAACAATCCTGTGTTTTTGGGTTGAATTTTATTTTAAGCAAATCAAATTTCCTTCAATTCGTAACCACTTTTAGGCCTAGGTATGAGACTTCCAATTTATCAAATTGTGTTTCCCTTATTGCTAACTATTGTGCGTACTGTGCTCTTTGTGTTCCTGAACTATATTAAATGTATTAGGCAAGATGTACATTTTGTCTAGTGCTGGACTAACATTTTGATTACTAATCTGAAAATTACAATCTAATTAATTTGAAACTGCCTTGAAATTTTGTGAGGTGTTAATTTGAATCAATAGTGGAAACTTTACTTTAATTGACTAGGCAAGCCAGTCCTAGTAAACTGTATATATGGGCTTGAAGGGGTGTGTTTTAAGATGTGTGTGATATGTACCGTAAGTCAGATTCCTTTGTCATGTGAACAAACTGCACAAAGTAATAGTTTTAAAATAATGATGAGTCTTTTCTGAGCCTTCTCATTTGTGACTTTAGAAAAGAGCCATTTTTGTGAGTACAATGCTGTGATAGAAAACTTTCCAAGACCATCTTTTTGAAAAAATAAAATCTCTGCTTTTGTTGTCTTTATTTTATAGAATACTTGTGATTTTGCATGTGGAAATATTAAAATATTGTGGCTCTGCAAGTTCAGAAGCCGTTTGTTTCTTTCTTTACTTTGAATATTTGAAATATGGTCTAAAGATTCAGAACATATATGATGAAATTCTGCATAAAATCTGTTTTGTACTGTCATCTGTGTTTTGTACTGTCATCTGTGTTTTGCACTGTCATCTGTGTTTTGTAGAGTTAGCTTATAGCGCATGACACAGTACCAAGCTCTGCACCACTGAGACATGAGACAATGCCATTGCATTGATTTCTTATTTTACTGTGTTGATAAGCAATCAAAGAATTTCATTAATTAAAATAAATCCTCTAAGGATCCTTGGGTTCTCTCGTGAATTCAACTTTGAACTGTTCTGGAAAGTCTTATTTCCTTATTCTTGCTTACTTCTTTCAAAAGTGATAGTGGAACTTAATGTTTAGCAACAAGTTACTGACAGAATAAAGGCATGCTAGTGCTTTTGACTGGATTAGTTTACTAAGGTCAGAAACCAACTATTTGAGAAAGGAAAGTATTCCTAAAGCTTTGCACATGCATATAAATTTTTGTACATATTGGTTTGGTTTACCTCGAATTACAGTTTTATTCACTTGATTCCAGTTGGTAACAAAGTGCTTTTGCCTGTCATGTCTGGCTGTGATCTACCATATACTTTTTTAATGTAGTGTATATAAATAATCAATTTCTTGTAGTCAGTAGAGTTGTATTTCATCATACTGATCGCTGTTTTACTTAAATCCATGTGTGCTTTTTTTATTCTGGGTGCAGTTAAATAAATTACTGTTGCAGCCACTCTTCGTTTTTTTTATCATTCCTCTCCTAATTCATCAACGTTACCTGAAAGTAAGAATATAAACAGCCCATTTGTCGGAGCAATCTTTCAATTCCCTTTTTTCCTCTTGACTGAGTGAAGTCGGAACACAACTGGTGATTCACTTAGGGAAGGGTGATTATTAATTAAATTTCGGTTCTGTCGTCCACCTGTTTATTGTGCTTAAGTCAACAAGTATACATTACATTTACACTAGAAGTGGGGAAAGAAACAAAAAGAAATAGGGGAAAACGGGTTTGTCTGCTTCCGCGAATGACGAGAAGTGGGACTCGAACTCCAAACCTCGGAAAACGCCGTGCGACATTGGATTGGACGCCGTATCGCGGTTGTTCGCTACCCCACCCCACCCCCATGCCCCACAGGCCGAGAAGAAGCCAAAAGCCCAAAGCTACTGTGGGCACTGGATAACACACATTATTTAAGTAATTATTTATTTATTGATTGATTGGAAGCCGGAAAGTGCAGAGATATCGGATCGCCTTGTGGACGCAGACGAGTGCTGGTGCTGCTGTGTGCGGGCAGTGCGGCGTGGGGTGGGGGGGTGGAGGCGGGCGGGGCGGGCGGGCTGAGGCCGCGGAAGCAGACGATGCCGCCTCCACAGTTTCTTCACCTGCGGTCCGCGAACCTGGACCACAAGATGTTGTCCCCACGCTCCATCTGCAACAAGAGGCGGGAAACGATTACAATTTAAAATCTCCAGCAGATGGCAACCTCCCCGTCCAGTTTGCATGCATGCATGCATGTATGCAGACGCATAGCCGCCAGCCCCTCTGTTGAGCGTTGGTGCCACGTGCATCTCTCTCTCTCTCTCTCTCTCTAAGGGGTGGGGGGGGGGGGCTTTACACGGACAGACATGGCGCTAATGGCACTGTCCGTGCGCACCTGATGAGTTCCACGCCGAAAGGGCACGTCGTCGGACAGCACATTTTCGATTTCCTCGGTAGTGGGTCACTTTGTAGGTCCAACACAGAACAATAATGTTGGTCCGAAAAATACAAAAAGTTGGCCCGGCGCTCATGCCAAGCGAAGATTTTCTCACGTACTTCAATAGGAGGCGCTCACACACTCAATTTTCAATTCACCGTAATACAGGGGGCAGTAGTAGCATGTGTATAGACGCTGTCCTCAAATTTTTATCGAAATCGGTTCTGACGTCTTCAAAATATATCCACCCCCTGCTCCCCCCTCCCCGCAGAAAATCAGAAAAGGAGCAGATCTTGTTGGGGCAAAAAAATTAAATGTTGAGGCGAAATTTTTTACTGTCGGTCACACAAAGTGACTTGGTACTGTATCGAGGAAATGCAAAATAGTATGTTGTCAGATGACCTGCTCTTTTGGTTTGAAACTCATCACACCTGCCCTGCCCTCTCCCACCGTTCTGTAATGAGAGTAAATTAAACGTCATGCCAAACTTACCCCCCCCCCCCCCCCCCAACCCCCGGGCCCCCGGGCCATACTTGACGCACGATGTCCTACAAAAGACCGCGGCCACGCTTTTGTGCCTTTTCTGTCGCTCGCGCCCGTCCTCCCCGCCCGTCCCCGTTCTCTCTTAGCGCGGCGTTTAGCCGTCAAAGGGGCGCCACCATCGGCCACCGCGGGCCGCCGTCAACCACCCCACCTCACAGCGCCACAGCCCCGGTATCGCTTTTTAATAACAACGGCGCCCATCACTCCGAGCCTCCAAGGGGAACGCCGCTGCCGCCGGAACAAGAAACAACCCCGCCGAATTTCTCATCCGCAACACCGACCTTGCTCTCTCCAGCATCCAGCCTGTTCACGAATATCAAGTGCGGGTTCAAATTAATACAGACTTGACGATATCTTTCCGGATTCTCGGACCCATCAGCAGCCCCCCCCCCCCCCAGATAATCATTGAAGTCATCATTACAAGGGGGTGGCCAGGCCGGCGGAGAGTACTGCAAACGCGGTGAGGACGACCCTCCCCCTCTCTGTCACGCCTCCGCGCTGCTTTGCTTGCCGTCGCTGATTGGCCCTGGGGCCTGGGGTCATCCCCTTTGGCCGATCGGCTGCCAATTAAAATTCGTATTCGGAGCAGCGAAAGAGGGAGATGCCATCTTCCTAACTGAACTGCGTAACAAGTGCACTCGTTACTCCAAAGCGACTCTTGGGTGCCCGCGGCGGAGGAAGGGTAGAGCAGGGCCGGCAGCCGATGTGGGCAGGGCACGGCTCGAGGAAATGTGGCCGCCGGAGAAACACTCGAGGGCGATGGCAAAGTGGTGAGTGAGCGGCCGCGGCCGCGGCGGAGCGCCTGCGAAATGGAGGGTAGGCCAGCCCGCCGCGCACGGGTGCGCCGCCCGCCACATGTTGCCTACCCAGCCGGGCGTTCCCCGGGCCTCCGCACTCCGTCCGTGTCGGCCGGGCAAAGCGAGCTGTGCGGTCCTCTGCTTCACAACATCGCGGCGGAGGTAGCCACTCCCCTCCCTCCCTCCCTCCCTCCGCTCCTCTCCTCCCTCCCGTCCTCCTCCACGCTACGTTCCGTTACTCATCCCGGACCCCCGCAAAGACACGGGGCGGCAGCAGCAGCGGAGGTTGTTTGCCAAGGGGATGATGGCGGATCCGGGACGCCCCCGAGGACTGGGGGGTGTCGGAAGAGGGAACCCACCTCACGCCGAGGACCAACCCTCGCCAAGGACCAAGCCCCAACCGAGGACCAAATCCCCAGCGAGGGTAGGACCGGAGGTCCCGCCGAGGACCAGAAGCCCGCCGAGGACCAAACCCTGCTGAGGACCAACCCCCCAGCTGAGGACCGAACCCCGCTGAGGACCAACCTGCCTGCCGAGGACCAAACCCCGCTGAGGACCAACCCCCCCACCGAGGACCAAACCCGCTGAGGACCAACCCCCCCGGCGAGGACCAACCCCTCCGCCGAGGACGGCCCCTCGCGGCCGCGCGTGCTATGGCTTTGCGGTGTTTCTTCCGAAGCCATAAAATTGCTGGTGGTTTGGTCGGACTGGGTAGTAAATTTGTTATTATTAAAAGAATGCACTGCCCCCAAGCCGCAGGCCGACGGGATGTCGGGGGATGCAGGAGAGAGGGAGGGAGGGAGGGAGGGAGGGAGGGAGGGAGGGGTACAATAACTGGCTGGACATATGGCGTTGCCACGCGCCGCGAGGAGCCGTTGTGGTTGTTACCGCACTTCAGGAGAAGCGTCGATCCGCACTCTTTGGGTTCGTAGAGTACGTAATTCATGGACAACCCCGTACGATGCACCGAGGCCCGATGCCCGAGGCTCAGTCAGCGCCCTCCTCAGCCCAGTCCTGCCGAGGGGCGCACAGCGACACACTTCCCCCTTGGTGACCGGATTACCCCGGATGACCGCACCTGAGCTGAGATAGTCCGTAATGCCCCGGAAGAGCCTCGAAATCGCATAATTTAGCGAAACTCGTCCACGCGCGCCTCATAATCCTGTTTATATTTTAGGCTCTGAATGTGACCGCTTGATAAGCGAGCGGAGCGGTTTTTTTGTTGTTGTTTTTTTTTGAGGGGTTGGGGGGGGGGGGGGGCAGTGCTGCGCACTATGACTCAGGCGCTCAAATAAACTCTTCCGCGCTATATGGACTCCCGTCGCTGTCGGGCAGCTGCCACAGCTGCTGGCAGCAGGCAGCAGGCGCGCACTGCACCGCCCAGACCGGGCTGGCGGCGCCCGGCAGCTGGCAGACGCGACGCGCGGGCCGGGTGACACCGCTGCTGCCGCTGTGCCGCTCCACTCCACCCCGCTCCGAGCCCATATACCCTTGAAAAGTTATTAATCCCCGGACGGTCCATCATCGGAAAGTTTGTTGGAGAGCGCGGTGGCGGTGGTGGGGCAGTGACAGGTGCGCGGCACGGCGCGGCACGGCGCGGCACGGCGCGGCACGGCGAGAGGAGGTCGACGACACGGACACGGCCGCGCCAGGAAGCAGAAGCAGACGCATCAGCCGCAGGGCAGCAGTCCTGCCAACACGCGCCGCCGTGTTTTACGGCTCCTTCATTACAGGCCCGGCCAGGCCCGGCGCCCGGACCGTTATTCGCAGCATTGACCGCGCTCACCCCGCACCTGCTGCTATGGAGATCGCCTGCCCTCTGTCTCTGCACTAAAACAGAAGTCTGCCGTTCGAAGAGGGTGGAAAAACACTCTCAACACACTCTCTCTCACACTCACATTCGCTAGCACAATTTTTTTCGAAGCGGTGTTACCCCTTGCCTGCTTGTCACTCACCTGATTCGCGTCGTCTGCGTTTGCAGGGATGGGTCCTAGGTCCAGGAAGTGCGCCTCGGATCGCTTTCCGTACCTGCAGAAGAGACACACGCCTGTCAGGCCTGATCAGGATGCAAGCCCAGGACCCAGTGGAGTGTCCTGGGGCGAGAGGCACTCAAGGATGCCCCAACTCGACGAAATTTAGGACACATAAGTCTCCTAAAGTCAATCTAGATTTTTGTTTTTAAATCTAAGTACATTAACTTATTCTAATCTATAATTAAATGGAACTCCACCCAAATGTTCCTCAAGATTCACTCAAAATATCCTGAAATTCAATCTCATTTCCCTGTTCTGGTCATGTTCCCGATTCATGCGAGCCTTCCTCACCCTATCGGAGAGGTGGGGGGGGGGGCGCAAAATACTGCTTGTCTGAAAATCAACTAAAAAATCAGATGCGACCAGTAGTTTTTCCTCTCCGCGGCTACCCTTACAACAGGGTGGTGGCGCGGACGCGCTATTTGCTATTTCGCGCCGCGTTTTGCGCCATTCCAGAGGCTGACTGGACGCCGACGCCGCGTCCACGAGAGGCCTCTAATTATACTAACGATGCGAAGCGCAGCAGGGGTTTATTTTGCTGCCACCGGATCTCTGCATCACCCTCTGTCAGATCTGGCCCTGCAGCACAACGCTGTGGCTCCAGTTCGCCAACATCGATGTGTCGCCCTGACTTTGGGAACGTCGTCCATCAGATGAGCCTTGCTGCGGGCTGCTGCTCACCGCGGCCGGTTGATCATCTTGTAGCGGTTGTCCAGGTCCTGCAGCATGAGCAGCTTGTAGGCCTGCTTCAGCTTGACGAGGTCCTCGCCCGGCTTGGCTCCAGGGTCACTGCGAACCAAACAACAGAACCATCGCAGGCGTCAATTGGGCGAGCGCTACACATCGTCACCTCGGAGGGGCGGGGAGGGGGAGCCTAGAAAGGTTAGGTGGGCCTATGTCCTGCTGATTTTGTTTTCCGTCCGTAGATTTCTTTCTCGCGGCGTCGTTGTTCCGCTGATTCATTTAAGGTGCTGTAATTGCGTTTGCATTTTAAAGTTTCCCTCGCCTCCAGCTGCGGGGGCTGCGGGGGCGCCACTCAGGTTACACTGTGGGAGCCGCTGTTGGAAACTTCTGGACAAATTGCACTGCAAAAGATTTGATGGAGTCGCTCTGCATCGTATTAATGTTGTGGGCGAGTTAATCGAATATATCTTAAATATTTTGCACCTTGCGCTTTTTCACGAAACCTTTTGAAAATCCTGATACATTTGCGTGGTGTCCGCCTTGTTTTCCAGTCAAATTGCTTTGTAGTTTTCCAACAAAACTTGTGAGAGTGCAGGAGCCCGCACGTGTGGTCGCCGCGCTCAACCCCCGGCGTGCTGTATGTGGGGGTGCCGATGGCGCCCGGCCCGCCTCCACGCCTGCCGAGTTCCAGGTGCCCCAGGTACTCGCCTGAGGCCGCTGTTGTTGCCGTGACCCGCGGCAGTGCCCCTGTGCCGTGCCAGAAAACGGTAGCAAAGCAGTTGACGCGCGAGCTTCAAAAACAATCCACACCAGAGTACACGCAGACACCGCGGCTCCTGTGCTGTGGCCGGATTCAATCTGCGGCGCTTGGCTGGCCGCTGTTTGAGTTATCTCCCCAAGGAGAATAAATGATAATAACAAAAATATTAGGGGGAGGGGGAGATGGGACATGTTACCGCGTTGCTTGCTCTCCGGATGTTGGCGCCGCTCGGCATCACGCCGTGTCTCCCCTCCCTATTCTTAGCCCTCTCCGCCCCCCTGCTGCTGAAATGCATTTTGGAACGCGTTTATTATCGAGCTCTGCCGTGGCCGTGCCATGGCCGTGCTGTGCCTGTGCGCGTGTCAACACTGATGAGAGGGCGGGCGGGTAACTCATGACAGACAGCACATCTGCTCTTATTCTTAGCCCCGCCGTATCGGTAGAACTCTTCCCTCTTAAAATACACACAGCTGCCGTGTTAAAAGACCCTTTTATAGGCACATTTATTATAACGTTCTGCACAGCCTACGTACAATGTACGATGCAGCTACCGCTTCACCTCGTGGTGCGTCGCTCGCACCAGACTCAGAGAAAACGCCGATGATTGCTTCGCAAATTGATACCGTTCCTCTGACGTAGATTTTGTTGACGAAATATTTTGTTGTGGTGCTTATACCTCTATATGTTGAAGCAAACTAACTTTTCTGTGGTGCAACTAACAAATGGTCTTCCAACGAAATTTTAGCTCTCAGAACCAGATTTACTGCTTGGGGAAATCAACTTTAAAATTAGAAACAAACACTAATTCTATTTTTCTCCGTGCAGCAGCGGTTGTCACCGGCTATTGTTCAGCTTCAACACGCGGACGACATACTTCTTTAAGTTTGAGAACCTACCTGCATAACCTACACGTCAACCTACACAATGCACAGCAGCAGAAAATGGGAAACTCGAGAACCAACGAAGAGACAGAGTGAGATACAAGTACACTAGCACGCCTACAATAGGTAACAGAGGCATGTGCGCGGGGGTGCAGCTACGGGTGCGGAGGCGAGAATCCACTCTGTGCGTCAAAACGTGATGAGAAAGAAGAGAGGAGGAGAGAAAGTGGCGTGTGCGATATGATAGGCTACCCACGCAGCAAACAAACATCCATAAACTGAATTTTTTCCCCTCACCAACCAAACCGGGACCATCAAATATCATCAGTCCCCCCTCCCCCCAACCCCCCGCAGCTGCAATAGAAGGGATGCATACGCGGTACGGTCATATGTGTACAGACGTGCGCACCCACACACGGCACAGTACGGGGGCCGTCGACTCCAAAAGAGTCTGCGTCGACCGTTCCGCGCTCGCCGTGCCCAGCACCGTTTCAGTACCGCAATGCATCCGCCGAGGGGTTTGGCGGTACCTTTTCGCACGCACACATACGCACACATCGGGTACTGAGGCTATAGGGTGATGGCGTGGTGGCTGCATATGGGGTGCATGTAGGGGGAGGGGGGTGGAGGGGGAGAGGAGGGGAAAGCGTAGCGTAAGGCATGTGGCCAGGCCGGCGGCAAACTCACCTCAGACCGTCTGACTGTAAGCTGTGGGGTAGAAAACAAAACATGCATGTTATTGGAGTTACGGCACACACAGGCGGGGAGGCGGCGCGGAGGGAGCGGGAGAGGGGGGCAGGGGCGTGGGTGGGTGTGTGTCTGTGTGTGGAGGGGGGGGGCACACGCAATCGAGGAATATGCAGCAGAAATCCTTGCGCGCGTCCCAATCTCAAAAAATAGCGTCTGCTAGATATGCAGCCCAGACTCCTGTAGGTGCACGAGTGTCGTGCGGGCTGGCCTACCCTGGCACTCGCAGGCGCTCAGCGTCACCGCACTGGTAAAACTTAGGTGTGACTTTACGCCCGATTGAAAGCGTACCCTCAGCTACGCCCGTTTTGAAGCGTGGCAGTCCTATACTACTAACACTGTGTTGCAATATTTGAAACTGCAGTTATATCACTGCAATAATTTGCAAATGATTTGGTTATTGCAAAATAATTGTGTGACATATGTCACTGCAAGGAAATTGCTTAAGAATAGTACACACATATTATTGCAAAAGGTTTGCAAGAACGCATCATTGCAAAATTTTGCAGTGAGCATCGCAGAATTTTGCTGTGATTTTTATCGATGTTTCTCGATTTTCATCGTCACTGCAATTTCATTTACAGAGAACGCGGGGGAATTTCCTCCCTACGCTTCAAGCGGATATGCTTCAAAACGGGCGTCTGGTAACGTCTTATTTTTACCGGCGCGTTCGCGGTTTAGTGTTAGGGGGAATCCGGACGCACTTCATGGAAGTACCCTTCTGTGATTTCAAGAGAAAAGAAAGGACAGAGGGATAGGAGCGTGATTTCACAAAGCGTACCCCCTCCGGCTTCGGGCGACGACAACGCTCTCAGAAGCATGCACTCACCGTTTGGAGTAGATGCGGTCCAGGTCCAGGAGCGCCTTGGTCACCTGGTCCTGGCTGGGCACCCGCTGCGCCAAGGCGCCGGCAATGCACGCCAGGGCCGCCACCATGAACAGGGTGCTGCACTGCATCCTGCCAACACGACGACACAAACGGGGATCTTGGTGACGTTCCCATCGAGTGGAGTGGAGTGGAGTGACGGACTTTCCGATTTGTTGGTGACTTCGTATCAGACTTTTCTCCAATTCTTAGCGCACCTGTTGACCGTGCACGTCTAAAAGGCCTGCCGCGAGTTCACTCCACCCCCACCACCCCTCTTTCCCCCAGCTCCCGGTGTGTACGGTGGCGAACGAGCGAGGGGACGCCGCTGCAGCCGCTACTGCCGCTACTGCTGCCGCTACTGCTGCTGCTGGATGCTGCTGCTGCTGCTGCTGCTGCTGGTGCTGCTGCTGCTGCTGGTGCTGGTGCTGCTGCCGCTGCTGCTAATATGGTCCTCGCACCTTTGGAGCACGCGTTGGCGGGGCGCTGCCGGTGGCCCTTGGCAGCGTATATCGCGTGATTACGCCCCCGCTATTCCCGGCGATGCTGACGTGCCGGGATGTTACCCCTCCCCCCGCAGCGCACGCCTCCGTAAACGGGCGTGTGAATAGAGGTTTCCGATGAGACTTGGAAACGGAAGCTGAAGAACAAACACACTTCCAGACCGTGTTTTCGTTCTTCAGCTTCCGCTCCTGAGCCTCGTTGGACGCTTCTATTTGTCATCGCCGTCAGGCGCGCTTCCGCGGCGTTCCAGAGCTGCCGTAGGCCGCATCGCCGGTGGGGGCCTCTGGGCTCGTGCTGCCCCCAGCTGCCCCCGGCTGCCCCCAGCTGCCCCCGGCTGCCCCCAGCTGCCCCCACCCCTCACACAATGAACACGGCTAAGATATTAGCAGCGCGGGGGGCTGTGCCTGACGGTCCCTGTCCGCCGGCAGCGGGGCGGCACCGCGCCTTACATGGAGGCCTACATGTGCGGGGACCGCCTCCCGCCCTCCCCGCCGTCATCTATGGCGCCATCATCATCAACGCTGTGCCGGGGCGCACCACCCCGCACCGCACACCACTCGAACACCACGCTTGACGCGATATTATGTTTGCGTGCCCGAGCCGAGCCGGGCCGTGCCGGGCCGAGCCGAGCCGAGCCGAGCCGAGCCGAGCCGAGCCGAGCCGAGCCGAGCCGAGCCGAGCCGAGCCGAGCCAGGCCATCCCCGATAGAGCTGCAAGGAGGACGCGACCGGAAACAGGGCGCGCAGAAAAAAGTCGTGATGTGTTTGCGGCGCTGTTTCTGCGGCTCGTCGAGGTCGCCGTCGTGGTGGTTTGCGGCGGCGGCGGCGGCGGCGTGTCTCACCGACGTCTTACCCATTTCCTATCAACAAAGGTCATGACCGCGAACGTCGCCGCCGCGGGAGACGACAACGGAGGGGTGGCCCGTTCGATCGGAAGCTAGATGACGTCGGAAATGTCATCTGTCGGGGCCGGGCCGCGGGGAGGGAAAATTAGAGCACTCACACACCGGGAGAAAAATACCAGTAAGAAAACGCAAAACCTCCGTCAATGGACCCTTTCAGTGGCCACAACATAAAATATTTGTTCGTTCAAGAAAATATTGAGTTGGAAGCAACTAAACGCTTTGCCGTCTGGGCTAGAACTTCTCTAGTTCAAAGACTTGTTTGCCTGAGATTTGCCTTGGCTCAACTGATCTTGTTTCTCCGTGTGCGGTAAACTCTACTGCACAATTTTGTTCATTAACGATTTGGTGGGATCGAGCGACGTTACGTACGTTTGTGAACGGCCGATGATTCCTGCCGGCACACTTTCCGTCGTCACGCACTCTGCCGCACTCTACCGCATATCAGCCCGGGCAAACAAAAGGCCTACCCCGCCGCCCGCACTTGCCGTCCTGCCGTATCTTTCTTTCTCTTCTTTTTTTATTGAGGGGGAGGGGGGAGTGGCGGGGGGCTCGCCGCAATTTTTCCAGCTGCACAACAGCCGTGCGCGCGGAGGGGACTTCTTCTGCCTCCCGATCACACGCGGGATACACGTTTGCCGTTTAATATGACGATCCTCGTCAACCCGAGCGCGCCGCCGCCGCCCCACCGGAACAAAGCAGCCGACCAGCTGAGCATCCAACGGCTGCGGCTGCACGCATATAAATACTGGCCGATCAAGCAGAAGAGGTAGAGCCGAGCCGGCAATACCACCAGGATGCCACTCCGCTGCCGGCTGCCGGGCGGCGGTGGCGCGGGTTATACCCGATAAGGGCGTCACGCGACGTACCACTGAGGGGCGGACAGGCTGGCAGGGCGGGCCTCATCCCTCATCGCAGGCCTCGTACGAGCTGCGTTCGCTGGAGTGCACAATAGAGGTTTCCAATGGGGCCTGGAAACGGAAGTTAGAGAAAAAAAACACGGAAGCTCTCGGGAGCAGGTATGAGAAACTCAAACGGCGTTTTGAATCGATTTGGGGGTAAGGCTCCATATTTGGCTCCGCGCTTGTGCATTTATCATACCTGCTCGAGAGTTTCTCATGTGTTTTTGTTCTTCGTCTTCCGTTGCCAAGTCTCATTGGAAACCCCTATTGGGCGAGGTCTAGGTGTACGGGTGCGTCAGGCCGCGGCGGCGGCACTGGAGACACCGGCAGCGCCAGTGAGCGCCTGCGAAACGATGGGTAGGCCAGCCCGCCGAGCACGGGTGTGCCGCGGACCGCATGTTGCCTACCTAGCCGGGCGCCCCCTTCCCGCAGCTTCAGCCTCAGCCTCGGCGAGCCCCCGCGGGTCCCCGCGCCGCCGTGACGCCTCGCCCTGCGACGTACTTAAGCCCCCGCCAGCCCCTTCTTCCCCTCTCCCCCTGCCTCTCCTCCCTCCCCGCGCTGAGCTGGGCACCGCACGGACTCACAACGGACGGCGCCCCAACCCGCTCCGCCCCGCCCAGCCACGCCTCGCACGCCGGTAATGAATAAGCTATGCATAAATTATGAATTCATTTGACGGTCACCGTGGATTTGGCCGGACCGAACGGCGGCGTGGCGCGGCCTTGGGCCCAACGGGGGCGGCCGGACACCCCGTGTGGGGGCGTGTGGCGTGGCGTGGGCGGCGTGAGGCGCGCAGGTGTGCAGCCGGATCATTTTTTGTCCCCTTCCGCCACCGTTTTGCTCCGCGCGTTTTTAAAGCATTTTATTTCCGGTCGGAAAGTAGAGCCGCGTCGTGTGTCACGTGTCACGTCGAACGGCTGCCGGCAGGGACAGAGGGGTCGTGAGTAAATGTGCAACAGGCCGGGGGGGGGGCAGATCCGTTGCAGACCGGTGCCCCCGGTCCCCAGCCCGCCCCTGGAGGCTGGGCACAGGCTTAGCGTTGCACGCCCGGAACCAGCACCAGGAACCCCAGGGACCTTCCGGGCCTCCGGGCCTCTACGCCTCCGGGCCTCCGGGCCTCCGGGCCTCTGGGCCTCCGGGCCCCCGGCCTGGCCGCGGCCGCCTCCGGGGACCGGGGCCGTCACCAGGACCCAGCACCGAGTACAAGAGTACCATGTTCATGCGTGAAGGTTTTGGAGGGTGTGTGTGTGTGTTTTTTCCATCGTGATTTTTCTACCTGCACTCACTCTATGTACAATTTTCTGCATTAGTTCCGCACAGACTTAAGAATAATGGAGCGCATAGGGTAAGAGGACCAGTGGTAGCCGCTCTAAGAGACCCTCTGAACTAGTGATGGTAACTCCTAGATCTCGCTACCCTTCTAACTTCTAAATCAACTCATTGAGTGTGTGCTGTTCGGTCTGAGCCGCCGTTGCCTCTTCCCTACAGAGGGGTTTGGGTTGCCGCGGCCAGAGGCCGCACCACGGCGGCTCAGCACAGCAGGCCACAGGCGCCACAGACTGCAGGCTGCAGGGTTATTCTTCATCTTGCCGGGATGATCTGAGCGGGGTGCCGCCGCGCCGGCGACCGCGTTTGTCACCCAATCAGACTCGGCGGCGGCGCGCTGTCGCCCCAGGGACACCCTGGAGGCTCGTAAGGTGCGGTCGGGGACCCGGCCCCGGACCCGGGAAGGTAACGCACTGCGCGGCACGGCACGGCACGGCACGGCACGGCACGGCACGGCACGGCACGGCACGGCACGTTGCAGCGAACACTCCCCACGACGAACAGAATGAACACGGCGCAAACTTCTCAACCGAAAAGTTTTGCACAATCTCATACGGAATCATTCTCTTGCCCCGGCGGCTCGGCCTCATGTGCAACAAGTGCAACATTCGTCACGTTTTTGCCGCCTGGAAGGTAGGCAACTCACACATGGAAGTAGGCAAAAAGCGCGACTTGCACCCCCACCCCCTTACATGAAAATCGTGTACACTGGCATTTACTCCGTGCGGTTGGGAGAGGGAGGGGGGGGGGGGCTGTGGACTCACTACGCACTCTTTCTCTCGGCTTGAAAATGGGAAATGTATAGAAACCGCGAATGGGGAAATAAGACGTTCAGAAATGGCTTCAGCTATTTCAAAGAAGCTTGGAGAATTTTCACAAAATTGTTGTAAAAACGGTTTGAATATAGCCGGCATCATTGCGGGGGGGGGGGGGGGGGGGTTTAAATTGGATTCGTTTTAAAACAACCCAGCGACAGGGATGGTACGTCGCAGAAGCACTGGGCGGCACCGTCACCGCCCCTCCCACACACTGACTTACCTGGCTGCTTGAAAGCGGGGTGTCCGTAGAAAAATGGCGTGAAAATTGCTTGAAGATTCACTCACAACACTACTTGTCTTCGTCCCTGCTCTCCCAATCTGTGTCTGTCTCCCTCTCCCTCTGTGTATGTCTCAGTCTCCCGCTCTCTTGCTCTCGCTGGCCGCACGCTCGCCAGCCACCCGCCAACAGGAATGGGCCTCCGCGCGCGCAGCCCCCCCTCTTTATAGGGACGCTGAGCCGGCGGGAGCAGGACCTGCACCCCCGCGGCACGGCGGCACGGCGGCACGGGGAGGGTTGGGTGCGCGCCGCTCCGCCCGACCGGAGGGGGGGGGGGGGGGGGGAGGAGGTTCTTACTGATATATTGCAGTTTGCCGCTGACACGGACGAGTTCGTATATTCATATTTCTGTCTGGAGCATTCACGTCGCTCGCTAACCTCCTCCGCCCCACCAGGCGCAACCCGGCACTCGTCTGCTACGAATCAGTCGATGGAAAAACGCGCAGATTGGAGATGCGACTACAATTACATCTCTATCATCCCGTAGACACAGCTTCTCGAGACCCCCCCCCCTCCCCCTCCCCAAACCCCCACTTCATTTCATATCTTTCTGGAAGAATTCCATGGTGTGTGTCGTCGGTAAGTCTAGCAGGTAGGCACCCCGCAGCTCGGCCTGGCGTGGGACTCGAGGCGCGACTAATGCCGATGAAAGGCGATCCCCGCCCCTCTCGTAGGAGCTGACCAGACCGGACAGCGGTCAGGAGAGAGGAGAGCCGGCGAGCTCGACAACAGAACAGCCCCGCCCCGCCGTACCGAATACAGCCAGCGTCTACAAGGTTATTCTCTTTTTCAAGAAAAATAAATAAATAATTAAATACCATTCTGGTTCATGTGCTATGGGCATTAAGCCAATGTTTCCCAGCTTTCGACGCAACAGCAGAGTGGAGCAATTAGTGCTGATCCCTCCCCAGCGCGGTGCGATGCGCACACGCCCGCACCTGGGGGGGGGGGGGGGGGCTGTGGAACCCCCCGCTTCATGACGGGGTCCTGGCGCTGGGGGTCCGCCCTGGGGACTGGCCAGGCAAAGCCCCAGAGGCCGCCGTCGGCCGGTGCTGATCCTGCCGCACGCAGAACATTGCGTATCCTATCGGCGGGGCGGGGCGGTGCAGCGGCCGTGCGACCAGATAGCCTGCACTGTAAATCCAGGGTTAGAAACGATTTTCGCGTTTCCACAGAAAGCTTTACGCCCTATGGCATCTCAGAGCTACATGGCTAAGGCGTACCGCTGCTTGCACACCCCTCTTAGCATGGAGCTCTCCGCAGCGCTTCATCCAGCCTCCACGGACATGAGAGACACGGCAGTACGAGGCAGTAAAGAAGTCGTGGGAAAATGAGGGAAATCGCCTGATTTTTGAAGTGGAGCGTGGTTTCGGACACGCGATTTTTCATACTTTCCCAGCGGCCGACTTCTAACTGCCGTTTTGGGCTTCTCCGGCGTACTGCTTACGTTCACCCGTGTGCTCGGTACTAAGGGCGTTAGCATGCCATTTTAAACTTTGTGTTTGTGTCCCCACCTACCTCCCCTCTCTTCCCATCTGCCATCGGTGTAAACACGTTCGCCTACCCCACTAGCGCACCTCCGCTCCGTGTATCCAGGTGACATATATGCCGCGGACGTGGCCGAGACACAACACTCCTACAGCCCTCCCTCCCTCCCTCCCACACGCACGCACGCATGCACTCACGCACAAAGGCAGTACAGCACGCCCACTCTATAGGTCAGCGCCAAGCGCCACGGAAAGGCCAGGAAAGGGGCGAGAGAAGCGCATATCGTATTCCAGCGTGCCCTCCCCTCCCCTCCCCTCCTCTCCGCCACAAGACCACGCCTCCCTACCCAGCCCCGAAAGAGGGCGAGTATGTGTTCGAATGTACTAAGGCCTTTCCAATCCCAATCACGCTATCGCGATGGAAAGTTAGAGCTTGAAAATAGCACTCTCAGGAGATGAAAACTCCAAGTCAAAACAGACAGGACAAACTGAACCAAAACTTCAAAATTTTACAATAACCGCCGCAAGAAAACAGCTCATTGACACGTTTTCTGGGACTGGGCCTCGGGTACTCGGTCACAAGCACAACGGGCAGAACCAACGGTGACCACAGTGACCATCTCCAGTCGGACTTGCCGTTGCGAGTCTGTAAGGGCAGACCCCAAGCTGGCCCGACACGGAAGCAACATATCTGCCCCCTCCACGCGCGTGCACACACACACACACAAACACACACACACACACACACACACACACACGAAAATCGACATCCTCATTTAAGAGGAAGCGGGAGGTGAGGGTTTGTTACCAACTTGCCCCACACCCGCTCCTCCGCCTGGAGATATTGGAGAGCCTGTATTTATATAAAATCATAAAGATGGCGCATGCTGCTCCGCCAATTCCGAGACCCCGTTCCCGCTCGGTGCGGTTGCGCGCCCGCGGTGCGGTCTGTTGGCCACGCCATGCAAACAAAAACATCCCCTTCCCCCTCGAACAGCCTGTTGATAAGGGCGAGGGTGGCGGGGGCTATCAACTCCCAGCGCGTAACGTGACGTCATAACGTGACGTCATAACGAGAAGTGAGAACGTAGCGTCATAACGTAACGTTTTAAAGCTTTCACGGAGAATCGGTAAGCAGCAGCAGCAGCAGGTACCGTAGTTTTGACTTTCCTTCCGATCACAGCACCCAGGTGCGTGTCCAGGATTTTCGTTGTTTTTTAGAGGGGTTGGGGTGGGGGGAGGGATGGCGAATGGGACAAGAAGGCGGCGGCCACCCTGCGCGAGCCAACGGTTTCACTCTCTGCGGGACAACAGTGGCTAAAGTATCAATAGCGCGCTGCTCCTCTACACCATAGCTCCGTAGCGTAGTGGGCTAGCGGACCGGTCGACGACCGCAAGGTCCGAAGTTCAACTCTTTGCCGGAGTAAAAAATTTTCTGAAGTCCGCCGACCGAGGATGGTGGGTAAAATATACCAAAAGAACGTGATCAATGTGTGTTGTTTGAGTGACCGCGGACGTTGGGCCGCGGCCATTCCCCGGAGGTTGAATACACTGCTGAGGAACAGTGGTTCGACGCCCAAGCAGGGGAATGGTGCTTGCCAAGACTCGGCAGAAGTTAAATGTAGAGGCCTAGGGTTCGGCCTTCTACATTTTTCAAGCGTAAGGCCTCGGAATCTGGAGTATTCGGGCAACACTTACTTGGATACATGGCGTAGAAGAGTAGAGTACAATCGGCTTCGGCCGTGTACGATCTGGGCATCCTACCTCCCTCTCAATCCGCGAGGGAGTGGCCTCACGGCCACAGACCAACTGGCTGGTCGAAGGGGGTTGACTCCTAAAATCTAGTCAGCGGAAGGGGCGATGTTGGCCGTTGCGGAAGCCTGCCTACCAAGGTGGCTGCGTCGTGCCTGTGTCTTAGCGGCGGTCAACTCCTGGTACACCGGTTCCCATCCGAACACCGAAGTTAAGCAGGAACGGTTCCGGACGGAAGTCTGGGACGAGGTAGGACCCACCCATTTTTGCCGTTTTTTGTTGTTGTTGTTATAAATCCAAAAATGTAGGCAATCCACATAACTTTGCCCCCATCGTCAGCGGACCGCCCCTGGTGCTTCCCTCCAGGCAAAGCCTGCATGTGTTCCCGATGCAGCCAGAGAATGGCATCCAGAAAAAAATTCCGCTCAAAGTTAGAAAAATTGCGGAATCTTCGTAAAATTTGAGGGATGAGAACAATGTCTTCTCTGTAGAAATTGCATTTAATACAGCTAAGGTCCGTTTTCGTGACGTCAATGTTATGTGAAACTTTTCCCTTTTCCCCGAAAATAGCAAGTATCTAACTGCCCAATGCGTAGCTATTTCTCCGAGGCTGAAGTATAATAAAATCGGATGCAATGTTCTACAGCGCACGGTGCCGCCTGCCGCCACACGCCAGACAGCCGCCACCACCGCTGCCACTCTTTGTCCAGACTGACTTTAATTCTCCACATTTAACAAGTCACTTTCCAACAACAAGAGCAGCGAGCGCCCAACAGAGTCAGGCGTACAGTTTAATTTATTTAATGATATTTATTCATAGCTACAGTAATTACAGCGTCACACAGCGACCGAGTTCTTCGCTGATTTCCAATCTCGTCTCGCATCAGTCAGGGGCGGGCAGCAGCGGCAGCAGCGGCAGCAGCGGCAGCAGCGGCAGCAGCAGCAGAGCGGTGACAGACAACCACTGGTGAGCCATTGGCCGGCCTGGTCGGCTGTTGACAGACGACGGACTGGTCGCCGCGTGTCGTCTGCTGGCCTGGAAGGCGGCACCCCCGGCCCCTGTCCTCACGCTTGCTGACGCTTCCGCACAAAACCCCCAGCCGCCGCACAGCTCCGCACAGCTCCCTCACCAGCAGCATGGCCGCGGGGATCTTCATCGACGCCGAGCACTACGTCAAGGTAACTTTCGTCGGCCGAGGGACGGGGCGCCGCTGGCGTCCTTGGGGTGTTCTCGGGCTGGCGGGTTCAATGGTTGTGTGGATGGGTGTCCACTGCATGGCCCCCGTGGCCCCATAGCCCCCCTATGCGCTTCCATGGCCTCCATGGGCCCTATGGCGTGTGGCCCCATGACCTCCATGGCCTCCACGGCCTCCACGACCTCCACGTCCTCCACGTCCTCCACGACCTCCACGACCTCCACGACCTCCACGTCCTCCACGACCTCCACGGCCTCCACGGCGTGGTCATCACAACAACGCGGCGCTCTCGGCCTCTTGATATCGTTAATGAGGCCGCGCTTTGGCCGGCGCTGCCCAAGGCGCTGCCTGCTGCCGTCCCGGCCTCCGTCCTCAGCCCCGCAGTCATTGCGCACTATACTAATTACGCGCCACTTTGTAGTGCCACCTCAGCAGCCGCCGAGTTGTCTCGGCTGCCCAATTACGGGGCCGACGCGGCGCGAGACCGAGACAGAAGAGAGACAATATCGATGACATTGTGTTGGCGAGGAGAGGACGGGAGGAGTCGGATGAGTCAGATCCGAACAGTCGACACTTCGGGCTGCGCGCTGCGCCCCTGCTGCAGCCGCCGGGGGAAGACCGCGTAGTACCCTGTGCAAGGTGCTTCTCTGATACATGCTAAAGTCGGCGTAGTATAGCGTAATGCCACGTAATACGTGCGTAATAGCAAGTACATGCAAGTATCCACGCAGTACTCGGGGGGGGGGGGGGAGTCTTAGCGTCTCTCGTGCATTACCTTCCTCCACACGGTAACTCCTACCTTTACCTCCGCCCCCGCCCTCCGCGCCTTCCCCTCCAACTGAGCCCTTTTTCTACCCCATCCTCTTCTCCGCTCCCCCTCCCCCGTACACCCCTAACGGCCCCCCGCCCACTCCCGTGGCTTATGTGGCGGCAGGCGAGCGCGAAAACGGTCAGCAATATAATCATCTCAGTTTTTTGATCTCGCTGGCGGGGGTGGGGAGGAAGAGGGGGGGGGGGGGGGGTGAGGGGAGGAGGGGGAAAATCTTGACTGCGCGGGAAGTGGCAGTCTGATCCGGGCCTGCGCCGCCTGCGCGCGGGGCGCCCACCGCTAATCGTGTTTGGCGAGGGGCTAGGCATGAGGCTAGGGCTCCTACCCGGCGCAAGGCGGAAAAAGGACCCGGGGGGAGGGGGCTGTGGTGGGCGGTGCACGGTGGTGTGGGGCTGGATGCGACGCCCCCTCTTCTTCCCGTAATGAGGTTAACGCATTTCACCCCGCTGCGAGAATTAATTAGGGGAAGGGGAATCCCAAGGAGTGGGAGGCGGGGCATTCGTTATATCATCATCCATGAAGAGGCCGCATCTCTCGGACTGGAAAAGGCGAGCCAAAGCGGCCAAAGCGTCTTGTCCTTTCCGTTCCTCGCCCTTCGCCCTGCCCTCCTACTTGATTTCTTCCTAATCTGCGTCTATGTCAATGTTCGTGGCGATGGTGGTGGTCGTATTTTGCGTCACTTGGTTTGAAATCCGCCTCTTCGGTCGGGTCCGGCTCTCAGCGCGCACGCGAGGACGTTAAAAGAAGAGGGAAAGACTGTTGCCCGCGTCGGCCACGCCATACGCATCACTGAAGGCTCAAGAGCGAAACGATTAAGTGGCTGAAATGTCCAAGTCGGGGGGGGGGGGGGAGGGGATGGTCCGTCCGAACCTACTACGGGGATGTTCACATATTACGTCACACTCACGGGGGAAGGGGGGTCTGTGTCAAGTGTGACAGCCCTATCCCAAATGAATGGGAAGGTTAGGTTAACCCCGTAACAATGGGGGGGGGGGGTAAAAATATTGACCAAAAAGCGTCACGTAACATGTGAACAGCCCCTACTGACGGCAGCGAGCGCACTGTTCGCCCCCGCCGCGGCCCGCAGTTCCGCTCCGCGTTCAAAGATCCAGGAGGGCGCTTCGATAAAGCACGCCGTCTCCGCGGCACGGCCGTAAAGATGTAAATTTTCAGAAAAATGCGAAATTTGGCCGAAACGGTCAGAATCTCGAAAAATGTTCATGTTAATTGGATTGAGGAGTGTCCAGAGTCGCATTGGGTGCGTCCTCCAGGGAGTCACATCCGAGCTGGGAAGACGGTAGATCTGGGATAGAGCATGGCCAGCACCGACCCTCCTATCCCGGCCAGGCCCAGGGAACGGAATGCCGCAACCTCATTTTTTCGGCCGCCAGGGGCCGCCGCGGCCGCGGATGGCTGGCTCTGGGATTCCCTCCTCTCTCGCGGATACTCTCTGCCGGCCGCCTGGAGTAGCGTACGCATCGCGCGGGGTAGCGACGCCGTGTGGGGTCCGCGGTGACGGGGGCGTATCGCCGTGACAAGAGGGAGCTCCCTCCCCGGGGAGAAACTCCCGAGGAGCTCCGCGCGGCCCGAGGACGTGCATCTTCAGGCCGCGCGGGGAGGTTCTGGCGCTGTCTGACCCCATCAAATGGTCGTGAGATATCGTCAGCGAGAGCTAAGCCTCCCAATTTTTGAGTCGGCTCGTGGCTGACGGCGCGGCACGTGCTGCGTAATTTTTCATACCGTAGACTTCCGTATCCGCTTCTCTACGGTGTTTCGGGAGTGTTCGGGAGCTTCCCAGGAGTTTCTCCCCGGGGAGGGAGCTCCCGCGAGAGCTCTATAATGACCCTACTGGCCGGAGCCGCCGCGGGGGGTCCGCGCGCGCCAGCCATCCTTTCAAACTTTGGCGCCACTTGGCCCCCCTCATCGGACCCTCACTGATCTGCGGCTCGTGCCGCAGCGGAGGCGGCGGTGAGTCCTTGTGTGACCAGCTGTGACCGCCAACCGTAACGCGACGTACCGTGACGTAACCGTCTGCTACCCGTGTGGTGGGCGCCGTGGCCGCGAGGTTGGGATAGACAAACAGGTAAGATCGGCGGGCGCTGGCTGCGCGTGCCCCGGCCAGACCAGACCGCCGCTGCCGCTGACGCTGTTCTGTCGGTAGGACCGCGACGTGAGCTCGCCAACGTCACCACGGGCTAAGGCCGAGACGGGCTAGGGCTAACATCCTTGGGGAATGTCGTCTCTTGCTTTGCAGACCCACGACAGACCAAGTCTAGGAATGAACGGCGTACCGTGGCCAAAGGGGTTCCTGTTTACCGAGGCCCGCTGTCAGGAGGTAAGCCCGCCAAGGACGTCAAGGACACGGCACGACACGCACTGTGTTCGTATCGATAAGGACACGCACACACTGACAGTGCTGCTGCGGCTGCGGCTGCAGCTGCAGCGGCGGGCACTGGGTCACTGGGGCTGGCGAGGATCCCTGTGGCCTCGGCCTCCCTTTGACACCTGCTACTGCTACCGCTACCCTCCCAGAGCCCGAGCTATGAATAGAGATGTGGTTCAAGGGAGGGGACGGGGAGAGGTGGGGGGTTGGGGAGGGGCGTGCGTGTGTGCGTGCGAACTGGGCCGCGACAAACGCCTGTTTTGCTGGGGATGTTTGGCCAAGGGCCCCGCCCCCTGCACGCGCACGCCCTGCCCCGTGCCGTCCCTTCCCGTTCCGTCCCCACTCCCGTCCCGTCGGCCCGCAGATCACCCCGCAGGGCCCTAGCCCCAACCCCTCGGCGGTCACCAGGTTGGTATTCCATATCCGTTTGGTGGCATCCAGCTGCTTCAGCGGGGCTCACGACTGCCGTCCTACTGTTGCCCTGCAGCAGCTGCTGCTGGGGCTGCGCACCCGCGGCCCGACATAAACTGTGTAGAGGTTATGTTTGTCTCCATGTTCGGGGGCCGCTCCACTCCACTAATGACATCTGTTGAGCTCTGTCGGCGCGCAGCAGCCGCGCTCTGCCGTCGTCATTCAGGTCGGGGGTTCTCTCCGAGACGTACCCCACCCTGCATCAAGACTGTCATCACTGTTGTGTCCTAAATTTCCACCCCTTTGGCTGTGGTCTTGGATGACACAGATCAACTTCATTTCATTTTGCCTTGTGACACCCTCACAATTTTTGGGGAAGTCTAAAGGAGCAGTTTGAAGTCTGGTATTCTTAAAAAAAATATTGTCATACTTATAAATCTATCAGCAATAAAATGTTTCGTGGGATTGGATTTTTGCTCTGCAGTGATGTAACTATAGCCATTTGATGCGGTATGGAGCCTCAGAGTCAAGTGGTCTGCTCTTGTGAATTCTCCGTCATCAGTTGACACTTGAGCTCCTGCTGACGTGCTAATTGGAAATCCTTGCAGTCTGTCATGATGCTTGTGCTGTGAGCTGCTGCTTGTTCTCTGTGTGATGTGAGTTGTCACGAAAACTTTACTTTCTAGTTGTCAAAATCGGTTACCGATACTTTATTTGATTAATTTGACAAAGACTTTGGGACAAAGAAAGATTCTTCTCAAGAATGACTGCTGCACCCAGCATATATAGGAGAGACTTCTCAGAGGTAATTTATTGCTTTCATCTATTTGTGTTAGCACTCTTCTGATAAGCTAGGCCTTGTCAATTATTCAGACAGTGTTTAGATGATTTGTCTAAACAATGGAGGTGGTTACTCCATAGGACTGTTTGGTTTGCGCTGCGTTAGAACAGCAAAGTCCGTCCCTCCCATTCTTCAGAGTTTATTATTACCCACATCAAAAATGGAGGGAGAGGAATGTGATAAAGAGGCAGAGCTCTTCTCTGCCCTCTTGATAGCAGCTGCAGCAGCACCAAATGACTTCTGTGAAGAAGCCTGTGGTGGGGGTGTAGGAGGTGGAGGGGGATTGGGGAAGAGGGAGGGGATATCTGGACTAATCAGTGGGAGCGGGAGATCTTGATGCCAGTGTGGCCGGCAGTTTTGACTGTGATATCTATTGAAATGGAGATGAAACTATGGGATGAAGTGAACAGTCGAGGAGTGGGAAGTAACTTCTCCTCACGGGTAGGTCTAGGTCACAGATTCAGTCTGTTGCCGGTGCCGGGCGCGGTAGGACCCATGAGATAGTGCGCGTGAGTGTGTGTTGTGAGTGAGTGTTGGTGTGTGTGTGTGTGTGTGTTCTTGGGTGTTCTGTGAGTGAAGAGGCTTCTGTCAGTTTGAGTTGTCAACCCGTGACAAGAGGAAAGCTTCTTCACCATGACTTTGAACATTGGTGGCTTTGGTCACTTTGTAAGTACTTCAGTTTTAATTTCGCTTCTCAGATAGCAACTACTTGTTGCTGGCTGATTTCAATTTCATTTTAGTTTTTTGTGTGACTACGCAGTGTTATAATGATTCATTCGTTGAACTGCGTGGAACTAGTCAGCTTCAAGTAGTTGTGTATGTCGATTCTGAAACACTATCACTGTGCACTAAATGACCTTGATAGTTTTAGTGTGTCTGTCTCTGCGTGTACCATTGACATCATTATCAGTAGTGTCATCATTTCTCCTTGGGAAGTAAACACATGAAAGGGGGCTAAATGCATTAGGACAAGGCAAACTGGATCCGAATTATATTTTAACTGTTTGAAATGCAATTGACTTTGATGGTAAATTTTGGTAAAACTTGTTTTCTCAACGCAGCTACTGTAGTACTCTCCCCTAGGTTTAGAGAACCCCATTCATTAAGCAGGCGCGCGTGTGTTGTGCGTAGGGGAGGAGAAGGGGGGGGGGGGGGGGTCAGGAGGCGTCCACCTGGGGCGTGTGACGGAAGCGATAGACGCGGTACGCGCCGTGCCAGCTGTTCCTGTGCCATACAGTTTAACTGCAGTGAATGTATGAATGAGTGGCCGAACGAAGGAACAAATGAATTGGCGAACGAACGAATGAATGAATGACTTAATGAATGAATGAGTCGATGAATCACTCAGTCAATGATTGACACACCTCCCTTTGTTTTCTTCGATCGTTGTGTCGTCTATCAAATACGCCTCAATTTCCTCTTGCCTCCGGGGCGCCTGTGAGTGCTTGGGTAGGTAGGCCAGCCCGCACGACACGCGTGCATGTAAAGAAGTCGCGGTTGCCTACATATAGCAGGCGCTAATTGTGCTCGGACTGGCTATAGTAGCCGATAGGCTAGTAGGGAAAGTCAAAGCAGCGCGGAGCTTATTGGGGTGCGGGGGTGTGGGAGGGGGGGGGGGGGGGGCGGTAGGAAGGTGGATTCCGGACACGGCACCCTGGGTGTTAACACCTCGGGCCGCCAGACTGTCATTGACATCATTATCGGGGCGACGATTTTATGGAGAACCGCCGGGGCCAGTTCTATGAGGGGAAGACCGTCCATTGACCGCGCCCGGGGGGGGGGGATGGCCCCGCCCCCTGATAGTTTGGGCAGACTGTCTGGAGCCACAGCCTCGGGCGGCACTGCATGCGAGGCGCATTGCGTGCGGATATCTGAGAGTCTAGACCGCCACCATCGTCTTACTGTCGAATTTCAGAAGAAAATAACTGGCCGGGGAGCAGGGTGGCGGTGGTGCCTGACAGCAAAGGCACCGAGGCTGTGCGTAAGACGTGTGTCTTATCGAATCCCTATCGAGTGTGTTGCTCCACGTTGGGGTGGGGCGGCCCGGGCCGGCCGGCCGGCGCTTGTTTTCCCTGACGTCATGATAGCCCGCGCCTGTCAAATCAACACGAGACTCTTCCGAAATTAAAAAAAAAAGGGAAAACAAAAAACGATTTGAAACGGTTACTACAAATCGTAAGGAATAATGAGTTCATGCGGTTTATGCTTCACGGTGTCCATGCGGCCACAGCTGGATCACGGGGTTCTTTGGGGTATTCCGGAGAAGTCCAAAATGGAAGTGAGACGTCGTAACGAAGAAAAGGAGAACGCTGACGCAAGTATGCGAAATCGTGCGATTTTCACGTGTGATTTAGAGCGGGGGTTCCGTCCGAACACGCGACTTCGTGTACTTTTCGTGTGTTTTTCTTCGTTACGACTCTCTTACTTCCGTTTTGGGCTCCTCCGGAGTACTTTGTTGGCACCCATGCCCGTGTCGTGGCCAGACCAGAGGCGGTCAGCCTTCGTGTCTCTCTTGTCTGGTCCTAGTGCGGCCTCGGCCGAGAGGAAGGTCAAGGCGACGAGCGGTGCTTATGCAGCCTCCATCTTTATTTCTTCTCATTTCTGTTTTCGAGCGCGCGCGTGTCCAGCCGCATCTTATTTCCCGTATAACAGCCGATTTGGGGGCGTCCGGCGGGGCGGGGCGGCCGTCATGAGGCTGAGGGCGGATTGCCACCTTTGTTTGCTACAGCCTTTTCTCGCCCCCCCCCCCTCCTCTCCCAAATCGAAATCTCCTGTCTTCTGTCAGCACAACAGCGGAGATGGCTATTTTCGATACAGCTGGTGTATAACTGGCCGCTCACACATGGGTAATCGCGCGCTGGCTGATACTCTCCATTTTTTTTTTTTGTCTACCTTTCTTCGGGTGTTTCTTTTACTGAATCCAGGCGAAGGAAAAGTACGCAGGAGAAAAGGTCCCATCGCGGGTCATCTCTTCTCTCCGTCCTTCGATAAGGGCCGCGCGTATTAGTTTGTGTCGAGCAGCCTTCACTTTCAATTCACGTGGGCGTCGGAAGGATAACTGAATGACCTTGGCAGCGCGGGCTGGGCTGGCCTTGGCGCCTCCGCCACCGTCTGGGGCTTCCCCCTCGCGCCAGGCGGAGGGCTGGGCGTCTCCTGTCGCGGGTTCGGCTCTCACCGGGAAAGCAGCAATACGCAAAAAAAAAAAAAAATGTCACTTGAAAGTCACGTTGGGACAAAATATGGTCTTGTGGAAAGTCATAGAATTTTTGGGGTCATAGTCATGAAAGAAAATGAACAATCTCATCATTTTTTTAAAATTTTTTTTTTTTTAGAAAGAGGCAGTCGAAAGTTCACTCAAAAAAGTCGTGTGGGAACGGTCATGCAATTCAAATTTTTGTCTGGAAAATCTTGGAAAAGTCATGGGAAGTGCGTTGGGAAAATCAGGTGCATAGAACCGCGGTATTTGAAACTGAATGGACAAAATGACAAAATGCGGGTCCATTTTGGAGAGTCCTGGCCTGACGCGAGGTTTGCGTTGCGTCCTTCGTCTGCCCCCGTATAAGCAAATCACGAGTCGTCCGTTTTGTCTTATCTCGCTGTGGTCCTGGTCGGGGAGCAGACGGGGCCCGCTGCACTCCGGTGCTGTGGTCCGCTCTGCTACCGCTGGGTGCTGCTGGGCTGAGAGCGAGAGCGATAGCGCGTGACTGCCGGCGCCGGGACTCGAACCCGCGGCCACAGAGTTTTTTTTTTGGCCTCGTGCTGGCACTGCTAAGCTGACAGTCCCGGTGCGCTTTCTGTGGCAGCGTACTGCCGTGGCAGGTGATGTCAAGCCGACGCTAGAGAGTGTCGCCGTGCCGTCCGAACGTGCCGGGCACCATGACCGTCCTCCAGCAGGAGACCGAGGTAAACAGGACACGCGGACGAAGGGTGGTGGTACATGGTACTTCAGTGCTGGTACATAGACCACCCCTATCGTCCCGTTTCTGTCGCCGATTACCTGGCCAGATATTTCGGTTTTCGTGTAGGCCAGTTTTTGGCGTGTGTTGCTTTTTAGTGTTAAATTTCTTCCCATTTGCTGTTCGCACTGCGTTGCCCTGTTTTTCGTTATGCTTTTGCCAGCCGCCCTGCGTGGTGTGTCACCCGCGTTGTGACCGACTTTCGAACTTGCGTGGTTTAAAAACCGACCTACCCCCCCTTTTTTTTCTTTTCTTTTTGCCTCCGCTGCCCTGGCCAGCAGTCTCGCAGAGGCTTCGCCAGTTTTCACGCAGTAGTGAAGTGGCACGATACGGCCAGTTCGCAGGTTGCCTGTTTCTGGTGGCCTCTGGCCTGCTGCGCTGCGCTGCTGATGTGCTTCTGTGCGTTTGGCGAGGCGTTGGCGCGTTGCTGTACGAGAATAGATTGAAACCTACTCCCCCCCCCCCCCCCCCCACCTAACCGGACTTCCCTCGTTGATGTCTCCTCTCCTGACGAAGTCCTCATCGGGATCCTAACCAGTGCGCTTCCTGTTTCTAGACTCGCTGTCTGGAACCCTCTTCGCCCCCGATACCTTAGTGTTACTAGTGGAAGAGAGGAATGTATTCCTAACCGGATTTATCCTTTTTTTTTACATCCGATTTTAACCTTGATTTTTTAATATGATAGTCACATAGTTCTTGCTTATGCTGCATATCTCTTTATCTTTCTCCGAATGCAATTTCATTAAGGATTTTCTTTCCCCCAAAAAAACTGTCAATCTGTAACCCTTGCTCTGTGCCCCATGTTTTCTATTCTTGATACTTACTCAGTTTTATTTTTCCCATTTGCAGAGTGCAGGATACTTAAAGCGTGCTAACACTGAACAACTTCAAGAAATTTTCAATAAGGTAGTGTATTATGTGGTTCTCACCTTTGAGTTTTCTGCAGAAGTATCACTTTTGTTACTTTTTGGCATCAAATTTTTATTATGTTTTTGTTTCTTTTAGTATGCGTCAGAAGAAATAGATGGTGTAAAGTATATGCGAGCTGGTGACTTCATTCAGCGATACCTGAGATTACTTCCTGAAAAGGACTTCAATGAGGAGACTGTAAAATTACTAGGTGGCATTGTTGATACAAGCAAAGATGGGTTAGTAGAAATTGTTTGTTGTGAAATCGGTGTGCTTTTTTTCCAGCACTAATTTTTATTTTATTTATTTAACAGGCTTATTTCATTTCCTGAGTTCCAAGCCTTTGAAGGATTGCTCTGTGTTCCCGATGCATTGTATAAAACTGCCTTTCAGTTGTTTGACACAAATGGAAATGGCATGGTGTCATTTGGTCAGTGATAAGACGAACGTTTGGGAGAGAATTAGTGCTTGCATTCTCGTTGGTAAATATGCTGATTTATATACCCTGTGTCTTGCAGATGAATTTGTCGAAGTGGTTCGCAAGACGACACTCCATCAGCGTATGCCTTTCAATTATGAGGGAAACTTCATCAAGCTCTACTTTGGAAAGGATAAGAAAAGACTCATCTCTTATTCAGAATTCAGTCAGCTCATGCATGTGAGTAGTAATTTTCTGGTAGAATTATAAAATTTTTGAGAACCTTTTCATTTTATAATTTGAAATTGTGTTCCAGGATTTCCATGAAGTCTATGCTATGGAGGCTTTCAGGAAATCTGACAAAGATGGATCAGGATTTATTTCAGCCTTGGACTTCCAAGACATCATGGTTTCCATCAAGAGTCACTTACTCACTAAAGATGTCAAGGCCAATCTTGTTGCTGTAAGTTATCATTATCTATGTTTTTGTAAATAATTGTTTTTCACTATAAGCAAATGATGACCATTTCTAACTTGTAGGCTGCAGCAGGTGGAACTGGTGGACACAGGGTGAGCTTTCCGTATTTCATGGCTTTCAACTCTCTACTTAACAACATGGAACTCATCAAACGAATTTACTTGAATGCCACCGGTGGTAATCGGAATCAAGAGGTCACTAAAGGTATGTCCAATCTAAGCTCATTTCCTTGTGCTTCTGATATGTAAGGTTCACATGGTCTGTAATTTTTCCAACACTTTTCTTTATTTTCGCTTTCTTTTCAGAGGAGTTTCTTCATTCAGCCCAGATGATGTCTCAGATCACACCTCTTGAGGTTGACATCCTTTTCGTACTGTGTCACCTTCTTCATCAGACCAGGTAAGAATTTTTCGACAAGCTTAGTATTGTAAAATTTGCATCATGAGCAGTGTAGGATAAATCAAACACAATTTTCTTTGTATTACGTAATTCAAAATACTCCATTATTTGCTGTCATTTGGAATGCAGCTTGTCAGTTGCTCAGGAGGAGCATCACAGCTGGTTTGGGTTTGTGAAGCTGTTTGTCTTGTGCACTTTCATAGGAAAATCTCTCAGACATTCTGTTTAGCCTCTGTGTGTCTAAATTGTTTACTTTTTTGTCCCCTCAGCCGTATAGTGTACAGTGATCTACAGGCTATTGCTCCCGAGCAATACTTCAAACAAATCACTAATCGTCTGGCAGAAATCAAGGCTGTTTCTGTAAGTTTGAATGTAGTGATGTCTCCAAATTTTAGCAGGGACTTATTATTTTAAATTTAAAATGTATCGTTTCTCTCTGTTTATTTTAAATTAGAGTCCAGAGGAGCGAGGTGCAATGATTCAAGTTTTGGAAAGTGTCTACCGCTTCACTCTTGGATCAATTGCTGGAGGTAGTACACTTAATCTATATCTATGTTTTGTTTACCAGTTCAGCTCAATTTAAGCTTCATTCTTTTATTAACATTGTATTCTTTCTTCTATCCTAAATATAGCTGTGGGTGCAACTGCAGTTTACCCAATAGATTTAGTGAAAACAAGAATGCAAAATCAAAGATCTGGCTCCTTCGTTGGAGAGTTAATGTATCGGAACTCCATTGATTGCTTCAAAAAGGTTATTCGGCATGAAGGTGCCAGTGGACTTTACAGAGGTCTGGTTCCCCAACTTATTGGTGTAGCTCCAGAAAAGGCTATCAAACTCACAGTAAGCTACACAGCATTTTGGTCCATTTTTGAATTTCTGGTTAATTGCATAAGAAGTATTTACATGATGAACATTACAGATGAATGACTTGGTGCGAGATAAAATTATGGACAGTAAAGGCAACATCCCACTTTGGGGTGAAATTTTAGCTGGTGGTTGTGTAAGTCGAAGTTTTATTGCTGATTATTTGGAAACTGGTACAGTGTTCGGAAGATCGTAATCAAATATTCTCCTCTTAGGCTGGAGGTTCACAAGTCATATTTACCAACCCTCTCGAAATTGTGAAGATTCGTCTTCAAGTAGCAGGAGAAATTGCTAGTACAACAAAAATAAGTGCCTTGTCAGTTGTGAAAGAACTTGGTTTCTTTGGTTTGTACAAGGTTCGTTGTCCATTTGTAATCCAGTTGCAGTTAAATTTAAATATACAGGGCATTATTATTTTTTTTCCTTAATTTGGTAGGGTGCGAAAGCTTGTTTCTTGCGTGACATACCCTTCAGTGCAATCTACTTCCCGGCATATGCTCATACCAAGGCCAAGCTTGCAGATGAAAATGGCTACAACCATCCACTTACTCTGTTACTTGCTGGTGCTATCGCCGGTGTACCTGCAGCATCTCTAGTAACACCTGCTGATGTTATTAAAACTCGTCTTCAGGTAATTATCTGTCTCATGGATTTGAATATTAAACAATCTTTTCTGTTGAAAAGAAAAGTACATTGGGATTTTACTGCAATGCTATGTTTTGCTAGGTGGCTGCAAGGCAAGGTCAAACAACGTATAATGGTGTGATTGATGCATTCGGCAAAATAATGCGGGAGGAAGGACCAAGAGCTTTCTGGAAGGGATCTGTTGGTAAGATACTTTGCTCCCCTTTCTATTTTTGTTAGAGTTAAAAAAATTAAGGCAGCAGTAACTGCAAGGTTATCTGTGTATTGTCAGTGTTATAACTTGTGTTCGGTGTTTTTGTACCAGCTCGAGTTTGCCGATCATCACCTCAGTTCGGTGTTACATTGTTGACTTACGAAATTCTTCAGAGATTATTCTATGTTGACTTTGGTGGCTCGTGAGTATCATTTTATTTAAGTAAACCAGTCTTCCCAACTCATCTCGTCATACTAAATGTTTTAATTGAAAAAATTTGCAGACGCCCTACTGGATCTGAGCTGAATGTTCCAGCTGTGGGAATTGCAGATGAAGTAAAATCAACAAATCCAGACCACATTGGAGGATATCAAGTAGCACTTCCAATATTCCAGGGTATTGAGAGTAAGTTTGGACTTTGTTTACCGAAGTTCCGTACTGGGTACGTGCCTGTGCCAGTAAAACCATCATCATAGTCCTTTCGTTTTATTGTATGTGCCACTGATATTTTGACGCTGGGCCAAAACTTAGAGGCTTTAAAGGTTGTGATGCTACTCACTGTTTAAGCCTGTGATGCAGGGTATTCTTTTGCTTTAAACACGTTCAGCCTGTGAGGAATCAATATCAGGACGTTAATTTACTCAAGCTAGAAGTAATCAATATTCAATTTCGCTTTACATTATCAAGGAGGTACTGTATGCTCACAAACAAGGTCTTTAAGTACTGTATTACTGAACAAGATTCCTTAATTGTATTTCTTAAACCTTAAATAGAGTGCCTAAAACCATTGCATTGCTGATATTGTGAATGTATAATTGTTTCTTTGCTTCCTAAATGAGTAGAAAGTTATATTTGTTGTCTAATTTTTTACTTTATGTTTAGTTTAAACTGTTTGTAAGTTATGTGCTTGAGCGAGCTGGGGTCTAATTAAAAGACTATTTATGGAGGACTCGATGTTCAGAGGAACACACTTTGAAATTAAAAATATACATGCTACTGTTCTGTGTACTTTATAGCTTTCTGTTTTAAATATGTGCATGTGGTTAAGTTTGATATTGAATAGGAAGTTTAAGAATGCTGTGACATCTTATTTATCTCCTTATATTCCGACCAATCTTCGATATTTCTGAAACCTACTCTGTTTGAAATAGTCATATCTTGACAACTTTTATCCACCTTTTCTCAATGCTTGTCTGACTATATTTTATCTTGAAATGTAGCGTGAAAGTGATCAGTTCCGGGATAAAGCCAGGCGAAATATAGTGGAGCACAGTACTCACTGAACGTTGTTATTTATCAAAGCTGTCTTAGATATTTACCACATGAAGGTGCTGTTGTAAGCATTCTTGTCCTATGCATTGAGCCTTGCATAAAAAAATTAAGGCTGCCAAAAACTACTTTTAATACTTATTTTTAAATGATATTAATTGTAATTTTGTCCACTCAGGCTCTATGAGAGGAATTGTAGCATTTGTATTGTAATATATGCAATAATCATGGAAAGTTTAAGCAAAAGGAATAATCCTTTACCATTGTAGTATGTTGATCATTTTTACTGTACTTGAAAGTGTGAGAGCTGCATACACTGCTGTGCATTGTAAGGTCAGTGCTCCTCTGCTCTTATTGAAATACTGTAGTGTGTAAGTCTGTTCCACTTGTGATATTGCATTGTTTCAAGGGTGCAGAATGTTGACCGGTATCCAAATGTGATTCTTGTTTCCCTTGTTTTTAATTAAACTGCACTCGTCCAAAGAAAATAAAGGGTGGGAAGTAATATGAAAGAGTCTTTACTGGTTTGCTGCTAGCAGGACATGTCATGACATCTCCAGTTTTTCTTGCATTAGTTTTCACAACAGTGCAAAACTTCCATGCAAAGTTTGCTCATAGTATTTTGAGTATGGGTTCTCCCATTTTTTAAATATTGCATTAGGTCTATTTTGCTCTTTGGTTGGATATGTTCACACAAAGGGTGCAAAAATTCTCAACAAAACGGAATAAATGTGTAGACTGAAATCAGATGGTGGTCTGTATAATTACTCCTAACCTACTGACATCGCAGTTAGTTGCAGATTATGCAAACTGCAATATTGGATAGAAGTGTTTCTGAACTCTTCTGTCACCTGTCTCTTTGTCCCTTTGGAATAGCATCATTGGGCATTATTTATTAGTCTAATTTGTTAGTGGCATAAACAGATGTCCCATTTCCTACTATTGTACAAATTATGTTATGGCAACCAAGTGTTTACAGTACATATATGGAGCACCAATAAAAATTCTGAAGGTGTAGATTTTAAGAGAACAGAGTAGTAGTATTGTATTTAGCACTCATGCAGATTTTTCACAAGCCTCTTGTGTCTCTATGAACAAAATTAAGATTGTAAGAATATATTGCATGTTATTTTTGTCAGATTATTTTCTGAAAGTAAATATCCTGCTTTTCATTTTGTTTATGTTCATCACCCTTTTAAAACCATTGAACACTTGGCTCCAGGCTCTCTCATGTGAGAATTTACTTCAGGAAGTTAAACTGAATAATTGAAATGGAAACCAACTGAATGTAGGACTGCACAGAGGAGGCATCAACTAAGAGTGTAGTAAGTTCCTTTAGAACATTTATTATCCTAAAGTCACATAGTGACAAGTGTCCAGATACACAGCAGGAATTCAACTACGTCCCATGGGAAACAGGATCACGCTGAGCAATGCCTTTGTTCATACAGTACTCTTCCCATATCACACAGCTAGTTACTTGCAACAGCTCCCCACAAATGTGAACAGCACATCAAGATGTTGTTTCTGGCACATCTGCCACATTTGAACCACACATTTACAACAATCACTGATACATCTACCCATTTAAGATTTGCTTCCCCACATCACAATCATAAAAAAGAAAAAACAAACAAACAAATCAGTGTGAAGGTTAACTTCCTCTGCAGTTCAAATAAATTGGAAAAATGACTAGAAGAGTTCTCTCAACTAAACAATATTAATCTGAACAAGGCAAATGCACAATGTAATCAATAGATGAATGGGTTGCTGAAGCTGAAAGTGAGAGAGCTTTCGCTAATTAGGTGTAACAAATCTAGAAATTACATTGGAGCATGAAACATGTTAATCTATGCGCATGCTCATGAAATTAAAGCCAGAGAGTTACTTTATACTTTCCATTTGTAGTAGCACACAATGTTAAGTAAGTAAATCAAAGGTTTCGAGGATCCTTGATGGACAAATTTGCATTAAGTAATGATGCTCCAGGCGGCGTTATTTTTTGTAATGTATTTCAATGTGTTGTCAAACAGTCCTAATGTCGATGGGAAAGGAGTATGGACACTTCTGCCCTTCCATCCTTCTCATCCTACAAAATTACACTACTAACCCAAATTGTTCCTTAAAAACAAGAGAAAGAAGAGGTAAAGGGACACCTAAAAGAACGCCACCATCTTGCAAACAGGCATGGGGAATGAGTTTATAAATGCATTGGATGGCAGAAGACTTAAGGTATGCGTCATCATCTCCTAATATATGTCCATGGCAGTAAAACTGATGTGCACATGAGCATCTTTAGTAAATAAAAAATAGCTCATCCACACAACAGAAATGAATGAAATCAGAGCTGCTATGACACACTAGGTCAAAAGCACATCCAAATAGCAGAAAATTTTCTAAATTTTACAATTAATTGGGGCAGGGGGGTATAAAGAAGAGTAAATTGTCTGTTATATCTGAATTTTAACCAATAATGAGCCCGCATCCCAATCTGAAATTATGACTACTGTGATTTAGCAAACCACTCAATGCAAATGAGAATGGCAATGGTGTAAGTTTCTTCTCTAATACACCTCCGACAGTCCAGTTGGTGTCAACCATTCCTAAAATTACAAACAAATTCTCAATTAAAAATGACAAAAACAACCTTTAAGGTCATTTAAATGTAATATAGGAGGAAAACAAAATTTACCTTTGAACACCAGGTCTGCTTTAGGCACCTCAATCTGATACCCAATAGATGCCGTCGACTCCATCATGCGGAAATTTGTATCAAACTCCACACCAAGAGCAAGCTGGTCACTTGCCTTCTGGTAGTAGCATACATGCAAAGCAGATGTACCTGCTGTACCACTCACAACATAATCTTTTCCTGTGAGAGGGAATTTTGTTGACTTTTATTCAGAACCATACAAGCTACATGAATATACACTTCATTGATTTGAGGAAAACAATAATACCCGTGTATCTGCCTGCTAGTGATAAGACTGCAATTTCTCCCCCAGGTACTTGTGGTCCATATTGATATGCTAATTCAGCTCCTAAGTCTGCTCTTTTTGATACAGACTGCAAATAATGGCCAACCAGAACACCTGAAAGAGTGTGGAAATGTGTTTGTATAAAGCTGCAATGAAGAAAATGTTCCAAGAACACACAAAATCATAGGTATGACTTACCTGACTCATTGATGATATCAGGATTAGCTGCAGTGGCCGTGAAAGTGTAATCAGCACCCTTGTAATCAGCAGTCATCTGTACTGCACTGAATTTACTTTTTTTGACCTGAAACCAAAACCAAATAACATTAATACACCCCTCACATAGAGAACAAATAATATTGATGATTTTTCTTACCTGAGTCGCAAATTTGGTTTTAAGTTTTGGAGTGAACTGATGAATAATATTGGCGTTTAAGTCACCGCTGGGATCAATATCACCAAGCAAAATTGGAAAAGCTTCATTTGATGTGAACTGTTTTGTGCCAACATAGGTTGCACCAAATCTGTATCCTGATGGAGTTTCTGAGCTCAGGTTAACAGTATGCGAGACTTGAAAATGGTTACTTAAACCCTTGTTAACCATTAGTTTAGCTCCCTCAAAGTTGGTTGGAAATACATCTGCAAAGAAAAATTATAAAATCCACATGCACTGCCAAATCAGTATGCCACAAGTACATTTTTCCTAGAGTTTTAAAACTATCTGCTACGTTGTGTGGAACATGTAATACAGGAATTAGAGAACACACATCATGTATGTGGACTCAGTATTTCTTAAGAAAGTATTCTTAATGCAAATGAAATTCACAACTGATCCAAACATCAAAGAGGCAGGATAAAATAAAAGTAAAGTGACACCTCTAACAGACATTGCTCTTTAAACCAAAAAAAAAGGGGAAAACAAGAACGAGATAAAAAATGAAATGTACTATGAACTTCTGAAGTAATTCTTAACCTCTCAAGACCTAGTAGAAAGAGTGGGAAGCACAGCTATACAAACCCTTGCACTGCTTGTGAAGGTCTTCCATGGTTCCCGGATGTCTCTCAGTGGGAGCTTCAGGCAAAACGGGTGTTTGCGGCTGGAACTGGACGTTTTCCGACTTCTCAGGTCCTGAAGGAGGAGGAGACATGCCTGGAGGAGGCGGCGGCATGACGGGGGGAGGGGGAGCACTGGCTGCTTGAACGTTTCCCATGCTTTACAGTGGTGATAACAACAGTTTTCCAGGACACAAATACGGTCAGTTATACCGAGCGCAAATACTGTCACTTCTTGCAGCTGTTTTCTTTCAGTTAACGTTAGAGCTTAAAGAATCCTTCCCAGCAATCCCATGCTTACACTTGGACCATCTGCATGACAAACAAAAGACTGACGGATCGGATGTTGTATGAAAAAGTGTTTTGTGACGGTCACTCTTAATTTCTCATTCTTGGTTGTTTACATGGGGGAGGACCAGGTACCGGGAACAGGGACGGGAACAGGCGCCAGACGCCAGGCATTGAAGAACAAGAACTATCGTTCTTAGTCACTTCAGCTGGGGTGAGGAGTTCCCCCCGTGAACCCGGGATATGCTCCAAGCAGGGTACGACCATTGAAACATGTTCGCAAGGGCAAATCTATTTTTGGTCGGTCTGCAGATGGCGATGGCGCCGGATGGGTAGGCAATCCCAACTTCCCGTGTGCACGCGTGTCGTGCGGGCTGGTCTACCCTTACACTCGCAGGCGCCGGGCGGCACACGCGTTCGTGCGTTTGGCTAGTTCATGAACGACACGCTTGCACTGTCGAACTCCAGGGCCCGTAAGCGTGCCGCAGTGCCTACGACGGCTATCTGGAGTAGGGAAAGTCCGATGCGAGGGTTCTGCAATCTTATGCAATTTTGGGTGCAAGTTAAAAAAAAATTCTCCACGCTCTGTGACAAACCTTTTGATCGGTACCTGGCCTAAAAGATGCGAAAAAAACCGCGCTGCGTTGGAATATTATTAGAGCGGTACAGCGGCACCGGGTAAGGTACGTTGTGCTAAACAACGGTTCAAAAGTGGCGAATCTAACTGAGCACGTGCCCTTGTGCGAGTATCATTAGTCTCTCGAAGTAGCCTAACACATCTTTCTTAATTCTCGTCACCACGCCACCGGAAATAAATCTAGATTGGAAGCGGTTTTTGTTTTTCACAAGTTGGTCGTTGTGAGAGTGTTCCGGCAGAGCCGCCAAACTACTCTGCGCTCAGTGCGCGATGCGAGCCATGCGAGCCGCTCCTCCCGCCGAATAGACAAAAAAGTGAACGAGATGGCGGTTCACAGTCACAAGTCACATGCCACACACACACACAGACTCACAAACGACACACACACACACAAACACACAAACGTATGCGCACGCTGGTCTCGCCCCGTATCTCTGAATCCCGGCGATGGGATATAATCCTTTTGCTCCTTTCTCTCGTGTACGGTGTCCGGCCTACGGGGACCCGGTCACCCTTGCACATCGGCACGAGGAAGCAGACAAGGAGGGGGAGGTGTCAGCGCAGACGCGCGGCGCGCGTTGCCATTCTTTTGTGAATGCATGCGGCGTCGTCCAATTACAGGTCCGACTTTCCTATCCAACCCGCAAAACGCAAACGGCGGCGCCGAGCGCGGGCTGGCCAGCCCTTCGCATTTAAAAGTATTTTCTTGAATCAAGCCGATCGTAGACTTCCATCCAGAAATACTCGTTGGCCAAGAATGATATAGTCCTTAACGCTTTTTGTACACAGTGTTCTGGGCTTGAATCAACAACCTGTTTCTCGGTGTCGCGACGGGACTATACGTGGGTGGGGCACCGTGCCCGCCGGTGCCCGCCGGTGGTCAGTCAGTGTGACCATGTCAGTGTCAGTGACCCACAGACCGCAAGGCAGCCGTCACCGATACTGACACCCAATGTGTTTCAGTGGTCAGTACTCGCAGACGCTGCTATTCTTCCGGAACTTCCAGAGACGACCTGCTCGCTGGAACCGCACGCTCACACGCACACGTACACACACACACGCGCGCGCGCGCAGAGGCGTCACCTCCACAGCAGCTCCCGCCCCGCCCTCTCTCCCGTATTTCGCTTCTTCCCAACACTATGCCGTCTCCGTCGCGCGGTCGGCGCCTGTCGCGGCGCGACCCGGCGGTAGTTTTGACAAAACCGGTTCGATCTACTGCCCAGGCTCGGGCGTCAGCAAACTTTGTTTTCGTTGCTTTTTCCGCGAAGCACCCGCGACTCTTCTCTGATATGAACATTATAGAAGGCCAGTCGTTCGTCCTAGTGCGCGCAAACCCAGCGAGAACTGAGGATTCCTCGGTTTCCTTAGTTTCCCCCCACGTGCACACACACACATATACACACACGCGCGCGCGCGCACACACACAGACACATCCACTCAGAAGAAGACGTGTTCGTGTTTCGTTTTGCCTGAAGTTGGCTGGGTTTTAATAAGAACATATTCTGCAGGAGGTTAGATAACAAATTCTTTTTCCTTTTAATGGTCATTTTTGTTGAACGACGAGTATTGTCCAATTGGATTCGCTTGTTTTTGTAATTGAGTGCGCATGTCAGACACACTGTGCGCCCCCCCCCCCCTCCCACCCGCCCCACGCACAACTTTCATCCCCTCGCCTGTTTGGATCCAAGCCAAGAATATGACACTTCTCGCGTAGATAAATGCCGAGGGGTCCACAACTCTGTCCAAAAGTGTACACTGATTGTGTCGATTGTTGCAACTTATTTGCAGAAGATTTAAAATTTTAGTCTAGTAATGGTGTTTTACGGCTGTTCTTAGCCTTACAGTGTTGCTTCTCTAACGTGAACCAAGGGAGGGTGTAAACAACATCCCCCCCCCCTCCCTGAGCCTGATGTTTGCTCGCCTTATTGACCCACACTTGACGGTGTTTATTTTCGCGTAAACGAGGGTTCTATCTGTCAGTGTTCTATCCCCCCCCCCCGCCTGGAGTAACCCTGATTCCTTCAGTTGCGATGTGCGATGTGGCATGCCGTGAATGAGACCGGGTAATCCAGAAAACAGGACGAGCAACTGAGAAAGGCGTTCTTCATGATTGGGCCTCGTTCAGCTTTCCCCTTACGAGGGTGCCAGAAAGAGGTTCGGAAAACAATTATATAGGATCTCCCTTCCTACACAATACTCCAGAAGAGATGCGGTACTGTTCCTTGGTGTGTGTATAATTATACACACACTTGGCGTTCTGGCGACCTGGCGAACTTGTTCCGGTGGATAGCGTTCCAGCCTCCGTACCAGGGTTTACTGTTTATTTCTCTTCGGTACCCGCCGGATTTTCGGAGGAAGAGCCGGATAGAGCTTACGGAATACAGCCGTAATCTTTTTTTTCAGTGACAGAGATAGGCACGTGAATAATGAAAATAATAAAAAGAAGGCAAGTCGAAACCGTGGGCGTGGACCAAATCTCAATCACAGAAACATTGTATGGGAGATTGGTGACGTAAATCATTGCCTCGGGCAGGTAAGGATTGCCTGGTCCTGCTGCTGCTAACTCTCCACTTATGGCACCGAACATCATCGGTGGGTTAAGATTTAGCCAATACTGTACACAAATACTTTACCAAAAAAAATAAGAAAATGCTATTGAACACCTAGAGGCTGCCCACCATAGCTAAAAAAAAGAAGATAAAAAGTAGAACGAAAATTGGCTTAATTGTGATATATTATAAACTATCTTCTCCCAAAACAACAACAACCAAATAATTAAAAGGGTTTGCGCCATTATGCCTTCAGCGATGTACCGAAAGTCTGTCTGAGTGACCTTCATTTGTTTGTGAAGTGTTCAAGATAAGAGATCCGAAAGACGAGAAAAAAAGGACACCGTTGGAACTGGTTCTGATCCACGTAAACGCAAGTATTCTTTTTAACACAACAGGTGATGAGATGAAACGCAGTTACTCTAGGCATCTGTATTTCCACCTCAATGAGAAACTGTACAAGTTCTTTTTTAGTGCATTGCTCTAGGTGGTGCTGGTGCCATGTCATTTGTATTAGGGCAGAAAATCATATCAGACACTGCAGACAAAAAACAATGTCCACGATAAGAGGTGATTAAGAGCGATTACCTGGCACAATGTTGAATGCAATTGCCGGAGTGGCCCCCTCCTAAGTAACCAAACCATTCTTCACACGCATAGCAAAGACAGCTCAGTCCAGTAATACCAGTTGGGCGGAAGATGTGCGGTGGCTTCAAAATTTGATGATTCGCGAAGGGGAAGAACTTTTAGAATCCGACTAGGGGCCATAAAACCGCCGTCCTCGCCGTGGACAATTAAAACCGAGATTTCTACTCTGTTGTCGTTTTTCGGTACGCGCGGACACGTTTTATGAAAGACTCCGTGGCTCATGTGCGTATGTGTGGAAAATTAAGTAATAGAAGTGCAAAAAGCTCTTAAGTATTGGATTCCTCGGTCAGTTTCTGTTAGTATTTTCCCCTAGATTCCGATCCACTCTATTTTATTGTTATATTCTCATCGCCCATTCCGGTTTTACAAAATCAACGGTGTGTACGCCCTGGACGCTAGACGGAGCATCTCTTGTAGAACTGGTTTGCACGCAAAACCCAAAGTGTTAATACTATATTCGATAGCGGCTCATGAAAAATTCACAGACAGTCCTCACGTGTTTCGCAGAAAACATTCTTTGTGTATATATTTTTATGTGGTTGATGAACCTAGATCACACGTGAGCCAAGGAGGAGGCTAGTTCTCTCAGTAAGAAATTAAGTAAGACAAGTCCACTAGTCGACAAGTTTTATGCTCTGTTTCAAAGTGTAGAGCAAAACAGACAAACGAGCACAAAGATTCCCTACATCCGTTGAAATTTCAACAGGTTTCTTCAGGAAGAAGTGCCTTTCCACATGCTCGTTTTCGGGATCGGGCCTCGGGCCCCCACTTAGACATTTTCCATCCACACGTTTAAAAGCTGCCGGGGGGGACTTCCGTAAGTTTTGCAGACGGTGGGGCTGTCCCTTGTTGTCGATCACGGACATTCAGAGACATTTGTCTCTTAGGGACCTTCCCTCGCGTAGCCGTGTACAGTATGAACTGTAACACAACGTAATACCACGCGTTACCAGCGGAATCATGTTGCCCCTAAAGAGCCTACGATAGCAAACACAGCGCCCGGTGGTCCTTGTTGGGGTGGATACTTCACTTCTGCTGACCGGTCCGGATCAGAGCGACAGATCACACATACAGACCCACCGACCGCACGGGCCATGCGGGGCGCCCCGGGCGTGCTGAGGAGAGGGAGGAAGAGGACCAGGAGCGGGAGAGAGGAAGATGACGAACTCGGGGGAGAGGCAGGGAGGGACGGAGAGGAACGGTCTAGGCGGGAGAAGCTCGGGTGGCGGGTGTCTTCGGGACCTTAACATATAAAAGCACATCCAGCGTCCGGAACAGCGTTGATTTCGTGGCACTACCCATCGACGGGTAGACAAGTAGAACAGAAAGCCAGCAATCACCAAAATGCGCGTCTTCCTCATGCTCGTGGTGGGGCTCGCCTCGGTTCTGGCTGCTCCTAAGTCTATACGTAAGTACAAGTGTCCTGCGAGTGTTGATCCGTATAAAATGAAGAATTCGGTGACCGCTGCATAGCACCACAGTCCAGCAGACATCGTCGTTTGCCACTTCACAAAGCCGCATCACGCCGGAAGCCAATGTGTGCTGCGGCTTTGCATTAGACGTCGCCCATAAAGTGCGTGCGAATCCTAGGTTAGGCAGCCCGCTCGTCTGGCATACTTATAGAGGCCCGGGCTGCCTACTCACCAGGCGCCCAGAGCGCCCAGGCCGGCAAGAAAAGGTCTGCTCTTGCGCATTATCATTTTAGGACAGTCCTGTACAGCAGATGCATACAAAAATCTACGAACTGCCGAAATTAGGTCTTGGCCAGTCACTTCCGATTTTATTGACGCCCCGAGCCTCAACACGGAAATGAACTTCCTCGCTCGATTGGCTCTACAGTACGGTTCAGCGCGTGTCCTGGAGTGTCAGCTGTGGTTGGAGCACCGCTTGTATTTCTGTTTCTTTTCTGAAAATCATAGTTTTAATGTAAATCGCTATTTTCATTTAGAAGAGGTTACAACAGTGATCCCCCTATTTTCTAGTTCTTAACTAGGTGAAAATGATAGCAGTTTTTCTGTGTTTTTTGCCCTCGCAACTTCCCGCTAATTTTTTTTTCTCTGTGGATAATCTGTACTAGTTCCTCTTGACGTCAGCATCTCCGGCAGAGTGAATAAAAGTTTGCCTGGACTCTTTCTTCGAGTTATGATAGGATAGGACTCTGCCCGGGATTCTTTAATGATTTCGCTGTTTTTTGTGGCCGGGGGTTTGGGTGGGCAAGCGATCGGCGAGGCACGGCGCAGCGCGGAACCGCCTCACCGGCTGAACTTGACCGTGACCACAAAAGTGGCCGTGGCGTGTCGAGCCGGGTCGCGCCACGCAAAACCGCGCCCAGCCACACCCGGCCACGCCCGGCCACGCCAGGGCAAGCACGTGGATGTCACTGCCAGAGGGAACGTGAAGAGGAGACGCACATCGCGGACGTTGCGTCAGGCAGAACGGTACCGGTTCCGATTATCGATATGTATTATATGCGCCCGCCCCGCTCGCCGGAACCGGGAACGGGCCACTGCCGGAAAGATTGCGACGCAAGCAGGGACACAGCCCCCGACGACAGTTTGATACTCATGAAATGCATTCGTTTTCTGCGAAATTTGCTTGCTATTCAAGCTCATTTCCTTGGTGTGACTTCAATGCCGTGTTGGTTTTTTAAATTTTCCTTCAAAAACCCCAATTGATAGGAGTGTACCGGAAAATGTCATAAGACATGATGGAGAGTGAGGAGGAGGAGGAGAAGGCACGTCCTACCTGGTATAGGCACTGACAGGCTGTGTATGTGTGTGCGTGTGTGAAAACGGTGAATGAATGGAGCGCCTTCTGCCCAACAGCCGCCAACTGGCCTACCTGCAAGCGGAACGACCCGAAGCTCAACGTTTGCGTCCGTGATGCTGCCTTGATCGCTATTCAGGAGATCGCCGTGAAGGGTGAGTGTTGATTACGAACGTCGGGGCTATGGTCTGTGCGGTGGGCTCAGCCGGGCTCAGCTCTCTCCCTCTTTTCCTTTCCTCATCTCTGCCTCTGCTCGGATGGTACTGAGTGCTGCTATGTTGCTGCTGCAGGTGCTAAGGACTTCGGCGTGTTCCCCCTCGACCCCATGCGTATCTCGGCCATTGATATCGACCAGGGATCAGGGCCCGTCTCCATCGAGCTGCACTTCTCCGACCTCGACATCTACGGACTCAAGGGCGTCGAGATGGGCCCCGTCGAGTAAGTGGAGAACTCTGTAAAACAACTAAAACTATTTTTACAAACGTATTTGAGGACAGAGTCATTCATTTTCTTCTCGTAGGGTTGACGTTGAAAAGTACCGGTTCCACGCTCCGGTCAGCTTCCCTAAGGGTGCCACCATGAAGGGCAGATACAGGGTCGACGGCAAAGTGCTCGTTCTGCCCATCAAGGGTGAAGGCAAGGCCGAACTTCAGCTTGGTGCGTCCATCTCCTGCAACAATGACCATTCTATTTTGTTTCAATAAAAGGGACGCTTGTAACAATTTCCAATACATGGTGTGATTGCAGAGAACATCACCGCCTGGGTGGACCTCAAGGGCAAGGAGCTGATCAAAAAGGACGTCAAGTACATCAGTGTGGAATCTTTTGACTTCGACTTTCAGGTCACCCGTCTGAAGATCAACCTGGAAAACCTCTTCAACGGCAACAAGGCGCTGAGTAAGTGCACTTCACGAATCCACATGAACGTAGATAGCGTATTTTCCCACTGCTGATTTAACCTTAAGTCTATCATATTTTTTGTTCCGGCATTTGTAATGTTTCGTAATTCTATGACTAATTCAATATTTCTCTCTTCCCAGGTGAGAACATGAACAACTTCATGAACCAGAACTGGAACGAAATTCTGCAGGAGCTGAAGCCCGCTGTCAAACAGGCTTTCGGTGCTGCCTTCGGCGATGTTAGCAACCGCCTTTTCACGAAGATCCCATACGACACTATCTTCCCTAAATAAGTGAATAAGTCGTATCTAAATTCCGTTTGACTCTGCCTCTCCCGCTCATTTAAATCCACGTCCTTTCTTGTTTTTTTGTTAGTTTGATTCCTCATACCAAAAATTTCAGAGTTAACTTAGTTTGTCACCGGTTTCTATTTAGTTCACATTAGTTCTGATTTGTTCTCTGCTCAAAAAGCTGTGATTAATTTAGAAAGAATGTTGATGGATTCGTTCTTGTCAGCTATGAAACTGTGATCGCACTGAATGGTAGTAGTGTGTCTGTGTGTGATTGTGTGTGTATTTGTGAAAATGTGTGTGTGTGTGTGTGTGTGTGTGTTTCTAGTTAATGATATGTTCATAAGTTTCACTCCTTTTGCAACTATCTTGATAATTCAATAAAAAAAATGTAAAAGCTGAAATTGATTCTAACGCTTTCTTACACCCCCTGAATGAGTCATTGCCCGTTATAGCATCACCAAAATTTTGGCGGCTGCGTGGGGGTCGTGACGCCATAATGAACACAGAGGTGTGGGGCACAGTCACCAGGAGCGGTAACAAACAAAAATTTGACAAATACCGTAGGCGTGCCGAGCTCTGAGCAGCTCTGAGCGCCGGCGGCGGAGTGGTGAAAAAGACCGGTGCAAGGGGCGATTCACTCCGAGAATCTGCGTACAGAGTACTACAGCTTGTAGTAGTTTGTAGTGGACTACAGGGTCAATTAAGCCAATATTTTCGATATCCATTCATTAATGTCCTAGGGCCAAAAAGTCTGGATTTGCGGTTTTACACGGAGGTATTACAGGAGTAATGCACAGTACTTCAGGGTACTTTGTCCAGGGTATAGTACAGAGGTGAATCGCCCCTCGGGCTGGTGGCGTGGCGAAAAAGGCCGGCGGCGTGGCGTAACGGGTGCGACGCCCATCTCTACTTGCATGCCACCTGGAGGGCCATGGAATAGAAGGAAAACCGAAGGAAAACTGTCTTTGGCGCGGGCCATAGGTCCCCTGACTTGTCCCCTGATTTGATTTCCGCAGACGCCCTCTGCCAGAGGAGGCTCGTCAAGTCCAATCAGGCAGCTTTTGAACAGAGCTGTATGGGTAAAGTACTTCCTGTGTATGGATAGATCAACCGGGACCACCTCTCTGGGGCAGTAGCTTCCCGACCGTCCCCACACCGTATGCGTGGCCAACCACTCGGGGGCAGCAGTTTGTCCTCCGCCCGCGCTGTTTGGGTGGCCTACCTCTCGGAGGCAGCAGCTTGTCCTCCGCTCGCGCTGTTTGGGTGGCCTACCTCTCGGAGGCAGCAGCTTGTCCTCCGCCCGCGCTGTTTGGGTGGCCTACCTGTCGGAGGCAGCAGTTTGTCCTCCGCCCGCGCTGTTTGGGTGGCCTACCTCTCGGAGGCAGCAGCTTGTCCTCCGCCCGCGCTGTTTGGGTGGCCTACCTCTCGGAGGCAGCAGCTTGTCCTCCGCCCGCGCTGTTTGGGTGGCCTACCTCTCGGAGGCAGCAGCTTGTCCTCCGCCCGCGCTGTTTGGGTGGCCTACCTCTACGGGACTGCGTGATCGTCGATCGTGTTTGCTGTCGCTGCCGTCAGATGGAGCCAGCGTGGCAGGCATACTACGGCCGGCTACGCTCCAGAGCCGGATCCCTACTCTTCCCAAAATCGAATTTTAAAAATGGGCCCGCCTCATGGCTGTGCAACTAGCCGGCCTAGCGGGACACTATTTATAGTTGACAACTGGGCTGGGCCGGGGCTTGGCAAAACTGCCATCACGGCGCTGCAGAGATTCTGTCACGCTGAGCGCTAGGCTCCCTTTGGCGCTCTCCAGCCGCGCCGTTCTTGAGTTAAGGGAGCTCATCGATGGGTGACCTCGGCGGCTGACCCCAGCAGTGACGAGGAGAGGGTAGTGCGTACACGTGCGTGCGTGGTCGCCTGTGGAATGCATCGCTGCAGCATGTCACAATCAGAACCCGTTCCCGTGCGTTGAGATGACCGGGACCCGGCGGCAGCTGGACCCAGCCGGGCCCGCCCGGACCCGGCACAGGCACAGCCAGTCTCGCACGCTGGGATGGCCCGTCCGCTGCCACGGCTCGGCTCGGCTCTGTCTGCAGGGAGACCTCAACGCTGGGCAGCGGGCGGTGCGCGGAGCGGTGCGCAGCGGCCGCAGGTTCGAGTACGCCGCACCCGGTTTTCTTGATTTCCGAGTTTTCTCCCACTTGAAACCGCGAACGAGGAGGCTGAGCGTCTCCAAGGCTATGGTAGGCACGATACGTCTGCATGCTGAAACCGTGGTTGCCTACCATTCAGGCCCCATATCTCTGTGCTCGGACTACTTAGACTGGTGAAGTTGGGCTTGCTTTGGTGCTGATCATGATCGAGAACGCATTAATCGTCCAAATTTGTACAAAGATCACTGCCCTAGGTGGCACACTCGCCCAAATATGTCGCGATGCAAAGCTATGAGCTGGTTATTCAGGGGACAGGAATGCTGCTGAAATGACAAAAAGCAGGCGTTACCGATTGTGTCAATTTCCATCGACATCGATATCATACCGCTTTTACAGCTCACTCCTTCCAGTCGCTGGTGGCTGCTGTCGACGCCGTTTGTTTCGGTCGGCTGCTTTTATGAATCGTAAAGTCGAGGGCGCGTAGATGGGCGCAAGGTGCAGACAATTTGCACCCGTGATCCCGAGAGAGCGGTTGAGAGAAAGACAGGCAGAGAGACAAAGTAAGAAGGCTGAGAGCGAGAGAGACATAGAGGGAGAGAGAGAGAGAGAGAGAGAGAGAGAGAGAGAGAGAGAGAGAGAGAGAGAGAGAGAGAGAGAGAGAGAGAGAGAGAGAGAGAGAGAGAGAGAGAGAGAGAGAGAGAGAGAGAGATAGATAGACAGAAAGAGAGATGGTTGTGAAAGGGGAGAGAACAGACAGGGAGGGGGAGACACCGGGGCGAATAGGAACGCACCGTTTACGAGCGAAGGTGATCTGGCTTGTCTGCACAGAAATCTGCTGAGGGCCCCTGCCCCTGCGCCTCGACTGGACAGAGGCATCACTGGAGGAAAAGGGAGCTCTCGTTTCGGTTCGGCAGGGTTCTTATTCACCTTTGAATATGCTGTGATGTCGTTCACAAAAGTGACGGCAAGAAGGGGGTGTCAGATAGGACAAAAACCCGTCAGCAGCCCTCGACACCAGAGTGACACCTGTGACCATTGTCTGTTACGGAGAACCTCGCCTCCATTCCGCACCGCCGTCTACCAAAAGGAAGAGGTTTTCATTAATAAAACCACAACTCCCCCAGCTGCTTCCTCCATTCATCCCCCCCCCCCCCCGTCCCCCATCGAAGGGAGACTGGAGAAGAATGGTGGGTCCGGTGGCTTTGCTGTCAAGGTCAGGTGCAGCCCATGACCCACCTAATGCCCCCTGTCTGGTGGGACCAAACCGCAGAGACAATTACTTTGTCATCTTCGGGACTGGTCCCGTCCGTTCCTTGCTGATTTTCAGGCGAAAGTGGATCGTAGAAAAAAATAAATTGATGTGAAAGAATGCAAATTAGCCTTAAAGAGTGATCTACTGTGGCAAAACGCTATCCCTAAAATTGTCATCCAAAATAAGTACAGAGAGGTGGATTTCATGTGACACTGAAACCATCCGCGTGAGGCGGTGGTGGGACGCCTCAGGGATGGAATGTCGGCTTGGTGGGGATGGACGCGGCTGGAGGCCTTTTTGCCCATTCATATTATCGCTGTGATGCAACGGCTGCGACACGGTTGTCATGGTTTTGTCGTAATAACAAGTATTGGACGCGAAGCTATCATCGATACACCAATTTGATTGAGTAGATAGTAGGTACTGCAGCAAATAAAACTGCATTTGCTGTTGTTTTGAAATGTAGTTTCAAACTTTAAAAAATTGGTCCTGTTTTAGGATGTGGGGTTCAGATGCCAATACTTCACAAGGGCACTATATGGCCTACCCAGCAAGAAATATTAACCGCCAACGTCGCATCGATATCGATTTGTTTTGGTCCGATCGACGTCGATTTGTGTCCAAAACTGACGATCAGCTGATTTCCACGACAAATCGGAATCGATTATTGATTGTAGCTTCTGGCTGAAATAAAGGGTGTAATTTTTGTACATGTGTTTTCGTCGGCTGCACTTCTTCTTAAAATCGCGAGTAAGCGTGCAAGGGCAATCTGATCACAGAAAATAGAGAAAATACCAACTCGTCGTATCGCAAGTCGTGTTGTTATGATTGTGACATTAAGTAACCTGGTGCGGCTCTGGACGATAAGCGCTGATTTTTTTTGTTTTGGACATTTCTCGACGTTTCAGACCATTTTTAATCGTTAAGCATCAAAATCTCGCGTTGTCAAAATTTGGCAGTCACTATCCTTTACGTAGTCTCTCTGAGACACGGCACACGACCGTACAGAGCCTCCCCAAGGCACGACTCTTTACGCAACCAGCTTGAAATACAGCAGTCTACTTTTCAGGTGTCGTTCTATGAGACGCTGCGAGCGGCCGGACGGCAGTATCCCACTCCACTTCGCCCCTCACTCCAGTTGCTGTAAGCGTCGCTCTGCAGTTGTACGAAGCGAGTCGTTAATTTTCGTGCGCTTTTATTCGCTTTGCGTTGCTTCTGCGTTCAATAATTCATGAAGCGCTACATGTCAGGGGGACACACAGCATCGCCTGGACCCTGAACGTGAGAGAGGCTTTCTGGGCCGTGGGCAGCCCGTGGGCCCGCCGCTGCTGCCGCCCAGTCCGCCACTCTAAACACCGCGGCGTTTGGGAGCCTAGCCCGGCCAACCGCGGGCTGCCAACGGCCAGCCAGCGCCACACGCCCATGCGAATGGGGGCATTCTAGCCGGGGAGCGTCATCGGCCGGCGTGATGACGCTGGTACGATTCGGACCAATGACGATCATCGTCAGCTTTCCCCTCCCCGTGAGGCCGCCGAAAAACGTGCAGACCGTGCCGCCGCCGGGCTCGGGGCTATGCGTGGACTTTGCTTATAACGTCAACGCATCACCTACTCGCGGTCGGGTATCGATTTTTTTCCGGCTCAAATTCCAGACGAAGAGTAAACCTCGTTCGAAAAGTGGCTCGGGTACATAAGGAAAGACGCACGTATTGGCAGTGTACAGATTCCCCCCCACACAAGACGTCTCTCGACGTGCCTCTCTCAAACACTCACACACGCACACATCGGACCGGTGCTACACCACGGCCAAGGTCAGGTGACAAGGCCCCCCCCCCCCCGCCCAAACCCCCTCACTCCCTTCCCGCTGAAGACTGCAGACGCCGCTCGGGCAGTCACCTCCCGAAGTGCGCAGCAGCGGCAGCGACCCCTGGCTGCTGCCAGTGCTCCCCTGCCGCTTCTGCCCCTGCACAAATAAAAACTTACGAAGAATCATCATGTTGCGAAGAAAATTGCAGCTCAGTATTACGAAATTTCTTTCTAAAAATATGCCTAATAATGGCGTTTTACGACGGTTTTTGCCCTTAGACCGTATGTCGCTCCAACCTACCTACCTCGAGTGCAGTATTGAAGATTAGTAAACGATCATTGTGTTTGATTTGTTTCGAAATGTGTATACTTGTCTCGAGGGGTGAATCCCTCGCGCTATACTGTACGAAGAAAATGCTTCGTAAAAAAGTTCGTAACATTCAGCTGCAATTTTCTTTACAATCTTCTTACAGTGTGGTTCCCCTGCGCTGCCCCTCCACGGGCTCTGGCCGGCTCTGGCTCTCGGCCCAGTCTGTCATAGTCGGCAGCTTCGGCGGGGCTTCCTCCGCGGAAGTCCTCCTGCATGACGATTGAGGGAACGAAGGCGCCCGACGTCGTGGAGAGGTCTTCGTGCTTCAAACAAAATCCATCAAGACATCACAAACAGAAAAGGGGCAAGAAAAGATTATTTGAACCTTCTGTCAAATTAACGTTTTGTGGTCCCAGAGGGTGTCAAGTTAGTTATTTTCCGGTCGCGTTAGTGTCTTACCGTCGTTCCCACCCTCAGACCTACAGCACATAATCGCTCTCTCTCTCTCTCTCTCTCTCTCTCTCTCTCTCTCTCTCTCTCTCTCTCTCTCTCTCTCTCTCTCTCTCTCTCTCTCTCTCTCTCTCTCTCTTCGCAGCTCACATCCGAATTCGCATTTGCATTGCAGCTCGATGTTCGAACAGTGTACGGGGAGGGTGCGCGGTGAAGACTGATGACCCTGCCCGGTCCGGTCCGAGCTGCTGACCGCCCTGCTGCTCTTTTTCTGTCCGGGCCCCGCATTTGCTCTCGGCCCTCGCACTGGGGTAGGCTGTAAACAAGCGCACGGACATCTGTGTAGGACGCGGCTTTGACGTCACCGGTGTGTGGCCGGCTGCCACGTACGGGTAGCGCGCCGCGCGCGATGACCGCACAAGTGTGTGTTTGTAAACTCAAGCGCACGTGACCAGCAGATGGTATTGGTCGCTGTCCTTAGGATAAGACATGGGAAGACAGGGGGAAAAAAATGCGCTCTCTTTCTCCAGCAGCGGCAAGAGCAACGAGTCGCTGCACACGCTTGAGGGTGATGTGAGTCGGTTTTCTCACTCTCCGGCATGATTTTGACATTTTAAAGACAAACACGGAAAAAAATTGCATTGGTTGATTGACCTCAAAGAACGTTGTTTACAATTAACTTACATGAGAATGGACGCGCCTTCAAATTTCGACAGTCAAAAATATAAAGAAAACAAGGGGGCGCATGAAATTGTCCCGGTGGCAATCCTCTGTAAAATGTCGAACACGAAAGACACACAACATTGCTCAGTCAAAACCAACCTACCCGGCTCTGCACGTGACCGCTCGCGCCAGTTGCTGGGGGCCAAACGCGCTCCTCACACGTGAGCTGGTCCCACAACCCAGGACCCGCCAGGACCAGGACACCCTGCCCTCCCCGCCCGCCCCACCTCACATAAACGCGGCCAACGTCACGTCGGTTCAAACGCGTGCGCGCGCCAAACGCGTTTCCCGCTGGACCCGCCCCCAGCCCCGATGCCCCCGCCTTCGGCCCCCGGCCCCCGGCCCCCGGCCCCCGGTCCCCGGCCCCCTGCCCGTCTGGACCGGCCTCCTCCGCTACCCTGCCCTTTGGATCGGTGGGCCTACGGTGCGGTTTGTACTTTGCGTGAGACTTTCGTGTCGGCGTTAAGCAGAAACAAAGTATACACTGTGGTCAGGCGCGCGGGTGCCTGTGTCACCGCTTTGTCTTTTGGTGGTTCCCGAGTAATGCGACATGCCAACGATCATAACGCTAGCCTGCCGTCCGCCATTACTGCTGCCCCGCCACTGCCATTACGTTGTTTGAACACTTCACGTAGAGCAAGTGCACGTAAAAAAATCACACCTCACAAGAGAATATTTTTTTTTTTAAATTTTGGGTGTGATTTTTTAAAACCTGCGTTTGATTGTTTTTCTCGCGTGATTTCTTTACGTGCATTTACTCTACCTTGTAATTTCTTCACATTTTTGGGGGCAAATGTTTGGAATTTTTCTTTTGTGACTTTACGACTTACATGTCTTTTTAAACTACCATCGCACTGGTGACACAAAAAAGCAAAACTACGCCACGTCGGACCCTTACGAGGGAAGACGAAGCATCAGATAGAAACGGACGTGTCTGAATCTAACGCCTATAAATAGAGCGCGTCTTGATCCAATTTACAGTAGTTTGCGAATGTGCGTAGTCGTAGTATTCAGTTTTACGAGTTGCACTGCATAGTTTTTATATTTTCAGTCGCTCCTTCCCCACTTCCCTTCAAGGAAAAAGAATATGAAAAGAACAACAAAAAAATAATAAGGGCTTCCGCGTCTCCAAGATGACCTCGAATTAACGGGGTTCCGTCGCTGGCTGTGCCCCTCTGCCTGTCCGCATTGTCCCGCTGCTACGTTCCCATTGACGCTCACACGCAAAACCCGCGAGAATAGAACGGGCTGCGTGATCCAGGTCCGAGAGTCTGACCTACAGCAACGCAGCAGCGGGGTCATCCCTGGCCCCGACTCCTCTGGTCGCAGAGAAATTCGTCCTATATTTACTTACGCACTGGCTCACACACTCACGAACATTGCACGTATTTTTGTTGTGTACTTTGCGGATGACTAGAAGATGAGGCGTGGTCCCGAATGTGCGCACGAATTTTCATAAATTAAGGAACAGCAGAGCGTTGAAGAGCGCCTGCGAGAGGCCAGGGTAGGCAAGCCCGCCGGGCACGCGTGCGTGCAGTACCATGTTGCCTACCTATCCGGCGTTCGGAGCGCAGGGATGGACCACAACAATAGCGAGCACCGCAGCCAATCTATGGACGTACTACTTTGGAAAGGGATAGCCACTAAGCGCCAGCAAGTATGGAATATTTCTTCTGTGAGTGAATTAACGGACCTAGAAATCGAGTTAAATTTTTAGGAATGCATTACAATAATTCATTTCACTTGCAACAGCATCAAGACGTTTTTGTGCAACTTTCGAACATTCTTAACCGCTAAAAGTAATTATCTTCACCGCGACCTGTCGAAAGAAATAATTAACTTCCATGTGGCTACGAGGATTCGTTGGATTCGTTGAGCAAGGATTTCGAAGAAGTAAAAAGAGAAAATAAAACAACGTTTTTTGATTGCAGCTGCTAACCTTTTCGAAGTTACGTAATTTCTCAAATAGGTCTGTGAAGATACTTACTTTTAAGTAGAGAGTAGTGAAATTTTATCTTTTTGCTCTCGTATCAGAGCCGTGAGGCTGCTTTGAATTTCCTGCAGCACAACTTTACGACTGGACTTTCTCGATCCGAGCATTTCCTCAACTAAGTTAAATAGTGATGACGATTATGTTGCACTCGTGTTATACATTATAGTGATGCCTGACTTGGTGCATTAGCCGGAGCGTGTGCAGCCGTTTCCAGTGACCATCCTTGTCACACTCAGTCGTTGGGGGGGGGGGGGGGGAGCGGGAGCGGAATGGACAATATACATACGTGTCTTGAGATGAAATGACCAAGGGCGACGGTGCCATGACACGGATCCCACTGCAGTGCTAAATAATAACACCTGTGACACCGGGCTGCGCCGGGGGGTCGGGGGGGCTGTTCCATGTTCGGACGTGAGATCTCTCCCCCGGACCTTACTGGGCTTCAACAAGGGCGCCTTCTCCAAGGGCATCTTCTTGGCGCAGAAAACATACATCGATGATACACGAAAATACCAAATCTCATGACTATAACGAGCATTTGGATTTCGTTCATTGTTTGAAAGGGACCTCTTCTCGCGAGGCAAGGCCTCTCAAATCGACCACCTGGAACAATGTATTGTAATGGTGCTCGGCACCAAAGAAAGCAGTGAAGTGAGTATGTATGAAAGAGAAAGGCCGCGGAATCGAAGGACAAGTTTTTAGCTCGATGACTTTACGGGAGCCGTGCGGAGCACAACATCCTTGCTTCGTGAAGATGTTGGAAATGCACGCACAATCCAAGTGGTGCTCTGTGCCATGTGCTTCATTCTCTCAACGGTGTGGGCTTGCTCTGTGAGTCACTGAGCGGGTGAGCGCCTACTGCAAGCGCGCGTGTTTCTATTTCGTTTGGCTCCTTTCCAAGCCGCCCCATTCTAGTCGTCGTGGTAATCGTAATAAGGGATATGTTCACCAGGTCAGTGATAGCCCCGTAATTTGCTTCTCCTCTTCACTGAACTTTACCGCGCGCACGCGCGCTCTGGGACATGCTGCACACAAGCGGCATGACAGCGGTCGCCGCTAGCCCCCATCCCCCCCCCCCCCGGCGGCCCCTGCCTGCCGTAGCACACACACACAGCTTGGAGATTCTCTCCCTCCCTATCGGGCCGCTCCGTGATTCGCCGTCCCGTCCGCTGGGGGGCGCCTCTGACCGCCGCCGCCGCCGCCGCCGCCGCCGCCGCTGTCGACTACCGCTGCCGCCGCTTCTGCGGAGCCTGCGGAGCGGAGCCGTGCACTGCGGCAGCAGCGGGAACAGTTCCTGCGGAAGAGCCGCTACCGCCTCCGCAGGCTCCGCGGGCTCCACTGGCTGGCACCGGCCCGTATAAAGCTGGCGGGACGTTCCGGCAGCCCCAATTCACATTTCTCCAGCGGTCGCGTCGAGTCGTTCGTTCCCGCCATGAAGTACCTCGTCTTGCTAGTCGCGCTGGCTGCTGCATGCAGCCTGGTCCATGCCAAATCCGCCAAGCTCCGTAAGCGACTTTCACACACCTCGTGTGCCTTTAAGATCCTCCATAAGAAACAGCATTCCCCCCCTGGAATGTATTTTTTCATCCCCTCTTTAGAAGTGTGGCTTCATTCTAGTGACAACTTACTTTTGTACTTTATATTTATTAGACTGACACTATTAGCTGGCCGCGCGTTACCAAGCTTATCCTAAAGTCGGCATTGAGGAAAAAAATCATCTAAAAATTTTTACGTAAATATGGACATTTTTCAACTCATGCCAATTTCCTTCTATTTACAGCTGCCAAGTGGAGGGTCTGCAAAAAGAATGATCCAAGACTGCAGGAATGCTTCAAGCAGGCCGTCAACGAAGCTGTTGTCAGCCTGGCCGATGGTGAGTCAGCATCGAAAAGCACTTTTATTAAAGTAGACGCATCCGTCCTTGTTGAACGAAAGCATCGAGTCGTGCAGTCTGCAGAAATAGAGAGAATGATAGCCAATATTTTCTCACATTCTTAAGTTTTAGCGCACTGAGAAATTTTTCAATCACTATGATCTCGTTCGCACACGTCCGATCGCTTCATTTCCACCCGGGTGCCAAAGCTCATTACTATTCTGACGGTCTCGTGAGCACATGGCCATTTTTTGCAGTGCAATATGCTGTGGCCTGGTTCATTGTTCTCATCCTGAACAGAACCTACTATTTCACGCCTCATACAGAGGCCTGATGGCAACCCATCTAACCAAGGAAAAATGTCGTCGTTATTTGACGAAGATTCCTTGAGTAATTTGTTTTAGTTTACAAGTCGTTTTAGCATAATTTCTTACAGTGTAGATTCAAAATTCGGCGAAAAGTCGTTATCGGTTATCGGGCCAGACCGCTTCTAAATGTTGACTGGTCGTTATGTTGTTCCGAGAAAGACGAGCCTTGCGTAGGGCGTTCGCTTGCAATCGGTAAGGGGGCATCCGTATACCACGTGACCCAAAATAGGCCACTTTTAGACCCCCCCCTCCCCCCACGTGACCTGGCTAACCTAACCTTCCCATGTATTTATTATAGGAGCGTTATAGGAGCTGACCCCCCCCCCCAATTCAATCACGTGGTATGTGGATGGCCCCTAATCTGTCTCTTCCCTGAAGAGGTTAGTGACCTCCGCATTCGTCAGACAGTGGAGGCATGAGCTATGACCTGCACGGGTAACCTGGTCAGGTGCGCGTATCCGAACATGGTCAGGGTCAGGCTCGTAAAAAAAGACCTGCTGATGCCGATCCTCAAGGTGATGACATGGGTGGCTCGGGCAGGTACTGCGCCCAACTGCAGCCGAAGGAGAGAGGGGTGGGGACGTGGGAGGGGAACAGAAATGAGACGCTACTCACGACCTACATATGTAATCGGACAGTAACATGCTTCTAATGCTGTGCAGTGTGCCATCTTGGCTTGAAATTGCACGCCCATTTTGTACATGTTAAGAAAACACTGCGGTATTCGCTGTCGAAAAAGACGTCTTCCTCTGCATCCTTCATGTTCTTTTATGCAGTGTTTTTTTCCCTCTCGACTTATTTCCGTAATTCAGACATAAAAATTTGTCCGCGGGTCGTTTCCGCGAGGCTACCAGGATGAAAGGTGGGGACTTGCAAGTAGGCCTAGGTGAACTTGGCTGGCCGGCAGGCGGGCTGGTTGCCGGGCTGGTGGCCCCCTCTCCTGGCCTCTCCGGGCTGGGCCCCTCCAGGTGCGGCATCGGCACGTCATCGGCGGTGGTGCAAGGCCGACTCCCTACTCTGCCCCGCTCGGAAATACCTATCACCCCATTGATATTCTGCTGTGTCCCTTCAGCCCGTCCTGTCAGCTGGAGGTCCCCACGTCCGGCATGTGGCTGCGCAAATGCCACATCAATCTCTTGAGATCGCGCATTGTGTCCCAAATCTGACGAGTTTACTAATGGATCGTTTTTGTCCTTGGTGCAGGCGGCGAGCCATCGCTCGGAGTCTTCCCCGTGGACCCTCTCCGAATGACCAAGCTTGGTATCGACCAAGGTTCGGGCCCCGTTTCCATCGACCTGGAGTTCCGCAACATGGACCTCAAGGGCATCAAGCACGCCGTCTTCAGGGAAGCCAGGTGAGAAAACACATTACGTTACATACAGGCGCAATCCGACTGATCGGTGAAATGTCAGCGTAGACGGTAGAACATATGTCTGGAAGAAAAGGTGTGCTCTCGCACTTGATTTAGTTTTTGATTTTCTGCTACTTCCATGTGACAGCTTTGATCCGAAGACGTACGACATGACGGCTACTGTGGACATCACGGAGCCACTATATCTGGATGGAGACTACACCATCAAGGGCCGCGTGCTTGTGTTGCCTATCACCGGAGACGGCCGCTGCAGTCTCAAGCTGGGTAGGTGTTGGTGGTGCTGACAACGCACGAACAACCACCAGAGGTTGCTTCAATGTGGTTTTGACATTCGGAAAATATCTCGGTTTCGTTTGCAGACGAACCAACCCTGAAGGTGACACAGCGAGGTGTTCTTGTCAAGCGTGGAGCTGAGACCTACCTCAATGTGACGGATTTTGGCTTCGTCCTTGACACCAAGAAACTACACCTCAGCTTCGAGAACCTGTTCAACGGCAACAAAGAGCTCGGTATGTTGCAAAGCAGGAAAGGCATCGTTCATAAAGAATGTCCAAATTTTGTCGTCGACTGAACTGGGAACGGTTAGAGTACTCGAACGGTGACGCGGAGCGCCTGCGAGTGCTAGGGTAGGCCAACCCGCACGACCCGCGTGCATTCAAAAGTCGAGATTGCCTACTCACCTGGCGCTTACACTGTACCTAAAATTGCAATGATCATTTTGAAATGACGCGTTCAAGTATTGTGGTCCTCGCTATGAACTGTTGTTGTAGAAATGTCATCGCCATTTATTTTGCAATAACGCGTCATTGGAACCTTGAGGTTGTTAACGACGTAGTACGTACTACGTATGACGACGTACAACCAATTAGGATGTCCTTGCGACAATATCATGGAAATGCTCCAGGAATGATTCAGTGCGCGACTGTTACCTATGCTATACCCAATTAACGATCGGTTGATTTTGCATTTATTTGGATTTGCAGGCACCACCATGAACAACTTCCTCAACCAGAATTCCGGCGAGGTGCTGAAGGAGCTTAAGCCGGCAATCTCAGAAGGCTTCGGAGCAGTTTTCAAAGAAATCTCAAATAGAGTCTTCTCAAAGATACCTCTTGATAAAATTTTCCCCGAGAAGTAACCAGTGAGTGGCGTCATGTTTGTAGCGAAAGAGAGACTTGGTCATTGACTGATTTATCAATTCCAGAATTAACGATCACCATCGATCGAGAAATACAGAGCATTAATTTAAATGAGGTAATCAAATAGAATTCGAAACAATGGACCGTGCGATATGGGTTATGTAAATTGAAACATCTGTTTTAATGTCTTCCGCCATGTAACTATAAAAGTGCTGTGATTTTGTATTTTATAAGCTACGTCTTTTTATGAATGATACATTGTCCACGACTTCGTCAATGTGTGTGCTTGTGTGCGTATGTGTGCGTGCGTGTGTGTGTGTGTGTGTGTGTGTGTGTGTGTGAGAGAGAGAGAGAGAGAGAGAGAGAGAGAGAGAGAGAGAGAGAGAGAGAGAGAGAGAGTACGTGGGAAAACCTGTACTACACTTTTTCTTTGTTGTTGTTTTTTTCTTGCGTTCTTTGTTAGTACGCATAGTTATTTATAATTTTTATATTAATCATCTATACTGCATTGTCAGTAAAATATTTCAGTATTAAAAGATTCAATTCAGTTCGTGTTGTATCGAAGCACCGTATTTTGTCCTGATGTTGGGAGCTTTAAATAATAAAGAATATTATCCGAACTTTTTAGTTTTGATTTAGAATAGCGTTGAAGAGGTCTTATTTTAGAGCTTAACAATGGTTATCCTAACATTCGCCTATCGAGTTCGCATAACCAGCCTACACAAGCCTTGAAGATAAGTCATTTGGGTTCACTACGTTCCCTATGAGGTCCATTCCGTAGTCATCTCGTTAAACACTAATGAGGCCCCTTTAGACCAGGCAGCCCAACCTGCAGGAGTAAAACGAAATGGCATTTGGGTTGCCTGCGCACTGCTCCTTCCCGTGGCCAACTTGTTTGACAGCAAAAAAGCCCCTTAAGACCAGGCAACCCAAACTGCAGGAGTCAAGCGAAATGGTATTTGGGTTGCCTATGCATCCCGGCGGAGGGACTTGGTGGAGCCTGTGTGGTTTCGTAGTTATTCGACTAACCACGGCTCTCGCGATTCACTTGGAGGAATGAAGGACGAATCTTACTACTTCAAGAAGCAGATCGACAGGTTCACCACATTTCACAGGGTGCCGAAGAGTTACGAAGCGTTATAGTTTGAGAGGCAGTGGAGAATCCTGAATGTCCCAGCAAGACAACCCGTCAACAAGAGGGCAACGAGGTAATATGCAATATGTATACATCCTGTTAGTTCTCGAATCCAGTAAAAGCCTTCGAGGATTTTGAGAAAAGTTATAAAAGAACCACCACTTCTTTGGCGATGCGCAAACTGTAGATCGCAAAGAAAGTAAACTTAATCAGTGATCTACATCACGATCGATTCCTCTGTGTTGCTGTATAGGATATCTGTGATTCGCAACTTTGCACGTCAAATATTCATTCGGTGAAAAAAAAAATTAACAGTAATTTTTAAAAAATGTTTTTATTTACTTGCTTTCTATAAAATTTTCTGTTATGCACAGGTATAAAAAAGCGTTTAGGCGCTGACAGCGCCCATTGTTGCAGCAATAAGAATGTTACAGCATTGTATGTTTCTTAACACTGGGAGGAAAAGAGAACGCGAGATACAGGGAAGGAAAAGAGAGAGATATGTATATAAGAGATATAATTTATACAAAAGGCAACAATCCCCTAGGCTAAAGCCACAGTTCATCAAGTCGGAAGTTGGTCGTAACATAGAGTAAGGTGCACATATCTCAATTATTCAAGAAATTATTTCGGAATATGAGCATTGACTTTCTACAATCCCTTTCAGATCACGACTCAAGAAATTGTAACGCACGGGCCTGGTCGAACAGTTACATTCCCGTTCCCAAAGTGCACCGTTTCCAATTTCATTACTGTGATCTAGGGCCCAAGAAAAGCTCCAGGAAAAATCTGAACTATCAAACAAAACTGTAAACTGGTGCGAAATTAGAGTACGTTGTTGCTTTCAGACTAGACTTAGTACAATTTAAATGTTTGAAAGCCAGTCCTGGTCCACAATTACTGACAGGCTATTTTCATTGAAAGCACTAGGTCACACACATAGAAATACATACACACACATACACACAGCTAATATTGTAAATAACTAAAGTAACAAAGAGCAATGATCAAATGACAATTTCACAATGGACTTTATACAGTGAAAATATGATTGTGTCAGTTCACAGTGATAGTTTATTAGGATTTCTAAAAATATAAGTATACTTTCGCAACTACTTATGTACACAGGTGAAGGAGTTATAACCATTAACGCAGATTTCATCTTGCAGTATCCTTGTGAATTTTGCGTACATGACCTGTAGTCAGATAAAAATACCAACAACGCGATTGTGGCACAGCAAACCCTGTTTTGAAATTTTTGTTTTGCGCTCGCTTTAAAGTTACTGTACTCAATCGACTTTGGTATATCATGATTTACAAATAGTAACTGTCTTAAAAGAATTGTATCGCGAGAGCGGGGTAATGAGTAGTGATTTACTGCTGGGAACAATTCGCACAACAATAACTAAATTTGGTCCCAACCTTTTAATAATAACAACAATAACAATAAATAAGAAATTGGCAAGGTACTGTGAGGAATGATCACATCCTGAAATTTGTGTATCCTCCATTAAACTATACCCAGGCAAGAGTAGCACATCACAGACTTTCCCTCCAATACAAGGAGATAAGAGAACCACGAAGACTCCATTTGAGCAACAAATCATTTTGAGGTGTCCCTTGGACGTTATATTTACCGTGTTTACCTCCCCCTCCGAAGTGATCACTACCATACGAGTCATAAAAGCATATAATAGACCGGAAGTTAAAGGGTGAAAATCGAACACATAATCGTATTCGATATGTTCTTCAATAGGGTAATCCGCAGAAAAGCTGATCCGAAAGTAAAAGGAAAGTAGGAATCGAAAAAATCGGAAACGGAACCAGGCGCTACGTGAAATCGTGGTTTTGTTTCCACTCACTTAGATTCCTACTTGCTCTTTACTTCCGGCTCAGTTCGTCTCTGGAATGGCCAATTGGCATGGTCATTGGGAAGGGGATGACAGCCATCTGTGAAGGTTTTGTCTTAACAGCACGCGCACTGTAAACCATAGGGACATCTCTACGCATCCTCCGAAGGCCGTTCGGACGTTCTAAAGAATAATTTAGAACGACGAGCCGGAGTGACAAGCAGCCCACCGCAGAGTCTGCCGGCGTTCCGGACGGCACAGTGTGACCCAGGGGTACCCCAGCGGTGCGTCTGGCTGTGAGACAGTCCTCGGAGGGGTTGGCTCGGCCAAGACGGCCAGGGACCCCGGGGACGTGGGCCCTATGTATCAGTCAGAAGGGGGTGCATGAGCCGGCTCCCGCCCCCCAGCGACGCCCTGGCGCCGCCACTATGCCGCCCCCCGCCAGCAGGGTCGCGGAATGTGTCCGTGCAATAATACTGTCCAAAACACCTCGCGTCGAGGCGTCCACGCTGGCAGCCGCCTAGCAATAGGCCTGCTCGAACGACGTCCGCCTCGACGAGGCATTGGACGCAGCGTTGGACGAGCCGGACACATCGTTGGCGTCGTCGGGGGCCAGCAGCGACCGGTACACCTGCATCTCCCGCTCGCGGGCCATGCCGTGCTTGAGGGCGTTGGCCGCCTGCCGCTCCGCCTCTACGATAAGCAGCTCGGGCAGCTGCTTGCGCACGGACTTGTTGACGTCCGCGTCCTGCTGCAGCCAGGCGCGCGAGCTGCGGCGCGTCTCCACGTCCAGGTCGGGCCGGAAGGGGTTGCAGAAGGCGTACACGAAGCACATGACCACGAGGGCGGCGCCGCCCGCCATGAACACCCACTGCAGCACCGTCGCCAGCACCGGCAGCACCGTCATGTACATGACGAACTTGGTGGCCATTGACGGCGGCAGCTCCTTCATGCCCTGCGGAAGCGTCCACCAAACAATTTGAGAATTAGTTGACCATGTCACATTAGTACGCTGCGCACGTTTACAGTCAGCATGAGATACTCACGATTTCAGTCCAGAGCAGGGGCAGCACCATGTTGCTGAACTGCTTGACGCGGGCCATGTTGTCAATGTCACCGAAAGCCATGTTGATCTGAGTGCGGACAGCCACTTCGAGGGGCATGCCGGACACCTGGCAACACAGAGCGGACCTTCTCACTACACGACCACGGGAGACGAGTCAAACATGTCCAGCCCGCAAAGACCGCTTTACACTCACAGGCTCGATGAGGAAATGGGTCCTGTGTTTCTTCTCATCAGGGTAGACTCCGTCTACGGCGTTCAGCACTTTGGGGTCGGCCTTGTAAAAGTGGGGGTAGCCCACAGCGATTGGGAAACCTGAATAGCAAGGGTCAACATTTAGTTCCACTTCTTGTAAAAGCAGTCTCTGTCTGGCTTTTACAGGCGTTAGGGATAAAATCTGCTAGAATTTAATATTAAAGGTGGAAAGTTTGATGTTCTTTTTCTGTTTATTAGCCTGACTTAAGGTGAGATTTCAAGGGCATCGGCTCACCGTAGTAGCAGTCAGTGACGTCGATCAGTCCCTCGGGAAGGCAGCGGCCGCCCCTGCAGAAGCACTTGTTGTTGGGGTTGTGCTTGCCGTTGTCCAGGGCGTCTTCGACGAAGTTGTACTTGTAGCCCAGCATTCCGGTTTTCCTCTCCTCCCCGACCTTCGTCTGCGCGAACAAACAAACAAATTAGCCACGATATAACCAAGCGCAATGTCACCCAATGTCACGTGGATTTTGAACTTTTGGCACAGCTAACATTTAAAAAAAAAAATAGCATAATGAGATGTGATGCAGTGTGGGATGGATAACAAACTTTCTCAGTACTAAGTTGGACTAAGCAAACTGGCGTTGAACGCGGTGTCTGGTTTGCTCAAAGAAAGGCAACTGATGCCGCGATGTGTGTGGTACTTCCACACGCAGATGAGGGCACGGCCAGGGCACGCTTCACAAAACAAACCCCCCCCCGCGCGCGCGCGCGCGTGTGTGTGTGTGTGTGTGTGTGTGTGTGTGCGTGTGCGTGTGCGCGCGCGCGTTAGTGTCAAGGTTGCTGGGCCAAAACAAGCGGAAATGTCCGCAAACGCAGACTGGTGTCTAGCCCTTGCTGCGACGGCGGCAGGCTTGAGCTTCATTCCGCCGCTTATTTGTGGTATAGCCTACATAGATAAGTTTTACGCGCACGATATCGGAAAGTGCGGGAGTGGGGGAAGTGGTGCGCTCGTGTGTTCCACTTATCAGTACAAACGCATTTTTCTGTTTTGGAGCCCTCCTTTTCAAACTGCGTTGTCGACTCGGAAGCCCACTTGCTGTGTAGAAAACGTGCAGTACACGTAGTTGACATGGGAAAGCACGGACTGGCGGCAATGGCCATTTTATCATGAGTGTTCATGATAAGGGAGAAAGTGAGCCTCTTGTATGGAACCTCCTAACGCTCTGTGATTCTGATCAATTACCATTTGCATGGTGCGGCACATGGACTTCCTGAAGAAGGAGAGCGTCTGGTTGGGTTGGATGTACGACTCGAACTTGCTGCCGTCGGACGCCTTGTGCACGTTGCTGCAGGTGGTGGGCCCGTCGCCCTCCTCCCGCCTCCAGTGGGGCAGGTACGGGTAGCCGTTGTACTTGTCGATCAGGCCCGAGAACTTCACGTCCAGCTCGCCGGTGAAATCCGTCTCAAAGTCGCCTTCAAAATCGTACATCTGCGGGGCGGAGGGAAAAGAGGAACATTTAGGCGCGAGCGAAGCACATATACACAGTGACGACACGCGCCGGCTGCAGCGGCTCGGCAGGGTAAGGTGTGGTAAGGTGCTGCAGGGGCCCGGGCTGCGGCGTGTGCTCCCAGCGATTGCAGACGCATCGCTGACGACAGCCTGCCTAGCTTTTGCGCAAATTGTAAATGAAATGGCGAAAAAAGAGAAAAGTGCAGAGGAAGAGTTAGCGCCGGCGGGCGAGTCACGTGGGAGACTGACCGCGCAGCGCCCGGCAGGTAGGCAGCCCATCCTGCTTGCGACCAGGAGGGGCAGACACACGAGGGGCGCGGCTGGGTGCAGCGCCGACTGCCGCACTTCACTCGTCAAGTAAAACTTTTCACATTTGGTAACTGGTTCGGTACGTTAATTTGGTTCGTCTCAAGCGAAAAAATGTTATGTGCGACGAATTACTCGTCACTTGACCAGTTACAACTTCTTTGTTTTACGTATTTATCTAAAGGGTTGCTGTAAAGTGACGATCAATATTTTGACGGCGTGGTCACTGGTTTTGTCGCCAAATGAAAACTAATAATTTACAGCGCGTCCTTGATGTGTTTTTAAATGTGTGGTTCACATTCAGAATATAAAATTTCCGAAAGTGACAAATTTCCAACATTGGGGAAAGACAAATTTTATGTGGTACTCTACCCACCCTGTCGATGAGGCCAAGCTTCTCGAACATGATCCACGAGGGCATGAACTTGTTGCCCAGGGTGACGAGGGGGCTCTCGTAGCCGAACATGAACTCGCGCGCCGTCATCTCCACGAGGGGCTGCGAGTCGGTCTGCCGGATCAGAATGTTGACGCCCATCCGCGTGAAGATGGAGGCGGAGGCCATGACGTTGGAGAAGCTCTGCGGGAGAGAAATAATACGGCTGCCGTGAGACTATCGAACACCGCTGCCGTCCCAGCTCGGTGTCTGCCTGCATGCGTCAGTCCCCACAATTAACCGCCTAATGGGCCCCTGCCCTCCGGAGATGTACCCCCTGTTTTTGTACACTTGTACATACATATTTTTAATTTGTCACCGAATCTTTCCGCGCGCGCAAAGCAGTGGTCGTCAGACCGACCCTCTCTCGGAACATCGGCCTGTTTTTTATTTTCTTAGCGCTGCCGACAACACACTCTCTGTCCATTTGAACGGGGGAGACAAACGGCCAACTGAGGGAATTTTTGGACGGGAATTCAGGGGTGTTTCGAAAGGATAAGAAACCGTTTTCCTTTCAATAACCTAACCTGACCCAAGCTAAACTAACGCTCGTAAAAAGCCAGGCTGCCTAATAAATTGAGGTTTGTCTGCAACGCTCTCCGAGATACACGGTTGATAGTTCCGAGGGAGGACCGATACAGCGCGGCTTGAAGAGTGTCAGATCTGTTGAACGCCCGCCGGCGGCCAGAGCCTTCCGCGCAGTACGAATGCACGGCAGGAGGGGCGCACGGAGAAAGAAGATTGGTGTTCGCAACTAATGTTTCAGTTGATTTCCAGGTAAGCAGGAAATTTGGTTCTGAGAACTAAACTTTTGTTTGGGGGAGTATTTGTGAGTTGCTCCAACGAATAAGTGCGTTGCCGGAGCGAATGACTTTTTCGGTTCAACTAAGAAATAGTTCCCCCAACAAAATTTTAGTTCTCGGAACAAAAAAATTACTGCTCGTCTGGAATGTAACAGAAACATTAGCTGCGACCACTAATCTTTTTTGTCCGCGCGGGCGAGTCCTGAGACGCGCCGGGCCCGGGATGCTGCCACATCGACTTCCCGCACTGCCGGCGGTCGAATCATTTGTAAGCCGAGCACGGCAGAGATGGCAAGGGTGTGTGGTGCGCGCCGGACTGCGCCGGACTGCGCCGGGCTGCGCCGGGCTGCGCCGGGCTGCGCCGGGCTGCGCCGGGCTGCGCCGGGCTGCGCCGGGCTGCGCCGGGCTGCGCCGGGCTGCGCCGGGCTGCGCCGGGCTGCGCCGGGCTGCGCCGGGCTGCGCCGGGCTGCGCCGGGCTGCGCCGGGCTGCGCCGGGCTGCGCCGGGCTGCGCCGGGCTGCGCCGGGCTGCGCCGGGCTGCGCCGGACTGCGCCGGGCTGCGCCGGGCTGCGCCGGCCGGCACCGGGTCACTGCTACCGCCACGCCGTGCCGGTGCGGTGGCGGCGGCGGTGGTGGCGATCAGCGGCTGCCGATGCCGGTTTTCCTTGCGGCCGTCAGTCGGCGCCGCCACTTCCTACATTACTGGAAACACCGGCCTGCCTACCACTATTCTGTGCCATCCGGCAGCAGATGAGGCTAACGCATCGTGCCCTAACCCAGCCGTATCTAACTGTACGCAACTATGACAAACCAAGTGTCATACATCGTGAACTAACGTTTGGAAGGAAAACGTGGCACGCGTCATATGCATTGCTTCTGTAGAATTGTGTCTGTTCGGACGGAAGCACTTCACAGCAAAACATGACACGAGTTTTCCAGTTCGGAGGGAAACACAATCACTTCGCGTGTCACAAACACTAACCAGCAAGGCGATGTTGGGTAGGATGAGTGTGTCGTTCTCCTGTCGCCCCTCGCTCATCTCCGGCACCCAGATGAGCGGATGCGTGGGGATGCTGGTCATGGTGCCGTTGTCGTTGAACACGACTTTCTCGTGCGTGAACTTCTCCCTGTGCACACACACACACGAGTATTATTCCCCACATCACGCCTGGTATTTATTTCGAAGCCCTCCCGAATTCCTCCACTGAATCATGGCTCATACCTGTAGACGTAAGGCCCAACCTCCTGCACTCGCAGCTTTTCTTTGCCGGCCAGGAACTCCTCCCTATTGGTCACATTCCACAGCCACACGCGCAGGTACAGCTCGACGGGCGGCTTCTCCCACAGGGAGAACATTTCACCACCGGCAGCAAACGTTGCTTTCTGTGGGCCAGAAGGGAAGCTGTCTTTTAGTTGATGGTTTCCATGCAATTTTTAATAAACGGTAATCATATGGCGAAGTATTTGAAGCTTTCTTTTAAAAACAAATTGAGGGACTCACCCACTCGAACAGCCTGTTGTAAGGGTCTGTGAAGAGCATCACGACTCCGGAGCTGATTCCAATCAAGCCGACGATGAGCAGGATCAGCACGCCTGCAGAGAACACGAGAGGTTAGAATGGCGCCACGTGTGTCGGACACGCTATGTGTCATAAGGCTGTGCGGCAATAGAGAACTCCGGAGAAGCCCAAATCGGAAGCAGAGAGTGACGAAAGACCGCTAGAGAAAGTATGAGAAATCCCGCGTTTTCCCGCTTTAGTAGAGTGGTGTTCCGAACAACGCGATTTCTCGTGCTTCCACGGCGTTCTTCTTCTTCTTCTTCGTTACGATCGCTTACGCGCTTCCTATTCCACTTCTTCTCGTTGTTTCCGAACACCCCTCACTGCGAGTACGGCATATTATCCCACTTACGCTGACGGAAACTCAGCGCCTCGGGACGGGCTCTTATTAATCTGTTCCGTGTGCAGCAGCGGCGCAGCGGCGCAGCAGCGGCAAGGGGGATCTTGTCGCTTTTCGAGAATGAATCAGACCAGACCGGCTGCCAATTTCCTCGTTCCATGCCGTGCCCGGCCGCCGCTGGCCCTCGCCGGTGTGGTCTTCGCCGGGGGGCCGGTGGGGGCTGGCGGCTCCCCCCCCCCCCCCTCCTCCCCCCTCCAAGGGGCGCAGTACCACGCCGCGCCACTGCCCGACCTAGACCTTCACCTTCCGGCTGAACCCATAGCTCCGGAGCCGCTACCCCGCCACGCCCCGCCACGCCCCAGCACGCCCCGCCACGCCGGCAGCCAACAGGCCGACGACACAAACTCACGCGTGACCGACGAGGCGCGCGCACCGGTCGCTCACTTTTCATCTTTTTTCCTTCAATCTTTTCTCGCCAACTGCAACTCCCAAGGTTCCTCTGTCCCCGCCAGCTCCGGCCAACCTAACGAGCGACGCCCTGCACGAACGCACATTTTACATAACGCGGTTACTTGATCCGCAAAGTAAGTGCTGAGTTGTTTTAGCGTGGACCTGGACGCAATCACGAAGAGGAGTGGGAATATAACGTTTTTGACAGGGATATGTCTTTGAGCATGCAATGGCGACAGACGCTAAGTACGCATTTAGATGGACCTCAGCCCCGGGAACGCCCGCCTTTGTCCTGCTCGGCATCTGATTATAGGAAGATTTCGCCACGACCCGGCTCAAAATAGCCGCATATACGACGGAATTTTACTAAGCAGGGGCAGGTGCTGGGACGGAAACGGGAAGAGCAGCCACCACCGAACTCGACTCCTCCTGTATTAACTGCTTTTTTTAATGCTGTTTTTCTTGTTGTTCGGGGTGCACCGCGTGGGCTGGAACACGAAATGAGTGGAAGAGAACGGAAACGGACGGGGACAACGTATCGCTTAATTATGCACTAATAGTAATTATACTGTCGCAAAAGGTGGTGACATCTTTGGCCTTTCGACCTCCGCCTTTCGACCGGCGCATTGAGAGGCACTTCGGACTAGGCAAGACCGGCCAGCCCGGCCCCATCACTGGCAGACCGACACACAGACCCGGGTGAAAGTGCTTATATATAGATTATATATAGATTATATATATATATATTAGTATATATGACTGATATATACTTCATATATACTTCATATATGACTATATATAAGCCATTTTTACCCGGGGAGTCCGCGCCTCGCCACCGAACTTAGCCTAGTCGGACCGTGTCAAATAACGGACTTGAAATATGACCGGATCAATGGCAGCCGCAGGACTAGCGTAGCCAGTAGCGGAGGGAAGTGTTTCATTTTGGCGGAGTATATTATACCGCGTCTTTATATAAATGGGCGCCGTCGCACGAAGGCAATTTTTTTCCCCCTTTAATAAGCCGATCAGATGTTATGATTCGGATCACACCACACGGCGTGAGACAGCACTTCTTGAGTTTATCGCAAGGCTGCCACTGTTCAGGCAAAACCTTAAAAAAGAACACAAAAAAAGGTGTTTTCGTTTTTGTTTTTCCTCTTCAGACGCCGATATCTCGAAAGCCGCTAGAGATGAAGCGTTGATATTAAGATATTAGTCTTTTAGATCGCTACTTGGGTCGCATTGACCTCAGTACATAGGCTGCCGCGTTAGCTTTAGGAACAAAGAATTGATCGACTCAGGAGAGAAATCGAAAATGTTGTAAACTATGATTGATTGGAGAAGGAGTGCCTTCTCTGGAAAAGTACGCGAATCTCGTTCTGAGGCGCGTGGTCCTGAGCTGCTTGGCATGGCGCTCTGCAAAGAGTGATTCACTCTGACGGTGAAAGTGACTGTCTGTGTGCGGGATGCTGAATGGGACCCGCTAGTTCACCGTCACTGAGAGAAACGCCTGGACTGCTGCATGGCCGAGGTCAAGGAGTGACTCAAACAACAGTCCTTGGGGAAGTCCCAGCCGGAGTCCGGGGCATGGACCGGAGCAGCGGCCGAAAGATAGACGAGATGGTTGTTGACGTCTTGTGGAGAAAATGTGGTCCCGCCCGTCCCCCTGGCTATTATGATTTTCGCTCATGTTCTAGAAGCTCAAGCAGGACTGTAAAACCGCAAAGGAACGCCGCCGATGTTATGAAACCAACTAGTTAATGAAACGGTTTCATCAACAACGGCGGGTAAGTATGAAGCTCATAGCTGCTCTCCTAAATGGCGAAGCCCATAAGGGACGCAAACAATCGGGTGAAAACGTCCTGGGCGTCACTCCTTTCACGCTCTCCCCCTCTCCATGGTGACGAAGCACGTCTAAGGTAGGAGAATGCCAAAAAATCACGAAGAAAAATAAATAACACGCTCTGAAAAATAGGATCCGCAAGTTTTGGATAAAATGTCCACTTCCTATATTTTTACTGCAAAGTGGTTGTTTTAGTAGCGTGTTTTATTTGCCTGTTATTATCCCGGGAAAGCCGGCAAATCAGCTGTTTCTTGCTCCTCAGATTTAATATTAATCAACCTGTTGCAGTGTGATTCCGATCACTGTGACGGTTTGTACCGACTGGAAACCAGTTCGCCACAGATTTGCAAAACAGTCATTCCAGTTATACAGTAGTTCTAAACGGGGGACGCAGTGCGATCCCGTGGTACTGCACCCCACCCCTAACTCGACGTGCACGGTACGGATGTTTCGCAACCGTCATATGTGCAGCGGGATTCAAGTGTGAGAGGGCAGTGCACGGGCGGCCTTGGGCATCTGCTGCCAAAAGGCGCAGTCAGCGACACAGTTTTCGATAGCGGCCCCTGCCAAGAACTGCAACTCTGCTATGGGTGGGCGTACACTGATAAAAGCTTGGCTGTCTATATGGTCGATGATAGCCTCGTTCTAAAAACCGAAAACAAAAATGGTATGTGAAGAAATCGAGATATTTTATTTGCAAACAAATAAGTGAGCATCGGGCACTCCGGTTGAGCAGTCCTGATGAACTAATCCGCCAGGGGCGCCACCGGGCCGAGCTTTTAGAGGAAATTGCCCGCTCATAACGCCTTTACAAGGCCGGCCCAACGGAACGCACGCAAACACGCACAGCACAGCATGCCGGAACTGAATCACGCTCAGCGCTGCGTCTCGGCATTGTCTGCATATCGAAGAGGGCGCCATGCAGATGAGCCGCGGGTTTTACGGCGGCGCCGCACAACGGAAGCGGCGCAGGCTGATTGATGTTCGAATGTGGGATTATGTCGCCACTAAAACCCTGCGAACTTCAAAGGTTGGCTACGTCTCCTTTCCTAACGCGGAACGCGGACATCATTTTCGCTCCGTGAAACGCGCAGCAGCCGCGCGGGCCGCAGCCACGTGGTCGTGGGGCCGGCGCAGTGCGGCGCGGCACGGCGCATCCGCTGGAACGTTCCAGCGATGCAGTTTACAGCCCGGTTCTGTTTGGAGCAAGGAAAACAAAACACAAACGTTAACAGGGCAGGCGTGCAGGGCTCACAGGGCTCGCGATTCGGGGACTTTCCGCTCGCACCTGGCGCATGCGCTGCTTGTGTGGGAAACAAGTAGGGATAATGATTCAAATGTGCGCCCGGCGAGGCACCGAGCCGAGCCGAGCGGACCGGGGACCGGACTGGGGACCGGACCTGATCGGCGGAGGAATATTCCAGAAACAAAAACAGCGCCTTATAAACGTGCTGCGGTCTGGAGAGGCTAGAAAGGGGCGCCGTTGGCCGGGCGGAATTAAATCTGCGTGCGCGCGCGTGTGCTGCAGCGGAATATTTTCTGGGCGCGAAAGCCCGATCCCTTCGCTCGCGGCACCGGCGTCAAAACAAACCAAAACCGGATTCCCAGCAGTCTGTATTCTCACAGGCATTCCTGAAACTTTCTGTTGTTGACGGGCCCCGTCGTGCGAGCGTCGGCAGGCGGGCAGCCCGCCGGGCGTGCCGCCGAGCGGAGGGGACGGGAGGGGGCAGGACCCGCCCTAACGCGATGGTAGCCAGGAGGGGCGCCGGGAGTGAAACCGTTATGATTTAGGACGAAATTCGGGGAGATTGGTGGGGGAGGGGGGATTGTTTTTTTGGGGGGGGGGGGGGATGAGGAGGTTGCTTTAAAATCTTGCTACGACAAGGCGGATTTTGAGACCTGACTTGGAATCAGCTCTTTCGGAAGTCTGGTGTGCCAAGCTAGGTCCCCATCTGGCCTCAAATCTTCAAGATAAGGCCAACGTTTTCGGAACCGAATCGTCTAATTGGGTGATGATGATGAGTCTGTCCGTGCGCCGGCCGCCTCCGTCACCCCCGGCGTCCAGGAAGCGCGGAGGAGTGGCCCGGGAGGACATGGACCCGGCCGCAACGAGCTGCCGCACACGAGAGCTGCACGCAGTCCAGCCGAGTTGCCGGCGTGAGTTATTCGCCCTTGGCTTGTCAACCTGCTGCTGCTGCTGCTGCTGCTGCTGCTGCTGCTGCTGCCACCACCGCTGCAGGATGCGTACCGCAAGCATGCAACCTGTCCACCCGGCGGCCGGTCGAACCCCCCGTCTTCCGGAGATTCCTCAGAGAGGTCCGCGCACTCCTGTTCCTCCTCCTTTTTCGTACTTAATTACGGATCGGCGGACAATCGACCCGGCATGACGTCCTTGTCGGGGTTTGTGTGTGTGTGTGTGTGTGTGTGTGTGTGTGTGTGTGTGTGTGTGTGTGTGTGTGTGTGTGTGTGTCTTTGGGGGTGGCAACAGCAGGGTACCGGCGGACACACACGTGTCACGGCAAGCGATCTGCGTCACACGAGCCAGGGCCCGGGGTGCGCGTTTACCTGGACACGACCATCACACCGAGTCGTGTGCGGGTGGCTTGCGGGCCGGGCCGGGCCGGGCAGTTGCCTGATGCCTGATCGCCGCCCGCGTCAAATGTCGGGCCATGGACTTTGCGCCCGGCAACCTCACCACTCCACGCCCCGCATCGGATCCGCCACTACTCGTATTGTAAACTCACGCTCAATATATCAAACACACATCGCGCGTGGTTGTCCCGCAGGCGCACGGCACGGCACGGCAACGCAACGGGCATGCTGCCAACCTGCCGCGTCTTTTGTCGTGCTACACCCTTACCGCCACCGCGGCAGCGCTGCCATTATAAAAATACCGGATTCGGCGCGAAAGGTTTCCTCTCCTAGCGGCGGCCCGCGGTATCCACCCGACCCGGGAAGGTGTAAAACGTTATTTCGACTTCCTTTTTGCCGTCTTTTTCGATTTTCGGTCGGCGCGTAAGGGGGAAATAAAAGCAAACAGAGGCGTGCGCTATCAGCTGGCATTTGCATGGCTATGGTGCTCCTGGCCGGCCGCCAAAAGTAACGCGGCGCGGCCTCCGTGCGCCGCGAGGCGCTGCACTCGGAAGCGGGCGCGCGCCGGTCACAGCGAATGCAACGAATCGAGAAGCAGTGTTTATGAAGATTCCCAGGTATATAGTATATAGTCATATATGAAGTATATATGAAGTATATATCAGTCATATATACTAATATATATAGTTATATAAAGTCATACATAGTGCGATATATAATTATATATGACATATATATATAAGAGCATATATAACCTATATATCTTTATATATACCTGATATATACTTATATATTACACAATATATAGCTATATATAAGCTTATATATGGTTATATATAGCGTGATATATAGTTATATATAGGGTGATATATAGTAGTATATATAGGTATATATCGTCATATATAGTATGATGTATGGGTATATATCATTATATATCTCCTGATATATGAATATATATGAATATATATAGAGTATATATAAGCGATATATAATCTATATATAATCTGTATACAAGCACTTTTACCCGGGTGTTGCAATCCTTGTCGGGCCCGGTGCGTGTCCCGGGCACGGATACCGCACGCGGAACACGACGGCATCCATCTCTGCCCGCGACACATTTTCCTACATTTCACTAGGCGGTTTCCTTTCCAGGCGGCGCGGGGCTTTCGCAACGAGTGTCAGGGCCGTCTAGTAGGCGGGAAATGGTGGATATGGAACGAGACAGCATCTCTCCACGTCCTGCAATACCCGCAGAAGCGCAGCACAGACACCGGTGGGTGACACGGCGGCGGCGGGCGGACCAGACACCTGTCCGTGGACATTGCGTCAAGCGGCCCTACCCGACGGCGGGGCGCTCGAGCGCGGGGTACCTCGTGACAAATACCTCTGGCGTGCGTACCGCGGGTAGTTGGTCTGCTAACGCCGCGATGTACCCAAACCAAATGAGTCATCGTCCGTCAACTTCAGCCGAATTTCCTCCTCCGACCCACACGGCGACGCCGAGCGCCTGCGAATGCGAGGGTAGGCCAGCCCGCACGACACGCGTGCATGCACAGGTCGATGTTGCCTACCCAGCAGGCGGCATGTGCCGTACGGCCTGACTCCCCCGGCCACCGGCCCCCGTCCTGGCGGTGACGTTTTCGTAACGCCACCGCCATGAGACGGGGGACGCCCTTGTCCCTGAGGCAGCCGCCGCCAGGCCTCGCCGCGTTCCTGGCAAGCACCCCAGACTGCACTGCGATGACCGTTAGACGTTAGACACACCCACCCCCTCCCTCTGCCCCTCACACACGCGCACACGGTGTCACCCACGCGCCGCGTACACCCTTACCCAACATCCGTTACGTCACACCGCAGGCGCATCCCGGCGCGTGTCCTGCTGACCCTTCCCACCTCTCTCACTCTGCCGGCCGTGAATAGCAAATCGGAATCGTCCCCCCTCTCTCTCTCTCTCTCTCTCTCTCTCTCTCTCTCTCTGCAGTCGTCGTCCGCGACACACTCCTCAGAATGGACTCGAGTTATTAAACAGTCTGCAATAGGAGAGGCAGCGGTGGCGACGACGTCCGATAATAGCGCGTCATTTGCGTTAACACTGGCTAACGCCCGCCGCCGTGTCCGGGCCGTGTCCGGGCCGTGTCCGGGCCGTGTCCAGGCCGTGTCCATGCCGTGTCCATGCCGTGTCCATGCCGTGTCCATGCCGTGTCCAGGCCGCGGCCGCACAGACGCCCATCTCAGAGGCGCGAAAAGAAATGGTTCTAACGCTTTGTAATTCCTTTATTTGTATACGGTCTTTGCGCGTCAAACGATTATTCGAAGTCTCTCTCTCTGTCTATCCCTCTTACACGCATTTACACATCATAAACGCTTCCCGCGCGTCCCCCACTTCTTTTATTTCAGGTAAATTAGACAAGTTTCTGACGCTTTGGGACGCGCTGGGCCGGGCGGTGTGTGACGGAGGTGGAGCCGCTGGGACCGGCCCGGCGCGCGAGAGAGGTTGGAGAACTTAAATTTCCGAATTAAGTCGTTCGTCACTCCGGGTCCCTCCCCCACGCGGCGGGGCCGCGGTGACGTAGGTGTGTCTCGGAGCGTCATAGCTGGTGTCGACCCTACGACGCACACGATGACCGCCGCGTACCCAATGTGTCCCGAACTGCTTTTACGACGCTGTGTCGGTCACAGCCGGGTGCCTCAAACGCACGCCTCGCGCGCACAAGTGCACACCGACGCGCACGCGTGTGTGTACTCTGCAATATCGTTGAGTAAAACTTCCAATAATTAGCAACAATAAAACGCGCCACGCTCGACCCCGCCGGGGTAGGCTCGGGCTGGCCGGCCGGTGGTGGAGGGGTGCGACGCGTTGCACCAACTGCGGCTGCACCTGACTGGCGCATGCTGCGGAGGTGCGGAAGGACCACCGCCAGCGAGCTTGCAAAAGTTCGCACTTCTTACTCCTGGTCATCGCGTTGCGTAGCAGAGAAGCACGCGCATGCATCATACATGATTGTGCGTCGGTGCGGCGCCACTCTTGTCGAGGACTGTACTTCCTCCGCGGCCGTATTGTGGACGACCGGGGTCCCTCTCGATCAAAGCCGGACGCGGTTCCGGTCAACCCGGCAGCGTCATCCAAACAGGATTGCTGATGGAAGACGGCCGCCGCCGTCACCGCTCCGACAAAAATTTACCGCTTGACGCGCGTTTCGTCCGCTCCGGCGATTTGTTGTCGTTTTTCAGCGACAAACAGAACGCGTTCTTTGCTCCATGTCATGTGCGTGTATCGCCGTCCTCCCCACGTCACCACCCGCCCCAAGGTCTCGGTACAACATATTTTTGTCCTACACACAAATAAAAGAAAAAGACCTCACTCTCCTCCTAAGTGGGGGCAGATTTGAGCCGGTTCTAATTGCAACGTGATTCGTCGTGTGAATGAAGAGGCCAGGCACACTCCCACGCAGCGCACAATCATTTAAAAATAAAAATTGGGTCTTTTCGCGTCCAATTTGTTTGCGAGGCAGATCAAGTTTGCAGGTCCAAAAACACGAAAGGTAATTGTTCTATAATAATTCAATTGGATTCAATCTCTACGCCGAGGACCCCGATGACTTATTTTGTTTTGGTTTGCGTTGATAACAAGGTTTACATAGTGAAGCATTTATCCATAGGCCGTGTTTGTTTATTAAAGGAGATATCAACTGCAGCGGAAGAACGATATGCCCTGGCACCTCCGAGCTCCAAGCAGCAGAGGCTCCCGTTTCGTCACGTGGCGAAAAAAAAAATCGAGTCAGTGACCCCTTTCCCTCTCGCGTCCCATTCCCTTTCGCGGATGCCTCCCATCCACGACCCACTCAGCCTGTGCAGCTGCTGTAGCTGCTGCAGCTGCAGCGGCGGGGCGCGGCGGGCGTCGCGGGCATCATAACCTGCGATGCTGTAACCGCCTGCTGGCTGCCAGCGCGCCAGACCCGCCAGAACGGCCCGGCCACTGGCTGCCACTGGCACGCTCCACCGTGATCTTGGACTTGATCTTGACTGGAGCGAGGAGGAAGGAGGGGAGAGCGAGCGGGAGAGAAGAGAGGGAGGGAGGAGGGAGGAGAGAGAGTCCAATGGCATGCGTGCCCGCAGGACGGCGGGAGGGGAAGAGAGAGAGGAGGAAGGTGATTCGCAGAAGGGAGGTTTCGCTAGCACCACCATCTGTTGCGCAAGTATTCGTCGACATCGCGATTCGTACATCCAAATCCTCAGAAAATCTTAAGGGAGCCCAGAAAAATGTTTTCTTCGGTCAAGCCTATTCTGACTCTCATAGTTCTAGACGAAAATATTCTCAAGTCTGTGGCTTGAACCAAGCTAAATCTAGACTTAGTTTTAAAATATTGTCTTCATTGAAGTATTCAAATTTTAGAAAGATCAAGTCAAGTCTAAGTTTACGATTTTCTGGGTGCAATACAAAACCATTGTCCACCACAGAGTATTCGAGTATAAGTAGCTTTCTAACGTTCTGTTCGAGTTCGCGGCCAAATGACTGTAATCATCCTTAAAAACTGCAGGCAGCAGGTTGTCACGAAAGTCAGGATTAAACCTCTTAAACGGTACGGTTTTGATTTCTTGTGGGCAGAGACACGCAAAGTCCTTCTCCTCTTATCTTGCGCCATTCTCTCGTTATGTAACGTAGCTATTGTCAGAGCTGCTTTTCCGGGACCTTCTTTGCAGGTGGGTGAACCGACGACGGACTGATCAGCGACTCATATATATATATTTATATACATACATAAAAGTGTATAGCGGAATTATACATGCTGTTCACATTTTACGACAGCTTTGAAATACCACACGAAGGTATCCCCCCCCCCCTCTCTCTCTCTCTCTCTCTGTCGTTTGTGTTTCAGCCCGCCCCGGCGACCCGTCATCTTCGCGACGTTCGTCAGTCCGCTGCTACGCAACGCAGCCGGACGGCCCCGGGCTACCGAGCTAAAACGCAGCGTCTTTGTACTTACAGTAACTAACCACGCCAAAATTGTTCAAAAGTCTTTGCAAATTAGGTGCAATAATCGAGGAAGGTAGTACCCAGTTTTGGGCAGAGTTGGGGACCGCTCGGTGCAGGGCGCTTGGTGGTGGAGCGCGGTCACAAAGGGCGGTGGTGCATTATTTTCGCGCCCACCAGAACTTCACCGCCTGTCGAATCTAATCTTTTTAGGGCGCCTCTACAGAGAAAAGTGACCGCACAGGTCAATGTATGTGGCGTTGCGTCGGCTCCGGGTGTCCCGTCGGAAGGCTGGTGGAGCGCAGGGGGCGGGGCCGCGGGGGCCGCCGGGGGCCGCCGGGGGCCGCCGGGGGCCGCCGGGGGCGTGAAGGAGAGCATGCGCGCCGTCGTCGCTGCACTAGCGCCTGCCATTCCGGGAGACTTGTCCCGCGATGTCTGGAACTGGAGCGCGTTCTGGAACTTTCCGAAGCAATGCAGCTGGACCAGGTGGGGGAAGGGGTTGGCTCTTCCAGAAGCTTCAGCGGGACGCCTTGCAGGAGCCCTGCCTCTCCTCTCACTGCGAAGGACTGGCGGGGTGAAGGCCCGCCGTGCCCAAGGCCGGGTCCGGCCGCAACAACACGAGGCGAGAGGTCAGCGAGGAGGACGCGCCGGGTAAATACTGGCATGATATCACACCTTGCCCCACGCGATAAAGCTGGCAAATTCGAACACGCAGAGCGGACATTTTGATTTCCTTTTGCGGGGTCGTAAAAATAGGTCTGACCGCGCCGACGCGTCGACGCGGCTGCGACGTTCCCAACAACACCCAGAGAAACGAATTCTTGATTCAAGCCTAGAACAGCGTATTCTTAAAGCATTCAA